>OY856413.1:1138375984-1139018484 GCA_963693085.1 Alisma plantago-aquatica | reverse complement strand
ATTTAAAGAACAAAGCTAATTAAAGATAAGGAGGATTTAGTTAGATATAACCCAACATTGGGTATGGTTTGAACTCCTATGTTTGAAAGGTATGCGAAAAGTAATTTTTTTATCCTTCTTTAACCTTAGTCTTTGGTTGAATTTATTAATTTTTTTTATTATTTGCAAAACCATTGATACTATTTTGGGATAGTGAGTCTAGCTTCTTGGTCTTCCTTAATTGGGGGTTACCAGGAAGTGGGGTTGTTACATATAACATTCATGATAGATCTAGTGTCACAGCTTAGGGCATCTTAATCATGTCATTTCCATTATTCACAAGAATTGGAAGATATGGTTCATAAGAAGCTAATCTGGGTTCTCTATCATTAAAACCATCCTTATTGAACTCTTTCAACATTTTCCTATTGTACTCAAACTTCCATTATGAAATATTCAAGAATTATCCCTACAGATCTTGATCCTTATCTGATAAGATGTTTCACTTTATCCTTCATTGTTGAAGGGGTTTTCATGCAAATCTCGATATTGACAATATTAAGATGTAATTCCTCATCACATGTGGAATATTCATATATGCTCCTAATAAATCTTTTGTTAACGCAAATTTCATCTTTTGTATTGATTCAGGTCAAACTCTTTGACTATCTTATCTAGTTAACATATCCCATCTCTGAGATGCATGTTTCAGTCCAAGATTGAACTTTGTAGTTTATAAACTAAATTTTCATTCTTGAAGTTACTAAACCCTTTAGGTTGTGTCACATACACATCCTCTCAAACATTCCTTGTAAGGAATCTGGTTTTTATCTTCAAATGATAAATTTTGTAGTCCATCTCAACTACAACAACAAGCATGACTATTGGTAATGAAATTCTTATCATGTTCAAAATTTGAAATTGATTTGAAAATCTTTTCAACCAATTTGTCCCTTTATGTTATCCATGTAGGTCTTTACCACAAGACCCTAATGCACCCTTTAGGTATTACCCCTTTTCGTGGAACTATAAAGGTCCTACCTTGTTATCTTACATGGATCCCATAATGGCTTTGAGCCATTACTCAGATCATGATACTTTATAGCTTCTAGTTGATGAGTTGGCTCATCTTGTTATGACCAACCTATCTTAGTTGTTGAATTCACAATCCTCTAATATCAGACATGTTCTATTAGAACTATTTTGTTCTATGTCATATGAAGTACTTGAGGTTCCATAACAACTTGTGATTCTCTTAGTTCTCATTGTACCTAATTGCCAACCTCAAACATTTTGAGTTTTACTCTTACTCCCATTGATTCTTTCATAATCCAATTATCTGACCAACAAAACATTTTTGTTATGGGATTGGAATCAATAGTAACATTTAACAATTATGGTTGGATAAACCTTTTCAAGAAACAATTTTCTCAATGTAGGTTTCAATTTTTTAGACATATTGGGACATTCCCAATTCATATCATATATGATGTCTAATAAACCATTCAGATGGTACATTATTTAGTGATAGGTATATACTCATGAGGAAAAGAAGATTAGATTAATTTATAATCATATCATGACTCATCATGGCATAATTCCTTCATTTTGACACGTCATCATGTTCATATGGATTTTTGACTCGTGATACATTATCACAATCCTTTCTTTGAAAGTTCTCAAGATAGTGATGCAAAGTATTTTGACATTTGATCTCATCAAAGTTCCTTAATACTTTCATCAAGGTTATACATCATTTATAATCTCCTTGAAGATTTTAAGAGTTTTTTATTTTACTGAGTACATATCATAATATTTTGAGTAAATGAATATGAGGTATAAGTAATTATCTATAGCATTTATCACATAAGATCTTCATGCATCACATGTATGAGGCCTGATGGAAGACTTATCCTCCCGCTACTTCTAATGAAGGATGTCATGTCATATTGTTCGTAAGTAAGACTTGCATATTTCTTCAGGTTCAATAACTACGGAAATCTTGATTATCATCAATATGTATTGTAGACATGCATTTCCTATATGTACGCCAAAGATGACAATTGCTAATGATAGCCTTGAGTTATCAATTATATAGTCATTTGGTATTAACATTATAAACATCCATCTCAAATTATTTCGTACAAAGACCATTTTGATGTTTGAGCATTGCCATGCAAAATCATATCTTTGGAAACAATAATAACTTACTTTATTGATATATCATCCTTGTCCTATAAGATGCTTTAAAGTAAATATTTATATTCGATGGCATAATGAAATAGAAATTCTACTAATTATATTACATGCCCAATGGGATAAGATAAATTTAAATGTAGACTAAAACTTCTGCAACCCTTTCTCCTCCTTGTCCATCTTTGTCCTTCCATGAAGGCCTTACTTCTTGTTAGATGATGTACATCAGCATGTCAAATCTTTGTTTGGTATCTCATACCAAAGTAAAGAATTAATCAAAATAATCTTAATATGTATACCTGAAGTGGAAGCCTCAGTGCCTCCCTTCTTCTTTAGTTCCTCTAACCATAGTGGGAAATTTCTCTTCCAATGCCCAAGCTAGTGACAATGGTGGCAATCGCCTCTTATTTTCTTCACACCACCTTTTTCTTTGAGATCTGAAGACTTGAGCTTCTAGCTAGCTTTAGAACTCTTGTTAGCTCTACCTTTGCCTTTAGACTTCCCCTTCGCCTTGATGATCATCATCACATACTTGGGCTTGTCATTCTTCATTTGTTTCTCAATTGTAATCAACATGCCCAACAGCTCTATCAATGGTTTTTCAAATTTGTTCATGTTGTAGTTCATGACCTAACTATATGATTCTGCTAGGGACTGTAGAATCACATTAGTGCCCAACTCTTGACCCAAGGGGAATCCCAGTCTAGCTAGGTTCTCCACATACCGATTGAGCTTGAGTACATGAGGACCTATTGGATCTCTTTCTTCCATGATGCACTTGAACATGTCCTTGGAGACATCATATCTCTCATGTCTTGCCTCATCTTAGAACATGTTCGAGAGATGTGTGACCATCTCAGTCACGTTCATGTTCTCATGCTACTTCTGCAATTGATAGTTCCTGGACCATAGAATCATACACTAGGCATCCATGACGTCTTTAGTATGCTTCTTGTAAGCATCCTTCTCATCCCTTGGTTCATTTTCAGGTGGTTCCCCTAGTTGTGGCATTTACAGAACATAGAGCTTGCGCTCTTGCGTGAGAACGATTCTCAACGTCCTAAACCATTCATCGAAGTTGTTCCCAGTGAGTTTGTCTTTCTCAAGGAATGATCACATAGAAAAGTGATTGTTGTTCTCTGCCATTTGGTTCTAAAAAAGAATTTGAAATTTTATCAAAAACTCATTTTGAATTGGTTTGAATAAATTTGGGCGTTAATAATGAAGTTTTTAATTAATTATCATTATCATTATTTTGTTCGAATTGACGACCCTCAAATATTGATTCAGAAAACTACAGTGAATAATTTTCTAATGAGCAAGATCCAAGATAATTCAAATATTGATCAACCAACGCCACAAAACTAGTTACTCAACAAGGTAGGCAACTTCTGCCAATTACATCATATGTAATTCTTGATATACGATATGTACAACTCGTAGCCATGATCATATGCATGCTTCTGGGCCTAGACGCTCTAAGAATCACCTGTTAAGCCCAACACAATAGCCAATACATTGATAATGTACCCCACGGAGGAGGAATCTACATTATTACCATCACACATCCGCAAGGTAGAAGGCGCACCACGTGAAGGAGTAACCAATGCTTAGTCGAACAAGCTTTTCATGTGTATTTCTATTTGGAAGTATCTTATACTTAATGTGTTTGATTGAGGGATTTATATATATACATATATTGTATCCAATCACCACATATATAGTATGTATCATATACATGCTATATCCCACAACGTAAACATTTAATATTAATAAAAAATTGATGGTTATGAACATGTCTACTTGTAATTCCTGGGAGGCACAAGTAATTACTACCATCTAGGTCAATCATCACATCATATCTATGAACCTACTGTTGTTGTAGATCTATGCATGCCAATGGGATAGATTTCGTCAACCCTTGAACCAGTTATCTTGCCTCTTACCCGGTCAGTTGGTCTTCTCGAATGGTTGTTTGGCCCCCTGTCAAACCGATGTTTGGACTGCTTCCAAACAATCAGCTGGGCCCACCTGGCAAACTTCTGGCTTCATAGTTTTGTACTCCATGTTCCTCTCGACGGTTGGCTCATCTCACGAATTGTTCGTCTCATTCAGTGATGATCATCTTCTTTGTCAATGCAAGATAAGGAAAAACTATCATATTGCTACTTTATTATATTGTAAAGAGAAACCTCGAGTTACATTTGAGGGGTGAAAATGGAAGAAAGAATTAACTTGACATTGGGAAGAGAGAGGTAGAGGCTCGATGCGAAGACCGAGATAAACATGATAAACAAAACCATCCAACCACACACATATATTGGCTATAGGCCATAACCATGCTACACATCTACCATCAAAACCACTTTTAGGGTGATGCATGTAAATGGCATTAATATCGTATATATATTAGTTTGGGATTTTGTGGTCATTGATCGAATATGTATATTAAAGCAGTTTATTTAGATCGTATGTAATAAATCAAATGATTAAAGAAAAAATTTGATCATATTGATTATACTAAATCATAATAAATTGGTGTGACTCTGATACCACTGTGGGGAAATACAGGCACATAGTACAACAATGGAAACAAAAAAAATTATCTATTTGTATTCCCATAACAACAAGATCGCATCAACTACTATGAAATAAGAAGGTAGGTTTAGTGAGTTATACCTGGTCTTGGAGCAAGTCTAGCGACAACAGCTCGCTTCAATTCAACAATAAACAAGTTGCCCTTGGATGGTGGTTGTGCAGCTCCTAGTATTCACCATGAACAATGAACATGAACAACTTCTACAATGCTCATGTGGGCTCATTACGGACTGTAAGGCTGCAATTGTCCTCCTAGCAGCAGCCAAAGGACTCCTACCTCTAGAGTAGTCCACACAGACCAACTAGAACTCCTATCGTTCAGCAAGAATGCACAGGAAGGAGTTGTCTCTCCCGTTGGTGTACTAGTCACCAACTTGCTCTCCCACGACAACAAGTATCAGTTGTTCTCTCCCGTCTCTATACATCCATTGTCATGTAGAACTTGTTTGGGCTCTCTCGGTTAGTACAACTAGAGAGGACAACAATTGTTAGAGGAACTGATTCTGAGTTGTGTGTGTTGTGTTCTGGAAAGCCCCCAGTTCCCCTCTATATATAGGTGGGGTTTGCATCAATGTTACCAGTCTATACAAGATTGTACGAGAGTGGAAGGTATTGGGAAATATGGGGACTGAGTATAGAAAAACAATTTTTTTATCTATATGTATTCCCATAACAACAAGATAGCGTTAACTACTATGAAATAGGAAGGATGGTTTTAACAAGTTATATCTGGTCTTGAAGCAAGTACAACAACAAAAATCACTTGTTTCAAACTGGTGACTAGTTTCTCTTGGACAGTGGTTGTGGACAGTGGTTGTGCAACTCCTGCTCTTCACCATGAATAGTTGTCTGTGCAACCATTGTAGTGACTTTGTTGGTCTCATCATGGACTGTAGGTTGACTTTGGTCTTTGAGCAACATCCAAAGGACTCCTACCTCTAGAGTAGTTGACACATACCAACTAGAACTCTTGTCATTCACCAAGAATAGACATGAAGGAGTTGTCCCTCCTGTTAGTGTACTAGCGACCAACTTGCTCTCCCACCAACAATGATCACTAGTTGTTTCTCTTCTATAGATATCCTTCCCTGTTGGATAGGACTTGCTTGGGCTCTCTTAATTACCACAACCATAGAGGACAACAATTGTTCAGAGGAACTAGTTCTCCGTTGTCTGTGTTGTGTCTTTGGAATCCCCCAATACTCCTCCTTTTATAGGCGCAGTTTAGGCCAGGGTTCCCAATCTGTATAGGATTGCGTAGGTGAGGAAGAAATAGGAAATTGAACTTTCATAACTTGCCAGACACCAAATAGTCATTTGGGACACCCAAATACTCATTTGGTGTGCAAAATGGTGGTCTCAAAATGCCAAATTGTTGTTTGGTAGTTTCCCAATCGTATAGGAATTTGGCAATTTTGATTCCAATTAACATCACATATGAATTTACTTGTACTCCAAGTATGTGCAATTAAAATTATTCGGGAAACATCCAAAATTTTGTTCGGCCCAATTGAGTCATCCCACTTAGCAGAGGCGCCCATCTCACTCAAGAGAGATGCATGTCTGACTCACCCAGATGACCGTCTCATGAGTCTGATATGAGTCAGTCGGTTCCATCATATTGAACTGGTCGGTTCAATGGCAGAACATAGCCAATTCAATCTTTGATCACCCTGACAACC
Organism: Alisma plantago-aquatica; assembly: GCA_963693085.1. Classification (NCBI taxonomy): domain Eukaryota; kingdom Viridiplantae; phylum Streptophyta; class Magnoliopsida; order Alismatales; family Alismataceae; genus Alisma; species Alisma plantago-aquatica. Next base: position 1,139,012,029 of record OY856413.1, on the reverse strand, counting down.
CAAACAACCGTCTCAACAATTGAGACACCCATCTGGCTACCCAACACTTAATGATATGGTCGTTTGGCATCTCAGTAAGCCAATAAGTTGATTTGTTGTGTGAATTGAATACCTAAACTCTTTAGTAATCAATCCAATCATCATTCAAGATAAACTCCTCTTCTAGATGAGTTCCTTTGTGTGTGACCCTATAGGTCACATATCACCTTGGTAATGAATCTCCATAACTATTTCATGATGTTACAAGCAAGGAGCGGTGCATAGTTTCACATCAGTGCTACCCAAGTCAATGGAATGTTAGAGAACAAATTCAACCTATAATATGTGTAAGGTGTTGCAGTGATTGTATAATTCCTTTTTCTTTGATATCCATGATGAAATCGTGGCATGGATGGTCATCCTATCAATGTTCAATCCATGTTTCTTAAACCAAGAAAAGACTATCTAAGATAATGTGACATCAATATCATATATTGATTCACATGTGCATGTGCATGCATTTATCAATCTCGCTTCTCAAATGACAAATCTCATATCTATCACTCACATTATATCCCCATGTGTGAAAGTTACCCAATTATCACCTTTATGACAACCCATGTTTCTGGACTGTGTTTGATGATGTCAAAGCGTACCCAACAACATGTGACGAGTGCAGTGATTTCATGTCTAAGAATCACAATCACCACATTCACTATGAGACATGACTATGACCACCACAGTCAAGTGTCGTTCTCAAGGTGGGTCTATCTGATACATTGTTCCCTAACATGCATATGTATGCTTGGTTTGACATTGCCATATCATGAGAAATGAGATTATGTCATCAACCAGCCCACACTCTAGTCCTGTGTGTTATTGGTCTCTATCTACCTTCCACAATAACAACCAACTAGGGACATAATAAGAATTTACATACTCTTAGCATTCGTATGATCTCATTTCTTCCATGTATAATACTTAAAGACACACGTTATTGACTATTATCATTCTATAGAAATTCACTCCATCTCCTCATTATCTCATAACTAAGTGAAATAGATGAATTGTAAGCTTGCCTTTATATGTATTAATCAAATCCTTTATGGAATATTCTATGTCAATCATCATATGATTGGATCTATGGGCATACCCTACTAACAGACTCCCACTTGCGCTTAGATCCAATCACCCACGAGTCATATTCTTGGTGATATGAACATGTCCAACATACTTCTACTGTGCTAGTACCTATTCAGTGTGTTAGAAACACTTTTCTTATACTCGATTTATTGCATGCTTCCTTATCTCTTCATTTTTTATTTCTCGTATGAAATAGAATTGTCCTAATATTGTATCTAATATTCCATGCCTAACATGTAGCTCCATTATTATCATAGTATTACTACTGAGTCATCAATGGTTGGAACATCTATAAGTTCATCATATGAACCTTTAGATCCATATAGTATCACTCTGTGTTCATAAAACAAGTATACTCATATTTTGTTGTAGAATAATTAATAGCTATTAGTTTGGAACATTTTCCAACCAATCAACACTTCTCTTTTAAATCAAATATTTTTTAATTTGTTATTACTTTTGTCATTATGGAAGCTTGCATCAGCGTAATACTTTGAACTCAACTCTTCCTTTTATTGCTATCCTTATCGACTAGCAATCTATCCTTAGATGCTTCTTAAGTACTAATGCATTACTTTCTATTAACCCTTATTGGATTTAATGTGATCTTGTCATGTCCAATATATACAAGATTATATGAGGTAAGTACATCTATATCATTCATGATAGATCAATTTTTTTACCAACCTATGGAATCTTAATCAAGTTATTGCCATTCTTCATAAGAATTTGAACATATGGTTCATGAGGGACTAATCTAGATTACCTCTTATTGAATCCATTTGTGTCGAGCTCTTTCAACACATTGATATTGTACATGTTCAAACTTCCATAGTGAAACATTCAAGAACTATCTCTATAGGTCTTGATCTTTAACTCATAAGATGCTTCACCTATACCTTCATTGGTGAAGGGTTTTTCATGTTAGTTCTCAATATTCACAATATTTAGATGTTATTCCTCATCATATGTAGATTGTTCATATATGCTCCCATGAAATCTTTTGTAAACAAAGATTTCATGTTTTGTCTTTATTCAAGTTAAACTCTTTGGCTGTCTTATCACTTCATAAGATCCCATTTTTTAGTTTCTTGTTTCAATCCCAAATTGAGCTTTGTAGTTTGTCGACTTTATTTGCATTGGGGAAGTTATAAAACTTTTCAGTTTGTATCACATACACATCCTTTGATTTATTCCCTTAAGGATCCCAATTTTAATCTTCATATGCCAAATTTCTTAGTATATTGTAACGACAAACACAAGCTTGAGAATTGGTAAAGGAATTTCTATCATGTCCAACAACTTTAATTGATTTGAAAAAACTTTTCAACCAATTATCCTTTTATGTTATCCATGTAGGTCTTTGCAATAAGACCCTACTACACCCTTTGGGTATTACCTCTTTAGGTAGCGCTATCAAGGTCCTATATTTTTGGATTACACGGTCCCCATAACATCTTTTAGGAATCACTCAGATTATGGTATTCAATAGCTTCTAGTTGACTAGTTGGCTCATCCTATTATGACCAACCTATTTGAATTGTTGGATTGATAATCCTCCAATCCCATATGTGTCCTACTAGTATTACTTTTCTATATGTTATATGATGAACTCACGATGCCAAAACACCTTGTGAATCTTTTAGTTCTCATTGTACCTCTTTGTTGGTCTCGAACATTTTAAGCTGTACTTTTACTCCCACTGATTCTCTATGAACTCAGTTATCCTATCAACAAGACATTTTTGTTATTCGATTGGGATTAATAGTATCATTTAACAATTATAGTTTGTGGATAAACCTTTTCAACAAACTACTTTCTCAATGTAGGTTTGAATCCCTGTGACGTATAGGGACATTCCCAAATCATATCATATATAATGTCTTGTAAACCACTCAGACGATACTTTATTTAGTAATGGATATAAATTCCTGAGGATACATGAAGACTAGATTAATTGATAATTATATCATGATTTATCATGATATAATATTTTTTTCTAACACATCATCATGTTCAGATGGATTTGACTTGTGATACATTATCACAATTTTTTAAGGTACTCAAGTTGTTGATGTAAAGTATTCCAACATTTGATCTCATCAAAGTTCTTTAATAATTTTATCAAAGTTATACTTCATTTATAATCTCTTTGAACACTACAAGAGATTTCCATTTTACTGAGTACATATCATCATATTACTAGTAAATAATTATGAGGTATAAGTAATTATCTATAGCATTCATTCCATAAGATCTTCTTGCATCATATCTTTGTGGTCTGATGGAAGACTTATCCTACCACTACATATAGTGAAGGATGTTATGTCATATTGTGTGTAAGTAAGAGTTTCATATGACTTTAGGCTCAATAACCAATGGAATCTAGATTAGCATCAAAATATATATTCTAGGCATGCTATTCTCATATTCACACAAGATGACTATTGCTAATGATAGGCATGTGTTATCAATTATAATTCTTTGGTATAAACATTGTAAACATATATCTTTGGATCATTTCACATAAATATCCTAAGATATTTTTAGGCTAATGCTATGCAAGATCATATATTTTGAAATAGAAGCATTCACAACTCTTTAATGATAATCATCCTTGTCCATACAAGATGCATGAAGAAATAGCAATTCTAGCTAATATATTACACACCAATTGGAATGAGATAAATTTAAATGTAGATTGTGGCTTTTGCAATATTGCTCCACCTTGTCCATCTTTATCCTTCCATGAAGGTCTTTACTTCTTGTCATATCTTGCACAACAATATGTCAGATCTTTTTTTAGTATCATATATGAAAATAAAGAAGTGATAAAATTTATCTAATAACATTTATACCTGATGTGGAGGCCTCATTTCCTTCTTCTTCTTTAATTCCTCTAACTAGAGTGGGAAATTTTTCTTCCAATGTCCATGTTGGTGACAATGGTGACAATCACATCTTTTCTTTACTCCAACTTTTGCCTTCATATCTGAAGACTTTGGCTTCTGGCTATCTTTAGAACTCTTCTTATATTTGCATTTGACTTTAGACTTCCCCTTTGTCTTGTTGATCACCATCACAGACTTGGGCTTATCTTTTTTCATTTGTCTCTTAGATGTTCTCAACATGCCCAACAACTCTGTCAACGTCTTATCAAAGTCGTTCATATTGTAGTTCATGAGAAACTGAATGTATGACTCTGGCAGGGACTACAAAATCATGTTAGTGGCCAACTCTTGACCCAAGGGGAATACCAGTCTAGCTAGGTTCTCTACATACCCAATTAGCTTGAGCACATGAGGACCAATTAGATCTCCTTCTGCCATGTTGCACTTGAACAACACCTTGGAGACACCCTATCTCTCCTATCTTGCCTGATCTTGGTACATGTTCTTGAGATGTGTGACTATCTCAATAACCCCCATGTTTGCATGTTGCCTTTGTGACTCATGGTTAATGGAGAATAGCATCAGACACCTGACATCCACAATGTCTTCATTATTCATCTTATAAGCATCCTGGCTAGTACTTGGAGCATTCTAAGTTGGTTATTTGGTTCTGGTTTTTCCAGGACATAGAGCTTGCCTCCTGTGTGTGAAGGATTCTCAGCATCTTGAACCAGTCATGGAAATTGTTCCTAGTAAGTTTGTCCTTCTCAAGGACCGATTGCAGAAAAAATTGATTGTAGTTTGTTGCCATTTGATTCTACAAATGAATTTGCAATTTTGTCAAAAACTCATTTTGATTTGATTTAGTAAAAATTCGGTTGATAATCATTAGGTATTTAATTAATTATCTTTCTCATTATTTTGTTCAAATTTTTAACCCTCAAGTATCAATTTGGAAAACTACAACAAACAATTTTCTAATGAGACAACATCCATATTTTGTCAAATAAGGAGTTGGCTTTTGTCGATCACCCACAACTTGATTATTTAGGTAGGCCATCATGCTAATTGCATATCATGCAACAATTGGATAGACGATATGTGCAACTCCTTGCCATGATCATCTACATGCTTCTGGGCTTGGGATCTCTAAGTCACCAATTCAGCCTGACCCAATAGACAATACAATAGATATGCACCATGCTTTGTGAAAATTTACCTATCTACCATCACACTTCCATGAGATAGTGTGTGCACCATAAGTTGTACAAATCTGCACTTCGCCGATCAAGCTTTTCATGTGTAATTCTATAGGCAAGCATCTTATACTTAATATGTTAAATTTGAGGGATTTATATATATATATATATATGCATGTATGTATGTATGTATGTATATATATATATATATATATATATATATATATATATATATATATATATATATATATATATATATATATATATATATATATATACTAGTAAATGCATGTGCTCAGCACGTAGGACAATTAAACAAAATTATTTTTGTATCTAAAAAAATACAAAAACACACATAATATATTTTATAAAATCACACCAAATGACTAAACAAATTAGTGTTATGAGAATTATGTTTTTGTAAGGGGTATTTTGTTGGTCAACTACTATATCTTAAATGCTTTTCTTTAGATTCAGATTATCAACTTTTTTAATGTCTTCACGTCTTCACTACTTGGTGGATTTCAAGGTGGTATTTTTTTTATCATTTTTATAATTTATTTTGATCAAGCTTTACTTATCTTATCTAGTTTTGGTAAACCTTTCCTGTATTTGTAGAAGTCTGGAAATTCATACTATCAATAGAAAGCCCCCACCTTACACAATATGAAACACATGAATTGTGGATTTAAAGCTTGTTTTGGTTGTGTGCGTATGAAAAAGTGCACATTTAATGTTAAACCACAATTTCTATTTGATGTCTTCAATTGTTTGTTTATACAAGGAATCACTATAAATGGTGTGTCATTTGTAGTTGTAATGTAAATGTGTTCACAATATGTAAATCAAAATTGAGTGCTTCAAAAAGTTCTATTAATTATGTTCATATGTGATTATATTGAAATAGTGTCCTTTTTATTTTTAATTGCCTCTGTTACAATATCAAAATAGTATGATGCAAAACCACTTCATAGAAGAGATCATAGTAGAAGGCTTATAACAATTGTCATTGTAGATGAAGAATATTGATTTAAAATCGTAGTTACCACTTAACTTATCTATCGTCAGTAAAATTTAAATAGATTGATTACCATATTACTCATTCAATTACATGTTGTCATATAATCATATATTAGAGTACCAATAATATCGACAACTTACCGATAATATTAGTTATATACATTTCTAATGTAACGATAAGAATTAAAATATTTTATTAGTTAATCTTTTTATATCTTGACAACAATTAACAAATAAATGAAAAAAACTATCTACTGTATAAAATTTGTATATTTGATCATTAATCATTAATATTTTCCATTTCATAGTACGATATATCATTTTTTTTGGACGAATTCATTTTCATTCATAGACTTATTAATTATTTCATTATTTACTACGTCGATACATGTTCAAGATTACGAAAAAATTCAAATGTAATCCTTCTATAAAATGGATGTGTTATAACCCCAAATTTTTGGGTTCAATTGGTGAGAAATGTAATTTCTCATATTAAAGATATTTGAACAAATAATGATATAATTCACTTCAAATAAATGGATTTCGTTTACAATAGCCTTGATGTTTGTGTTGTGGGCTTTATTGGCTATTGGGCCCAATAACAAGGAAATAACAAAGAAAATTCAATTAGTGAATGAATAATTGAATATTCGAGAAAAGAAATATGTAGAAACCTCTAGAAGCCAAATCCAAAGAGGATTTCATGTCTCTTGGGTTCCTTGGGTTCCAAGGAGTCCAAAGTTGCATAGGGAAAGCAAAAAGAAAAGAAAAGATTAATTAAGTATTTCTTTATTAAGAAAGAAATTGAAAATAATGATAAAATGTGGAAAATGAATGGAAAGAGGCATAAATAAGATTTCTTGGTGAGATTTCGTATCCGTGAGGTTTCTAATAATAAAAGGGATGCCAAATTGGAAAATAAAAGAGAAATAAAGAGAAATCCTCAAAAACAAATATTTTAATAAGAAATAAACAAGATAATGTGAAATAATGCATTTAGATGCATCTAGAAGGATAATGAGTGTCCCATAAAAAAATTCAAAATAATAGAGTTCCTTGGGATACAAGGAGTCCCAATAAAAAGGAAAGAAAGAGAAAATACAAAAAAGGCAAAATAAGAGGATAATATAATGCATTATTAAGGTAATGTGGTGTTGCAATAAAGGGGGTATTTTTCTATTAAAAGAAAATAGAAACTCTATCTATTGGATTAAAGAGCAAGAATAAAGGGGATAAGAAATAGGAATTTCGAATTTCCTATATACTCAAATATTAGAAAATATCAAAAGTTTTAAAGAAAGAGAAAAGGATTTCTTCTCCTTGAAGAAATAGGACTCCTTATGGGAGTGGGACTTGTCCCCACTTAGAGGGCCATGCTAGGGCGCGTATGAACTCCCCTATAAAAGGGATAGACTCCTGGTTCGAGCTTAAGGAGAAATCCACATCTCTTTCTCCTCTTCTTCTTTCTTTGCGTTTGAAACCCTAACCGAAAGCTTTAGCGCTACCCCTGGGGCAACGAAGGATCTTGGAGCCATCACGATGGAGGTAGGGTGTTGCACGTCGTCCAAGGGAACCGCAAGCACCATCCTCATGCTCCAGTCTACGCGCAAGGGCTGCATCACAACCTGAAATTCCGATCATGGATCACGAGCTGCCCAGCCCGAGACAATAGCCCTAGTCACGCACGAAGGACTCCCTAGGTGCGCGAGGGTATGGCGGAGGTAGTGAGAGCCTCATCGGAGGTCAGCGGGGCGCAGAGAGCAAGGAGAGACGGCGCAGTCGGCTGCTGGCCGCCGCCGCGAGGTTGAAGGAGGCCAGGATTGTTTGGACAATTCTACCCCCAGCTTAACAAGGGACGACGTGGTTAAGTGGAGGGTAACCAAGTAATTTGGTTATAATTCTCAATCGGGCGTGTTGCATGGCTGTGCTGACGTGTCAACATGCTATTGGGCAAGTAAGTGTTTTATTGCAAAAATCATAGTTAAATATTCGTAGCTTGGATGACAAAAGTTTATATATGAATTTTGATCAGAAAAACACAAGGAATCCAATAAAAATAGTTTGAAAGCCATAATCTGATCATAGTTCAAAATGTAGTGTAAATCATCACCTTTAATGAATTAAAGATTAAGAAACCCAAATTTGATGTGTTTAATATGGTTTAATGGATCTTTAGGGTTGATGTTAACCTGTTAAATGTAAAAAGGTACATTATGTCCAAAAAGGAATAACTTTGCACGTGATTAGTCTAATTTGGAGTTTATATGCATAAATATGCTTGAAATGTGAAAAGTACATAAAGTTATCATCTTTAATGATTTAATTAAGGAAAAACCCTTAGATTTGATGATAGATGGACTTAATGATGTTATTCAAGCTGATATTAACTTGTTGTTAATGAAAGAGAAAATAGGATTTAAAAATATGATCTTTTTATATATGTGGTTTAATTTAGGGTTTCGTGCATGATTATGCACTAATGAGCTTGAAAACCCTAATTTTGATGAATATGTCTTTTAATTGGTTTAATTGTGTAAATCCACGAATAAAATAGAGATGTGATGATCCTAAGCCAATTTGAGAATAAAAGATCCTTAATGTGGATAATTTGAGTAACTAGGGTTTTTATGAGTGGAAAGGTTGTTTTAGGGTTTGTTAACTTAAAAAGGATAAAGTTTGAGAAATTGATCTAAGAAACCCTAATGCATCCTAATGAGACTTAGAAACCTTAGAAAGGTTTCCCAAGTCAATAAGGAGTTGTTTGGGATATGCTTGTGACATTTAGACATTATACATATTTTCAGGATCAATGTTTGCTTGATTGATTGATTGGCTTGCTTGATTGGACATCTAGTTGGATTTGGATAAATTGTTACTTGAGATCTCCAAGACAGGTATGTGGTTACGATTATGAATAACCTCTTTAGGTTTTCCGATGGATTCCTGGATGTTTAATCACATTGAATGCAACTAAACTGTTTGGATGTTCATATTGCAATTATAAAGTGACTATGACTATCACATAATGTATATGCCTTCTAGCTCAGATCCTGGTCCCCTCTGTGTCGTAATGGCTGACCTAGTACATGGCTACATAGAGGGTAGGTCCATCAGGTCATGAATGACTTTTTCTGCCTAGAGGGTGGGTCCATCAAGTCACCTTTATAGAGGTACCATATAAGTCCTTACAGGGACAACACAGAGTTGTGGATAGGTATGGATTGAGTAGTTTGTCTTAAAACATAATCTTGATTGTTAAATGATTCATTGAGTGATTATATTGTTCACATAGTTGAACATTATTTGTTTCCCCCACATAACAGCTTCGGCTGACCGACGTTTTGTTTGTCGGCGTTTTAGGTACAATGAAAAGAACAAACAGTAAAGTGGCACATGTGGTACTAAATGAGAATTAAAGTGCAAAGGAGGATTAGATAGATTAGTATCTGTGTGGATAGAAGTTTAGAAATCCAAGTTTTCAAAAAGGTATGCAAAAATTTATTTTCTTACAGCTTTCAGTATAGTATGTTAAAATTTGATAATTATTCTTGGTTAATTGCCAAACCTTTGATCCGGAAGCCATGCGTGCGGCTTCGACCTCTCGGTCTCCCTTAATTGGGGGTTATCGGGAGGTAGGGTCGTAACATTTGGTATCAGAGCGTAGGTTCCTCATTTAACCATTAATAATTATTAAATTTTACAAACTCCATAGAACCCAAGGGAGTTATTAGAGGAGTATCCGAAATATGGAGGTGTCTAGAAAAGGATCACGACTGGGGGCTGGCAATATTTTCCTCTGCACCGCTAGTCGGAATACGAGGACTCCCGGATCTTTGTGACTGCCTGGTCAAAGTCTTAGGGTATGAATCGAAATAAGATACCTTTAGGACTTTCTCATCTTATTCATCCCTTCTCATCACAAAATTCTGATAAGGACCTAAAGTATTAGGGTTTTCTTTCTTCTCCTCACCCTCTTGAGGTATGGGGAAGGTTAATAAGGTTTAAGAAATCCTCCGCCAAATTAATGAAAGGCATGTAAATAATATGTCATGGACATAAGCTTAATAGATTAAGTGCAAATTAAAGAATAGATACATGCTTAGGTCGTATGACATAAGTTGTCATGTCCTCAGAAGAGACCTGAGGCTATACCTTCGTATAAGGAGGACAGATAAAGAGAGTTAGTCTTGGAGATAAAGATCTCCATTTCAAGTAGAAACGTGGCACATCCTCAGAGGATGATGCTAACCCTAACCCTAAGTGAAGGCTAGAGAGAGATGAGTTGGACCAGGTGTTTGAAAGGACATGCATTTGGGATGCCATAGGACCCGTGGGTGACCTAGCACCTTTGGCAACCCAACCTTGGGAAGGGTCATGCATGTTAGGGTAAAGGATAGCTCCTTAGATGATGATGTTAGTGAAGGACCATAGAAACCCTTTGGGCTTGTGCAAGTAGTGCATAGATGGCACCTAGGGCACGTCATAGTGCTGACAGTAGGATGAAACCTTGGATAAGGAATTATGATGGAGCATAAAGGGTTATGGATGATCCTGAGCAACCATAAGTTCATACCTAGGCTTCACCCATTTAGAGCATGCTTTTGAGGTTGATCCTTCATGAAGAAAGGACCTCTAATGGTGAGGTTGGATGTGGGGTTAGCTCTAGAGAGAGCAGGAAACCTGTCAAGAAGGTTGGAAGCCTAAAACCCTGAACAATGGATGATAGTGGTTGCCTCGTGATCGATCCCTGAAAGTTGATGATATCTTGGTTGCCTTTAGAGGGACCAAACCCTAAAGATAGAAGATGAAGCATCTGGTGCCTATGCGCCTACGGTATAGGTGGTTACCTTCTGGGGTAGGAAGAAGAGTTCCTTAGACCTAGAAAGGTTTAGTAGCAGGTTATGAAGCCTTGTACCTGGTTGGTTGTCCTTAAGGAGGACCCAACCCTAAGTGTTGCTCGAGTTGAAGGATGATAAGAAGTGCATGTCATGCCTTTTGCATGCTTGGTTCGTAGTTAAGAGATAGAGCATGCAATTTGACACCTAAAAGTGAACCTAGGGTTCCTAGGCCTAAGAGGGGAAGTGGTGTGCCTAATGCTCATGATGAGAAGTTGAGTTCCTATAAAAGAGAGCATGGTACTCCTCATGAATAGAGGAAAAGAGAAGCCCCTTAAGTTTAAGGTGTGTTTGATGAACCCCTCACAACTAGGTTGATGATAAAGAAAGGTATGATCTTGATCCAGCATGAAGGAGAGAGGACAAGTATGACCTAGCATGGTATAGTAGGTGATCTGCTTGTGCCTTGATAGCTTGCTAGGGTTAAGTAAGCTCATGTGGATGTAAACCCTATACCTAAGAGATTTTGTGACCTTGTTGTCAAGAGATAGTTTTCCTCCCATCCTGGGAGAGGGACCCCTTTGGTAGGGTGTATATTAGTTTTGTTGGTAATCTGAAGAGGTCTCACAGGATCTTGAGAAGTTAAGTGAAAAGTACATGGTATGAGAATGAACCTGTAGACCCATAGATATCCATCTCTAAGTGCATATGAATGTGTTACATTGGAGATAACCAATATGGGGCTTGACCAAGGTAGGCAGGTTTCCATGATGCCTATGAACGGAAGAGAGTCAACCCATGAATGCAGAAAGAGAGATGATGAAGACTTGGGTAAGGTTCTAAGTGAACATGTACTGTAATGGAGAATCCTAAGTCTATCCTAGGGTCAGGTAGGGATAAGACCGATGAAAGTAGGAGTTGCCTAATTTCCCAGTTGCACATGACCATAGGGTCGGGAGGTAACATCTATAATTGTCTGAGGGCCATGGGTTAGGAGATTGATCACCTTCATGAACTCATGGGACCCAAAGGGCAGATGAGTAGGGCACTCTCTTGATGCAAAAGGGAAGAGGGATGACCCCAAAAAGATCCGGTACCCTATAGAGCTAGAGGAGATGACCAAGGATATAAACCTTAGTAGGTTCAAGATTAGTTTGATATCATGATGTCTATGATGTAAAGACATATGTGGCACATAAAGGTGTATTGGCAAGGTGGGATGTACCATCTCTACTCTTGGAATAGGAAAAACTTTGTATTTGGACTGCAGCCAAATGCTTATTTCCTCTTGTTATGGAGGTGAGAGATAGACCATTATGCATGTCATACACCAAGGATAAGAGATGATGTAGGTTGGAACGTTGCCATGAGAAATGGGGAGAGAGAAGATATCTACCCTGGTAAAGTGAATGATACATGGATGGTTTGTAAACACTAAGAGGAATGAGGTAGTCCCCTTATGAGGATGTTTTTATCATGAGCTATGTGGAACTTACAAGTTATACCAGGTTGAGTTTGATCACCATGATGATGGAATCAGATAGTGTTCTTATGAAGATAAACATATAGTTTGAGGTGACATGATAAGTGAAATACATGGAAATGTAATGTTACCTAATACCTAAGGATGTGAAGTGGTAATGGATGCTCTGGTTGAGATACATCTGACTTGTTTGACCAGAAGCTAGAAAGGGTTGATTGGCTAACCTTAAGTTCGAAAAGGAGAGGTGTTTGGATAACACTCAGATGTAACAAGATACATTGAAAAGTTATGGTTGTTTGGTTAGCCAGTCTAGTCCTAGATGCAATGAAAGGATGGTGGTAAAACCTCAGATGTACTTCTTTGGAAGAAAAGGTGATGAAACCCTGACTAGAGTGGTTTAGGGTTTCGGAGGAATCAATCTTGAAGAATCATGACATACATGAAATCATGATTAAAGATCATGATACACCGTGGTAAGTGGCAATAACACTTTGGATGCTTAAGATAAAGTTGCATGTGGTTTATGGCCATGCAAGACAGGAGGTAAAGGACGAACCCCAGTAACCCAGTGTATCGATATAGAGGACAAAAGAGTCCCCTAGAGAGATGGTTCAACTACACCATGAAGCAAGTTCAAAGGTTCTTGAGTTTGACCTAAAGGTTCACTTCCATAAGGTGAAAGTAGGTACATGAAGAACTCGATGATAATACAGTTTATCACCCCTAACTAATGGTTAGTATGAACCAGACTAAAGGGGTCTGATGAGGGCATGTGTGCTCGTTCAGGGTGATATTTAGAGACAGTTCTTGTCCTATGAAAGATGTGACAATGACCACCATAGCCAGTATCGGGTTTTATAAGAAGCTCTGTAAGGGAGGTTGTGTCGGTCACCACTTCAGTAAGGTGATGTTGGTGAAAATGATCACATGATGGTTAGAAAAGGACCACATGATGGTTAGAAAAGGACCACAGTGTGTGTAGATGAAGTCACTTTGATTGTGCAAGGGCTGAAAGGAGCCTAGAGACGATGAGAGTTATGAGCAGATGCAAAGTAGACTAATAAGGCAATGCACTATGGGAGAGTATAATCCGACCCCTCTGAGCTGCAGCTGAGAAGGCTGAGTCTCCGATACATGGGTCCATTAGAGATGGATGGGTGGATATGGTTAGGTTTTGACCCTACCCCTTAGGATAAAGTAATGTGGGATGTTTTCCCTGTGTCCAATTTAGAGCACTATGTGAGGTACCCGACCATGTGCTGAGCAATGAACCTAGTGAGCCCCAAGGGAGGCTGAAATGGCCTGAGTCACCTGTGTAGTTTATAGACGCCAGGATGAAAGAACTCAGAGAAAATAATATGTGATAATAAAGGTTCTTTGGATGCGCCATGAGTATGGTAAAGCCACATAAGGGCCAATGATGGACATGGAAAAGTCTTATCCTGAATTGTTTGTTTGCTTGATAGAATTTTGAGGACAAAATTCCTATAAGAGTGGAAGGATGTTATAACCCCAAATTTTTGGGTTCAATTGGTGAGAAATGTAATTTCTCATATTAAAGATATTTGAACAAATAATGATATCATTTGCTTCAAATAAATGGATTTCGTTTACAATAGCCTTGATGTTTGTGTTGTGGGCTTTATTGGCTATTGGGCCCAATAACAAGGAAATAACAAAGAAAATTCAATTAGTGAGTGAATAATTGAATATTCGAGAAAAGAAATATGTAGAAACCTCTAGAAGCCAAATCCAAAGAGGATTTCGTGTCTCTTGGGTTCCTTGGGTTCCAAGGAGTCCAAAGTTGCATAGGGAAAGTAAAAAGAAAAGAAAAGATTAATTAAGTATTTCTTTATTAAGAAAGAAATTGAAAATAATGATAAAATGTGGAAAATGAATTGAAAGAGGCATAGATGAGATTTCTTGGTGAGATTTCATATCCATGAGGTTTCTAATAATAAAAGGGATGCCAATGAGAAAAATAAAAGAGAAATAAAGAGAAATCCTCAAAAAGAGATATTTTAATGAGAAATAAACAAGATAATGTGAAATAATGCATTTAGATGCATCTAGAAGGATAATGAGTGTCCCATAAAAATAATTTCAAAATAATAGAGTTCCTTGGGATCCAAGGAGTCCCAATAAAAAGGAAAGAAAGAGGAAATAATAAAAAGGCAAAATAAGAGGATAATATAATGCATTATTAAGGTTATGTGGTGTTGCAATAAAGGGGGTATTTTTCTATTAAAAGAAAATAGAAACTCTATCTAATGGATTAAAGAGCAAGAATAAAGGGGATAAGAAATAGGAATTTCGAATTTCCTATATACTCAAATATTAGAAAATATTAAAAGTTTTAAAGAGAGAGAAAAGGATTTCTTCTCCTTGAAGAAATAGGAGTCCTTATGGGAGTGGGACTTGTCCCCACTTAGAGGGCCACGCTAGGGCGCGTATGAACTCCCCTATAAAAGGGATAGACTCCTGGTTCGAGCTTAAGGAGAAATCCACATCTCTTTCTCCTCTTCTTCTTTCTTTGCGTTTGAAACCCTAACCGAAAGCTTTAGCGCTACCCCTGGGGCAACGAAGGATCTTGGAGCCATCACGATGGAGGTAGGGTGTTGCACGTCATCCAAGGGAACCACAACCACCATCCTCATGCTCCAGTCTACACGCAAGGGCTGCAGCACAACCTGCAATTCCGATCATGGATCACGAGCTGCCCAGCCCGAGACGATAGCCCTAGTCACACACGAAAGACTCCCTAGGTGCGCGAGGGTATGGCGGAGGTAGTGAGAGCCTCATCGGAGGTCAGCGGGGCGCAGAGAGCAAGGAGAGGCGGCACAGTCGGCTTCTTGGGCGGCGGCCAGCCGCTGCCGCGAGGTTGAAGGAGGCCAGGATTGTTTGGACAATTCTACCCCCAACTTAACAAGGGACGACGTGGTTAAGTGGAGGGTAACCAAGTAATTTGGTTATAATTCTCAATCGGGCGTGTTGCATGGCTGTGCTGACGTGTCAACATGCTATTGGCCAAGTAAGTGTTTTATTGCAAAAATCATAGTTCAATATTCGTAGCTCGGATGACAAAAGTTTATATATGAATTTAGATCAGAAAAACACAAGGAATCCAATAAAAATAGTTTTAAAGCCTAAATCTGATCATAGTTCGAAATGTAGTGTAAATCATCACCTTTAATGAATTAAAGATTAAGAAACCCAAATTTGATGTGTTTAATAGGGTTCAATGGATCTTTAGGGTTGATGTTAACCTGTTAAATGTAAAAAGGTACATTATGTCCAAAAAGGAATAACTTTGCACGTGATTAGTCTAATTTGGAGTTTATATGCATAAATATGCTTGAAATGTGAAAAGTACATAAAGTTATCATCTTTAATGATTTAATTAAGGAAAAACCCTTAGATTTGATGATAGATGGACTTAATGATGTTATTCAAGATGATATTAACCTGTTGTTAATGAAAGAGAAAATAGGATTTAAAAATATGATCTTTTTATATATGTGGTTTAATTTAGGGTTTCGTGCATGATTATGCACTAATGAGCTTGAAAACCCTAATTTTGATGAATATGTCTTTTAATTGGTTTAATTGTGTAAATCCACGAATAAAATAGAGATGTGATGATCCTAAGCCAATTTGAGAATAAAAGATCCTTAATGTGGATAATTTGAGTAACTAGGGTTTTTATGATTGGAAAAGTTGTTTTAGGGTTTGTTAACTTAAAAAGGATAAAGTTTGCGAAATTGATCTAAGAAACCCTAATGCATCCTAATGAGACTTAGAAACCTTAGAAAGGTGTCCTAAGTCAATAAGGAGTTGTTTGGGATATGCTTATGACATTTAGACATTATACATGTTTTCAGGATCAATGTTTGCTTGATTGATTGATTGGCTTGCTTGATTGGACATCTAGTTGGATTTGGATAAATTGTTACTTGAGATCACCAAAACAGGTATGTGGTTACGATTATGAATAACCTTTTTAGGTTTTCCGATGGATTCCCGGATGTTTAATCGCATTGAATGCAACTAAACTGTTTGGATGTTCATATTGCAATTATAAAGTGACTATGACTATCACGTAATGTATATGCATTCTAGGTCAGATCCTGGTCCCCTCTGTGTCATAATGGCTGACCTAGTACATGGCTACCTAGAGGGTAGGTCCATCAGGTCATGAATGACTTTGGCTGCCTAGAGGGTGGGTCCATCAAGTCACCTTTATAGAGGTACCATATAAGTCCTTACAGGGACAACACAGAGTTGTGGATAGGTATGGATTGAGTAGTTTGGCTTAAAACATAATCTTAATTGTTAAATGATTAATTGAGTGATTATATTGTTAACATAGTTGAACATTATTTGTTTCCCCCACATACCAGCTTCGACTGACCGACGTTTTGTTTGTCGGCGTTTTAGGTACAATGAAAAGAAAAAACAGTAAAGTGGCACATGTGGTACTAAATGAGAATTAAAGTGCAAAGGAGGATTAGATAGATTAGTATCTGTGTGGATAGAAGTTTAGAAATCCAAGTTTTCAAAAAGGTATGCAAAAATTTATTTTCTTACAACTTTCAGTATAGTATGTTAAAATTTGATAATTATTCTTGGTTAATTGCCGAACCTTTGATCCGGAAGTCATGGATGCGGCTTCGACCTCTCGGTCTCCCTTAATTGGGGGTTATCGGGAGGTGGGGTCGTAACAGGATGTGAAATCATCAAAGTCGTCATTAAAGAAAGTTGATTTGTTATATGCCATGAAATACAATTAACTGCACTTTTGACAAATATAAAGCAAGAAAATTTGAATATATATTTGGAATTTATTATGGACTTAGTGAAAACTTCAATTTTAAATTGGTTCTCAATCTCATTGTATTTTTATTGAAATTGGTTTCTCACTACAGATAATGTATGCATTTATTGTGATATGACCCTCCAAGGTTTTATTGTTTGGTTATTTCTCTAACTTCTCATTGATTTTTATATAACATACAATACAAACAGTTTCCTTGTGGTAATTTGACTACATCTCACATCCACGAACCAAATAGCTCGACAGATATTGAAAGAAAAATTTTGTATAGGTAATTCCTAATACACAAAAATTGAGTACCAACATACCTAAAAACCCATATTAATTTTTCTAAGTAATGAAAAGGAGTGTAAAATCACTTGTATCCTTTTTCATGAATACATAATGTGGACTTCGTTGGTTCATTCAAGCCATTAATATGAAATATTTGTATCCTAATATTTAGTTGTAGGTTTGAATTTCCATTTTCTTAGTCATCATCTACTATAGATGTGTTGTTAATTGTGTCAATATATCCTGAACTTTGTCCTTAAATGCAAAACACATTCCTACACATGCACATAATACCCCCATATCGTACTACATGGCTGAAGACAAAGTGTTAACTCTAATAGAATAAAGACATTGTAGGGGAATACATGCATTCTTATTTTGAGTTATAGTAACTTCTTTCTACCCCAAAATCAAAGTCTAATTGCCACTTACATTACATTTTATTGAGATTTTAATTTCTATATATATTTTACCACTTGTACCTATCATGTGCTTATGATCGATGTTTTAGTTGGATGTTTTCTACACTATTACTGGTCGTGTCTATGTCTCAGTAAAAAAAGGTAGGATCCATTAGATACTTTTGAGAAGAAAATTAATAGTTCTGGGTACTTCAACATATGAATTTTCTTCATATTGATTCCCCAATGTGGCTTAACTATACAAAAGTGTCATTAATGATTTCCATTATAAGAAATTAAATATGATTACATATCATAATATTCTAATATAATTTTATAATAAAAAAGATGAAATAATGATGATGAAAATATTGCATTTTCCAAGTAATTTTAATTTAGATGATTTTTGTGCAGCATATACTAACTGCATCCTTAAATGGAAAAATGTATTTGTATAGTTGCACACATCCTAATATTGTACTACATTGCTGAGATGAAGCTTAGTTCTAATAGCTTGAAGAAGTCATTCTTAAATACCTATATTCTTTTTGAGAAATAGTAACATCCTAGTATCCTAAGGATATAGTCACCGCTCACTTGAGTTGGTATACGTGTTAAATCTCTTAACAATGTGAACCAATAATTAAGATGAACTTGTAGACATTCAATTATTTAGAGTGATGTTCTATGTTACTTTTAGATATATAAGTTTTTATCAAACATTGTTTCTCGACATACGAGTCTTTAAGTATGGACAATGAAAGAAACGTGAGCGGTGATCTACAGCTTTACCCTTTTTCTCGACATACTTGACTTCACATTATAAATAGTAAATGCAAGGAAAAGCCACATGGAATAAAATCCTTACAAACAATGCAATATGACCCTATAACATCCTTTACAAGGGGCCTTGGGCGCGTTGATGATGGCAAGAAAAGGAGAGCTTTATGTAATTCTTGTAAGACGACGACTGTATTGATCTATACAAAAACAAAAACATGATGAGAGTATGAACTTACTAGTAAGAGACCATAATAAAGATCAACAACACCATTGGCCTCCTTATCGATATCCAATAGAAATCTTGGGTGTACCATATACATCGGTATGCATGATGGATTGATCATAGTTCCAAACCAAACCGTTCATTGCCCATCATGGCTTTACATAACTGTGTGACCATCATCTCAAAGATCTGGCTTAGTGTTGTCACTTCAATGCTAACCACCTTAATATTTTTTTTTTAAGTAAATGGATCGATTCATTACTTGTTGGCCATACGAGATCTACAATTGGGAAGAAATATACAAACAGAACAAACAAACATCAATTTCAGTAACCCAAGAGCACTACAACTCATATTGGAACGAGAGTGAGACATTTATTCATTGATTCTTCTTCATTGACGTTGTCTTAAGCATCTTTTCAGGAAGAATTCGTTCAACCTGAGCATTGAGTAGTGGTAGAGGTGTTGGAACAAGATGGCATTCTGCTCGTATATCAACTCAAACAAAGACATACAACTGAGTAACAAGATCGATCCAAAGCAAAAGGGAGATCTAGTTGTAGCTAAAGATCTCGTTGCTCTCCCGAAGAGAGGTCGCAGCAAAGCGCAACAGATAAAATGCCGACTAGCGGCGATAACTAAACGCTGACTAGCGACGAAAAACTAGGCAGATAAGCTACCACTGACCCTACCGAACAACGAAGAAAACCAAAAAATAGAAAAAGAAACAGGAAAGTAGAGAAAAGGGGGAAAGATCCAAGCCGCGAGGACCAGCTCGGTGGAGGATAGGGCCAGATCCACCCGAGGGGGCCTACAAGGAACACCACTGAGGCACGCCCCAGTCGTTACCACCGCCGCCAGGCTCTACCACCGCAGACGCCTGAGTGAAGTCCGACCCGAGGTACGAAACTCCACCGCCGAAGGATAGGAGAGGCTAAGCCATATCTGGACTAAACCGCTGCCATGAATTGGAGCCGAGTGACCTGGACTGGAAGAGTGGCCCGGGGGGAGTGGACAGGGGCTCACCTGCAGCTTGGAGCCCCTCCCCCAAGCCAGTCGTGTCGCAGGGGAGCCCTAGTCACCCCTTTTCGCTAGAGCGGAGTGGAGTGGCTGGGAAAATAAGATAATTTACCGCCTTAATCTGATTTTGTGTTGTCGTGATAGGAGACTGCCACTATTGATTGTCTTCTTGGGTCTACACTTCCTGTCGATGCTAGAGTATTATCGGTGTTGTATCTTAAGAAGTACTTGGCTCATACAGACGTTACCAGACAGATGAACCGAAAATCGGCATGCATGCTTACACAAGGTCTAAGCAGCAACAACGACGTCGAAGATATGTACTTCCCTATTTCCGTCCAGCGATTTGTTGTGTGTTCGTGTCATTCTCAGTGGGGATAGGAGTCGCACAGGGGTTTCCGTTGATCTTGACCTTATGAAAGAGCATGTGCGGACACACAAATCCCACTATGGTGCTAGATCTAAAGTATTTGTGACCCATTCATATGTTCCCCAACTGGTTTTTCCATGTGTTGATGAGAGTCAAAGAGGGAAAGAGAAGGTGAAAGCGAGGAAGGATACTTTCATGAGTCCCAAGGCTATTGTTATGATTTTATATAAAAGGTTGTATCATTTAGTTATAAAATGAAATATTATAAGATAATTAGATGTGAAACAAGGATGAATGTGATAATTGAAGGATGGTGAGAAGTTGACCCGTAAACGTAATATGACATAGGAGTCCAACTATTATTGGGATCATGCAGAGGACGCAGAAGAGGGGTAGCATTTAGTATGATAAGATAGTAGATATATATATATATATATATATATATATATATATATATATATACATACATATGGATGCATATAATGTATCCAATTACCGCATATATAGTACATATGATATACATGCTATATCCCACAATGTAAGCACACAATATAAAAAAAATTATGGTTATTGCCATGTCTTATTTTTATTCCTTGGAGCCACAAGGAATTACTACCACCTAGGTCAATCATCACATCATATGTATGAACTTGTAATTAGTGTAGACATGTGCTTGCCAATCTGGGTAGATCGGTTCAACCCTTGAATTGATCATCTCGCCTCTTGGACAATTAGTTGGTCATCACGGAAGGTCATCTGACCTTCAGTCCAACTGATGTTTGGACTCCTTACAAACAGTCGGTTGGGTCTACCAGACATTCGTCTGGATCCATCCTTTTGTCCTCCATGTCCTCCTATTGGTCGGCTTGTCTCACAAACTGGTCGTCTCTTCTGGCTGTGATCATCTTCTTCGTCGTTGCAAGAAAAGAACTACCCTATTGCTTCTTTATTACATTGATGAGGAGAAACCTCAAGTTACATTTGAAGGGAGAAAAGGTAGGAAAGAATTAAATTTACATTGGGAAGAGGGAGGTAGAGGCTTGGTACATAGACCGATACAAAATAGAAATAAAACCATACCATCCAACCACACACAGATTTTGGGATTAGGCAATGACCTCGCCAAAACCTTTTTTAACGAGACGTGTGAGTATATATATATATATATATATATATATATATATATATATATATATATATATATATATATATATATATATATATATATATATATATATATATATATATATATATATATATATATATATATATATACATATATATATATATACACACACACACATATATATATATGTATGTGTATTGTGTATATATATATGCATATATATATATACATATATATACATATATATATATATATATATATAAATATATATATATATATACACAATACACATACATATATATATATGTATGGATATATATACATATATATATATATATATATATATATCTGTGTGTGTGTGTGTGTGTGTGTGTGTGTATATATATATATATATCTGTCTGTGTGTGTGTGTGTGTGAATATGTATATATATACATACATACATTACATTATATATATATATATATATATATATATATATATATATATATATATATATATACATACATATATATATACACATACATATATATATATATATATATATATATATATATATATTTATATGTATATATATATATGTGTGTGTGTGTGTTTATATATGTGTGTGTATGTATATATTGGTTTGAGATTGTGTGGTCTTTGATAGGATACACATATTTGAGAAGTTCTAATATTTTCATCATATGCAATAAATAAATAATAAAACCAAAAATGTGATCATATTGATTATCTGTTTAATAAATTGACGTGACTCTGATACTATTGTTGGAAAATATGGGCACATAGTATAGCAGTGGAAACAAAAAATTATCTGTCTGTATTCCCGTAACGGCAAGATTGCATCAACTACTATGAAATAGGAAGGATGGTTTTAGCGAGTTATACCTAGTCCTAGAGAAAATCCAGTGAAAAAACTCACTTCTTTGTAAATTATTACTAGTTGCTCTTAGATGGTGGTTGTGCAACTTGTGGTCTTCACCATGAGCAACTGTCTGCACAACCTTTGTAGCGACTCTAGTGGTCTTGCCACAGACTGATGATTGACTTTTCTCTCTAAGAAATAGCTAAAGGACTCATGTATGTAGAGTACTACACATGGACCAACTAGAACTCATGCCTTTCACCAAGAATAGACAGGAAGGATTTCTCCCTCCTGCTGGTATACTAGTCACCAACTTGCTCTTCCACCAACAATGATCACCAATTCTTTCTCTCCTGCAGCTATTCCTCCATGTCAGTTAGGTCTTTCTTGGGTAATCTTGATTACCACAACCAGAGAGGAAAACCGTTGTTAGAGGAATTGGTTCTCACTTGTATGTGTTGTGTCTTGGGAAGCCCTCAATTCCCCTCCTTTTATAGGTGGGGTTTGGGCCAGGGTTCCCAATTTGTACAAAATTGCATGAAAGTGGAAGGGACTAGAAGAACTTGAACTCTTGCAACCCGAGAGACTCAAAATGGTCATCTAGCACACCCAGACAGTCATCTAGTGTGCGAGACGATCGTCTCGCACTGCGAAATGGTTGTTTTCCGGTTTCCTTATCATATACGAATTTGGCAATTTTAATTCTAATTAATATCACATATTAATTTTCTTGCACTCCACGTTTTTGCAGTCAAAAATATTATGGAAACATCCAAAATATTTTTTCGGACCAACTGTGCCATCTCACTCAAGAGAGACACCCATCTCACTCACCCAGATGACCATCTGGTGAGTCTAAGATGATCTGGTCTATTTAATCATATTGAATCGATCATTTCAAGTGTAAAACTTATCCAATTTGAACTATGATCACCCTGACAACCCAAACGACCCTCTCAACATTTGATACACCTGTCTAGCTGCCCAATTGACCGTCTCACTCAGTGAAAGGGTCGTTTAATAGTTTAGTCAACCAATCAGTTGATGTATTGTGTGAATTGAATACCCAAACTCTCTAGTAATCAATCCAATAATCATTGAAAATAAACTCCTCTTCTAGATGAGTTCCTTTGTGTGTGAACCTATAGGTCCCATGTCACATTGGAAGTGAATGTACATAACTAGCTTATGACATCACAAGCCTGGAGTGGTGTCGAGTCGTACATTAGGGCTACCCAAGTGATTGGAAAGTTGGAGAACAACTTCAATCTATGTAAGGTGCTGAAATGATTGTATAATTCCTTTGTCTCGGATATCTAGGATCAACTCAAGGCATGTATGGTCATCCTCTTAATGTTCAATCCATATTTCCTGAACCAAGAGAAAATTCAATGAGGTAATGAGACGTCAATATCATATATTGATTCACATGTACATGCACATGTGTTTCACAGTCTTTCTTATCAAGTGGCCAAGATATCATACTCCAACAGGAGGGACATATCCCATATCTATCACTTAAAGTCTATGCCCATGTGTCAAAGTCACCCAATCATCACCTTTATGACAACCAATGTTTTAGGAATGCATTTGATGATGCCAAAGTGTACCCAATGACATGTGATGAGTGTAGTGATTTTAGGTCTAAGAATCACAATCACCACGTTCACTATGAGACATGACTATGACCACCATAACCATGTGTCATTCTCAAGGTGGGTCTGTCCAATACATTGTTCCCTAACATGCATCTGTGTGTTTAGTTTGATATTTCCATATCAGGACAAATGAGATTCTATCATCAAACATCCCACACTCTAGTCTTGTGTGTTATTGGTGTGTATCTACCTTCCATAGTAACAACGGACTAGGGACATGATGAGAATGTACATACTCTTAGCATTTGTATGCTCTCATTTCTACCAAGTCTAATACTTGAAGACATACATCATTGAGTATTGTCATTATATATACATTCACTTATCTCTTGAATCTCATAACTGAGTGAAACATATGAATTTGAAGCTTGCCTTTATATGTATTAATCATATACTTTATGGTATAGGCCATGTCAATCATCATATAGTTGTCTCTATGGAAATATCTTACCATCAGAAGGGACCATAGGATCTTGAATTTATGGAACCTATGAGTCACAAGTTACCCATTTGGTATCCCAAACATTCATATGGCCAGGCAAGATGGTTGTGTCGTACTACCAGATGGTTGTTTGGTAGTTTCCCAATCGCACACGAATTTGGCAGTTTTGATTCCAATTAATATTACATGTTTATTTCCTTGCACCACAAGTAAGGTGCAATCAAACAAGTTTAGGAAACATCTAGAACCTTTGTTCATCCCAACTAGGTCATCTCACCCAGGAGAGAAGCTTGTCTCACTCACCCAAATAGTCGTATGGTGAGTCTGAGATGAGCCGTTTAGTTCAACCACATTGAATTGGTCGGCTCAATGGTAGAACTTAGTGAATTTGAGGAATGATCATCCTAAGAACTGAAACGGTTGTCTCAACACTTGAGATGCTCGTCTGACTACCCAACTAGTCGTCTAAACACTTGAGATGGTCGTTGGGCAGTTCTTTCATCTAATCTGTTAATAAGTTGCATGATGGAGCTTCCACACACGTGGAATTGCGTGCACCACAAAAAATCCTAAAGATGGTAAGTCTTTAGGTTTAGCCTTGCTTATACTAGGTTAAAACTCCACCCACGTATGCTAAGATATGCAGAAGTCTTATCGTAGTATAGTTAAGGGTCGAATCCACATGACAACAGTCTTGTTGGTAGCAACAAGATGGAAAACGTTGGAATTTCACTTAACTCCTCAATAGTTGATATTTAGTCCAAAGATTTGATTTGGTTGTTTTTGAACTAAGTGCAAGTAAAGTAAAGGCAAGAAAGTAAACTTAGGTTGTTAACAATAATAAGAAATCACTAGGATGTGATCGGTTTTCACCACCACTACGCATGGATCAAAACATGCAACATAAAAACATAACCTACAATAAGTGTCTAATCAGTTAGTATCTTTGTAGGTTTAGTTTCCTTTCGGAGAAATAACTACGAGAAGTGCGGGAATGTTGCAATGCCAGTCATCCCCAAACGAATGGTCACCTACTTTACATCATTCCCTTCACAAAGCGTGTTACTTGACTTATTAAGGTTGCACTTTCATACGTCAACTGATTCCATTTCATAGTATGAAAGTGCAACATTGGAAGTGAGTTTACCCCTACTTCTTGAAAAACACTTCTAGATACCGAAACAGATGCATGGTGGATACATGCACCATGAACCCACAATCAATCTAGATTCGAATCTAATAGTACAAACATAGACAATTCATACTAAAAGATAAAAGATAACACAAGTTGGTGATCAAGCAACAAGCATTCATTAAACGATTGATGTAGAACTGAAAAGAAAGCATATCTCTATTGCAAACCATAGATTACATTGCATGAGATGAAACATGGGTAGTGGGGATACTCCTCGCACCCTAGTGAAAGGAGACTACTCGCTCATAGATAGGACAAAGAAGGAGGCGAGAAGAGAGAGAAAGAACGTCATCCCCACAAAGGAGAGAGGAAAGTCAACCCCTTGGAAAGAGAGAGAGACGATCTTCACACTTCATAGGTTGCTCGATGATGAGGTCTCCTCTTCCCACCTTCTTTGGCGAAGAGAGAGAAAGCAACTTCAGGATAGGGCGTGGATCTCAGAACGACAGCCTTTGGGGGGAGGATGGAGGTTGGAATAGCTCTGGAGTAGTGGAGGCAGCCTCTTGGCGTTCGAAAATTCATACCTTGGGAGGACCCCTTGGGTCTTATTTATAGGCCTTAAGTGAAGTCCAAACGGTTTGGACAGTTTTGGATCCAAACGGTTTTGAAGACCGTTTGGACTCTAAAACCGTTTGGACTCTGAAACTGTTTGGACTCTGAAACCGTTTGGACCCCGAGACCGTTTGGACCCTGAGACCATTTGGACCCTGAGACCGTTTGGAATCTGAGACTGTTTGGACTCTGAAACCGTTTGGACCCTGAGACCGTTTGGACTCTGAGACCGTTTGGACTCACGCGGTCTTGAGATCAATTGGCTTCATGCGGTCTTGGGACCGTGCGAGTCCATGCGGTCTTGGGACCGTTCGGCTTCATGCGTTCTTGGGACCGTGTGAGTCCATGCGGTCTTAGGATCGTTCGGCTTCATGCGGTCTTGGGACCGTTCGGCTTCATGCAGTCTTGGGACCATGTGAGTCCATGCGGTCTTGGGACCATTTGGCTTCATGCGGTCTTGGGACCGTTTGAGTCCATGCGGTCTTGGGACCGTTCGGCTTCATGCGATCTTGGGACCGTGTGAGTCCTTGCTGTCTTGGGACCGTTTGGCTTCATGTGGTCTTGGAACCGTTTGAGTCCATGCGGTCTTGGGACCGTTTGGCTTCATGCAGTCTTGGGACCGTTTGAGTCCATGCGGTCTTGGGACCGTTTGGATCTTTTGTGATTTTTTTGTCTTTTTCTGTAAGTGAAAAGGAAAAAGTTAATCTAACAGTATGTTTGCAATAAAAGAGAATAGTTAGAGATTCCATCTAATATATCTCAGGAAGAGTGTGGAAAACTAAAGAAAATTATTAAGATAACATCACAAAATTGGAGGTTATCACCCCCCTAACTTAGAGTCTAGCTTGTCCTCAAATTAGATAGAGCTGAGGCATGTAATGGCGAGGCGATTTTATTAAGTTAAAATTTCCATACTCTTGCTTCAATTCTAAACCTGAGATCTCCTAAGGTTGTATCAGAGCATTTTGCCTTAACTCTTTCAGGTATTGAGAGTTGCTTGGATATTAGGTTTCTTCCATATCTTAGCCCGCATTGGGACCACTTTTTATTCGGTGCATGTCGTTGACTCTAATCAGTTTTATACTTCCCTGAAAATCCTACCGGAAGCTAGAGTGGGTATGAGGGTTGGCTAAAGGCTTAGTATGTAACTCCCCCTTCAAGTGGGGGAGGGGTTGTCTATGCTTTTAGGATCTCACTACCGGGCACGATACATCTGCCTTCTTGAGGGCAGCTGAATGTATCGGCCGGGAGAGTCCTTTATCAGCCTTTCATATATTTAGATTCCTTAGGGTTTCACTACTGGGCACGACACATCTGCCTTTATGAGGGCAGCTAGATGTACCGGCTGGGCGAGACCTTTGTTGATTCTTCATATAGATCCTTATTTATGGCACAACTATCATGGTTTTATTCAACACTCTGGATTTTATTCGTAAACTCACAGGCTTGGGATTTGGATATTTAGGGATTTTGATTTGGGCGGCCAAGCCTCTTTTATTTGAAGAGAAGAAAACTGTTCTTAGAGTTGTTCGACATGCACTTATTTGGTTTCTACCAGTAGTCCACTTGGAAGGCTTCATGATTTGGATGTCGCCTGATGTCCCTCTCGTCCTTGAGATTGTTTTGGCTTATTGCAGCTCTGATGTTGTCCTGTGGAGGGGTAGATGTAGAATTGAAACAAAAGCATGGAAATTGAGTGAGGATGATTTATTAATTCACCATTACATGTCTATCTGCTATTCTTGTTATTTCTCTTGAGGGCTATTGGATTCTAAAGTTAGCTGAGGTTGACTTTGTTCCAAGTAGGTTTTATTAACAGAAAAAACTAAATATGTGCAAAGAAAACTAAGAAAAAATTTATACGGAATTGAAAAAAAAGATAGAAAGGGAAGGATTTAGAATTGATACCTCGCCCTTGTCCAGTGTACTCCCCCCTAACTTATCACTCACTTTGTCCTCAGAGTGTCAAAGGGATAGGTTGAGAAGTACAAGGACAAGGGCATCAAGCGTCCGTTAGTCCTTTATTTGTGCCATGTGTGTGAAGGAGAGTAGAAGCAAACTTTCCACATAATGCGTGGTACTCCACATCTGTCACGTCCTCTACTGGTCTTCCAAGGACCATGATGGTGTACATCCAGTAGAGGATGTGGAAGCCGTAGTCGTTTGATTCCCGAATTTTTTGGGGACATTTGTGGTTGAAGGATGGGCGATGAAAGTGTTCTTTGTTGTATGCCCTTGTGTGCTGACTTAGAATATCGATTAGTCTGTCTGCACAATCCTTTGCCACTTCCTATGTGGGTGTCTTTGTTGTCACTACATATTTCTTCTACCGTGGATTGAACTACTGTCGGAACTGTTATAGATGGTAGTTGTTCCTTCGGGTATGTTTGTTGCCAGAAGCATCCAGTGCTCATGGTGAAGGAAGGGTAGCATGATAAACTTCGGTGTTGTGTGTTGTAGGAAGGAAATTAGGGCTTCAGTTGTTCCAAAGTTCTTTAGCTTTAGGAGATCGTCCTTCATATACGCGGATGCCATATAGGTTGTTGGGTGATTCCGTACGAGAAGAAATTGATAGGCAGCCATCAAGCTTACAGATAGAGACCCTTTGAACTGTACATTTTCTCGAAATGCATCTGCCATGACCAAAATGTCACCGGACATGAAAACGAGGTCATCATTCTCGGCGTGAAGCCTTGACATGATGATACGGAGTTCATTGTCAAACAGACTTTTGCAAGCATTGAGGTCAAAATCTAGGAAAGTTGGTTCTATGGCAGATAGGGGCACCATTTGTGATGGGGATCTCTTAATAGTTGCCCCTGACAAAAGATCTATGTCCCCTTTATCCTGCGCCAGATCAAAGTGGGAAGGGTCCCATTTTCTTTGCTCAGGAACTATGGCTGGCTATTTGTTTTTCTCCAAATCTTTTAAAGTTTGTCAGAAAGGTCGCCTTTGCGGATGTTGGATTGCTGAAAAGAGGTAGCGGGGGACGTCATATGGTGCCATTGTCGGGTCCTTGAAGAACCTTCTATCACAAATAAGCTCCATGGTGTAGCGCCCTCGTAGGGAGTGAAAATCTTCAGCGACTAGCTCGATAAAGGGGATTTCTTGGTTTAGCGCTTGAATGTAATGGATAGTGCAGAAAGAGCAATCCCCAGATCTCTCAATGGTTTGGACTTGCGGGTTTAATTTTTGGAACTAGGGTTGGCTCCAGTCTTGAAGGAGGGACGAGCGTGCAGCCCAAATTAGCTTAAGAAGCCAGAAAGGTATACATCTTGCCTCTCCTGCTTCTTCTCCAACAAAATTTATTGTTCCGGCTGGTAGCTCAGTAGCGCAAAAATTGTACACCTTGGCGTCCCGAGCCTCGGTGTCCACAATCAGAAACAACCAGTGATCGGAAACTTGAAATGGAACGGTAAGATATCGTGCCTTCCGTGCTAAACCAGCACGCAGCAGCTCTATTGACTTTGCTCATATTTCTTTGTATAGCAAGCCTATAGATAGAGCAGGTGAGGCATTAAATACTGGATGCTACCTCTTAGAGCTTCTGTAAACTTCTATGTAGTTGGCAAGTAGGACACAGAAGATTGCCATTGACATCGTTGAGTGTGGTTGCAGGATGTTGCGGAAATCTTCGCGTGTCAACTTGCGCTTAGTCTTTGTATTGTAATAGATGATGTCTCCCCCATCTTTGGCATCGTCGACAATAGTGTTCAAGATAAAGATGTCCTGAGCATCTAGTGTAGAGATGGCCGCCATATCTAAACCGTGCATCTTATACGGTAGAGGTGGTGGCGGGGGAAGCTCATGTGGAGGGGGTGAAGAAGGTTGTTCCAAATATTCTATATAGCCTTACAGATCTTCATCTAAATCGGAAGAAGAATCGAATTCTTCATTTGTATCTAAACGTACTCGTTCTGAGTCTTCCTGTTGTGGCGGAAAGGGCACTGATTGGTCAGGTGCGGGAAAATGTTGAGTGGCAGTTGCTGGTGGGCTTGCACTGGTTCCTAAAATACATTGGTGGAACTCAGCAAAGGCCGCGTCTTTTGCAGACTCCCCTGTGGATCCCAAAGCAGAGTAATCGAGAAATTGGTCCCCATATGATATATTTACATTTTCGTTGTGGGTGGGGGACTTGGGATGATGTCCACCTTCTTGGTGGTCTTTGTCATATCCTTACTAAGAAGGTTCTTCTCCTAGGCTTGGGCCCTCCCCAGCATTGTGTGGGTCATCAGATTTGTCATCTGAGGAGGTGGTATCGTCGTTAGAATCAGATGAGGAGTCGGAGTCGTCTTCGTCTTCATCATCACCTTCTTTGTCAGCTGCTTCTTGGTCTGTTAGCTTCTTGTGTGCTGTCTTTTTGCACTGCCGGTGGATGGTTTGTAACTCGTCAAACGCCACTTGCACATGCTCGTGTGTTTCGAGTAGTGCGTCATGTGTTTCCTTGAGATCTTTGTATCGGCCCTCGGCTGAGAGGAGTCACACTGTAAGATCTATTACTGAACCTTGTAATTGTTAGATTTCATTGTTTGTTGACTCCTCTTGGCGATTCTTGAGTTGTGTGAGAGTGTTGTTGATGTTATCCAAGCGCGTGCTAAGAGCTGATTGTTGCGGTTTGAACTCGCGGAGAGTCTCAGGCAGAGGTTGAGTCTGCGTAGAGATCTCATCGACTTGCTTAGCCATCACTTCTTGTTGGCTTTTTACTCCAAGGATCAGCTCGGGCAAGTTGTTGTAGTGGCTATTGATTTGATCAACTTGCCTGGCCACTACAACTTGTCGTTGCTGAAAACCTTAAAGGATGCTTGGCAAGGCACTGTTTTTCTCGTCGATCTTGGCGACCTATTTAGATATTCCCTGCACATAAGAAAAAATGGAATGCATTATGTTAGAAGGGTCGGTGAGGAGGTTTCGGATGCTGTCAAATTGACGTCTGAATTCCTCATCGACATTTGTGAAAGGGACCCCGGGTATGGAAGGGTGGGGTGGTTGGGATCTGGGTGGGAAGGATGTAGTGTCTTGCGGAAGAGACATTGTTGATGGTTCCGCGAACTGCGTGGCTACTATAGATGGGGTCACCAGCGGTGTCGGGGTGGTGGTGGATGGGAAAGGTGGTGGTATATCTGGTGAAAATGGTGGGATTAATAGTGTTGAGGGAAAGACTATGGGGATGGAGGCGAAGGTGGTGAAGTCAGGCGTAGGAGTGGAGAAGGGGATGCCCGAAGAGAAAAAGGGTGAAGAGGAGGATGTGGGTGGTGGTGTAGTTGTGGAGGAAGATGGAAGAGTGGTGGATTGTGGAAAGGTGGAGGGTGGTGAGGTGGTGGTGGTAAGCTCAGCATTTAGACTCATAATGAAGAAGTCTAGAGATGAGGTGGTGATTTGTTCATCAGGGAGGGGGGTTTCTGTTTCTGGATGCGGTTTTGATGTTGGTGTCCTCGACAGCTGTTGTTTCTACGAAAGTATTTTGGAGGGACGTTTTACTAGAATATTTGTTACCCTAGCTGTCGGGGCGGTTATGCTAAGATCTGTCTGCCCCGCTTTTGCTTTTTGTTCTGGTTCCTTGACCGCAGCTATGAGTTTTGTAAGCTCCTCGTGGGTGAAGAGGAGCTTTTCCTTGTCGTAATCTGCAAGCTCTGGGAGCGGTAGCAGGGTTCTAGATGATTTGACTGTAGGGCAGAAAATGCAATATATCTTTGCATCCTTATCTTTGATGACGTAGGAGTTTTTCAAAGTTTGTTCATTGGTTAGGATGTCGCCCTTTATCTGCTTACATCTCGGTAGAGGTTTGTCCATCTTGAGATATTTGATAATGGATGTGATATGACCTCCCATGCAAATTTCCTTCCCCAGGGCGTAAGCGGATAGCTTCTGGATCATATGACGTCCAATGTTGACTGGTATCCCGTGCAGGATTGACCAGAGGACAAAAAGGTCTAAAATTATGACATTCCCGCCCTCCGTCCTGGGGAAGAGTGCGCCTGTGAGAATTTTATGTAACATGCGCACTAATCCAGATTGTATGTTCAAGGCCTTGCATGTCTTTGCCTCGTAGGTGGGGATCATTGTCAGGGATTTCCAGAAGTTATGTTTGTTGAAATTGGTATTCTATGTTCCAACAGTTGTGGCTTTCTTAAGCTGCTCCTGGTTGTCTATAAAGATTTCATTGAGCATGTTTTCTGTGATGACAACCTTGCTGCCAAAGAGCTTGGTGACCAACCTACGGTCACCTCCATCCCTTGATCTATCCATAATGTCGACAACTTCTTTGGTGAGATGTGTGAAGAATTCTATAGTGGGTTCTACATATGAAATTTCGGGGACAAAGCATAATCTGGAGAGATTAGTGTTGTCTAGCATGGTGAGGATTCTATCGTAGATCCCCATCTTGAGGAGTACGCTTGAGAAAACGTACTTTGTTGGTTTTAAAACTTTGTCGATGGATGGGATGGTGTGGATGTAAAGGTTTTCTAGTGGTGGTGCGGTGGTGGTGAGTATTGAGAAGATGGGTGTGATGGTGGGGGTGGTAGTGGTGGTTGATGGGATATGGCCTGCTAGGGTTTGTTCACTAGCAGTGGTGGGGTGGACTTGCTTTCTTGCCCACTTTTTTGCAGGTTGTTCGGTCGCGGCCTCTTGGAGTTTTTGTTTCCCCTTAGATTTTTGAACTGCGGATTCTTCCTCGGAGCTTGGCTCATATTCAAAGCCATCATCATCGTTGGAAGAAATTTCTTCCACTTCTTCTTCAGGTGCCTCAGCTAGGCATTTGTTGATGCGGTCAATTTCACACAGAATCGATAGGATGTTGACCTTTGGTGGGGCCTTTCCAGTCTTGTTGTAGTTGTTTACGATGTTTTAGAGCCTGGCTCGGTCCTCCATCAGTTCCTCTGGTGTCGAGAAGGGTGCGTCTTCGTTTCCGGTTGGTTGCTTTGCTGGTGCAGCCACTTCTGAAAATGGAAAGTCATGTGTTAGCATAAAAATTGATTTTGTATGAATTTATATATATATATATATTCATGTTTTAACGAAAGGAAAGCGGTGTTGAAAGGACCAAATGGTTTTGATGACTGTTTGGTTCCAAACGGTTTTAGGACCGTTTGGTTCCAAATGGTTTCAGGACAGTTTGGTTCCAAATGGTTTCAGGACCATTTGGTTCCAAACGGTTTGAAGACCGTTTGGTTACAAACAGTTTCAGGGCCGTTTAGTTCCAAACGGATTGAAGATCGTTTGGTTCCAAATGGTTTGAAGGTCGTCCAAACGGTTTGAAAACCGTTTGGTTCCAAACGGTTTCAGGACCGTTTAGTTCCAAACGGTTTGAAGACCGTTTGGTTCCGAACGGTTTGAAAACAATTTGGTTCCAAACGGTTTAGAGATCATTTGGTTCCAAACGGTTTGAGGACCGTTTGAAAGGTGAAACGTCAGGAGTGCAGCGGGTGAAAGCGAGGCGGAACCAGCGTCAAAAACAAAGACGGTGGCGATAAGGACGATGGTGGCGATAGAAAAGGGGATCGCGGCGGTGTCGTAGACGTCAGTGATAGGAAAGATGGCGGCGGAGCACAGACAGAAGCTTTGCTGAAGCTGCGTGCTGAGGTACCTTGCGGAAACGGTCGGAGATGACGATAGTGATGCGAGGAGAGGCGGCCACAGAGGTGTGATCACCGTGGAGAGACACGAATCCTGGAAGGAAGACGACGAAGAGAAACTTGGTCGTAGGTCGCACGGGAACGGGAACAGAGATGGAACAGGATTAATCATTTGCGCGAGGGTTTAAGGAAGGTCTGGAGTCAAAAGAAAGAAGAACGAGGGGAGGGGGTTATATTTATAGGATTCGGGCGTTGACCTTACAAAAACCCAAGGTCAAATGGTTTAGCGACTGTTTGGACTCCAAACGGTTTTGAGACCGTTTGGCTCCAAACGGTTTCAGGACCATTTGGCTCCAAATGGTTTCTCAGGACCGTTTGGCTCCAAACGGTTTCAGGACCGTTTGGCTCCAAACGGTTTCAGGACCATTTGACTCAAACGGTTTTCAGGACCGTTTAGGAGGTTTAAGGTTATTTTGATTTTTATATTTTTATGTTTGTTTTGGTTATGTGAATTTTTATATTTTTCGGATGACAAACCTAAGTTAACAAAAAGAATAGAAAATAAAGATAAAAGATAAATGGTGGTACTCAGATCTTGGGTTGCCTCCCTGGAAACGACACCAATGTTTGATGGAGCTTCCACTCCCGTGGAATTGCGTGCACCACTAAAAATCCTAAAGATGGTAAGTCTTTAGGTTTAGCCTTGCTTATACTAGGTTAAAACTCCACCCACGTATGCTAAGATACGCGAAAGTCTTATCGCAATATAGTTAAGGGTCGAATCCACATGACAACGGTCTTGTTGGTAGCAACAAGATGGAAAACGTTGGAATTTCACTTAACTCCTCAATAGTTGATATTTAGTCCAAAGATTTGATTTGGTTGTTTTTGAACTAAGTGCAAGTAAAGTAAAGGCAAGAAAGTAAACTTAGGTTGTTAACAATAACAAGAAATCACTAGGATGTGATCAGTTTTCACCACCACTACGCATGGATCAAAACATGCAACATAAAAACATAACATGCAATAAGTGTCTAATCAGTTAGTATCTTTGTAGGTTTAGTTTCCTTTCGGAGAACTAACTACAAGAAGTGCAGGAATGTTGCAATGCCAGCCATCCCTGAACGAATGGTCACCTACTTTACATCATTCTCTTCACAAAGCGTGTTCCTCGACTTATTAAGGTTGCACTTTCATACGTCAACTGAATCTATTTCATAGTATGAAAGTGCAACATTGGAAGTGAGTTTACCCTGCTTCTTGAAAAACACTTCTAGATACCGAAACAGATGCATGGTGGATACATGCACAAAGAACCCACAATCAATCGAGATTCGAATCTAATAGTACAAACATAGACAATTCATACTAAAAGATAGAAGATAACACAAGTTGGTGATCAAGCAACAAGCATTCATTAAACGATTGATGTAGAACTGAAAAGAAAGCATATCTCTATTGCAAACCATAGATTACATTGCATGAGATGAAACATGGGTAGCGGGGCTACTCCCCGCACCCTAGTGAAAGGAGACTACTCGCTCATAGCTAGGACAAAGAAGGAGGCGAGAAGAGAGAGAAAGAACATCTTCCCAACAAAGGAGAGAGGAAAGTCAACCCCTTGGAAAGAGAGAGAGAGACGATCTTCACACTTCACAGGTTGCTCGATGATGAGGTCTCCTCTTCCCACCTTCTTTGGCGAAGAGAGAGAAAGTAGCTTCAGGATGGGGTGTAGATCTCAGAACGGCATCCTTTGGGCGGAGGATGGAGGTTGGAATAGCTCTGGAGTAGTGGAGGCAGCCTCTGGGCGTCCGAAACTTCATACCTTCGGAGTACCCCTTGGGTCTTATTTATAGGCCTTAAGTGAAGTCCAAACGGTTTGGACAATTTTGGATCCAAACAGTTTTGAAGACCATTTGGACTCTAAAACCGTTTGGACTCTGAAACCGTTTGGACCCCGAGACCGTTTGGACCCTCAGACCCATTTGGACCCTGAGACCGTTTGGACTATGAGACCTTTTGGACTCTGAGACCGTTTGGACTCTGAGACCATTTGGACTGATGCGGTCTTGACATTAGTTGGCTTCATGCGGTCTTGGGACTGTGTGAGTCCATGCGGTCTTGGGACCGTTCGGCTTCATGCGGTCTTGGGACCGTGTGAGTCCATGCGGTCTTGGGACCGTTCGGCTTCATGTAGTCTTGGGACCGTGTGAGTCCATGCGGTCTTGGGACCGTTTGGCTTCATGCGGTCTTGGGACCGTTTGAGTCCATGCGGTCTTGGGACCGTTCGGCTTCATGCGGTCTTGGGACCGTGTGAGTCCTTGCGATCTTGGGACCGTTTGAGTCCATGCGGTCTTGGGACCGTTTGGATCTTTTGTGATTTTTTTGTGTCTTTTTCTGTAAGTAAAAAGGAAAAAGTTAATCTAACAGTATGTTTGCAATAAAAGAGAATAGTTAGAGATTCCATCTAATATATCTGAGGAAGAGTGTGGAAAACTAAAGAAAATTATTAAGATAACATCACAAAATTGGAGTTTATCATTGCATTAATTTTTTTTGTTGACCTAGAGAACCCATCCTAGGCGAGCCCGACATGATAAACTCTTGAGGCATGAGATGGTTTGGTCTGGCCACCCCCCTCCCATGCCAAATCAGCTCGGATTTCCATTCACAAACTGCCTTCAGTGAGGTTCAAACCTAGGTCTTTCATTGCATTAATTGAATAACTAAACCATTTAGTAATCAATCCAATCATCATTCAAGATTAACTCAGCTTCTAGATGAGTTCCTAAGTGTGTGACCCTATATCATGTTGGCATTGAATGTCCATAACTATCTTATGGCAACACAAGCAAAGAGTGGTGTCTTGTTTCACATCAGTGCTACCAAAGTGAATGGAAAGTTGGAGAAAAACTTCAACCTACAATCTGTGTAAGGTGGTGTAGTGATTGTATAATTCCTTCTTCTCTGATATCTAGGATGAACTCAAGACATGGAATCATCATCCTCTCACTATTCACTCCATGTTCCTTGAACCATGTGCAAACTGTCTAAGATAATATGACCTCAATATCATATATTGATTCACATGTGCATGTGCATGCATTTCTCAATCTCACTTATCAAGTGTCTAGGATATCATACTCTAGTAGGAGGGGCAAATCTCATATCTATCACTCACACTCTATCCCCTTGTTTCAAAGTCACCCAATTATCACATTTATAACATCCCATGTTCCAAGATTGCTTTTAATGATGTCATTACTGTAGTGATTTTAGGTCTAAGAATCACAATCACTACTCTCTCTGTGAGAGATGAATATTACCACCAAAATGGTTTCCATGTGTCACTCTCAAGGTGGATCTGTCTGATATATTGTTCCCTAACATTTATTTCTGTTCTTGGTTTGATATTTTCATATGATTACTAATGAGATTATGTCATCAACCAACCCACACTTTAGTATTATGTGTTATGGGTGCCTATCTACCTTCCATAGTAACATCCGACAAGGGACATGACAAGAATGTACACACTCTTAACTTTCATATGATCTCATCCTCAAAGGCTAATTGACACGATTTAACCATGCGTATAACGCAAGTGCACGCGTCAATGTAGTACAGGCCCTTGTGAGGCCTGAGTCGAACTCAGGGACACTAAATTATCAGTAGACTACTACTAAATGGTTGCGATCAGCTAAACCGATTAAAAGAGTTTGAGAGTTATTGTAAAAATAAAAAGAAATAAAATGAAACAAAGCAATCGATTAAGGGTTTAGTTTAATCAATTCAAGTGGAGATCTTTAGGATTGCAGTTTCACCACGGGTTTTCATTGTATGAATTTCCATATAATAATTCAGGTTCATCTCTCAATCCGGGTAGTGGCCTGTAGTCAGAATTGCCCACTGTCATGGTACAATTCACTACCGATGTCTAGGTCTGTTCCACCGTCGTAGTAACCTATACCCTAAACTAGGTGCATTAGAATCTACCTATGGGTTTCCACCATTAACCGTATATCACCTTGTTCAAGGGATTTATTAATTAATGTGAATTTCGTCTCTTTTCAACTGTTAATTCTTCTTTCAAAGTAATTTTGGCTCCAGTAAATATGGCTCCAGTAATGATCGTGGAAGGGTTGTTGCTGCATCTCCATCCTATGCAACCTGTCGTGGATGTGTTGTTGGTTGTCGAGGAGGAGGTGCTCATTTTCAAAAATAGCCCTTTGGTTATCAAGCAGCCGGTTCGTTGTATCCTGAATACCGGCGGATGAAGTTGTATGCTAGTGCTGCGTCTGATGAATCTCCTGTAGCATTGTATACATCCCTTGCATAGAGTAGGCATCCTCTTCTGGATAAGAGGGTTGTGGTGGTGGTGGTTGCGAAGAGGAAGATGCACCCTGATGCATGCGGGGATGCTTCCTAGGTGCCACTCGTGCGTGAAGAGGGGTGAAAGCCTCCTCTTCCTCTTCAGGCTCATCGTCGTCGTTCTCATTTTCGTCATTGTCGCCGTCTTCATCTGAGTCTTCAATGGCTATAACAGGCCATTTGAAATGTTGAGCGCCCGCGATGTGGAAGACGGGGTCTGGAAGTGAACATTCTTGATATGCTTGATTGACATGGCAGTGTGCATATGCCAAGCCATCACGAAGCAGGATGAGGTTGGAGCGGTGCAGATGCTGCAAGTTGACCTTGCTCTTGTTGGAGAGGGGAGTAAGCTAGGAGAAATTTAACCCAAGATAAGAGGCCAGCGGTGTGATGAGCCATCCAAAGTGGATTGGCACCTTCCGTGTACTCATCTTAATAGCCAACACGAGCGTTAAGAAGAACGCGCCCCAATTACACTCTTCCCACTTCAGCAACTTGTGTAGGAAAAACAAATATGTCTCTTGAAACTTGTTGAGAGACAGGTCACCACGAGTGCACAAGGTGGTGCAGAGCATGCGATGAAGGACCCGCACAAACGGATGCTCAAAATCTGCAACCGCAGCATTATGGTAGCTGACGGATTTTCCCGGAGGCATAGTCACTAGCTCGACGAAAATAGCATCATAGTCAGTCCGGTTGTCTAGCCTCCGGTACTGATCTCTCCCATGATTCCAGTTGTAGATGGAACTGAACTGCCTGAGGGTGAGAGTGTAATCATTGTTGTACAGTTGGAAAGAAATGTGGGCTTTGATCCATTCCCGATCAGTGGCGATGACGTCGTTTGGCACGACGCATATATCCAGCAACGCCATGAACTCCGCCACTAGCTCCTTGTATGTAGGCCATTCAGCGAAGAATGGCTGGCCGTCGGTGTGGAATTCCATCTCATCGGGCCTCCTGCCCGTATGCCTTGCCTGCCCTTTGAGAACGTAGGCAAGACTGGCCTCGAACCCCAGATTGCGGATCATGTCCCGGTCAACGTAGTGGGTCGTCTCAATCTTGCGCTTCATCAGTTCCTCGTAGACCTTCCGGACCTCCGCGGTAGGATGGACAATCCGCGGGCGTGGAATAGATGCAGTGGGTGGAGGAATGAACTCAGGGATCTCCATTGGATCCGCCCATGTAGAAGAAGCACTGGTTGTACGCACCATCATCACAAAGAAAGAAGGAAAAGAAGACAGAGCTCGGTGAAGATCAGAGAAGACAATCTCCGCTTGGTGAAGGCTCGACGAAGAACTCGCTCCTTGGATTCTCGTAGCCGGGCTCCGGTCACTCAACAAGATGCACGACACAAGTGGAGGAGGAAATCTCTGAAGGTGTGACGTCATATGACGACAATCCATCCCTTTTATAACTGTGGTCGGCGTTGTTGTGTGCCCGTCGATACCATCGACGCAGGTCGATGGTATCGACACCTGTAGCACAATCCGGTCTTCCGCTAGTATCAATGGTTGTTGATAGCCTGATTTGGGGGCCCGGATCGATGACGCATCGATACCATCGACATGTGTCGATGGTATCGACCCATCCCAAGGATCAACTCTCTTGATGCAGCGATCGCCGTTGATTTCCTCTCGTGGATCGGTGACGTGTTGCATCGATACTATCGACGCAAGTCGATAGTATCGACTTCTGCTTAGGGAAAACACCCTCGCGAGGCCCGGCCGCCGCTTCCTGTCTGTAGTATCGACTTCAATGAGACACTTTTCATCTGAATATCTCCAGAGATCTCGCGAGTATCGACATCCATGCTGATACTATCGACCTCCTTCTGGCGAGCAACCTAATGGTGGGTCGATACCATCGATGAGGCTGTCGATAGTATCGACTCAGAGAAATGTTTTTCATCCGCCTACCTGTTCCTATCTCGATACCATCGACACAGGGGTCAATGGTATTGACCCTGCCCCAGTCATGTACATTAAACAAACAATTAAGGTATCTTGTTTACACTAAAAATACTATCAAATCAAACTAACTTACAAATGTGAAAGAACTAAAAAAAACTACCAATGGATGGGTTTCCTCCGAACAAGCGCCCTTATTTAACGTCTTAGGCTAGACGAAATCAAGCTCCTCATGCATCTGGAAGCGCAATGAGTTTGACCTCATTCACTTTCCTTATGTAATCCTCACCGAAATACAACTTCAATCGTTGCCCATTAACCAAGAATGTTGTCTCGCCATCAGGCACCATGATTGCGCCATGTGGCCTGACCTCTTCTACTGTGAATGGTCCACTCCATCGAGATTTCAATTTCTCGGGATGCATCTTCAACCTGGAGTTGAACAAGAGTACACGATCTCCCTTCTTGAAGACGCGCATCTGAATATGTCGATCGTGAATTAGCTTTGTTCGCTCCTTGTAGATCCACGAGCTTTTATAGGCATTCATCCTCAGCTCGTCAAGTTCATTTAGCTATAACATCTGTTTCTTTCCTGCTTCATCATAGCTCAAATTCAACTTCCTCAGCGCCCAGTGTGCCTTATGCTCCAATTCCACCGGCAAATGGCAGGCCCGACCGTAAGCCAACCTAAAAGGCGTAGTGCCTATAGGTGTCTTAAACGCCGTCATGTACGCCCACAAAGCGTCTGGTAGCAAGATACTCCAGTTTTTCCTGGTCGAAGCAACAATACGCTCCAAGATCTTCTTAATCTCTCGATTGGAGACTTCCACTTGCCCCTGTGTCTACGGGTGGTACGGGGTACCAATGTTGTGCTTTACCCCGTACGTTTTCAAAAATGCCGCGAACTTCTGATTCCATAAATGTGTACCTCCATCACTAATAATCATTCTTGGTACACCAAACCTGTAGAAAATGTATTCTTTGACAAACCTTCACACTACGACATCATCATTAGTCCTAGTGGGTATTGCCTCTACCCACTTCGATACATAGTCAACAACTAATAGAATGTACAAGTTAGAATTGGAGGACACAAAGGGTCCCATAAAATCAATACCCCATAGATCAAATACCTCAACTTCTTGAAATACATTGAGGGGCA
The DNA here is from genome assembly GCA_963693085.1 of Alisma plantago-aquatica. Lineage (NCBI taxonomy): Eukaryota > Viridiplantae > Streptophyta > Magnoliopsida > Alismatales > Alismataceae > Alisma > Alisma plantago-aquatica. Next base: position 1,138,970,724 of record OY856413.1, on the reverse strand, counting down.
TCTCCTGTCGCTTTGAAATGTTACCTGCCCGTTGGCAGGAATCGCATTGCCGCACATAGTCATATGCGTCCCTGAACAAAGTAGGACAGTAAAGGCCACTCTCAAGTACCTTGGTCGTAGTTCGAGAACTAGCATGGTGGCCACCTGTCGGTAGAGTATGGCAATGACGAAGGACACTTTCATATTCCACTTCCGGTACACACCTGCCCAACACACCATCCCTGCACTGCTTTAACAGAATAGGGTCATCCCAGAAATAATAACGAAAAGAATGGAAATGTTTTTTTTCTCTTGGTATGTCCAATCATTTGGGATAATTTTGCAGGCAAGATAATTAACAATGTAAGAAAACCAAGGATCTTCAGACTTCATAGATAGAATTTGTTCATTAGGAAACATCTCGGTAATGGGTATGTGCACGTCCTTCTCATCTACCCTATCCAACCGAGACAAATGGTCTGCAACCACATTTTCTATTCCCTCCTTATCTTTGATTTCAATATCAAATTCTTGTAAAAGTAAGATCCACCTAATCAGTCTAGGTTTGGCATCATTTTTCTCCATCTAGTACATAATGGCGGCATGGTCCGTCCATACCACGATTTTAGATCCTATAAGATATTGCCAGAATTTTTCAAAAGTGAAAACAACGGTGAGAAGTTCTTTTTCGGTTGTCGTGTAATTCAGTTGTGCTTCATTTAAGGTTTTGGACGCATAGAAAATCACAGCGGGTTTATTGTCCACACGTTGTCCCGAAACTGCCCCCATCGCGAAATATGATGCATCACACATCAGTTCGAATGGCTTTGTCCAATCCGGTGTTTGCACAACTAGAGAAGAAATCAATTTCTCTTTAAGCACATTAAAAGCATGTAAACATTTTTCGTTAAAATCAAACACATCATCCTTCTCCAGCAACTCAGATAATGGTTTGGCGATTTTTCAGAAATCTTTTATAAAGCAACGATAAAAACCGGTGTGACCTAGAAAAATTCGTACCCCTTTAACCAAATTCGGTGTGGGCAATTTGGAAATAACTTCGATCTTCACCGGGTCTACCTCCAACCCTTTGCTAGACACTTTGTGTCCAAGCACGATCCCTTCGTTGACCATCATGTGGCATTTCTCCCAATTGAGGACCAAATGTGTGTCCTCACATCGTTGCAAAACCTTGTCCAAATTGTATAAACATTTGTCAAAGGACGCACCATAGACGGAGAATCATCCATAAAAACCTCCAAACAGCATTCAACCATATCAGAGAAAATGGCAAGCATGCAATGCTGAAAGGTTGCTGGTGTGTTACACAAACCAAATGGCATACAATGGTTTGCAAATGTTCCGTAAGGACAAGTGAAGGTAGACTTCTATTGGTCCTTCGAATCAATAGAAATCTGATTGTACCCCGAATAACCATCGAGAAAACAAAAATGAGATCGACCTGCTAATCGCTCTAAAATCTGATCAATGAATGGTAGAGGAAAATGATCCTTAAGTGTAGCAGCATTCAATCTACGGTAATCTATACATACACGCCACCCGGTTACCAGACGGGTTGTGACAGGTTCATTTAACAAATTATGTGTAACAGTAATTCCCCCTTTTTTAGGGACTACCTGTGTCGGACTCACCCATGTCGAGTCGGATATAGCATAGATGATACCTACAGAAAGGAGCTTGATCACCTCCTTCTTGACGACCTCCATCATGATAGGATTCAGTCGACGCTGTAGCTGAATTATCGGTTTGGCTCCCTCCTTGAGTCGAATCTTGTGCTGACACAATGTAGGGGAGATCCCCTTGATGTCCACTACCGACCACCCGAATGCACCTAGGTGGTTCTTCAGCACGATCAGCAATTGATCTTCCTCCTCGGCACTCAGATATGCTGAAATGATCACTGGCAGCTTCTCACCCTCAGCTAGAAATGCATATTTCAAGTGCGGTGGAAGTCGCTTCAATTCTAAATTTAGCGGGCTGATCAAGGATGACTGAAGTGGTGGTGGGAGTTCTCCAAGGTCTTCATAGTACCTAGCATAAAAACATGGAAGTACCTGAAGCATCTTGGCACACTCTTGTAGTGAATTGTTTCTCATCCAATCATGTGTTACATTAACCAGGCATGCTTCAAGTGGTAATTCTGGATATGCGTTGAAAACAGAACTTGCTATGGCCTCATCTTTAATAGAGGGAGGGATGTCCTCCTCTTCATCATTGGGAAAACCCACATCCTTGCTAAGAGACACAACCTTGGTCTGATCCATGGTGTCTACAGCCAGTGTCCCCTACTCCACTTTAGTCATTACATGAGCCATATCTAAAAATAGCTTCCCTAGACATAAAGAGATATTCTGATCAAAGTGCTTCATAATGCAGCATTGCTCCTTAGCTTTCGATTGTGTGGTGCTGGAAGGCATGACCATCTCGAACCGATCGTCAGCGATACCCAAGGTTAAACGACCTCTCCCCATCTCCAGTATCATTTCATATGTGGCTTGGAAATGTCGTCGAAGGAGTAACTCATTACCCTATTCGTCCTGCATTTCCATTACAACAAAGTCTGCTGCAAATACAAACCGATCAACTTTCACCAAAACATCTTCGCAAATACCATACAACTTCATCACTGAATTATCCACCAACTGTATTGTCATATTGCTTGGCCTTGATTCTTTCAATCCTAATTTCTTAAACCTAGAGAGGGGCATCAGTTTTATGCTTGCCCTGGAATCACATAATGCTTCTCCAAACTTCACTTTACCAATGTAGCATGAAATGTTGAAGCAGCCTGGATCATGCCTCTTAGGTGGCAATGTGCCCATGATGAACGCACTCACCTATTCCTTGAGAACCACAACCTCAGTATCAGAGATTTTTCTTTTCTTTGTGATGATGTCTTTCAAAAATTTCCCATAGGAGGGTATCTGCTCGATTTCTTCCAAAAGTGGAATGTTGACAGAAAGATTTCTAAAGCTGTCCAGAAACTTCTTGAATTGTGTGTCCACTTTCTTTGCTTTCACGCTATTTGGATATGGGATCGGGACAATCTGTGCCCTTTGGTGTGGCGGCACATATGGCGTCCTCTTCTGGGTATCCTCCTCAACATGAACGGGTTCTACTGTGGCATCCTCTGCTATATCCTCAACCGACTCTGTGACTAGAATTGGTACTTCCTCAGTGGCCTCACCTTCGATTTCTGACTGGGGTTTGCTTGGTTCATCGGCCTTGGGGTTTAAAATCTTCTTACCGCTCCTTAGCAAGATTGCCTTTGCCTATTGGTTTCCTCCTGGAACGTTTGTATTACCCGGAAAGCCCTACTGCACTGGCTTCTTCATATTTTCTATCTCAGCTGCCATCTGCGCCAATGATGTTTCTATAGTCCTCATCTGAGCCCCATGACTTTGTAAGGTCTGCCAAAATTGGTTCATGAATTCCCCTTGTTGCTTGATCTACTGACCAAACGTGCTCATTAGTTCTTGATTTTGCTTGATCACTTGGTTGAGAAACTCTGTGCTCTTATCCTCCGTCACCAGTTGGGGTTTTGCGTCGGGGTCCTGCAAGAAATTATTTGGATCCTTCCAGGAAAATTTCTTGTCTTTCCTCCATGAATAATCGCTGTTTCTGTACCCCTATTGTTGGCACATGAATTTGACTTGAGCTTCCTCCTCAGATTCAGTATCTTCTTTTGCAAGTAGTTTCATGGCAAGAAGGTCCATCTTCTCGTTTAGCTCTTTGATGGCCTTTGACTCCCCCGCAGCTCAAACATGCTCTACGGCATCTCTGTCACCCCAGGATTGCTTCTTGGCCATATTTTTCAGAATTTCCCAACACCTCGTGGCTGTGTTGTTTAAGAAGAACCCTGAACCTACAAAATCTAGGTTACTTCTATCATGCTCGGAAAGAGAAAAATAGAAGATTTTGACCTGCGTCTCCTTGTCAAGCCCATGACGTGGGCACCTCCTGAACATGATATGAAACCGTTCCCAGGTCTCAGAGTAAGTCTCTCCTTCCTTCTGGCTGAAATTATGGATTTTCCTGATCATATCATTTGTCTTCTTGGGCAGAAAGAACCTTTCAAAGAACACTTCCACCATGTGGTTCCATGATTCCACATACTCATCGTCAAGATTATGCAACCGTTCTCGTGCATTTCCCGCCAGAGAGCTCGGAAACAGCTTCAGGTAAAGTGTCTCCTGCGGGAACCTGTCTATCTTGATCATATCGCAGTTCTCCACGAATTGACTTATGTGAGTCATCGGGTCTTTGTTGTTTCACCCATGGAATGCATTTGACTTGACCAAGTTGATTAATGCAGGATCAATCTTATAAGTCGGAATGTTGATCGCCTGCTTCTTAATTGGCCCCTTTGAAGCGGATGAGGAAGAAGCATTTATCTTCTCCCATATTGTCTGCTCTTCTGCCATGGCTTCTTGTTCTGAGTCAGAATCTATATCTTCCAGATGGAGTTGAATGTTGTTCTCCTCGTCGTCTGGTCCCGACAGTGGAACCTCTTGTGATTGCTACGTGTAGTCGGTGCTACGCGTCTTCACCATGCACTGGTACCTGCAAAATGGTAATTTCAGTTCAGTACCGTGCTAGACGACTACAAAATGTGAAAGATAAACTATGAATTTAAAAAATAAATATAAAATAATAAAATAAAAATGTGGCCTAGAGTGGCCGCTTGCAGCACTCGTAGTGCCGACAATTGTCGAGTCCCCGACAACGGTGCCAAAAACTTGACACGATTTTAACGTACGTATAACGCAAGTGCACGCGTCAATGTAGTACAGGCCCTTGTGAGGCCCGAGTCGAACTCAGGGACACTAAATTATCGGTAGACTATTACTAACTGGTTGCGATCAGCTAAATCGATTAAAAGAGTTTGAGATTTATTGTAAAAATAAAAAGAAATAAAATAAAGAAAAGTAATCGATTAAGGATTTAGTTTAATCAATTCAAGTGGAGATCTTTAGGATTGTGGTTTCACTGTGGGTTTTCATTGTATGAATTTCCATATAATAATTCAGGTTCATCTCTCAATCCAGGTAGTGGCCTGTAGTCAGAATTGCCCACTGTCGTGGTACAATTCACTACCTATGTCTAGGTCGGTTCCACCATCGTAGTAACCTATACCCTAAACTAGGTGCATTAGAATCGACCTCTGGGTTTCCACCATTAACCGTACATCACCTTGTTCAAGGGATTTATTAATTAATTTGAATTTCATCTCTTTTCAACCGTTAATTCTTCTTTCAAAGTAATTAAGTGCATTAGATTATCATTATGGTGATCAAGCATAACAATATAATATAGAAAACGAAATCATGCCACAGATTTAAGAGGTAAATTATGAATTACTATGGTAAAAATGGCATACAATGCTTTCCCGGGCTACTCCCGGTCCTAAAGATAAAGGGGATTAGCCCCGCATGTTCATCTCAGAGCAAAACATGGTTGAGAAAAGGGGAAACATGGACAAAAATGTGAATAAGTAATGAAACCCATGAACAGAGAAGATCCAAGCGTTCCGCGGCGTAGAATGCATGATCTACAACCTTTCGGCGGTGGAAAACGTCTTCTTCGGCTTCCGAAACGGCTGGGGCGTGCATCTGGGCTCCGTTCTTCTCTCCACACCTTCTCGGGACGTGTGTAGCGGCTAATGACGTGATAGATGGCTCTTGGCCGCAGTCATTAGGTATAATCACCGAGTTATATTGCAAAGAAAATCACAACCGTCGGATTTAGATCAATCTCAAACAAACTTGCATCTGACGGTGTCGATACGATCGACGCGGGTCGATGGTATTGACACTGCGTGATATCAGCAAGTCTTCTTTTCTTTTTGTCATTGCGCATGACGCCGACTCGATACCATCGACGAGGGTCGATGCTATCGACACTCTTAGGCGTCGGTTTTATCCCTTTTCCGTCGCTGAATCTTCAGGTGTTGATAGTATCGACTTTAGGGTCGATAGTATCGACTATCTACTCGCCAGCAACCTGATGGAATGTCGCTACCATCAACTTCCCTGTCGATGGTATCGACTCTGTGCTGCTCCTTGTGGCTAACAACATGTGGTTGTGTCGATAGTATCGACAGCTGTCGATGGTATCGACAACTACAGATATGCGTTTTTCCTGAAATTGCAACACAAAACCACATAAGCTGAAATAAAACATATTATTGTAATCATTTATGCTCAAAACAATAAAACAAGGGAGAATTGATGCTGAGAAGGATCATAGACTAAAGTAAGTGAATTATGCAATATTAACCACCAAAATGACCAATAAATGCATAAAACACGAGTGAAACAAGTCTATAAATGCGACTCAAAGTGTACCCAACAACATGCGATGCATGTAGTGATTTTAGGTCTAAGAATCACAATCACTACCTTCTCTATGAGAGATTAATATGACCACCAAAATGGTTTCCATGTGTCACTCTCAAGGTGGATCTATCTGACATATTGTTCCCTAACATTTATTTCTATTCTTGGTTTGACATTTCCATATGATTACTAATGAGATTATGTCATCAACCAACCCACACTTTAGTATTATGTGTTATGGGTGTCTATCTACCTTCCATAGTAACATCCGACAAGGGACATGACAAGAATGTACACACTCTTAACTTTCCTATGATCTCATCCTCAAAGGCTAATACTTGAAGACATGCGTCATTGAGTATTGTCATTCTTTAGACATTCATAATGTTTCCTCGTTATTTCGTAATTGAGTGAAACAAAATGAATTTGATGCTTGCCTTTATGAGTATTAATCAAATCCTTTATGGTTTAAGCCATGTGAATCATCATATGATTATCTCTTAGGGCATACCTTACCAACAAAAGCTACCCAATGCGGTACAGACTATTTTAATAACCAAGAAGCTACTACTGTTCAAAACATGCTTATGGAGGTAGACCTTACTGATCTAGGCTTCTCCGACATGGGGTTCACGTATAGGCATGGGCTTCTCCAGAAGAGGTTGGATAGAGCCACGGGAGATAGCAAGTTTATCTCTAATTATCCTAACACAATGATCGAACATCTTCCTAGGATGGGATCTAATCACTGCCTGCTACTCGTTTGAAACATTTCCAGGGAGACAGGTCAATATAGGTTCTGAACTCACGCTTCTTTGCAAAGCACTACTAGCTTCTCGGTCATGTTAAAGAAGGTCTGGCGGCCAGAACTGAACTTTAACAAGGCACTCAATCAGGCCTAAGGGCCGATAACAAAGTGGAATAGAGGGTTGTAGAAGGAGGAGATGAGAAGGAAGGACCATCTGATAAAGAACATCAACTGCTTACATATTGATCTAGCTGAACTTTATAACCCCTTCTTTGATGCTCTATGTAATGACCTGCAAAAAGAACTGGATGAAGTTCTCAAAGCTGAGGAGGAGCACCTGAAACATAGATCACATATCAACTGGCTAGTGGATGGCGACAATAACAGTAGGTTCTATCACAGCTTCATTAATCAAAGAAGGAGGAGGAACAACATCACCGCCTTGAGGAAGAATTCAGGAGAATGGATTCGAGGGGATACTGACCTTATGAACATGGTGGTTCAACACTTCCAGGGTGTGCTCACGGAACCCAAAAATAGAAGCACGATTAGATGTTCAGTGGTGCCTAGCAATTTTCACAACCTCACTGACTACAAGCAACTCGCCATGGGAAGCAGCCCACATCAGGCGGAGATCTATTCCACTGTGATGTCATTAGATCCAATGAAAGCCACAAGACCTGACGGGGTAAGTGCCCACTTTGTTCAAAAGAATTGGGATACTATAGGTTCGAGCATCACCTAAACTGTAAAACAAGTTATAAAAAGGGGAACATATCAGATGAGCTTTGTGATTCTACCATTGTGTTGATCCCTAAGATTGCAACTCCTGAAAGATGTGAAAACATGAGACCTATTTCTCTGAACAATGTCTCTTTGAAGATCATCTCTAAACTCATTGTGCAGTGATTGAAGGTCCAAGGAATTCAAGATGATAAGATAATGGTAAAAGAAAGAGGAAATATCAATTAATTTGGTTTTATTAATGAATAACTTGCTTATGAAGGAAATACCCTTTTCCTTTGGAATTTCGGTTTCAAATTTAAAACAAGAGTAGATAATGCCAAGATAGAGTCTCCTCTAGAATTTGAGTGAAAAATGTTATACGAGGAGGGAGATATGAATGTTTCAAGTTTCCTTTGAATTGAATTAACTATTTCACTAATTTACTGTTTTAAAAGAAAAGGAAACTCGGGAAGCAATGACAGCCATCGGATCCCCATGTGGTCCAGGGGACCACAGATCCAATGATGGTTGTGCATTGTCTACCCCGAGTCCCAGAAGGAAAGGAGGAGGGGAAAGAATCAGAATTTGATCACGTTTTATGCAATAAACAGAGGTGTGGACGAGTCCATCACCTTCGGGAGTCTGTTCTGAAGCCATCCAACCTGATTTGTCAGTGGTTTCGGCGATGAACAAGAGAGTCCCCAAATCACCCGAACACCGCAGCCAACCCTATATATAGGGGGGGATGAACCGTGGCACCTGCACACCCAAAATCTACCCTCGTGAGTTTGGAGAGCGACAACGAGCGTTTTCATGTGGTCAATTGGATATTTGGCCTTATTCTTCCTCCTCTACGACTAGTAGCATCGCCAGAGTATCAGAGACTCATCGGCAGTGAAGGAGCATTGCAAAGGAGGAATAGACCCCCAGGCAAGTCCATGAAGGGAAGGAGGAGCTTTCGGGCCATTTGGGTAGTACGCAGGTGGTCGAGGGCTCGAGGTGAACACAGAGGTTGACTCATGGAAGACTGCTGGCTGAAGCGCTAGGTTGAAGACGACGAGCAGTGATCATCCAATCACGTTCCACCATGATCTCGTAAAGAGATCCAATAGTCCAAGGCTCGACCAGCTTATTTACTTTGCAAGTGGAGGCGTGCGACGTAGATTGTAGAATCCAAAGGGTGGACCAGCAGATCCTCGATCAAACGATCGAGGAATTTCGGTAAATAGCCCTCTCTGCTCGAATATTCCAGAAATGTGCTTTTCTTAGTAAAATTCGTAGAAATTGCTAAGAAGCTCGGATGGATAAACTTAATATATGAAATTTGATCAAAATAATACAAGGAACAAGATAAAAATAGTTTAAGAACCTAATTTCATTTCTATTTGCAAAAGTCTGTTATGTTGATGGAAAATGTATTAAAATTTGGTTAGAAACCTTAATTGAGTTCAATGGATAAATCTATGAAGCTTAATAGGTTAATTCGAGTAATATTAACCTGTTGAATGATAATGATAGGCTTGAACCTAATTTATATGAATAATTTCATGTTTTAGGGTTTTAAACCAAGTATGTATGTAATGCATCTAGAAAACCCTAATTTAGGGTAAAAGAAGAGAAGATCATACTTAATTCGAAAATATGGAAATATGTTGTTAAATGATGATCCTAATCCTGTTATGAGAGATAGGATGAGAAACTTAGGGTTTATAAGTAGTTTTGTCTAATTAGGGTTTGTGGTACTAAAAGTAAAGGCAAAACCCTAATTGCAAGTGAAACACTAAAAAGGGGTAGAGACCCTAAAAAGGAATAGAAATCCTAAGAAGCAAGTTGGCTTGGATAGATCTTGATAAAAGGAAATTGTATGTTTATTTCAGGATTCTTGTACTTGCTTGCTTGATTGGATTTTCCTACTTGGTTGATTCTATCTCAAAAATCAGCAGTACATGTATGTGGTTACGCTTATGATTAAATCACTTTAGTTTCATGACGATTCCCTGATGTTTTATCGGTTGCATGTATATAACTGCTTGGATGACTTTTATTTCATGCAACTATATAGTGACTATGACTATCACCATAAATAAGTGTACATGACTAGCTCAGATCCTGGTCCTCCTTTGTGGCTTTGCTAATAATAAGGATGACCTAGTACATGGTCTACCTGTTAGGTAGGACCATCAGGTTATCGGGAGTCACTACTACAGAACACGCCTTTGGCGTCGGTTGTTTAACCCCCTTTGGCGATGGTTTTCAAGCGACGCCTATGTGGGCGCCGCTAAAGGTCGAACTCTTCGGCGTCAGTTTTCTTACTGACGCCTATATGATCTATAGGCATCGGTTATATATAGTTGGCCAACGTCTATAGGGTTCACGCCACAAAAAAGGGCACCACCTAGGACACTTTCTGCGTCGGTTAACAACTGAACAATTGATGCCATACTCCCAGATGACACGGTCGTGCTTCGCTGCACGGCCGTGTTTAGTACTATAGGCGTCCGTTTTATACAAATAAGCGATGTCTTTTCCACCACGGCCGTGCTTTCCTGCACGGTCGGGTTGTTTGTCATATTAGGCGTCGGTTTTTATCCAATAACCGACGATGTAGGCCTTTGATGACGGTGTTCTATAAATAACCGACGCCTATACTTTAATTTTTTTTTCTTATCAGTTTGCAGGCCTACTGTGGCTGGTCAGCAGGATGAGAACCTACAGTTCAGTTTTCTGAACTGTAGGTTTAGGATATCCATTGATATCAGCCTACAAACAGGCCACAAACCTGCAAAAGCAACAAATATTTTTTCACACAAGTTGATACATTCAGACATCAATTCAATTCTCACATTCACACATGTAGAAACATTCAAATACATGTAGAAACATTCAGACATGTATAAACATTCAGAAATATTCATTTACAAAATATCATTCAGCATCGCTATCAGCATCCCAATTATATCTTACAATCGTCACTGCTTTTATGGCCTTTGCCCATTCTTCTCTTACTTCATTTAATGCTTCCATCGTATATGGAGCATGTACATTTTTTAAGCATTTACCTATAGTGTGGTCAGTTTTAAACACCTGCAAAGAGAATGATGTATATATATATGTAATAATATAAAAATAAGATTGATATATTTCATACTAACTAATGAGACTATATATAATACCTCATGTATGGTATTAATATCCAATGTGGCATGTCAGATAATCATCTACATAAATCACATCACATAGTATGTGCATGCTCAGCCGTTGTCTTGTGTAGCGCACTATAAATTGAAACATACAAAATATTAAAAAATACAACTAAGCACAGTTCACATAAATAATATATACATTGGAGTCGGGAACTTACTTTTACGTTCTCCCAGATTATTGGCTGGTCCTGTCTCCTTGGGACATTTCCTCCAGTATTTTTGAATGCATATAAACCCCTACATGTTAATGTAACACAGTAAAGTGCATAATTAAATAGTAATGTAATAACAGATGCTAACGGATATAAAAATGAAATATTTCTCACCAGAATAATGGCATTCTCAATATGTGTCCAATTTTAGTGTTCAATGTACTTCCCGCAGGATCTAGATAATAAACAGTGAACGTCCCGGGGAAAATAACTAGTAACTCCCAATTTCTACTGCTAGAGGTAAAAAAGTTAAAAATTAATACCTCAAAATGCACAATAAAAATGGAATTTTCTTAAGTCCAAATTATAAATAAAGTAAACTTACTTGACATTGAATGGAGCTATTATTATCGTCTTCTTTTACTGACCGAAAATTATAAAAGCATCTATACAATATTGTTGAACACTATCAGGGTCTTTTGCTACCATACTAATCAATGATGGAATCAAAAATCCCACATGATCAAATGCAAATTGTTTGCATTGATCTTCGACTAAGTAACTGCAAAACATGTATTACGTATGCATTAATATATAAGAAACCAGATCACCAGATCTTACACAAGGTATATGGATGTATAAACAAGATCTCACCTTATCCATGTCTCTATCATTGATGTATTCAGCCAATCATACATAAACAGCTCAATAATAACTTGTATAAATAAAGAGCTATCATATGATTGACCTGCATAATCTGCTTCTAAAGAAACAATTATAGGGCAATGTATATTATGTGCCCGTAGCCAACATGCCATTCCCCTACAAGCAGGACCTAACGGGTATTTTAGGTCAGTTGGAACCCAACTTGGTAATGCAGGAAGTGGAGGTGGAGGCCTAGGTGCTCCGGGTGTCTTCTTTTTAACCTGTATATATAATTTCAGATCAGTTGACCTCATATATACACATTAACAATCTAAATTAATGTAAATTTATCTTACAATTTTAGTAGTGTAGACGACATTTGCTTTGGGCCACAATATCACCCTGCCTTCTACCTCACCAAGTGTATCAATATCTGGGTGGGCATATGGCAATGCAGCTTCCCTCCAATCGGGTAATACACATATCAGGCTCACATGAACGTAGTCCTGCGACATTGGAGTCCCATGAAACGTTGCCCCAGGAAGGGACTGGTAAGCATGCGCCTCTGCAACAACATAGTCTTGCATTCTTAAGAGGCATGGCTTCAATGCCTACAAATTTACGTAAAGAATGTTATACATATACACATATCATCTTAAAAACATATCATCTTGAAAAGACTAGCTACAATGTCATAAACAATACTTACAACAGACGTGCTAGGCGATGGGTCTCCAGGATTACTCACAGTCTGTGCATCAGGAGAAGAGTGGGTCGCCATAGGCTGATTGGAAGCCTGAGATGCCTGCCACCGCACTATTTCTTCCTTGACCTTCTCAGGAACTATATCATTGACCTTCTTAGCAACTATATCCTCGACTCTCTTATTCTCCTATACATGGATAAAAGAAACATTAGCTTCTTATTATTGAATTCCCTTTTGTAGTAACATTCTAAAAAAAGAATAGGTTACCTCTTCTTGTGAAAGTCCCGCTCTGGGTTTGCGCTGGGATGGCCGAAAGAATGCTTTGATGCCCACACCAGCGCCTGCACCCCTAACACGTCCAGGATGCTCTGGGATACCCAGAGCAATTGTCAATTCATCCCTTGTGCCCTGAGGGATGAACGTGCCTTGTTTCCTCTGCTCGTGCAGCTCCCGCTAATCACCATCAACAGAAATTGGTAAGTTAACACCACAAATAATCAATATTCAAACGATTGCTCTAAGAGTTGTATTTTACCATTTTCGCAGCCGCCTTAGCAGTTACGGGCTTCTTTATTTCACCCTTCTGGTTTTGCCTCCAAGCTATCTAGATATCATGGTGAGGCATGGGTGTGGCAGACTCCTGAGTAGCAGCAGACTCCTGAGTAGCCGCAGACTCCACATGTAGTCTTTGGCGAACGCTTGCATAGCCCTTTGGACCCATAGTGTGGTCATGCACATTAAGTGCACGCCTTGCTTTTTGCGCGTCACTGAGGGCCTAGTTAGTATGCACATTAATGATTTGGTTAGTAGCACTAAATGTTAATCTTGAATAGGTGAATACAACGTATATTAATTAAATTGGGAGTGACGCCTAATACCTTGAATTCTTCAAATTTTCTTGAAGCAACAAAATTGTCCCAATCTTCTTTGTCCAAGAAGTTCCATTGTTCAAGGGCTGACTTCTTCTTCTTATCACCATCTTTTATGTATTCTCTGTTGAGATTTGTCCTATAGTTCCTAAGCATCTTTCCAGCACGTTGCATCACACTTTTACGATGCAACTCCTCATCCAATGCAAACAGATTCTGTAAAATATAATTCTTATTAACTAGTATCCAAAAATAGAATTGCAAATAATATAATTTGTAATCTACAAAATAGAATTGCAAATCATAATAACTCACGCATAAATCCTTCCATATGAAGTCTTTCTTTGCTTGAGGAACTTTATGCCAATTATCATACTTAACATCACAATGGCTTCGAGTGACACACCCAAGATAGTTTACAAAATTATTGCGGTTCACTCCAATTGCATTTCCACCATTATCAAACTCCACAACCAATTTGGATCCACTGCCACTTAGCGCTATTAACTTCTTCAACATAGTGATGCCCCTTTTCTTGTTAAGTGTTTGGTGCTGCGCATCAAGTTGCTCCAGTGCTTCAGTGGGTACATGTGCATCATCAACCTAAAATTTGACAAAAATAAACACACTGAATTAGCACAATATAGAAATATGGGATATATGACATAACTAGAAGATAATGAATTTTATAGAAATACAGGATATGTTTTTAGAACTTACATTGGTATCCACTCCATGCTTGTCATGGACAACATGCTCATCATGGAATTCATGCTCATCATGGACATCATGCTCATCATGGTCAGCCATCTGAAAATGTCATTAAAAAGGCAAACATTTAGCATTTGTATTAACTGGAAAAAGGCAAACATTTAACATTTGTATTAACTAGAAAAAGGCAAACATTTAGCATTTGTATTAACTAGAAAAAGGCAAACATTTAGCATTTGTATTAACTAGAAGATAATGAAAAATCAAATCAGAAAATGATATTGATATTAAAAAAAGCAAACATTTAGCTTCAATAAAAAATATAAACATACATGTCTCTAAAATTGTGATCTTTTATCAATTAACAATCCTTCATTGTGATCTCCGCGCACATATAAGTCATCATTAGCTTCAATATTTTGTGGAGTTGGCAACCCAACTGAGAATGGACTGGAGTCATCATACTTATCATAGTACTCTTCTTCATCTATAGGATCTTCAATGAACTGTCTTTTACCATGAAGAACAACCGACCATTTATCATTTGCAGGATCATCGATATAGAATATTTGTTTCGCCTGTGATGCCAATATGAATGGTTCACCCTTCTCGCCAATCTTTTCAAAGTTCACTAGAGTGAAACCCAATTCATCCACTATAACTCCTTTGGTGTTATCAACCCAATTACATTTAAAGAGCGGAATTATGAAATCTCTATAGTCAAACTCCCATATGTCTTCAATGACACTGTAATATGACATTTTAGCTTCACGTGGACTCTTATCCTTTGCACTTGCAAAATACATAGTCGACGCTTGAAGAGTGACCCCACTGTTTTGGACGACACTCTTATCATCTTGGCACTTTGTGTAATATGTGAACCCATTAATGTCAAACCCTTCATAAGAAATAACATTCAGTTTTGGTTTAAAGGCGAGGCATTTGATAGTTTCTATAATATCATTTGGTGTTTGAGATAGTTGATGTAAGACTTTATCTTCAAACCACTTAGTAAAAGTCTTATTATGCTCTCTAGAAAGCCACATTGAACTTGCTCGAGGATGTTGTCTCTTGATGAAATTGGTATGTTCCTCGATATAAACACTCACTTCGTGCATATGTACTTAGAGAGCAAATGGGGAAATGCTACCGAAATTTTCTCAAAAACCCAATACACATTATACACTTACATCCTAAGTGAGATTAGGTGTTCAAGAACAGTCCCAAACCGGGGACTATCCATGATTTACTCCTAATGAGTCAATCTTGGACGGGTTTCTATGCCAACAAACACAATAATAGATATGTACATGTTAGGGTTTCATCACAATTAATGTTAGGGTTTCATCACAATTGATGTTAGGGTTTCATCAATGTTAGGTTTAATCAAATCAAATTAGGATTCTAGAATTGACAAGTTTAAATCTTATTTCAACATGCTTCAAAATTTACTGAATTAAGTCAAACATTAGGATTAGAAGCACAAATATATGCAAGCAAAAAAATTGTTCATATCCTAGGATTTACATAAAGCATTACATAAAAATTTGTTCATATCCTTACCAACAGCAAGCAGGGCCGTGGCTGTGTTGGCCTACCACGGCCGTGTTTTCCAGCACGGCCATGGTAGGGCAACATAGACATGGCCGTTACCACGGCTGTGCTGTCCAGCACAGTCGTGGTAGGCCAACACAGCCATGGCCGTGCTTGCTGTTGGTAAATAGCTACGGAGAAGGAAGCAAAGAGGTAGCGCTACCTGGAGCTAGCGTGGAAAGCGTGGCGGCGAGCGGCGGCAGCAGTGGTGGCCGAAGTAGAGAGATCAGAGCGGCGGGGGGTGAACAGCAGTGGCACCGGGAATGAGTAGAGCAGCGCGCGGCACACCAACAGCAGCGGCGGCGGCGAGTAGAGGTGCACCAACAGTAGCGGTGCACCAACAGCAGTGGCGGCGGCGAGCGGAGAAGCACTAGCAGTAGTGGCGGCGAGCAGCAGCGGGGTTGTCGGGTGATTTCAGGAGAGCGGCGGCGAGCAGCAGCACATCAATATTGCGATGAAATAGGAAGAAAGGGGGAAGAGTTGGGTGATCGGGTTTATTAAGTTGGTAAACGGCATCGGTTATCTACAAAACCGACGCCTATTATGATTTAGCGTCGGTCGATAGTAAAACACCGACGCCCAACTAGACAACCTTGACCCTAAATTATTTGGCGGGAACCATTATCAGCGTCGGTTATCGAAGGATAACCGACACTGAAAGTGGGACTTTTCACACAAATTTTCATTTTAAATAGGCTTCGGTGAATAGTTAAAAAACTGACGCTGTAGGTGACCTAAAATGTTTTCGCTCGAAAATTGGATTTTGCGGGCAATTTTAGGCGTCGGTATGTTATAACCAGCCGACGCTGAATACAAAGCGGTACCCGTGTCTGGCTGGTCTTCGAATATAGATGTCGGTTTGCATAAATAACCGGTGTCTAATATTATAGGCATCGGTTTTCCTAAATAACCGACGCCCAGAAAAGCGACATTGAATGTTGTTTCTGTAGTAGTGAGTTAGGGATTGGGCAACCTATGGGTAGTGCCATGCGACTCTTTAGCATATTATCAGTTAGGAATTGGGCTACCTATGGGTAGTGCCATGCGACTCTTCAACCCTAGGTATTGATCTACCTGTTAGGTAGGATCATGGGGGTTAATTGGGATGTACCATATGAGAGGTAGTATCCAGGTCCACTGCAGGGACAACGCAAAGGCTAGGGTATCTATGGATTGAGTAGTCATGTCTAAAACATAAAGTTTGCTTGCTAAATCATAATTGCTTACAATATGTTGTTATAGTTAACTGCACAATTATTATTTCCCCCACATATCATTATAATTCGTTACACTGACCGTTGTTTTGTTTGTCGGCATTTTAGGTACTACATTGAAAAGGACAAATAGTAAAGTGATACACTGTGAATATATGAATTAAAGTACAAGGAGGATTAGTTAGAAAAGACTCTAGTTGTGGATAGAAGTTTAGAAATTCAAGATTTTAAAAAGGTATGTAGAGTTTTATTTTATTCCAGCTTTTTAGTATAGTTTTAGTAGAATTTAGTAATTATTATTGATTATTTGTCAAACCATTGATCCGGAAAATTGGGATAACGGCTCTAACCTTTTTGTCACCCTTAATTGGGGGTTACCGGGAGGCGGGGTCATTACATTTGCTATCAGAGCAAATGGTTTCTCATTTAATCCTTAATAATTATTAAATTTTGCAAACACTGTAGAACCCGACAGAGTTATTAGAGGATTTTTCGATGACGAAGGTGTCTAGAAAAGGATCACAGTTTGAGGGATGGAAATATTTTCTTCTGCCCCGCTAGTCGGTCACGAGGACTCCTGGATGGAGTGTGACTGCCTGGCCAATGTCTTAGGTTCTGACTCAAAATAATATACCTTTAGGACTCTCTCATCTTTTTCATCCCTTCTCAACCCTAATTCAATGAAGGATTCTAATATTTAGGGTTTTCTCTCTCTTCCCCATCTTCTTGAGGTATGGGTAAGTATGATAAGTTTAAGGAATCCTCCACCAAATTAATTAAAATCATGTAAAGAAGATGTCATGGACATAAAATAATAGTTTATGCGTAAACTAATCATAGTTACATGCTTAGTTTGCATGACATGTGTTGTCGTGCCCTCAAGAGAGACCTAAGGTTAGACCTTCTTAATAGGAAGATGAGTAGAGCCTTATAGGAAGAGGCCTCCAGAAAGAGGTAGAGACCTGGCACATTCTCTGAGGATGATGCTAACCCTAAACCCTAAGTGGTTATTAGAGAGAGATGGCATGATGAGTTAGATATCATGGTCGACCATGTGTGTGGGTTGACATGCTTTTGGTTTTGAATTCCTATGAGAAGTATGAGCTATGTGAGGTCGGTTGACCTAGTTCCTTTTGGACGACCCAACCTGGGAAGGGTCGTGCATGTTTGGGTGAAGGATAACTCCTTCATTGATGAGGTTAGTGATGACCATATAGAAACCCTTATGGGCATATGTGAGCATAGATGAGCATGCCCCTATGTAGAAGAGCACGTCAGTGGTTGTAACAACCCAGAATTTGAGGCCTCGGATAAAATGATCTTAAAAGGAATGATTGGACTACCCATATCACCAAGGTGCACCTCCTTTTCTGGGAGCCCATCACTAAAGAACTTCATAGTTAAGCGTGCTCAGCTTGGAGTAGTACTAGGATGGGTGACCAGTCGGGAAGTTGATCCTCGCTTGTGCGTCAGTGTGGACAAAGTGCGCAGTTAAGGCTAGTGGTGGTTTGTGGGGCCAGTCGTCATTCCTGCAACTCTATTAGAGCCTTGGGAAGTGGGCCTGGGCGTTACAAATGGTATCAGAGCCATAACCCCTCCAGTAGTTGGGGCCCACATGGGCATGTGGCATGCCAGTCTTGAGCCGTGCGGTCCAGGCAAGTTGGAAAGGGATATCTCTAGAGACGAGATGGAGCCACCCTTGCGCTGGTAGCCGTGGATGGGAGTTGGGTGTCCATGGGCCATTTTGGGTCTGCACTGAAATGGGGTCAGATTATGAGGCCATATAGTTGAGCCTTGACGAGGACGTCAAGAGTCTAAGTGGGGGAGATTGTAACATCCCAGAATTTGAGGCCTCGGATAACATGATCTTAAAAGGAATGATTGGACTACCCATATCACCAAGGTGCACCTCCTTTTCCGAGAGCCCATCACTAAAGAACTCCATAGTTAAGCGTGCTCAGCTTGGAGTAGTACTAGGATGGGTGACCAGTCGGGAAGTTGATCCTGGATTGCGCGTCAGTGTGGACAAAGTGTGCAGTTAAGGCTAGTGGTGGTTTGTGGGGCCAGTCGTCATTCCTGAAACTCTATTAGAGCCTTGGGCAGTGGGCCTGGGCGTTACAGTGGTGCTGGTAGTAGGTTGAAACCTAGGCCAGAAGGCCATGTTGGATAGCTTATGAGATAAGAATGAAGAGATATGGCTAATATTGAGAAAACATAGGTTTGATGATACGTTTCGCCCATGAAGGTGTATGAATGTGAGCTTGATCAACCTTCTTAGAGAGAGAACTTCCAGTGGTAAGTTCAGTTGTAGGGTTAGCTCTAGAGAGAGAGAGAGTAAGTCTCGAGAAAGAAGGTTGGAAGCTTAGACTCCGAGATAAGAGGAACCATTAGAAGTTGGATATGTTTTGACCTGGATGGTTGTGGTTGCGTTTAGAGGAACCAAACCCTAGAAAAGGAAGGAGACTTCTTGAACCTATCTATGGAAATTGTAGGTTCCTACATTACCTTCTAGGGATAGGAAGAGGAGTTCCTTAGACCCTGAGGAGGTATAGTGTCAAGTTGTGAGGCCTCATACCTAGATGTTTATCCTTGAGGAGGGATCGACTATGAGGTATTGTTCATGTGGAAGGATAGTAGGAAGTGCATGCCATACCTCGTACATGTTTGGTTCATTGTTAAAAGGTTGAGCATGTAGTTGGGCAGCCGGTGCATAAGAAGTGAACCTAGGGTTCCTAGACCTAAGAGGGGAAGTAGTAGTACCTGGTACACCTGATGCTCATGATGAGATTTGAGTTCTATAGTTTTGAGCATGGCACCCCTCATGTTTAGAGGAAAAGGAAACCCCTTGGGCTAAGGTATATGTTTGATGAACCCCTCACATATAGGTGGGTGACATATGTATGTATGATCTTGGTCCGATGTTGAGGAATAGGAACAAGTATGACCTACCATGGAGACCTAGCATGGTTTAGTATGTGGTCTGCTTGTTAGCTATGTACCTTAGTAGCTTTCTAGGGATAAGCATGCTCATGTGGATGTAAACCCTAGATGTAGGGATGTTTGTGATCTTTGTTGCTATCGAGAGATAGTTTTCTCCCATCCTGGGGAGGGGCCCTTCTGTAGGGTATGTACCAATTTTTTTGGGTTTGAGGTAACCTAAAGAGGTCTCATAGGATCTTGAGAAGCTAAGCAGAGAGTACATAGTATGAGAACGAATCTATAGACCCAAGTTTGACCATATCTAAAGGGAATGAGGATATGTTACCATTGAAGTAACACGTAAGGGGCCAGACCGAGGAAGGTATGTCGCCATGACCCCTATGAAAGGATGTAAGTTTGTTCCCAGAGAGATGATGGAGTTTTGGGTAAAGATTCAAGAATGAGACGTGCTATGATGAAATCCTAAGTCAATACTAAGGTCATGAAGGGATAAGATCGATGGAAGTAGGAGTTGTTTGTTCCCTGGATGCACGAGACCATAGGGTCAGGAGGTAACAACTACCTTTGCCCAAGGATTGTGGGTTAGGAGGTTGGCGACCTTCATGAGTTCATGGGGCCTAGAGACCTTGAGGTAACTGTATGCATAAGGATCAGATCACTGTAAAAGTGTCGAAACCCTAGAGACCTTGAGGTAACGACTAAGGATTGCATATAAAAGAGATATGTTAAGATACAGAGGTGATGGGAAAAGTCTTCCCATGGGTGTAGACCCATAATCAAGATGTTCATTTTGTGGAGACGTGATGTATGTTTCAACTTGGATTAGAAAAGTGTATTGGCAATGTGTGATGCACCATCTCTACCCTTGGAACGGGATGAACTTTGTATTTGGACTATAGCCAAATGCTTATTTCCTCTTGTTATGGGGGTGAGAGATAGGGAAATACGCATGCCATACACTAAGGATAAAGATGATGTGATTTGAAACATTGCTATGATGTTTGAGGGTTGAGGAAGTATCATGCCTTTTATACATGGTTTACAATCATGAAGAGAACTAAGGTAGTGATCATATGAGGACGTTCCTATCAAGAGCGATATGAAATTTATGAGTTATATAAGTTTGAGTTCGATAACCAAGATGATGAGCTTGAAGTTTTCTTGACTCAGTTAGACCTAAATATGAGATGTGGATGATGAGTAGAGTATATGAAGGTTTATGTCGTCATCGATAAGGAATCTTATGTGGTAATAGATACCCTCTGTCTAGGTACATCTCAAGTGTATAGCTATCTTGTTTAAGAGAGGCTGTTAGGAGAACCCTATGTTTGTTAGAAGATGAGACCATGTATGGCTAACACCCATATACAATCAGACATGTTGGTCAAGGTGGTTGCTCAGTTAGCTATCTTAGAGATTGATGAGATTGAAGGATGGTTGTAAGAACCTCAGATATGCCTCTCTGGAAAAGAAGGTGATGGAACCCAGGAATAGAGTGTTCTAGGGTTTCTGAGAAGTCAACCTTGAGGAATCATGATGTACAAGAGCTTGTGATGATAAGTACACCCTACATCAGGTACTATTAAGATGATTAAAGTTTGCAGTAGTGCTTTGGATGCCTAAGATGAAGAAGTGTATAGAGTTACATGTGGCTTGTTGCCATACTTGCTAGGAGGTGAAGGACGAACACTAGAAACCCAGTGGGTTGATATAGAGGATAAAGAGTCCCTGAGAGGGAATGGGAGTTGATCACCATGAACATTGTGGTGAGTCTCCCCTACACCGAGGAAGGTCAAGATGCAATATGGGTTATGGTAGATCGCCTTACCTAGATGACATAATCTAAGAGAAAGAGAGAGTATTATCAGGGGACATATCTGGTTGAACTATATATGAGAGAGATGGTTCAACTAAACCTTGATGCGAGTTCAAAGGTACTTGAGTATGACCTAAAGATTCACTTCCATGCGGTCCAAGTAGGTCCATGAAGAACTTGAATCTAGTACAACTTATCACCCCTAACTGATGGTTAGTATGATCCAGACTAGAGGGTCTGATGAGAGCGTGTGTGCTCATTCAGGGTGATACATGGAGATAGTTCTTGTCCTATGAAATTTGTGATGATAGCCACCATAGCCATTCTCGGGATGTAAGAAGCTCTGTAAGGGAGGCTGTGTCGGTGACCACTTCATGAAGATGATGTCGGTGGAAAGACCTTGGGAAGGTCATAGAGACCATAGTGTGTGCACATGAACTCGCTTTGATCGTGCGATGGCTGAGAGAGCCCCGGAGCGACATGAGTCGTGAGCTGATGCAAAGCATACTGACATGCAGTTCACTATGGGAGAATACGTGATATGAAAATCTGAGCCCTCTGAGCTATAGCTGAGAAAGTTGAGTCCCCGAGACATGGGTCCATTTGAGATGGATTGGTGGAGATGCTTATGTTTAGCCTTACCCCTCAGGATAATGTAATGTATGATGTGTTCCACAAGTCTAATCTAGAGAACTATGTGAGGTACTCAAGCCATGTGCTGAGCCATGAACCTATTAAGCTTCAAGAGAGGATGAAATGTCCTGAGTCACCTACAAGGGTACAAGATACCAAGGTGAGAGAGAACTCAAATGTAAGAATATAAGATGATGAAGGTTCTTGGGAAGCATCATGGAGAGGGTGAATCCACATGGGTGCCATGATGGACATGGGAACGTCTTATCCTGTTTGTTTGTATGCTTGGTAGAATTTTGAGGGCAAAATTCCTATAAGAGGGGAAGGATGTTACAACCGCAATTTTGGGTTCTTTTGGTGAGAAATGCAATTCCTCTTAATATAGATATATGAGAAAATTATGGTATGATTTGGTTTGAATGAATGAATTTCATTTACAATAGCCTTGTTGCTTGCTTTGTGGGATTTATTGTCTATTGATCCCAATTATTCGAAAAAGAAAGACAAAAGAAAAAGGAATTTATTTAATAATAAGGAATAAGTAAGAATGAGAGAAAAGAATAAGGGAAAAAGGCAAAGGAATATTTCCCAAGTTGGGATTTCGTGCCTTCAAGGTTCCTTGAGGTCCAAGGGATCCAAGATGATAAGATAATGGCAACAGAAAGAGGAAATATCAATTAATTTGGTTTTATTAATGAATAACTTTCTTATGAAGGAATTATCCTTTTCCTTTTGAATTTGGGTTTCAAATTTAATACAAGAGTAGATAACGCCAAGATAGAGATTCCTCTAAAATTTGAGTGAAAAAAGTTAAACGAGGAGAGAGATATGAATTTTTTAAGTTTCCTTTGAATTGAATTAACTATTACACTAATTTCTTATTCTAAAAGAAAAGGAAACTTGGGAAGTGATGACAACCATCGGATCCCCGCATGGTTTGGGGGACCACAAATCCAACAATGGTTGTGCATCGTCTATCCCGAGTCCCAGAAGGAAAGGAGGAGGGGAAATAATCAAAATTTGATCGCGTTTTATGCTATAAACAAAGGTGTGGACAAGTCAATCACCATTGGGAGTTTGTTCCTAAGCCATCCAACCCAATTATTCAGCGGTTTCATCGATGAATGAGAGAGACCCTAAATTACCCAAACACCACAGCCGACCCTAAATATAGGGGGGATGAACCATGTCACCCGCACACCCAAAATCTAGCCTCGCGAGTTTGGAGAGTGACAACAAGCATTTTCATGTGGTCAATTGGATAGTTGGCTTTATTCTTCCTCCTCTACGAACAATAGCCTCACCAGAGTATTAAAGACTTGTAGGTAGTGAAGGAGCGGTGCAAAGGAGGAATAGACCCCCCAGGCGAGTCTGCAAAGGGAAGGCGGAGCTTCTGGGCCGTTAGTGGTCGAGGGCTCGAGGTCAACGCGGAGGTTGACTTGTGGAAGACTGATGGCTGGAGTGCTAGGTTGTAGAAGACGAGCAATGATCGTCTGATCGCGTTCCACCATGAATTCACGAAGAGATCCAATGGTCCCAGGCTCGGTCGGCTTATTTACCTCACGAGTGGAGGTGCGTGACGCGGAGCGTCTGATCCAAAGGGCGGCCCAGCAGATCATCGATCAAACAGCCGAGAAATTTTGGTAAATAGCCCTCTATGCTCGAATATTCTAGAAAAGTGCTTTTCTTTGTAAAATTCGTAGAAATTTCTAGGAAGCTCTTATGGATAAACTTAATATATCAAATTTGATTAGAAAAATACGAGGAACAAGATAAAAATGGTTTGAGAACCTAATTTCGTTTCTATTTGCAACAGTACATTAAGTTGATGAAAAATGTATTAAAATTTGTTAGAAACCCTAGTTTAGATCAATGGATGAATCTATGAAGCTTAATAGGTTAATTCGAGTAATATTAATGTAACAACAGTCGCCAAACTGATAGACAAATCGTTACTAATTAAGCGGAATTTAAAACATTACCAGCGGATTAACAAAAATCACTAAAAATTAAAACCATTTTGCAAAGAGATCCATTTCTAGGAAAATTCTTTAAGGCAAAACCAAAACATTATATACATCATTTGTCACATTGTACATACACTTTACCATCTCTTCTCGAGGATAACATATAACAGTTGCTTTGTCAAAACATATAATGAAGCAACATAAAACCTAGAGGCTTACAAGCCAAAGCCTCAGATCGTTCATGAAACCATAATGAACCAACTCCAAGGACCTGAGAGTACAGAGACGACACATAGGACTTCTATCTATAAGACATGACAGATAGTACACTCAACCTGATCTATCACTACTGTCCATGTTGTTGCTGATGTTCTTCCTCTGCAAGATGTTCTCAACCTCCTCCGTGCTCGTCCACCTAAAAATTTGGATCCCACTGGGGTGAGACAATTGTAATTGTCCCAGCAAGAGATATAACTCTCCGCCAACAATGTTATTATCACAATTAAATAATATTAAACTGAGCAAAGGATAAACGGTTTAGAACATTGTCATCTTTTAAAGCATTGCAACTATCTATGATAGAGCAGTAAATCATCTATTCACTTTATAAGGAATATGAAGAACACGTATATCATTTACTCATCATACTATCTCAAGCTTATCTTGTGATGCTCATTATCATGGTATGTCATCCATGAATTGTTCTCATTTCTATCTGTTGGCCTTAGCCAATATGCTAACTAGATATTGAATTGTACCAGTCATGTGAGTATACATCATCATATTCTGTCCAGGCATTGGACTATGCCAATCATGTGCAACCATTCCAGGTATTGGACTATGCCAATCCTGTGATATTATTCTAGGCATTGGGTTATTACCAATCCTGTGCAATTATTCCAGGTATTGAACTATGTCAATCCTGTGACATTATTCCAGGCATTGAACTATGTCAATCGTGTGCAATTATTCCAGGTATTGGGTTATGACCAATCCTATGATATTATTCCAGGTATTGGGTGATGACCAATCATGTGCATTCCAGGTATCAGTCATACCATTACTTGGTGTTACACTCACTACTCCTAAGAGTGCCTTACTCTCACCTTTACAAGGTGTCTTGGGTTGGAGGTGTATGAACACTCACCATATCAGGTTAGGATTTGTACTTGTCTCCATATCGGGCATGAGGTGTCTGATTGACCTCATATCGGGCACAAGGTGTATGTATGTGTTGCCCATGATACTTATGAGGTATCAAACCATCACCATGTCAGGCTAAAAGTACATTAAATCACCCTATCGGGCTAGTCACCATCTAGGGTTAGCCATGACGGGTTAGGGTTACCATATCATCTAGGGTTGTATATTGTGCAACCCTATCGTGCAACCATGTCGTGTAACCATGTCGTGCAACCATGTCATGTAACCATGTCGTGCAACTATATCATGTAACCATGTCGTGCCATAGCACATGTTACACTTCACTTAGATCGGGTTACCTTAATTAGGGTGTCTTGTCAGCTTACAAGTATACAATTGACCTTGTATCATGCATGGAGTCTATACTTGACTCCCTATCATGCAAGAGGTGTATACTACACCCCCATATCGTGCAACAATATATTCATTCATATCCATATCGTTCAAGTGAAGTAGGTGCATCATCATATCGGGTTAAAGGTACTTTCTTTTGTGCTTGCACCCGATATCACTTTTATAAAGTGATACCACCATCTTCAAGCTCTAGACCTTAGTTATAACTATTATAGTTCATGTCAACAGGTCTAAGAAACTACTTGAACTCATAATATCATCAACTATTTCAGAAAATTTCAGAATTAAAAGTATTTCACTAATTATAGCAATTCATGTGAAGAATAATAACATGGTTGAGTTCAAGTTATATAACCCGCCTAAAGAACGACTTCAAAGCTCCAAGATTCAAAGCTCCACATTCCTAAGGTCGAAGATGGAATTCACAACTCCTCTATATGAAAAGAATCACCATGTATAAGCAATTGGTGAAGAAGAAAAGAAAGGAAGATCAAAACCCTAAATTCATGCTTCAATCCAAGGTTGAAGATGATCTTATCCTCACCTTAGGGTTAAGTATGAGCTCCTTCTTGCTCCTTAACACCTTTGCACGATACACTAGTGTACTTGCACGATATTCCACCCCTCTTGCACGATATGGCACTCACTTGCACGATAGGACACTCACTTGGAGTCAAAACTTCACTCTATGGCCGATATCACCCTATATGGCCAATATCACCTACTTGGGCGATATTCTCTTGCCATGGGCGATATCCCAAGGCCCCTGCACGATACCACAGCATCCCTTAACGATATGGGAGCTCTATGCATGATACCTTAGGGTAGGAGGGTGGTAAGGGTCGCAAAATTGCACCAAGGGGTGAAACTAGGGGTATATATACTTGTTGTTCATGAAGGAAGGTAAAAATGAGGTGTCATAATTTTGAGCTAGTAGGTGCCACGTGTCATGCATGGGTGACTCGTGTCCATGCATGCATAAACATTTATCTTGTCTTGAAAAACGGTTGAGGATCATCTAGAGATGCAAATTCGTCCATTACTTATCCATTTGGATAAGTCATCTAGGTTTAATCACTATTTTAAGTCAAGCTGATACACTTTTTCTAAGGAAACTTGTTGGCCATCACACCTCACCTCCTTGAGGTTTTTTGCATGATATGGACTTTTCCAAGTGTTCACAAAACGATATGGGACACCTCCTTGGGCTCCATGGCGGATAGGCACTCATATATAAGCTTTTCAACTTGATACAACTCAAGTTAAGCTTTCATATTCGACCCTTTTCTTGGTCATTTCATCACCAAGATTACCATCATTCATAATTGATTCAAACATGGTGTCTCATTCATTCTATCTCCTCTAAATGATACATAGAGGAAGTAGGAACACTCTAGAGGTGGTAATTTGCATATGAACCCCACATTTTGGATAAATTACAATTTGTACCAGAATTAGGGCACAAGGTACCAGCATTGTTCAAACAAGTTCAAACTTGGAATTTAGGCTTTCCACAATCCACCACGTTGCATTATTCTCTCTATTATGATGCTAAAATATATAAGGCACTTTCAACATGTGACATATTGCAATATAACCCCTCAACTTGGGTAAATTGCACTTTGGTCCAAAACAGAGAAGCATTGCTGAAACAATATTCAATCAGGACCAAACATGAAACATTAGTGTGTCACATGATAAAAAATCACCTTAGAGGATTATATTAAAGTTATAAGAAACTTTATTAGCCAAAAGAAATAGGGTTACCTCATAACCCAGGTCAGGGTCATTACAAGTTATAAACCCCTAACAAGGATTTCGTCCCCGAAATCTCAGATAAAAGGAGACAAATATCATTCATTCGTTATAGAATCAAGTCTCCACATAACATCTCATTGTTATGGAGACACCATAGAACTTTGATCAATACAAAGTTCTTTTACACAAAAATCCCATGGAAACAAACACATAGGATACATGTTTCACTGTCTTTTCATTATCGACTGTGTAGTTAATTTTGGGTCAGGTAACACTTTTCTCACTCAGATAGAGGTTGTTTGTTAATCTCATATGACAAACTTTTATTGTAATATTTTTTACAATTATTCCTTCAAGTAGGTCATTCTCATCAATGTTATGTTTATGCAAAGCATAAACCACTAACATATGATGTCCATACTACATTAGGTAACTGGACTGATTCCATAGTTAACCATTCCATGTAACTATCATAAGATAGTCTGATGTTTCTTAGATACCAGAATTCCTTACCTTGGTATCTAACATGTGTTAATAACACATCACATCCTCATTTTTGTTTATAAGTTGACTTATGAGTAAATCAAATTCCTTCATATATCGATTAGAATGTGGTAGAAATATCCATGCCACATCTCCTTCTTCTTTAAACTCTTGAGATTGTTTCAGAATGACTACTTGATCAGAGTAATAAAAAAGATAACAATCTAAATATGTCATACTTACCTTGCCTTCAATAAATGAATACCTGGCCAGGGTATTCAAGAACTGAAATTAGGTAGTATGTATTTGTTTTATATTATGTTTCATACTTTTAACATCTCTTTAAATTTTACTAGTTAGTATCTCAGATTTTCTCTGGGTGTTTATTTTACATCTCTTCCTTTTCTACATGAAGAGAGAAATTTCAAAACATATAAGGGAATATTAATCTAAATATAGGTTCTCATCCTTCTTATCTCTTCCTCATGTCCTCATAGGACTAATTAAAGGAATCTCAACATCAACTACCTTCTTATAATTATCAGATAAAATCAAGAGAAGACATATCACAATGAGAAAGCTCTATCTGACTGTCATCCCTCGCAGTCATCCACCACATCTGGTTGACTCAAACATAGAGTCTAGCTGTTTCATGTTATTTATTTTGCCTTTTTACACTATTAGGTTGTAACTTTCGTAAGCCCTGCCGAGTCTACCTCGATTGTTGGGTCATTTACTCCCTTCTTTTTGAATAAAAGGGTTTAGTATGCTTAACATGTCCATGTCTTATCCTCATACCATAGTCTTATTGGTCTCATTACCGATGTAGAGACTAAGCCATGGGTTCTAATAGGTGGAAAGTTAGGACCTTTTCCTTTACTTAGTGGCTATTGTTCTGGTACACTAGGCTTTTATTGTACTGATGGCATCAAAAACTTTGGCTTTTTTAGAATAACTATGCAAATGTCTCTAGAATTGTAGAGACCTTTCCTTAATTCTAAGCTTATTGCCCCTCATTGGGCATTGCCATCACAGATGTACTATCTATCTATACTTATGGTAGAGTCTATTTTCTTGCCATATGTTAATTCTTCCCACATTTTTCACTGTTCTGACATGACTATGTCATTTAGGAACCCTTTCAAAATGCAAAGTTTCTATATTGAGGACTGGTAATCTCGGTTGTAATGCTAGTATCTAGTCTATTATATGCATCATTGTTGTCCTAACTTGCCTCACATGAGCATAAACACATGATTCTCTATCCTGATTAGGTCAAGATAGGAATTCTCATGAACTCATTCTTTTCTTGCCTGATCCCTTGCACCCTCTCCTGGTGCAACAATATTGCTCTCAGCAATGTGTTCCTCGTATTCTCCAGTCATTTTTAAACTTCACCCTTTCTTATGCATAAGAAGAAGTCACTATAGGGCATATTGGAGGACACTAACACAGACTCAACACCTTAGTCCTATGTCTCTGTAGACTTAGTGAACCTTAAGCTCTGATACCAAACTTGTAATGACAGTCGCCAAACCGATAGACAAATTGTTACTAATTAAGCAGAATTTAAAACATTACCAGCGGATTAACAAAAATCACTAAAAATTAAAACTATTTTGCAAAGAGATCCATTTCTAGGAAAAATCTTTAAGGCAAAACCAAAACTTTATACACATCATTGTTCACATTGTACATACACTTTACCATCCCTTCTCGAGGATAACATATAACAGTTGCTTTGTCAAAACATATAATGAAGCAACATAAAACCTCGAGGCTTAGAAGACAAAACCTCAGATCATTCATTAAACCATAACGAACCAATTCCAAGGACCTGAGAGTACAGAGACGACACATAGGACTTCTATCAACAAGACATGACAGACAATACACTCAACCTGAGCTGTCACTGCTGTCCCTATTGTTGCTGATGTTCTTCCTCTGCAAGATGTTCTCAACCTCCTTCGTGCTCGTCCACCTAAATATTTGGATCCCACGGGGGTGAGACAATTGTAATTGTCCCCATGAGAGATATAACTCTCTGCCAACAATGTTATTATCATAGTTAAATAATATTAAACTGAGTAAGAGATAAGCACTTTAGAACATTCTCATCTTTTAAAGCATTGCAACTATCTATGATAGAGCAGTAAATCATCTATTCACTTTATAAGGAATATGAAGAACACGTATATCATTTACTCATCATACTATATCAAGCTTATCCTATGATGATCATTATCATTGTATGTCATCCACGAATTGCTCTCATTTCTATCTGTTGGCCTCAGTCAATATGCTAACCAGATATTGAATTGTACCAATCATGTGAGTATACATCATCATATTCTGTCCAGGCATTGGAATATGCCAATCATGTGCAACCATTCCATGTATTGGACTATGCCAATCATGTGACATTATTCCAGGCATTGGGTTATTACCAATCCTGTGCAATTATTCCAGGTATTGAACTATGTCAATCCTATGACATTAATCCAGGAGTTGAACTATGTCAATCCTGTGAAATTATTCCAGGTATTGGGTTATGACCAATCCTGTGATATTATTCCAGGTATTGGGTTATGAACAATCCTGTGCATTCCAGGTATCAGTCATACCATTACTTGGTGTTACACTCATTACTCCTAAGAGTGTCTTACTCTCACCTTTACAAGGTGTCTTGGGTTGGAGGTGTATGAACACTCACCATATCGGGTTAGGATTTGTACTTGTCTCCATATTAGGCATGATGTATCTTCTTGACCTCATATCGGGCACAAGGTGTATGTATGTGTCACCCATGATACTTATGAGGTATCAAACCATCACCATGTCGGGCTACAAGTACATTCAATCACCCTATCGGGCTAGTCACCATCTAGGGTTAGCCATGACGGGTTAGGGTTACCATATCATCTAGGGTTGTGTGTCATGCAACCCTATCGTGCAACCATGTCATGTAACCATGTCATGCAACCATGTCGTGCAACTAAATCATGTAACCATGTTGTGCCATAGCATTTGTTACACTTCACTTAGATCGAGTTACCCAAATTAGGGTTTCTTGTCAACTTACAAGTATACAATTGACCTTGTATCATGCATGGAGTCTATACTTGACTCCCTATCATGCAATAGGTGTATACTACACCCCCCATATCATGCAACAATATATTCATTCATATCCATATTGTTCAAGTGAAGTAGGTGCATCATCATATCGGGTTAAAGGTACTTTCTTTTGTGCTTGCACCCGATATCACTTTTATAAAGTGGTACCACCATCTTCAAGATCTAGACCTTAGTTATAACTATTATAGTTCATGTCAACATGTCTAAGAAACTACTAGAACTCATAATCTCATCAACTATTTCAGGAAATTTCGGAATTAAAAGTATTTCACTAATTATAGCAATTCAGGTGAAGAATAATAACATGGTTGAGTTCAAGTTATATAACCCGCCTTAAGAACGACTTCAAATCTCCAAGATCCAAAGCTTCACATTCCTAAGGTTGAATATGAACTTCAAAACTCCTCTATATGAAAAGAATCACCATGGATAAGCAATTGGTGAAGAAGAAAAGAAAGGAAGATCAAAACCCTAAATTCATGCTTCAGTCCAAGGTTGAAGATGATCTTATCCTCACCTTAGGGTTATGTATGAGCTTCGTCTTGCTCATTAACACCTTTGCAAGATACAATAGTGTCCTGGCACAATATGCCACCCCTCGTTCACGATATGGCACTCACTTGCACGATAGGACACTCACTTGGAGTCAAAACTTCACTCTATGACCGATATCACCCTATATGGCCAATATCACCTACTTGGGCGATATGCTCTTGCCATGGGCGATATCCCAAGGCCCATGCACAATACCACAGCATCCGTTCACTATATGGGAACTCTATGCATCATACCTTAGGGTAGGAGGGTGGTAAGGGTCGCAAAATTGCACCAAGGGGTGAAACTAGGGGTACATATACTTGTTGTTCATGAAGGAAGGTAAAAATGAGGTGTCAACATTTTGAGCTAGTAGGTTCCACGTGTCATGCATGGGTGACACATGTCCATGCATGAATAAACATTTATACTGTCTTGCAAAATGGTTGAGAATCATCCAGAGATGCAAATTCGTCCATTACTTATCCATTTGGATATGTCATCTAGGTTTAATCACTATTTTAAGTCAAGTCGATACACTTTTTCTAAGGAAACGTGTTGGCCGTCACACCTCACCTCCTTGAGATGTTTTGCACGATATGGACTTTTCCAAGAGTTCTCAAAATGATATGGGACACCTCCTTGGGCTCCATGGCTGATAGGCACTCATATATAAGCTTTTCAACTTGATACAACTCAAGTTAAGCTTTCATATTCAACCCTTTTCTTGGTCATTTCATCACCAAGATTACCATCATTCATAATTGATTCAAACATGGTGTCTCATTCATTATCTATCCTCTAAATGATATATAGAGGAAGTAGGAACACTCTAGATGTGGTAATTTGCATATTAACCCCACATTTTTGTTAAATTACAATTTGTACCAAAATTAGTGCACGATGTACCAGCATTGTTCAAACAAGTTCAAACTTGGAATTTAGGCTTTCCACAAGCCACCACCTTGAATTATTCTCTCTATTATGATGCTAAAACATATAAAGCACGTTCAAAATGTGAAATATTGCAATATAGCCCCTCAACTTGGGTAAATTGCACTTTGGTCCAAAACAGAGAAGCATTGCTCAAACAACATTCAATCGAGACCAAACTTGAAACATAAGTGTGTCACATGATAAAAAAGCACCTTAGAGGATTATATTAAAGTTCTAAAAAACTTTATTGGCCAAAACAAATAGGGTTACCTCATAACCCAGGTCAGGGTCATTACAATTAACAAGTTGAATGATAATGACAGACTTGAACCTGATTTCGATGAATAATTGCATGTTTTAGGGTTTTAAACTAAGTATGTACGTTAATGCATCTAGAAAACTCTAATTTAGGGTAAAAGAAGATAAAATCATATTTAATTCAAAACTATGGAAATATGTTGTTAAATGATGATCCTAAGCCTATTAGGAGAGATAGGATGAGAAACTTAGGGTTTATAAGTAGTTTTGTCTAATTTGGGATTGTGGTACTAAAAGTAAAGGCAAAACTCTAATTGCAAGAGAAATCCTAAAAAGGGGTAGAGACTCTAAAAAGGAATAGAAATCCTAAGAATCAAGTTAGCTTGGATAGATCATGATAAAAGGAAATGGTACGTTTATTTCAGGATTCTTGTACTTGCTTGCTTGATTGGATTTCCCTACTTGGTTGATTCTATCTCAAAAATTAGCAGTACAGGTATGTGGTTATGCTTATGATTAAATCGCTTTAGTTTCACGGTGATTCTCGAATGTTTTATTGGTTGCCTAAATATAACTGCTTGGATGACTTTTATTTCATGCAACTATAAAGTGACTATGACTATCACCATAAATAAGTGTACATGACTAGCTCAGATCCTGGTCCTCCTCTGTGGCTTTGCTAATAATAAGGATGACCTAGTACATGGTCTACCTGTTAGGTAGGACCATCAGGTTATCATGAGTTAGGGATTGGGCTACCTATGGGTAGTTCCACGTGACTCTTTAGCAAATTATGAGTTAGGGATTGGGCTACCTATGGGTAGTGCCATGCAACTCTTCAACCCTAAGTATTGATCTACCTGTTAGGTAAGATCATGGGCGTTAATTGGGATCTACCATATGAGAGGTAGTATCCAGGTCCACTGCAGGGACAACACAGAGGCTAGGGTATGTATGGATTTAGTAGTCGTGTTTAAAATGTAAAGTTTGCTTGCTAAACCATAATTACTTGCAATATGTTGTTACAGTTAACTACACAATTATTGTTTCCCCCGCATATCAGTATAATTTGTTATACTGACCGCTGTTTTGTTCGTCAGCATTTTAGGTACTACATTGAATAGGACGAACAGTAAAGTGATACATTGTGAATATATGAATTAAAGTACAAGGAGGATTAGTTATAATAGACTCCAGTTGTGGATAGAAGTTTAGAAATCCAAGATTTTAAAAAGGTATGCAGAGTTTTATTTTATTCCAGCTTTGCAGTATAGTTTTGGTAGAATTTAGTAATTATTATTGATTATTTGTCCAACCATTGATCTGGAAAATTGGGATAACGGCTCAGACCTTTTTGTCTCCCTTAATTGGGGGTTATCGGGAGGTAGGGTCGTTACATATACACACTACGAAACGAAAGAAGGGGCCAAGAACCATGGCCATTAAGATTGACCTGACCATGGCCTATGATCAAATGGAATGGAAATTCATTCTCGATACCATCTCCAGAATAGGAATACCACGGAACATTTTTGACTATATTATGGCGTCCATCACGAGGGGAAGAACTAGAATCTCCTGGAATGGTAGGACTTCTGAAATGTTCAAGGCGAGTAGGGGTCTTCACCAAGGGGACCCCCTTTCCTCATACTTGTTCGTATTGTGTCTTGAAAGACTTAGTCAGTTAATCAACCAGAAGGTAGAAGAGGGCTGGTGGAAGCATATGAAATTGGGCATGAGGGGACCTACCATCTCCCAAGTCTGCTTTGCAGATGACCTAATCATTTTTGCTCGTGCTGAGATGGCCCAGATGATCACAATTTTGGAGTGCTTTAAGAAATTTGAATTTGGCATTGGGACAATCTATATCCACGACCAAGATGAGGATCTTCTTTTCCAAGAGTGTGGGGAGGGAACTTAAACAACATATTAGTGAATTGAGCGGACACCAGCATACATCAGATCTCGAGAAGTACCTAGGCATTCCTATTATCCACAGAAGAGTGAATAAGCATATGTATGGTGAGATACTAGATAAGGTGAATAGCAAAACCTCGTCTTGGTCAGCCAGATGTTTATCACTTGTCGGCAGAGTGACGCTTGCTAAGTATGTTCTCCAAGCGGTGCCTACATATGTTATGCAAACGACAACGATCCCCTTGCAAATCTGTTATAGGATTGATGGAGCTATAAGGAGGTTTACCTAGGGAGGCAATCACAAGGCACATCCTCTCGCTCTGGTGGCCTAGGACAAGATGACCTACAATAAGAACAATGGGGTTCTGGGGTTGAGGAGTATGAGGGAATGGAACCAGGCTTTAATGTATAAACACCTTTCGGAGATTCTCAGCAATTAGAGATCTATATGGAATCATTATATGAGGAAGAAAAGAGGGTGCAATGCAACGAGCACTAGGGCCAACCTATCGAGGCTTGGAACAGTAGTGTTGAACAACGAGTACTTCATTGATATGAACTCCTGTCTGATTTCGATGAATGGGGAGACCATAAATGCTTGGTCGGATAGGTGGATGAAGGATGTTACGAAGCTAGAAGATCTCACAACTAGACCAATCCATGAGGAGCTAAGGGACCTGAGGGTATCAAGTATCATTAGCCTAGACAATGGCTGGGATACCAAGTTTCTAAGGTAGTGGTTCCCACCTAATTACTAGAGGATATTATGCAACTGAAACCACTGGATCCAGAAGACAGGGGAGACGTTAGGGTGTGGAGCCTCACGCATAGCAGTCAGTTCACTACTAAACCGGTCGATTATAAGCTAAGAGAGGGGAAATGTGTTCGTGTTGAAGGCGACTGGTCCAGGCTCTGAAGGGCAGATCTATCTAGCTGAGTTAAGATGATCACCTGGTTGTTGATGCATGACGCGCTCCTCACGAACAGCAAAAGGATGTGACAACACCTCGCGACCTGCAACACATGACCTAGATGCCGAGAAGGTGATGAATCAATCCTCCATGCGGTGAGAGATTGCAGGTTTGTGAAGGAGGTATGGGAGGCAGTACATATGGGCAAAACCCCACCTGGGTTCTTCTTCTCCATGGACAGGGAGAACTCATGGATCCGCATTATCTTGTACCAGGGCAAGGAGCTCTACATTGGAGTTCTTGTGACTTGTTTGTGCATTTGGATGGAAAGAAACAACCATGTTTTTGATAACATTGTTGTTATAACCTCATTTTCTAATAAATGTAATGAGATTTGTAAATCTCTATTAAAGGCATAAATAAGAATTATGTTTGATTGCATGATTAATTTCGTGAATGAAAGCCTTGCATGTTGTTTGATGGGTCTTGTTGGCCATTAAGCCCATTTGAAAGAATAATAAAAAGAAAATGAAAAAGGAGTTCCTTTTTAATAAAGAATTTCAATGGGAAAATAGAATATATAAGAAAAGAGGAAAGAATGGTTAAAAAGGCTAAAAGATAATTTCCAAAAATATAATTTCGTGATATAAGGGTTCCTTGGGGTTCAAGGAACTCAAAATAACTAGATAATGGCCAAGGAAATAAAGAAAAGGTGGAAAATACCATTAATTAAAGGATAACTTGAAACTAAAGTAAAGGACTCGTTTCATTTGAATAATGACTCCTATTTTTGCACAATGAAAGATAAATGTGAGAATGACTTTCCTTTAATATTTGAGGCGAAAAGGACTTATGGATTGAGAGTTATTTAATTTCCAAGTTAGCTTTAAAATAAGGATTTTCCTTGTTTTATTGGAAATTCTTTCCCTTTTTGGTTTGAACGTGGATGATCAGAGCCGTTGGATTTTGATCCAACTAACCCGTCTATTGCCTAGAGTCCCAGAGGGACAAGAACTGTAGCGTGTCTACAGGGGTTTTTACCCTCATTTTTCCTTTCACCTTGGTGCATGAGCACTTGGGATGATAGTCCCATCAGGTTTGGGAGACCCAAACGAAGGGCTTTGACCCCGGTTTTGCCATCTTTAGCGGTGTATATCCAAAACGCCCAATTGTCCAAGAACCAAGGTTGGAGACGAGGTCTAGAACCCTAGAAGAGACCCTCCCCTAGCCTATAAATAGGCCTCGGGTGGTTTCCCTCACCCTAACGCATCCAGACAGCCACTTATTAACCCTCGAGACCCTCTCTCCCTCCTGATTGCTCTAGCTCCGGCGAGGAGACTGTGCGGCGCTGCTGTTGTTTTTTGTTAGAATACAAGGAGGAGGACGAGCAGGGATCGTTGGATCCCAGAGCATCGTGCGCCAATCTACGATCCAACGCTGCTTAGGGCAGCGCATTGATTCAACTCAGCTAGTGGAGCGCGTCGACCAGGACCCTTGGATCGAAATCCACCATGAGCCCACGCGTCATCGACGGCCGATAGAGGAGGCGCGCCACTAGTGGAGGAATCTGACGCGGAGCGTCAGATCAAGGAAGGGAGCATCGGCGCACTGATCTAACGGTTGGGGTAATTCCAGTTAATTCCTCTCTCTACCCAATAATCAAATAAATGGCTCTCTCTTGTTAAAACCCTAGTAATTACTAGGAATCTCGTATAGGGAAAAGTTATATATGAAAGTTGGGTAGAAAATTACAAGGAATCTGTTAAAAATAATTGTGGCATCCAATTCCAGTTCACTTTACAAAAGTAATTTAATGGTTAGTAAAAAGCATTCCAAATCAATTAGAAACCCTAATTACATGGAAAAGGTGTTTGTTTGTAACCTAATGGGTTAAATAAAGGGATATTAACATGTTTATTCATAACATGAAGTTTTGATCCGTTTTAATTACACATGTGCCTAAATTAGGGTTTATGTCTAAAAAGGAAAGATAAGGTGCGTAAAAACCCTAACTTAGGATTAAAGAAAAAGGGGACCTTGTTATTCTAAGTAAATTGCTAAATAAGGACCCTAAACTGTTAGGAATGTTTAAAAGAAATAATTTGGAGGTGGTAGTGATTTTTGGTAAATTAGAGTTCATAATACTCAAGAATGAAAGTAAAACCCTAATTTTTTGGAAAACCCTAAAATTGGATAGAAACCCTAAGGGACATAATGACACTGGATAAATATTAATAAAAGTAAATTTGTACTTTTATTTTAGGGGTTTATGTGCCTTGCTTGCTTAATTGGATATTCTCTTTCATCATTCTTGATTATGTATCTGAAACTACAATAAGAGGTATGTGGTTACGCTTATGACTAACCGACGTAGTTTTCTGGGATTTTGTCGATGATTTCATCATGAACTGAATTAAACTGTTGGATGTTTTAATTCATGCAATTGGTAAAGTGAATATGATTATCACCTAATAAGTTTTGCCTACTAACTCAGATCTCAGTCCCTTCTGTAGTTTGATGAATGACCTAGTAAAAGGCTACCAATGGGGTAGGCCTTCAGGTCCGTAAATGACTTAGTAAATGGCTACCAAGGAGGTAGGTCCATCAAGTCATATCGAGTTAGAGATTGGACTTCCTACGGGAAGTGCCATGCAACTCAACCCTAGGTATTGGTCTACCTGTCAGGTAGGGTCATGCAGGGTATAGTGAAGATCCACTAAGTGATGATGGTGGTATCCATGTCCACTGTAGGGACACTACAGAGATAAGGGATAGGAAGGGATTGAGTAGTATTGCTTAAAATGTAATTGAATGTTTAATAATAATTGGTTACTTACATTGTTAATATAGTTGAACCAATTCTTGTGATCCCCCACATACCAGCTTTGTGCTGATCGTGTTTTTGTTTGTCGGCGTTTTAGGTATGAACCCTAAAGGAACAAACAGTAAACTAACACATTGCAAAATAAAAAGTAAAGTTCCAGGAGGATTAGATAGAGTAGATTCAAGCAATGGATACTTAGAATCTCCAAGTTTTCCAAAGGTAACAAAGTTTAAATTTTTCTGCCAAAATTCAGTTTAGTTTAGTAGAATTTCATAATTATAAGTGATTATTCGTTGAACCTTTGATCATGTAAATTGGTTAATGGCTCTGACCTCCGAGTCTCCCTTAACTGGGGGTTACCAGGAGGTGGGGTCGTTACAATTGGTATCAGAGCGTAGGTTCTCCATCTAATCATTTATAATTATTAAATTGTACAAATTCCATAGAACCAAGGGAGTTATTAGAGGATTTTCCGAAAGACTGAGGTGACTAGAAAATGATCACATCTGGGGGCTGGCAAAATTTTCCTCCGCGCCGCTAGTCGGAATACGAGGACTCCCGGATCGTGTGACTGCCTGGCCGATGTCTTAGGATAAGACTCGAAATAAGATACCTTTAGGACTCTCTCATCTTGTTCATCCTTTCTCAACTCAATTTCTTTTAAGGATTTTTAGGATTAGGGTATCACTCTCTTCCTCACCCTCATGTGGTTTGGGCAAGTAAGTTAAGGATGTTAGGAATCCTCCACCAAATTAATAAAAGATACGTAATGAGACATCACCGACATAAGTATAATTAGTTTAATGATAAACTAAAAGTTTGTTTGTTATGCTTATGTAGATGGCTCGTACCAAAGTCGTGGCTATCCCTTTTTCCACCAGTGGTGGTGGACCACCCCGTAAGGAGGATGGCTCCTATGAGAAGAGGAAGCGGGACCATGGTGAGACCTCCAAGAAGAGAAAGAGGCCTGAAGAAGCTGTGCGTAAGGTTCCCAACCCCGAACCTATGCCCGACATCAACTGAGAGCAGGGGGGACCAGAGTATGAGGAGTACCCGGTGGATGAAGAAGAAGCCCAAATGGAGGAGGAACAACCTAGTGATCAAGAACCGACCATGGTAGTTCACACTACGGAATGGATGGAACAGTAGAAACGACTGAATGAAGCTATTCATGCCCTGGCCCTGAGAGACATAGCTCGAGATGAGAATGGTGAGCCACTTCCAGTACGTCCTCGATTGGGAGCTACCATCCTGGACTTCGTCAAGCTGAACGTCAAGAAATTCTGGGGAGAAGGCAAGACCGAAGTGGTCGACAAGGCCGAAGCTTGGCTGCTTGCAGTCGAGAACGGGTTCCGTATGCTCGAGGTACAGCCGAACAAGAAGGTTCTATTTGCTGCTCACCTTTTGGAAGGTGCAGCCAAGATATGGTGGGAGAACCATATCACGGGAAGAGACCTAAGCGAGGAACCGATGGCACGGACCGACTTCAAGACCATCTTCACCGCCAGATTCATCCCCGTCTCAGCAAAGAAAGAGAAAGAAAGAGAGTTCACTAACATGACTCAGGGAAGTTCATCGGTTGCGGACTTTGGTCGCAAGTTCCGCATCTTGGAACGTTTCGGGCACATGATGGATGAAGAGAGAAGGGTGGACCATTTCATAGAGCATCTACATCCCGCCATCAAGCCCCATGTGATGGCTAGCAAGCCAAAGACCTTCGCTGAAGCTTACAACACCGCCTTGGACATGGAAAGGACGGTGATGCCTGCACAGAATCAATCCAAGGGATACCTGGGCTTCACTGAAGGAGCTCAAGGTCAGAAGAACAACCACAAGAAAGGTCACGGGCGTCACCAGGCCAAAGGAAGACATGGGGGGAAAGGAAAACCCCATCAAGAGAACAACCGACCCAGATGTCGCACCTGCGGAAGATGGCATACCGGTGAGTGCCGCTTCAAGAAGAGGGTCTGCTACCGGTGTCAGCAAGAAGGACACCTCATCGCCAACTGCCCACAGCCTGACCCAAGAGGACCTTTAGGGGCACAACCCGTGGCAGCACAACCTATAGCTGCAGCACCCCCAGCCGGAGTACCTCCAGCTGGAGAGAGGAGGCAAGCTAGGGTGTTCGCCATCGACAATGAAGAAGCTCAGGCGAATGCTAATAAGTTGATTGAGGGTAATAACCCGTAGATTCTCCTTTTAGTTAAGTAGATCATGTAATAGCTTTCTAATATGGAATAACAATGTAGGTTTGCTGGAAGTCATGGGACAAAATGTAAAAGCACTCTTTGATTCTGGTTCAACTAATACTTTTATTTCAAGAAATCTGGTAACTATGCTTGGTTTGGATATCAAGGATTTGGGTTATGTTTTAGACGTCACAACCCTGAGTGGTCGTATTTATACCTCTCTTTTGAAAACCCCGGTCTTTCCAGTAAAGTATTTGAACCATGAACTTCCCACTGACTTTATCCTCCTCGATATGAATGATTTTGATGTGATTATCGGTATGGATTGGCTTTCCACCTATAGAGTCCAGATTGACTGTAGAGGGAAGAAGATTCTTATTAGGAAAAATGGATATCCACACTTCACCATTCGAGGAAGGAAAGATGCGACAACTAGCCTTTATGTGTCTGCTTTAAAAGCGGAACGGATGATATCCAAGGGTTGTCGAGCCTACTTAGCCATAGTCACCACACCCGAGGTCAAGGGGCAATCCTTAGAGGACATAGAGGTGGTACGGGAGTATGCCGATGTTTTTCCAGATGATCTACCAGGGATTCCCCCTGAGCGGGAGGTAGACTTCTCAATTGAATTAGCTCCTGGGACTAACCCTATATCTAAGGCACCCTATAGAATGGCCCCTGCAGAGTTGCTTGAGTTGAAAACCCAGTTGCAAGAGTTGTTGGATAAGGGGTTTATCCGACCCAGTACATCACCTTGGGGTGCTCCAGTCCTTTTTGTGAAAAAGAAGGATGGGTCACTGCGGATGTGTATTGATTATCGGATGATCAACCAAGCAACCATCAAGAACAAGTATCCTTTGCCTAGGATAGATGACCTGTTCGATCAACTCAAATCAGCTCGAGTCTTTTCCAAAATCGATTTGAGGTCAGGATACCACCAGGTGAGAGTGAGAAGTGAGGATATACCCAAAATGGCTTTCAGAACCTGATATGGCCACTATGAGTTTGTGGTCATGCCGTTTGGATTGTCCGATGCACCTAGTGTCTTTATGAACCTCATGAACAGTGTGTTCCAGCCTTTCCTCAACTCTTTTGTGATAGTGTTCATAGATGACATCTTAGTGTATTTGGATGACCTAGCCCAACACCGTGACCACCTGGGTAGAGTCCTTGATATCCTGAGAAAGCATAAGTTTTTCAAAAAGTTCCTGAAATGTGAGTTTTGGTTGGACTGAGTCATGTTTCTTGGACACATCATCTCAGGAGGAACGATCACCGTAGATCCAGCCAAAGTATCGGCCGTTCGAGACTGGCCGGCACCGAAGAACCCCTCCGAGATTCACAGCTTCTTGGGGTTGGCCGGATACTACCGTCGCTTCATCAAGGATTTCTCCAAGACAGCTCTGCCGCTGACCATGTTGACTCGGAAGGATGTGAAGTTCGTGTGGTCTGAAGCATGTGAAGCTCGATTCCAGGAATTGAAGGAGAAGCTGACTACCGCTCCTGTGTTGACTCTGCCTTCTGGTAATGAGGGTTTCATGATATTCACCGATGCTTCTAAGATGGGACTTGGCTGTGTGTTGGAACAAGATCGGTATGTGGTTGCATATGCTTCTCGACAGCTCAAGCCAAATGAGGTGAATTACCCAACACATGACCTGGAATTAGCTGCTATCATTCACGCCTTGAAGATATGGCGACACTACCTGTACGGTGCTACCTTCGAGATCTTCACTGACCATAAAAGCTTGAAGTACATGCTGACACAGAGAGACCTGAACCTACGACAGCGACGATGGATGGAGTACATGAAGGATTACGACTTCACCATCGCCTACCATCCTGGTAAGGCGAATGTCATAGCCGATGCTTTGAGTCAGAAGCAGCTTAAGTGTGCAGTTGTTCTGTCCATCCAGTGGAAATGTTTGGAGGAACTTGTGGAATGGACTCCACAACTTCTAGAGGACCGAGTTAGGTTGGCTAATATTCAGATTCAATCTGAGTTGTTGAGTGAGATCGTAGCAGCACAGTTGACCAGTGAAGAGCTTGATAAGTGGAAAGTTTTGATGACGAAGCCACAGACACGTTTATCCGTGGGGGTAGACGGGGGAATCAGGTTTGAGAATCGCATTTGGGTACCGGCAGATTTACCAATAAAAGAGCGTATTCTGCAAGAGGCTCATTGATCCAAATACACAGTGCACCCCGGAACTACTAAGATGTACAAGGACTTACAGTGGTTCTTATGGTGGCCAGGAATGAAGAAAGACATTGCGTCATGGGTGGCCAGTTGTCTTACCTGCCAGATGGTGAAGGCTGAACACCAGCGACCCGGCAGACTTTTACAGTCAATAGAAATTCCAGAGTGGAAGTGGGAGCAGATCACCATGGATTTTGTGGTGGGTCTACCCTGGACCAAGAGAGGTCATGATGCGATATGGGTCGTGGTAGATCGTCTTACCAAGTCAGCACACTTCCTTGCCTTGAAGACCACAGCTAAGGTGTCAGACTTAGCTGAGTTGTATATTAGAGAGATAGTGCGTTTGCATGGCGTGCCAGGATCGATCATTTCCGATAGAGATCCCAAGTTTACTTCCAAGTTGTGGAAGCAGGTTCAAGAGGAATTGGGTACAAGGTTAAAGTTTGGTACCGCATATCATCCCCAAACAGATGGTCAGTCAGAAAGGACGATCCAGACCTTAGAGGATCTGTTGAGAGCTTGTGTGCTCGATTGGGGTGGCTCATGGGAGCAATACTTACCTTTAGCAGAGTTTGCCTATAACAACAGCTACCAAGCCAGTATCGGGATGCCTCCGTATGAAGCTTTGTACGGGAGACCGTGTCGGTCACCACTTCACTGGGATGATGTGGGTGAGAGGACCCTGTTGAGGTCAGATGAGCTCCAAGTGTATGCTGATAAAGTGGCTTTGATCAAGCAAAGGCTAAAGAGGGCCCAAGATCGACAGAAGTCGTATGCTGATGCAAAGCGGACTGATGTGCATTTCACTGTGGGAGACCATGTGTTTTTGAAAATCCGACCACTCCGAGCTATAGCTAAGAACAGAGGAAAGTTGAGTCCCCGATATGTGGGTCTGTTCGAGGTGTTAGAACGGATTGGTGAAGATGCATACCATTTGGCATTACCCCCTCAGTATAGTATGATGCATGATGTGTTTCACGTGTCTAACCTAAAGCGATATGTGCAAGATCCAAGCCATGTGCTGAGCATTGAGCCTATTGAGCTTCAAGGGAAGCTGACCTAACCTGAGTCACCTTTGCGGATTCTAGATACCAAGGTGAAAGAACTCAGATGCAAGAATATAGAGATGGTAAAGGTTCTTTGGAAGCACCATGGAGAGGATGAGGCCACATGGGAGCTGAAGGCAGACATGGAGAAAACATACCCGGAATTGTTTGCTTGATTGTTTGAATTTTGAGGGCAAAATTCCTATAAGGAGGGGAGGATGTTATAACCTCATTTTCTAATAAATGTAATGAGATTTGTAAATCTCTATTAAAGGCATAAATAAGAATTATGTTTGATTGCATGATTAATTTCGTGAATGAAAGCCTTGCATGTTTTTTGATGGGCCTTGTTGGCCATTAAGCCCATTTGAAAGAATAATAAAAAGAAAATGAAAAAGGAGTTCCTTTTTAATAAAGAATTTCAATGGGAAAATAGAATATATAAGAAAATAGGAAAGAATGGTTAAAAAGGCTAAAAGATAATTTCCAAAAATATAATTTCGTGATATAAGGGTTCCTTGGGGTTCAAGGAACTCAGAATAATTAGATAATGGCCAAGGAAATAAAGAAAAGGTGGAAAATACCATTAATTAAAGGATAACTTGAAACTAAAGTAAAGGACTCGTTTCATTTGAATAATGACTCCTATTTTTGCAAAATGAAAGATAAACATGAGAATGACTTTCCTTCAATATTTGAGGCCAAAAGGACTTATGGATTGAGAGTTATTTAATTTCCAAGTTAGCTTTAAAATAAGGATTTTCCTTGTTTTATTGGGAATTCTTTCCCTTTTTGGTTTGAACGTGGATGATCAGAGCCGTTGGATTTTGATCCAACTAACCCGGCTATTGCCTAGAGTCCCAGAGGGACAAGAACTGTAGCGCGTCTACAGGGGTTTTTCCC
Organism: Alisma plantago-aquatica; assembly: GCA_963693085.1. Taxonomy (NCBI): domain Eukaryota; kingdom Viridiplantae; phylum Streptophyta; class Magnoliopsida; order Alismatales; family Alismataceae; genus Alisma; species Alisma plantago-aquatica. The sequence continues at coordinate 1,138,925,809 of OY856413.1, read as the reverse complement.
CTCATTTTTCCTTTCACCTTGGTGCATGAGCACTTGGGATGATAGTCCCATCAGGTTTGGGAAACCCAGATGAAGAGCTTTGACCATGGTTTTGCCATCTTTGGCGGTGTATATCCAAAACGCCCAATTGGGCAAGAACCAGGGTTGGCGGCGAGGTCTGGAACCCTAGAAGAGACCCTCCCCTAGCCTATAAATAGGCCTCGGGTGGTTTCCCTCACCCTAACGCATCCTGACGGCCACTTATTAACCCTCGAGACCCTCTCTCCCTCCTGATTGCTCTAGCTCCGGCGAGGAGGCCGTGCGGTGCTGCTGCTGTTTCTTGTTAGAATACAAGGAGGACGACGAGCAGGGATCGTTGGATCCCGGAGCATCGTGCGCCAGTCTACGATCCAATGCTGCTTAGGGCAGCGCGTTGATTCAACTCAGCTAGTGGAGCGCGTCGACCAGGACCCTTGGATCGAAATCCACCGTGAGCCCACGCGTCATCGACGGCCGATAGAGGAGGCGTGCCACTAGTGGAGGAATCTGACGTGGAGCGTCAGATCAAGGAAGGGAGCAGCGGCGCACTGATCTAACAGTTGGGGTAATTCCAGTTAATTCCTCTCTCTGCCCAATAATCAAATAAATGGCTCTTTCTTGTTAAAACCCTAGTAATTACTAGGAATCTCATATAGGGAAAAGTTATATATGAAAGTTGGGTAGAAAATTACAAGGAATCTGTTAAAAATAATTGTGGCATCCAATTCCAGTTCGTTTTACAAAAGTAATTTAATGGTTAGTAAAAAGCATTCCAAATCAATTAGAAACCTTAATTACATGGAAAAGGTGTTTCTTTGTAACCTAATGGGTTAAATAAAGGGATATTAACCTGTTTATTCATAACATGAAGTTTTGATCTGTTTTAATTACACATGTGCCTAAATTAGGGTTTATGTCTAAAAAGGAAAGATAAGGTGCGTAAAAACCCTAACTTAGGATTAAAGAAAAAGGGGACCTTGTTATTCTAAGTAAATTGCTAAATAAGGACCCTAAAACTGTTAGGAATGTTTAAAAGAAATAATTTGGAGGTGGTAGTGATTTTTGGTAAATTAGAGTTCATAATACTCAAGAATGAAAGTAAAACCCTAATTTTTGGGAAAACCCTAAAATTGGATAGAAACCATAAGGGACATAATGACACTGGATAAATATTAATAAAAGTAAATTTGTACTTTTATTTCAGGGTTTATGTGCCTTGCTTGCTTAATTGGATATTCTCTTTCATCATTCTTGATTATGTATCTGAAACTGCAATAAGAGGTATGTGGTTACTCTTATGACTAACCGATGTAGTTTTTTGGGATTTTGTCGATGATTTCATCATTACTGAATTAAATTGTTGGATGTTTTAATTCATGCAATTGGTAAAGTGAATATGATTATCACCTAATACATTTTTCCTACTAACTCAGATCGCAGTCCCTTCTGTAGTTTGATGGGTGACCTAGTAAAAGGCTACCAATGGGGTAGGCCTTCAGGTCCATAAATGACTTATTAAATGGCTACCAAGGAGGTAGGTCCATCAAGTCATATCGAGTTAGAGATTGGACTTCCTACGGGAAGTGCCATGCAACTCAACCCTAGGTATTGGTCTACCTGTCAGGTAGGGTCATGCAAGGTATAGTGAAGATCCACTAAGTGATGATGGTGGTATCCATGTCCACTATAGGGACACTACAGAGATAAGGGATAGGAAGGGATTGAGTAGTATTGCTTAAAATGTAATTGAATGTTTAATGATAATTGGTTACTTACATTGTTAATATAGTTGAACCAATTCTTGTGATCCCCCACATACCAGCTTTGTGCTGATCGTGTTTTTGTTTGTCGGTGTTTTAGGTATGAACCCTAAAGGAACAAACAGTAAACTAACACATTGCAAAATAAAAAGTAAAGTGCCAGGAGGATTAGATAGAGTAGATTCAAGCAATGGATACTTAGAATCTCCAAGTTTTCCAAAGGTAACAAAGTTTAAATTTTTCTGCCAAAATTTAGTTTAGTTTAGTAGAATTTCATAATTATAAGTGATTATTCGTTGAACCTTTGATCCTGTAAATTGGTTAATGGCTCTGACCTCCGGGTCTCCCATAACTGGGGGTTACCGGGAGGTGGGGTCGTTACAATTGTCATGCCAACGGTGCATCAGGTCAATTACATATGAAGGGATGTAGTTGTGCACAATGAGGCTTTCGGAAGGTAGCAACCAACGAAAACTATCAGGAATCCACCTGTGTGTAGGAAACCTAGAGAAGGCGGCCTCAAGATCAACACCGACACAACATTTAAGAACAAGCAGGCGTGTTGCACCATCGTTGTCCGCGATGACCAAGGCAGGTGGGTTGGAGGGATTGTGGTGCATTTGCACACTTCAGATGTTGTGGAGGTCGAGTTAGAAGTAGTTCTAAGAGCCATCGAAGCAGCTACTGAGAATGTCTTATCAGTCGTGGTTATAGAATCAGACTCCCTCGCAGCTGTCAATATGACTAATGGACAAGAGGATGATCATCCTAAATATGCCAAAATGATTCATCAAATTAAGAATCTGATGCAGCCAGGTTAGAAAGTTGAGCATATCCCAAGAGAATGCAATGTTATCACAGACTAGTTGGCCAAATCCAATATCCAAAACAATTCAGCATACACTGTGTATGCCCTTCCCCCTACGGGGTTGAAAAATTTACTTGCCAACGATTGCAATGGTAGTAGTACTACCATGTTAACAAATTCTAGCTTGATTAGTGATTGTAATTTCTTGTTTAATTTTGCTCGCAAGAGGAGGGAGGGATGAATAAGAGTGCCTATTGACTTACCCAAAAAAAATGCTACCCAATCATCTTTTTGGAAGCCCATATTTTAGGATTTCATTTGATGATATCAAAGTATACCCAAAAACATGTGATGAGTGTAGTGACTTTAGGCCTAAGAACCACAATCACCACTATAACTATGAGAGATGATTTTGACTACCATTCCATGTTCTCCATGTATCACTCTCATGGTGGGTCTATCTGATACACTATTCTCTAACATGTATCTGTGTGAGTGACTTGATATCATATATCATTACTAAAGAGACTCTATCATTAGTAAACACACACTCTAGTCATATGTATTATTGTTGTCTATTTTGTTTCCAAAATAATATTCGACTAGGGACATAAGAAGAATGTATGTAATCTTATCATACATATGATCTCATTGTTTAGGTCCTCAACCTAAAGACATATGTCATGGAGTAACATCATTCTCTAGACATCTACTTATATATGTGTCATCATCTCATGATAGAGACAAGCATAATATATGGAATTACCTTTATTATTATCAAATAAAGTATCTTATGCCACATTCCAATCATCATATGATTGTCTCTTTTGGCATACATACCAACAAACTCCAACTTTCACTTAGAGCCAATCACCCACAAATCATATTTCAAGTGATCTTAACATGTCCATCATGTTCTTACAGTGTAAGTGCTTTTATAGCGGGTTTAGCAAAATTTGCTTGAAGTTCGTATTTTACTATTTTCACATCTCTTCATTGCATGACATCTTATATGAGATGGAACTGTCATAGTATGCTATCTAAGAATCTCAATCTATCTAGCAGCTCCATTGATGTCATCAGTATTTCTACTATGTCATCAATGGTTGTAACCTCACACAAGTTCACCCATATGAACTTATGATACATACAATATACTTTGTTGTTCTCATAGCACATATATACACTGCTTCTTTTGTAGATTTGAACAACTTTCATTAGCTTAGAACCCTTTCTAGCTTACAGTTCTTGTTTTATGTCAAACATAAATTTAGATTGAGATCATTATGTCAGTTTGGAACCTTGCATCGATCTAAATCCTTACACCCAACCCTTCCTTGATACCATAACCAAGGAATAGATCCTTTTAGTGCTTCACAAGCACCAAAGGATGTTCTTTATGGTAGTCCAGTGACTCTCACTGACATCTCAAGTCTAATACATACAAGATTGCTAGTAGGTATATATATGTCCTCTCAGAACATTTTTTTTACATACGAGTCCTATCATGTCTCAAAGCTCTTGATGTGTGGGCCATCAACCTGTTACCAGAGAACATGTTCCAAAACATATATACATATATCTACTAGAACTATACACAACAAGGCACACATGCCAACCACATATCAATAGGACATCCACAAGACATTGCCAAGGACCGAAGTGTATAGGGATGACTCTAGGACTCTATCAACAGAAGACATCCATTAGCACTTCCAACCTTGTCAGCTACTACCTCTCTTGCTACTCCTCAACCTGTGTTGCACGATCTCTACCTCCTTGTGCACATTCACCTAAATTGGATGTGGAAACCCATATGCTGAGATTCCAAATCACAATTGTAGATATAACTCTCCACCAACTCTATTATTATCACAGATAAGGTAATTAAAGAAGTAGTAAAGTTACAAATATAAGATGCGGGTAATCATTATTAATAAGTTGAGCAATTACCATTGAATTATGAAACATCTTATCATTATAAAATGAATATGAAGAACATGTATGTTTCCTATCAATAATATTGTATAAAGATAAAGCAAGGCCTCATACAATGGGAATTTTGGATAAATCTTTAGTTTTTCATTTAATTTTTGACTCTATAGGTTGTGATAGGTTCTTGGGTAAATTAACTTTTCATATGTTTAATGATTTTCCCTAAAATGTTGGATAAGTAAGTTGACTTTTTATGTGTTGTCTTGTCCATTGACCAACTAGTTTACTTCAAAGGTTAGGAATTCCTTGACCAACTAGTTTATAATTACTAGAGATCGTCTTTAATAAGTTGGCCTACCTTCCTAATGTTTTTTTTACTTGTGGAATTAACCCAGTTTCATTGGTGAAAAGTAAAACAAGAAGTCCCATTGAACCCTAATCCAAAAATCTTGGTTGTCCTCTCTATAGGTTGACCAATATTTCAAACTAATTATGGTCAGTCTAGATTGAATGCAACTAAATGCATATGTCACCAACTGGGTATTATGCTATCCTCAAGTACCCGACTTATGATACCTTTATTTCCAATTGATGAGGTTTACCCAGTTTTTTGTAAGGCATGTTTGGATACTTCTCGAGAGCATTGTAGTGAGCTACCTGGTTACAAGTACAAACATGATCTTGTTAAACATGTTCTCATTGATGTACTTAGACATGCATGACTTACTTCCAAAAAAGAGGCACCTATGAATTTTTTGACTGATCCACATGTAGGGACATCGACACTTAGACCAATTGATGTCTTGATTTTTGGTTTGATTGGAGGAAAACATGCATGTATTCGATTGACTAGGGTACTCCCACTTATGGGGTAGGGAAATGGATCCTTTAGAACAATATAGGTTGCCCTCAAAGCCATATCATCCAAAGTATTCAAGCATGAGAAAGCGTGTACTAAAAATTAGCATGTTTTTATTCCTTTCAATTTTGATACATCTAGATTTCTAGCATCAATTGATGTGAACATTCTGAGGAGGGTCTAAAAATTATGCATAGTAACGTTACGGCCCCAAAGACAATGGATGTTGTATTTTGGAAGATTTGGTTTTTCCATCCAGAAGTAATTGGCAGAAACTTATTTCCAATCTACCTTCATTCTAGATTGATAGTTAATATCATAAATGTGTGAGTTTGGTAGTAGTTTTGGAGCAATAGTATAATTATGTTTTTCTCAACATATTTATCTTTTTACAAACTTATGTACATTTTAAAATAATGTTCCAGTTTGTTTCTCAAAGTTGGTTTTTAAGAGATGATATTCAACTGTGACATATTGCTTATCGCTAAAAATGAATGCCATCAGAAGTTTGAAAATTCAACATTACAATTTTAGATATTTTGTCCATGTTTTACATAATAAAAGGTTTCCATCAATCCCTAAAGCACGGTCAATATATCTAGTGGTTGGATGATATTCCAAATAGATTTCGGCCATTCCAACCCAAATGCCATAATATGCATCAATTAATCATGATAAAAACACATTTTCATTCGATGTGTATTTATGATATTTCTAACATTCTATATTGGTACCATTTTCAAATAATAAACATATAAATTCCTAATTTGGTTTCTAATAAGGTTTTTAATCTAAAATTTAGTTGTCACTTATATTGTATTATAATGGATGTCTAACTAAACAATGAAATATATACTTCGACTATTTCATTGTCTAGTATATCTAGAGTAGTGAACCATATATCATTTCCAATTTGTAACTATCTCACTTGCATTAAATAAGAAAAAATGATCTGAAATAAAATTTGAAATAATTTTGATAAGAAAAGGTTGAGTATGCAATTTGTTTTCAATTCACCCTATAATTACTGCTCACCATAGTTTTCTTTACAATTACTTGTCTCAATGTATTTAGTACATTAATAACCTGAAGGCTCATTAACAATAGTTCAATGATGTGAAAAAGTTTTTGGGTAGCCTTTGTGTATATATCTCACAACCATAATAGTAGAGGTTTTAAAGTTCATAATTTTTTGTTTGAAATGAAATTTTGTTTTTTTTTGGTTAAAATGATTAGAATATGTTGATGGATTGTTCTAAAACCTATCATTATGTGGTTTTGTTTGTCTACACTTCAATCAATAGGTATAATCATTGACACCAAAAAACTATTGTGTGCATTGAGTGTTATACATCATTCTCCATGGATACAACGAATCATTAGTTCGAGTCGTGTAGTTTCATGTTGTATCACACATAATGTTGGATTAATTAATAATCAAACAATATTTGGTATGTATGGTAACTCATAATATTTCTTTTTGTTCCTAACATATATTCTATAAATACAATCCAATCATATGTTGTCATTATATTGTAAAGATTTGTTAGTTTATCATATTCTAGGAATGATAAAAAGGGATCAACCATTGTCTATCTTACATTGTTTCTTAGTTTAGGAATTACTCATAGTAATTATGTAGTAATGTGCCAATTGCTAATAAGGCACTATTAAGACTAAGAATTTATATTTCCAAGAGTCACTAATATTAGAGACACATTTTGTGATGGACTGAATTTTGGCTTAATTTCGAGGATGAAATTTCTTTTACGGAGTGTAGGATGTGATGGAATGAACTTTGGAATCCCTACATAGTTAATGACATAAGTGAATTCATACATGTGGATCTAATTTGAGAATTATAAGTTCTTTGAAAAAGGTTGGATGGTGATGGATGTTGATATTATGATTAAAATCCTTAAGCTTATGCCCTTTTAAAATATTTGATTGTTGGTCAAATAATGATATTTTAGGACCAAATTTGGGAGACATGTGTATTGGATGTTATATGGTTAAAGTTTCATTAAGTTTTGACACTCCTAGAGGGAGATACCTATGATTGAAGTAGACTAAATGAATAGTATTTTGATATATTTGGGATCAATATTTTGTATTAGAAACAAAGGATTTGATTAATGTGATGTTACACACCTTGTGAGAAGGGATGAGACACATATTCACTCATGTGCAGACTCCATCCCAACCACACATGGATGACTAACGATGTCTTGTACCTTGCTATTATGGTCCTTACACTGGTGGCCAGCCACGATAGCACGATCGTCACAATGTGGGATGAAGAGCACTTTCGAGTGGCTAGACTTGTGTCCCTCACCGAGACGAGTAGACCGACCCCTAACTTGATCAGTGTAATGGAGATATGAGGTAGTTCCACTGCCATATTTGTACTTCCTCTCCACCTGGTTCCACAGTCAAGAGGTGGGGGTATGGAACTAGGAAGAAGTGGCTTAGAGAAAGAGACAGAGAGTTTGGGAGAATCACACTCACAAAGGGAAACTCTTGTTCTTGTTGATGGTCCTTTCTAGGCCTCCACCGTAGTCAACGACCTCCACCTCGCAAACAATGGATATGGGATTGGGAAGGAGCCAATAGCCTTTTCGTTCCCTTTCCAATAGCGGTGGAAGGTTTGTGAAGACAGTGCAGATTTAGTTTTGTCACCAATTGCCAGTTTTGATGCAAAGGGAAGTAATCCCCTTTTCCTCCACTATGATGGTGGTTGGTCACGCCACTCTTAGCAGGACAGCCAAGCGAGGCCACAGAGGAATTAAACACTGCCGACGTGACTGAGGGAGCCTATCGGAAGCTTCTGACGATATTCTTAGTCTGTGAGATGGTTTAATCATAGTAATTAGTTTGTTTATCAAAAAATTACAAACAAAGTACCAAAATTTCATAAAAAATGAGTAGAACACAGTGAAACCATAATATTATAGTTTTGATATATAATTATTAGATGATATCATGTAAAATTTTTTGCACTTGTTTCATGAGCAATAAATATCAATTGGTGACCTAACATTAGGATAATACATCAGTAACTCTAAAATATGATATATAATTCAACTGATGTCAGATATAATTATGTTTGAACATGAAATCATGTAATTTGCTTAATGTGGCTATTTAGGGCTAATAGTCCTAATTAATGTGCAATAATTACAATTATGCTTAAGAAACCCTGGGAATTACAAAATAACCTCATATCAGTAAATAAAAGCTAATATGGAACTTTGATGTCAGTCAAATACACATAATTCATGTTATATGAAAATTACCCTTAATGCATGTATTGTAACCCTAATATGATTAATGAATGTGACATAATGTCAATATGTTCACCTAATGACAAAAAAATGTTATCAGTTAATGAGGCAATAATATGGAATATGACATCAATAAGATAGTTTCAAGAAGATAAGATAAGTAATGATGGGAATATCCTAATGAACTAAGCTAAACCCTAAATTGGACATAACTAGGGTTGAGATGATGATAATCTAATGACAATACATGATCTTGTGTTAATCCGATTTAACATGGATATTGCTGATATTAGGAATATGTGGTGATTAGATTAACTCTTTTGAAGGTACGCCCTTAACTCATACTTAGCCTACTATGTAATATGGTTGTCTTATGTGTGTATAAATACTTGGCATATGGTATTGGATGAAATGATTGTTCTTATATTAGATCTTTCTTGATTTTTCTGTTCATATATGGCTATTTACACATGAAACATAATATATGTGATCCATCATATGATAACATTAAACTCTTTGGTAGTATAGTGCATTGAAGTGATCTAACTCTTTGGTAGGAGATCACATTTTATATATGATCTAACTCTTTGGCAGGAGATCGTAAGGCCTAAAAGAATATATACCTTTGGTCACAGATGTACGCGATATATGATGGAAATGTGCTTAAAATATGTGTTCTATTTTTTTAATAAACATTCTAATTCAAGTATGCTTTTGTTATTTATTATTACTGCCAAGTATTAGTTCTATCTTAATACCAAGTCATAGTAATGAGAGGTATATAAAAGAGAAGTAGGTGTACTCAGTATAATATTATTGAATTTTGAGCTGACGTGTACTACATGTAAACTTTGTTTTAGGTATGTGGACATGTGATCTTGAAGGACCTGGATAATTGTTAGTATCTTATGCAAGGAGGATCCAAGGCGTTTTCCCCTTTTTGCTCTACCTCACCGGGAGCAGGCACCGGTGAGCTCCTCTAGTCCATGAGGAGGAGACGCCAGAAGGAATCCTGAAGGCCGGCAGCATTGTGGGAGCATGGATGGATCTCCCAAACTTAGTAGGTTGTGATGAGGAGAAGGAAATGGAGGTAGATCCCCTTCCGGAGGAGAGCTAAGTGGCGGTGCCTGCACATGGTGAGAATAAAGAACGAACGCAACAGATCGCGATCTGGGGAAATAGAAGAGGCACCCTGAACTGGCTCGAACCCTCGCGTGAACCAGACCTAATCCCACGTCGAACTAGGTCCAGGCACCCTGAACCGACCGACTGTAGCACTCTCAATCGTTGATGCAAGGAGCCACATGGCAGCCAACGAATGGCCGAAGAAGGTAAATATCTCAAGAATGTTTAGATCTTGCAAAATTCGTAGTGAACACATCCCTTGTCAAACAATTTCAAATAAGGTACCAAAATTCTTAGAAAAATGCGTAGAATACATGGAACATTAGTATTTTTATGAATAAATCACAATGATATCATGCAAGATGTATTATGCTTGTTTGGTGGATCATAAATATCAAACAATGACCCAAAATTATGAGAATGCATCAAAAACTATTAAATATGATATATAACCCATATGAGGTCATATATGATGATGTTTGTACATAAAATCATGTCATTTTCTCCATATAGCTAATTAGGGATAATAAACCTAAGTTAAATACAATAAATACATGCATGCTCTATAAATGATGAAATTCACAGAACACCCTACTATCAGTAACTGGAAGATAATATGTAAATATGAGTTCAGTTTATACATGAAATCCATGTTATATGAAGTTGATCATTAATACATGTTATGAAACCCTAAACTTGGGTTAATGCTAGTAATGTAGGATTAATATGTGCACAAAATCATATGTAATCATATAATCAGATTATTGATCCTAATATGGAATATAACATCAGTAAGATAATTTGAAGACAAGAATGCAAGTGATAATGGAAATATCCTAATGACTAAGTCAAACCCTAATGAACACGACTAGGGTTAAGATGATGAGAACATGTTGGTCATATGTGATCTTGTCTTTATCAGGGTTGACCAAGGATATAGTTGACATCATAAATGTGGTTGTTAGGATATCCTGCTCAAGGTACGCCACTACCTCTTACTTGCCTTATTATATATTATTCTTGTGTTATGTGTAGTAAAGTACTTGGCATATGGTATTGGATGAAATGATTGTTCTTGTATGATATCTTGCTTGATTTTCCATATTTATGGATATGAACAAATGAAACATAAGATATTTGATCCATCATATGATAGCACTAAACTCTTGGTAGTACAGTGCATTAAAGTGAGCTTAAACTCTTTGGTAATAGTTCACTTGTATAATGATCTCAAATTCCTTGGGAGTAGATCATAAGTCCTAAAAATATCAAAGCCTTTGGTGGAAGATGTACGAGATATATGATGGAAATGTGCTTAAAATATATGTGTTCTATTTTGTTAATGAACATCTTTGTGCAAGTATAAGCTCTTTCTTATATTTGTTGTTTACTGTCAAGTATTAGTTTTATCTTATTGCTAAGCTTAGTAATGAGAGGTATATTAAATGATACATATGCATACTCAATACAATATTCTTGAATATTATGGTGATGTGTACCACATGTAATCTTTTGTTTAGGTTTGTGGACATGTGATCTTGATGATCCAGGATAGTTGAGAGTTGTGTGGCGAGCTGATGTATAGGTGGACCTGTTGTCTTAAGATCTTGTTGTTTAGTGGTAGTACATGTACATGTTATAGTTTGCTTTTCAATATGTTGTAACAATTTATTACGTCTTATATGTTGAATGGTGAACATGTGTTGTATGGTTTTATTATTGTTCATGTGCATGTGCTACTTTTTTTTTCCTTCTGACTTCCTCTTCTTTTCTTCTTCTTAGCCTAGTGTGTGGTGTTTAAACTGGGATGCTCGCTAAGGTGAGGTTTCAATTTAGATGTCACACATCACATTAAGTTTTAGAAAATTTGGGGACATCACATCTAACCCCCAACATTCCCCTGCCTAGGCCCTCCTTCCTCATTGTCTACACTGATGGAGAGTTTGGCCACCTTCATGGCGTCATCCGAGTGGTGCACCCATGTTGTTTGTGTTTTTTCCTGTGTGGTTGTATAGTGGCTTGGTTGGCTTCTATACCTGCCTTGTCCCTTTTTTGGTTTTTTCTTTTAGGTGTAGTTTAGTCGAGTGTTTTTGTTTGGTGTCTTTGTTGTTTTTGTGTCGGTCATGTGCTCTTTGTTTCTGGTGGTCTCGTGCATGGATGAGATGGTGATCCCTGGTGCTTGTACTTCTAAATCCTCCCTTGATATGCCCATGAAATCATGCAGATTGATGGCTTCCTTCCTAGAGAGCTTCTTTAGACAGCCACTACGACAGTTGATTGGTGCTAAAATTTACCTATCACATCCCAATCTGAGTCATGTTTTACGTCGGTCCTCTAAAGGAGTTTTTCTTGGTACTTCGTTGTGAGATCTCTATCTTTTAGATACAATATGGCTTGTTGTTAATGATGTTGAGCTTGTTTAAAAAAAAGGAATATGTAACTAAGAAAAATGTATCAAATTTCTATATTTTTTGTAGTGAATGTCATGTGAGTAATGAACCTCTAATCAGATTAAAGGATAATTAGTTCAAATAGTTCCACCAATATTCTACAGATAACACACATCTAACCTATTCTTTGGTTCAAAGAACATAGTTCAACTAAAATTTATGTATGCCATTTGTTAGGTTCTTCCAGTGATTTAATCAAATTTTAATTTTGTATTATTTTAAAAGAGTGTGGGATTGGTGTGTTTTTTGTTGTATTTCAAACAAAAAGACATTGGTTGTAGTCCCACATTTAAAATTTTTGAAACTTCCCTCCTCCTTATAAGTGGGTTCTTATCCATAAGATATTTGAGGAACACAAAAGGATATGGGCTTCGCACACGCATGGTGGGACACCCCAATTAATTTGGGTTGGGTTGAATAAGAAACTCTTTAATCTAGCGTGTCGGCGCATGTCGCTTCATGTGTTTAGGGGGTGCAAATTCCATCTTTTGAGGCTCCTTGTGTGGGTTCGGCCCTGACTTGGTTTGCCAACTACTGTGGCTTTTCGTTTGACAACCACCGTCACAATCTTTCTTTAAAATAAAAACATTTTTTATTCTTATACGTACAGAAGACAGAAACTCTCTTGTTCTCTCATTTCCTTCTACATTTTGTTGTTTCCTCCAACACTAATCAAAATGAATACTCTTAAGGACAATGCATGTTTACACATCTTACAATCTAAAATGATTAGACACCTACAATCTGAAATAATTAGACACCTAACCTTTTTAATCCCCTTAGAATCCCCATAATTTTATATCCCATACATAATTTTCATATCTACATCATAAAAAAAATTAAAATTCAAAATTTTCTTTATGATGTGGATATGAAAGATATGTATATGTTATTGATATTACCTTTCTTTGTGTACAAACGTTTTTTGAAATAAGTATGTTTTATTCATGTTTTGGTTCCACATCGACCATATTATTTCTATATTGCAATGAATTTGGCATCCCCATTTATTATGTGAATGGGATGATGCTTCTGGTCATCGAGATAAGGTTCCTAAAATAGGAGGTGTTACAAATGATATCAAACTCTAATTTCCCTCCTACATGTGATGGTCACATAGGCATGTGTCACATCATTACAGTCTATGTATGTCAGAATGGACTATCCACTTTGATATATCAATCACTAGTAGTTGTGATCAAGTGTTGGGTGCACATGTGTCATTCTAGGTATGCATTGAAATAGGAAAAGGTTATTAGGCCATATAGTTGATCCTTTATGGTGAATTTGAGAGTCTAAGTGGAGGAGATTGTAACTTCTTAGGACTTCAAGCGATAGATAAAATGATCAAAACAGAAATGATGGAACTATTGATGTAGCGAAGTTGTGCATCATTTTTAGCTAGACTATCAATAGATACACTACAATGAAATGTTCTCAGTCTAGACTAGTACTTGGATGGGTGACATTTTGAGAAGTTGATCTTAGGCTTGCATATGTGAGGATAAAGTGAATACCTAAGAGCAATGTTTGTTGTGGGGTTATTCAAAATTCTTGAAACTCTACTAGAGCCTTAGGCAGTGGGCTCAAGAACTATAACATAGTTGTTACTAAGTGGCATCTAGGGTGCTATAGGGAGGTTGCTGCATGTCCATCACTCTCCCATGATATCACAACTTGTTTTACCATCATGGTCCATCCATTGTGCCTCAATATAGGTGACCACTTCTCTTTCTGGAATGTGTTTCTTCAAGGAAGTGGTTGGGGCATCAACTTTGATGAGTTCTCTTGCCATAGAAATACACAGGCAATTTTTGTCCATCGTGGTGTTATTCTCGTGAGGAGGATGTTTCTTTCATTTTTCCTTTCCAATTTGTTTTTATTTTCCCCTTGATTCATTAGCTTTTGGTTGTTCCTTTTTCCTTTCAAATTTTGTCTTCATCCAAGTTTATTTGTTTGCTTTTTTCTCTTAGTTTGGTGGTATCACGTGTCTAGTCACCATGATTCAACATTTATTAGTCCCCTTAGGTTTTTTGTGTCCTATCTATCATAGAAGCTTTGAGTTTTCTACATTGGTAGGACTCAAATTTTGTCATGATTAGTTCCTCCTTGTTAATTTGTTTTTGAGTAGGGATGTCATTTCATTATTGTTTACTGATTGGTTGTATTTATACTCATATTAGATGTATCCTTATACAATGCTTATCTCATCATTGATGTAGAGGGATCTATATAGAATGTTTCATTCTTATTCCGATATGAGGTTAGATGGTTTGACGATAATGTGTCTGGTTGATGTATGTCCCTATGGCTTATTTTGGTATTCATTTAGATTTCATCTACTATTTACCATTCTAAACGTCAATACTAGTTTCCGTGCTTGTGTTAACTCTCCACTAATGCTCATACTCTTTGACTCCATCCTCCCCGTCACTACTACAAAATTTGTTAAAACCGAAGGAAAAATTCTTGACCAATAGTTGTGAATCCTTGACCAAAATATGATGGTCAGGGTCAATCCCTGACCAAGGTACCTTGAGCAAAAGCTTGGTGACCAATAGTGGTTAGTCAGATTCTATCCCTGACCAAATCCTTGAGCAATCAAGTCAAAAAGTTGAATTTATATTTTTAGTGAACAACTGATAGTCAGGATCTATCCCTGAACCTTAGAGAAGAGAAACCTTGAGCAATCAACAATTAAATTTAATTTATATCTATGTATAAGGCTGTATATCCAAAGTTCATTCTTCACTGACGACAAGACATTTCTTTTCAAGCATCCATATTTGAATACATGTGACATTCAAAATAATTTGGCCATGAGAAGTTACTGGTCATTAATCGATGACCTCAAAACATAGTTGAATACATGATAAAATTCCATGTAATAACATGGTTTTACATTTAAAGCACATGAGTGGAGCATTATGTTTTTCAAGAAAAGGCATATCTTATAATATCAAATTGGCGAGTATTCATATACATAATATGCCTTTTTGGAATACAAGTTTTAAACAAAATATGAAGTGTAATCTCCCAAGAAAATTCACTTCATGTATTTTCTCTTATCTTAATTCTTTAATTTTTCCCATAGAGGCTTTCACTAATATTCCATCGATTCTACATGCTGGAGTACGGTTAACATCCTGCAATACAAAATATTGTGTATTAGGTTCTTATTATTTACAAAATAAATGTTCATAAAGAGCTGACAACCTTCCATGGAATAAAGTTTGATACAAGAAAACTAATAGAATTCTTAAACATCACAATGATTTTGTCATAAAAATAGTTGAAATGGTAGATATGGATTTCGTTATGTTCCTAAGGAGCAAATGTGTATGTTCATCTCTGATCACCAACATTTTAATGTATATGAACTGTTCATTTGAAATTAATCATATTGAAGATATAAGATGAACCAATGTGGCTGGAATATATAATAGGCATGTTAAGAAAATAGACAGCAGAGACTCAGAGTTACCATCTTTTATTTGTGGAGTTTTATGATGGCCTTGGCATTTTGACGAGCAGGGAACGAGCATTCATGGGACCTTGGCCACTAGGCTAATATACTGAGTTAACTGTAGACATCAACTGCCCTGAAATTTCTTTTGCACCATGAACAAATCAGCTTTTCTCTTCATCGTCTACCTTTGTTGCAGCTTGAACTATTCCAGAATAACCATGCCACATGCACGCCTATAAGAAATGAACACATCGAATGACAAGGATATATATTGGAGGTACGAATTTGCTTTCATTTTAAATCAATTATGTACAACAATTGGTTTGAGAAATGTATAAACACTAATGTCTTTTTGTTTTACCCATTCAGATCTCCGTCAACATAGCTTGGAAGGGGCTTCTCCATTTTATGATACACGTTCATCTCTTTCAGCATAGTTTAGAAGTGGCTTCTCCATTTCAAAATATGTGTATCTAGTACATTCCAATCTGATCGCAGAGACATGATAACATAGATTAGAGTATGATATAAAGAAGACACATTTTGTATTGAATAAACCCAACCCATCTTAGATACAAAGAGAGGGAAAGGGCACAATAAATTATGGTAATAAGATGAGAGCTCCTTTTCCTCATGATGAATCAACAGCATAAACCCACCCTCATGGAAGAGAAGTACCACGATTAGATGAAAGAACAAATTAGATGAGATGATTTGATAAAAGGTGGACATATAAAAATCTACGACAGAATAAAGTTCCAGAATTGGGTGGAGAGTGGTGCGAGGAGGCACATGTGCCCATTACATACCTGTACTGTAGAGGGGAGCCTTGATTAATATGCACGTCATGGTCGCTCAGGCCACCGTAATAGTCACCTACGATATGAACAGAGAAAGGAAGATCAAGATGATGGGGAAGTCGCGAGGTATAGAAGGAGCGGCTCAAGAAAAGTTAGGGATTGCGGCGGCGATAGCTGGAATGAAGTAGATGGGGCACGGGCGGGTCTAGTAAGGGAAGAAGCGCAAAACTGAAAATAGAATTAGGGGCGCAGGCAAATGAATTTTCACTAGGGCGTCAAACGCGCGGTGAACTTTTGAGCTACATTTGAAACCCAAAAAAAAAAATCTATTACGTCAAGGACGAGTTCGTATAGTCAGGGATAAGACTTGACCAGGGATAATAATCTAGTCAAGGCATGTGTCCCTGACTACAAAACCTTGACCTTTGTTAAATTTTTTTGTAGTGGCCCCCTACAACTAACCGCCGGTTGACTACGGAGCCGGTTACTTTCTTCATCTGTTGTATCATCGCGATCTGTCGTTCCTCGCCAAGATTATAGCCGTCTTCCGTCTCTCATCATCTAACATATCTATCACTCGCGCGTTCCCTTCTACAACTAAAGCCGACTAAAGGCTTCCGTCAACTACGGAGCTGTCTTGGCACAAAGGAACCTTCTATCGTTCCGCATCGTTGCCCTATTTGTCTCGCCATGAAGCCGTCTTCATCTCCTCGTTGATAACCCTCTCTATTGCAAATAGGTTGCAAGTCCACGTGCATCAATTGTCTTTGTTTTGCCTCATCTTGTTCATTTGCTATTCTTATCTCGGTACAGAAAGGACCGGTCATCGCAATGAGGATCAAATCTCCAGTGGGTTCTTCAGACCAAATAAATTTTCGATAACAAAGCGCTATGTTGTCTGACGACGACATCACTACATGTATGCTCCAGTGGGTCAAGCGGTCCAAGTGGTTGCCAACATGCCAAGATTTATGCTCTTTAAAGGGTTATTCATCATAGATTGATAAAGGTATTTTCATTTCATGCATGTGCCGAATGACAGTTCATCTTCTTCATCTAGGTTGTTCTGTAAAGATGTGGGGTTTATTACTGAAATTAACACGCATGGTATTATGCTAAGAAGTAAGCTTTATACTAGAAAAATTATGGAGTAATTGTTGGATTCCATTCATATTATATGTATGAGGAAAAGGTATACCAGGACACATGCATGGTTGTTAGATAGTGTCTGAAGATGGAGCTCTTGTGCGTATTATGTTTCTTGTACATGGGTAGATTCATGTGGTAAACTGTTAAGATCCATCACCACAGACTCCCAATGATCTGTTCGACATTATCCTCTTTCAAGTATCTAAACGTTGCATATCTTCACTTCGGATGATTTACTCCCAAATAGAGATCAAGGGACGAGTAAGACTTGATCAAACTGAGCATCCATCCACATGCCTCTAGGATTCTGGCGTCACAATTGTGAACTTTCGATACAACTGAATGTAAATTTTCACAGCTCACCGTTACTATCGGTAATCTTTTCGTCACTATCATGGGCTGTCTTCTTTCAATTGCGTATGTGATTATATAGTATTGCTTTATATTCATTTTTCCCAATGTAAATTTGCATATTATTCAAATTTGCATGTTATAGTTAGTAGTGACTATCGAAACATGTAGAAATAATTATAAAAATAATGATATAATTTTGTTCACGTAATTAGTCTTTTAGAGAACGATAATTTATAGAGTACATATAAAGCAAGTTGTTTCTATATTTTGATTAAGAGAGATAGATTTCTTCCCCCCTCTTCCATTGTGCATGCCATGGCCTGTCATGCATCGGAGTGGTAAATCAAGGAACAAATCTGAGTGCCCTCATGGGGCCATCAGAGTTTGCCAACCGTGCTATTTCTTATCGAAGATGTTGATTTTGATATTATGTCAAGAAAAGATGTAACTTAGTGTCTAGATAATTCATCAACATAAGTAATATTGTTTTACGACCACATGGGTGTGAAATATTAAATAAAGATTTCTTTTATGTATATAATAGAAATGGTATCCATTTTCACACTCATAGTCCACTAGATATTCAAATTAAGGGACGCAGTCTATTATCAAATCATAGTAGGATCCCACTGTCAAACCCACACATGAAATTTTATCATTAAATGGTATTCTGCAACAAGGACTTCACTAATTATCTCCTCTTCTTATATTTTTTGTAGAACAATAAGATAGAAAATTTTAAGCCACAGTACCAAATCAACAATTTTTTGGCTGGTAGAAAAAATCGAAAACATTTGTGAAAAAATGGATATATTTTGGTTAAAGTTCGGCCAAGTATTCAAAAATAATCAAAAACAAGTTAGGTATATAATATACATGTATACATGTATATACTATATATATACATATATAAATACAAATATATATATACACATATATACATATATGTATGTATACATATTTAGTTTTATATATGTATGTAATCATATACATACATATTAGATGCAAATGTAACTATTAAGGTCACTAGATATACAATCTTATTGAGTGAAAAAAAAAAGAATTAAAGAATAGTTGAACAATAACAATGGGTTGTTCATAGAGTGGGGGGTTGAAAGTTTAATTATATCAAGAGTTCTGCGTACATGGTTTGATAAAAACGAGAAAATGACTAAAAAGAGAAAAATCATGAAAAGTCAGGAAGAATTGTGAAAATTCATACGAATCGCTCAAAAGTGTAGAAGTTGTGAAAAAGTGACTACCTACCTATTAATCATGGTAAACATTTAGTAGCCTTTAAAATCATGAAAATCGTTGATTTTTTTTTTAAAATTCAGAGACTTTTGTTACTATGTGTAAAATCATCAATTTGTCATCTAATGATGTAGTGATTGTTTAATTTGACCAAAATCACTGCTAACTAAAAAGTGATATTGGTTATTATATTACAAGTTAGCAAATAATTCTCTTCACCTCTACACATCATGATAATAGATTCAAGAATACAATTTTATAAAGAAATAAAACAAAGGAGATATTAAAAATTGATGTTTGATGTGAAATTTCTTTCTAATGATGTTTTCAAATAGAAAGAAAAATGAGGTTTTGAAAATATCATTATTGCATAAAAGTAAAATGCATACAATAAGAAGTTATTTGAGTTATGCATCCTCAATTTTCAAATGTGTAGATTGTGAAAAATCTTATTTGAATTCGTAATTTTCCAACTTGGACCAAGACAAATTAACAAACTATGATAATGGTTTAAAACATCAGATGAAAATAACGAAAAAGATCATCTTTTACTCTTCATTATCACCATATGTCTTGGACATATCTTGAATGTAGGACGTCATAAAGTACACCAAGCATCTAAATGTGTAAAAGGAAGCTGATTTTAGGTTAATGTTGTAATTTATTATATGCACACTACACAATGAAATATAATAAAATTAGTAATGTAGCTAGCAGTTTTTAATGAATTCCTTAGAAGCATGTAAACTATAATTACGTCAAAAATAATTCATTGTGATTGATGAACTAATTCTTAGTGGTGAAGTTTCTCATTGTAAGCAATTTGTATTATATACAACTTCATTTTCCTTCAATCTTTGAAAATTGATTATTATTTTTTGTTACTACATCAAAATATAACATTTTCTATGATACACCAATCAAAAAGAGATTCATATCTCATTGGAGAAATTAGGTTATATTCAACTCCCTCTTTCATATTATTTAGCCTCACTCTATAGCATTACAATATAAATGAAGTAGGTATATGCAAAGAAAGGGATATTATAAAATGTCTCACATTGGTTCCCATACATGCATACTTATTCTTAATTGGTCATACATTGAGAGCTACAATAAAGTATTGAAACAAGGTATTTTATGCTTCCTTTAATTGGTTTGTCATACACTGAGAATTACATTAACTTTTTGAAACATGGTATTTTATGTTCCTTGTTCAATCAACTTTTTTTCCAATGAGAACATATTACTAATACACTGCATTAACTATCTGTATTGAAAGAAAATAAAAGGAAATGATCGCATACATAACTACAACTAAGATGAATGTACAATATTATCCTAGAATTTTTATCATTATCAACAAAATAATGGAAGTTGAAACATCAACATACACATTATTACAATTCAATCTACAATAAATTCACTATGGAGAACAAACAACTTGGTACTGACACATTATGACAATCTTTTAATTTAAATAACATTGATGAGACATTTGTTACCTAATACACCTCTTCAAAACAAGTTTGTTCAAAACATACAATAATATTTACATATCATAATGATTATCAATTAAATTTAATATTATAAGTCCCTTATTTTTTATTAAATACACCCACTATATGCAATTTTGTAAAGCATAACTTGAAATACTTAGTATATAATTTCAATATATTATCCTTTGTTTTCATAAACTATGGAAATTTCATTCTAGAAAGAGAAATTCAATATTTCTAATGGTCAGTACATAGGATTCCATAGAAATTTTCTTGTAATCATGATTAAACCTTATACGAAAACAATATAAATCATCAAAGACTAGCAATGAATTAGAAAATTTTTCCACTACATATTCTATATAGATGTCATATTCTATACTAAAATCTTAGTAGAAAAGTCAAGCATTATCTTATTAATAACTTGGGATTCTAGGAACTTTTTCACAATATGTATTTTTATTAACAATTTGCAACTCTAAAAAGAAAAAAAAGTATATGTATTAGGAAACAAATCGAGCATTCTTTTCGTTGGAAAGGAACATGATATTAATTATTTACCAACTATAGTACATGCATTTACTAGTATAATTACAAAGTAATAGATATAATCCATTTTCTCTAAAAAAATAATGTATTTCATTGTATCATTAAAACCTCATGTTGATGTTTTTGTTAGGTGCGATCTCAAAAATTGATCACCAAAAGGCTATATACAAAATTTTCCACTCCATGAAATATGCCTCTATCGCTTATACTTTAGTCTCCTTGTGGTTGTATACATGAATCAACAACGGTCTACAAGAAAACTATTTATAAAAATTATATTTAATAAAAAATGGCATCATGTTCATCCTATACCCTTTGAAAATATTTTAACTTTCAACAAATTATCATGACATTTTAAGAATCCTCATACCAACCCGTGGCTACTAAAAATGTATATGTCATCTTCATCATTTGATCCACCAATCCACATTGCAGTAAGAAGACCAGAATGAACAAAAAAATTCCCACCTAGATCTTTCACCCATGATCCACGTAGCCCAAAGTATCACAAAGCACATACAACTACCAGAAGAACGGTCCTTCATTCTATCTCAGGCATCGAATCTTGAGGAGTGGTAGTGTTTACTAACTATACAAGAGATACTACATAAGATAACAACTTTCTTCAAATAATTAAATTAATACATACTTATGTTTACTTCACGTGACTTTTCTCCTTTTCATGAAACTTATTCTTTTTTATACTATCCATACAACTTATTGATATAATGTATTTTATATACTAACTCATAGGAAGCATGTGAGTATGGTTTGATCATTGTTTGTATTTGGATCAGAGTAAATCATGCATTAATTTAATCAAAGGTATATTAGAAGTTTGTCTTAAAAAGTTCTACAAAATGATAGTTTTATGTTTCAATCGATGGATATGAATGGGACGACGAGCTTCAAAAAGTTGCAACAAGAAAAAAAAATGAGAGCAAGGTTATGGCCTACATCATTTGTATCTAAAAAAGAACATTGCATTCACTTCATTAATGCAAATACATGATTCTACATCCTCGAATATTAAAAAGTTGAACATTATTCTTTTGTTAATTGGTTTACAAATAGAATCCACTATGATCTTCTATATGTTAGACCAATCAAGACATATCAAATCAAGACTTTATTTTCTATCATACATCCAACTTTGTTCCATCCTTACACACTAGGTGGTGGGTTACCGAGACCAGGCTTACAATTAGTTTCATCCGAGATCCCTGGAATGCAGTTAGTCCCCACGCTAGGTGGTGGGTTACCGAGACCAGGCTTACAATTAGTTTCATCTAGGGTCCCTGGAATGCAGTTAGTCCCCACGCTAGGTGGTGGGTTACCGAGACCAGGCTTACAATTAGTTTCATCTAGGGTCCCTGTAATGCAGCTAGTTCCCACGCTAGGTGGTGGGTTACCACCACCAAGCCTACAATCAGTTTCATCTGGGGTCCCTGGAATGCAGTTAGTCCCCCCACTGCTTCCAGTAGAAGGGAAACTGATGGATTTGCAGTCAGCAACAATGCAAAGTTGGAGGTAGAAGGGTAGGTTGGACAACAAAATGAGCATTGAGACCAGCTTGTAAGAGGGGGAAAAATGACAAGCCATGTTACTTAATGAAGTGGGGATCACAAACCTATCTAGTCTTGTGCTTGTTGCAACGAATGATGTATGTTCATGGAAGGAATTATTTATATAGACCTAACTGAAAGATAGTAGACTATTTATGGATGGGATATCACAAGTCCAAAAAGGAAAACTGATAGACAAAAGTACACATATGTATCATAATTGGGGAGGGGTCAACAAGACTATTCATGTGATTAGGCATGTTGATATAAATAAAATCAGAATAACATGGAGACTTAGATAGAAACAATGAAAATATGTGTGATACATAAATAAAAGAATGCAACTATTTTTTCACTTAACATATGCATTTACACCCACACACTTGTGACTGTTTCTTCTATTATTAAATCAACTTGGGAATGAAAGTGAAGTGCAATAGATGCTTCAAATTTTGATGGATGATAAAATTTATTATCTTTGCACTATTTCCAACAACATATATCATAATTTTTAAAAAAATCTACACCTTGGAAAATGGTGAGTGTTTTGATTAACTTGGAAAGAGATTAGGTTTCTCTTAGTTAGTATTTCAAGTTGGTCAGTATGGAATGACATAAATAAAATCAATAACACAACTCATTATCTCAGGCACACACTTCAAGTGATTAATTTGTTTTCCTTTGATTCAATGTTGTTGGACTACAAGTTATAAATTTCTTTCATGCTTGCACCTCTACTACAACCCAACCTAATTTTCACTCAATATATTGAAAACCAACACAAATATTATGATGAGAAATGATTCTTTTGTCTCAAAAAATATTAGTTTTTCCTTTATTAGTCTATTTTGAAATGTGGATATGAGAATCCATGATCAACATATACATGATAGAAAACAATTATCATCGTCAATATCCAGCTACTCCTACATTGATAAGCAACTATCACTGAGTCAGGAAGTTGGCATGAGTTAAGAAAGTGGGAGAAGAAAGAGAATATTCAAGTAAGGAGAGAGAAAATGAAGTAGAGTCAATCCATGTAATTTTTGTCAAACAATTTTTTTTGCAGTCCATAAAATAGAAGAGTGATGAGAGATAGAAAGAAATAAAAAAGGAATACAAGTATAATCTAACTATCTCTATAAAAATGCACAAAAATACATGAATCAATTCAAATCAGCATAGCTTTATACAGGAATAATATAGAGATACACAATATTAATAACGCTTGCAAATATAGAATATTATACTTACTATAATAATTTCAAGACATTAAGAAGTTACACTACACATATATGCAATATATACACACAACAATACACATGAAAAATTAGAAAGAATAGAAATATTGTTTTATTATATATTTTTTCACAAATAATATGAGTATTTTAGCTATTTTAAATGTATTTAATCACCATTGTATATTTTTTTTGTGAAAATGTATTCTATAAATTTATCGTGCAATATAAGTACACATTCGACAAAATGATATAAAATAGTTCCATGGCAGACTTATCCTCAAAGTAATATTGAACCACATATTCTTCAAGGATGTACAAAGATTAATAACATAAGCGTCAATGAATATAATATTTATATTAGAATTTATTTAAAATTATAAATTATTAGATCCATGTTTGCAATACTGAATGTATAATACAATATTCATAACTCAATAACTAAGAAATACACAAATGTGTAAAAATACACATACACCTAAGATGATTATCACTACTAACCACATGGTGCACACATGCATGTTGGTATAGTTTTTTACAAAAGCACTTCTCAAAAAAGATAGAAAAATATATAAATAATGAGTTTAAAACATATAATATTGATAAATTTTAAAAAAAGCAAATTTAAATAATATAATACACACAATATATTGTCATACATGATCTTCCCACGCATGCCTCATTTTATTTTTCCATAATAACATCTTTTTCTCTCATATTTAATATATAATTCTTTTTTTTGCCTTAGGGAGACCCCGCTCCCCCTCCTCCTCAAACAAGTGCCAGAGCCCGGATGACCCAAGGAGTGGGTAAATACAGTGCACTCAGGGGGATTCGAACCCGGGTCCCCCAGCGAGGACAAGCCGAACCGAACCACCTGAGCCACACTAGTCAGGTATTTAATAGATAATTCTACTTAACTATTAGATATCTTATTTTTTTAGACATTCCAACTTTTTAGGAACTTGTCTTTCTAAATTAAAGTCTGGAAAGTTCCATATATTCTTCCATGGGGTACTTTTCTTTTCTTGACAAATTGGGTATAAGAGGGGCATACTGTGGCTCAAGGTAGTCTTTATCACTACTCAAACATGATAAAATAAATGTTTGATTATGAAAAAAAATTGAAAAAGGATTATATTATGCAATGTTGACTTATACTTGACAATATATTAGAACATAATGGATTTTTGCCAAAACATTGGAAGAAAATATGTGACATCCCTAGATTTTCTAAAACTTAATCTAATATGTGACGTCCAAATTGAAACCCTCACCTTAGCGAGAATCCCAATTCAGACACCGCACACTAGGCCAAGAAGAAGAAAATCTGAGGAAGTCAGATGGAAACAACTGGAGCACATGAACATGAATAGGAATAAAAGCATACAAAACATGTTCACCATTCAACATATAATTACAAAATGAATTGTCACAACATTTGATATTACACACTGAACAATAAAATTTTACATATGCATATACTACCACTAAACAAAAGGATCTTAAGTCAATAGGTCGACCTGTACATCAGGTCGCCATATATGGATGGCATGGAAACAACTGAGAAGCATCAAGAAACTCACCTAAAACCTTGTCTCTCAAAGGGAACCACTCCTCACCTATCCTTGAGCTCCAGCTCCATCTCTAGGGAGATCCACTATGTTCAACATCAAAACTATCTTGACAGTCCATGGGGACAACTGGGTTGGACTCCCCTTGGCTAACCCTTGTTTTACCCTTCTTCATCTTCCTCCTTGATCCCTATGTCTTTGTTATCCACTCTCGGTCACTACTTGCTTCTTGTTGTGGAGAGCCAGTGGCAATGGAGGGCTCGTTCTCCCTCGTCACTCATTTATTCGAACTGAAATAGGGGTTAACACAACTCATTGGTAAGAGATGAGTTCAGCTGCTTGGTTGGAATCACATTCAAGTCCACAATTAGTGTGTAATGTGATGTTGTGGTTGTTGCCTTCAGTCAAGGTAGTAACTGCAAGGTAGGAGAAGGTTTCTCCACTGTCAGATGGCATCAAAGGGCTAGGAGTATCCTGCACCCATGCCCAATTTGTGGCTCACTTAAAAAATACGGTCCCAGCTACCAGATCATATATGGATGGATGAGATTTTCCCATGCAGACCCAGCCCAAACCAAGGGGCATGTGACACTGATAAACAATTGAACTTTCGTCCATAAATCATCAATAAGGCATATTATTTCCCAAATTTCAAACCTCAATAACTATGTCTAGGATACTCCAATTGCCACCAAATTTTAATCATAGCTCTATCATCACTAAGCTACATTATATGCAAATTTGGTGACAAAACTTAGATATTTGACATGTCAACTAAATTCCTCAAAGGACATTAAATATAGGGGTCTGAATCATGATATAAATATCATTTAACGTCCAAACATTGACAAAACACTTGATACTCTCAAACAACTCACATGCTTGACTAGACATTTAAGGATTCAAAAAGACCACTCCATCACATCCTACACACCTTAAAAGATATTTCATCCACAAAATTAAGCCAAAAGTTCAGTTCATCACATCATATACATCTTAAAAAAATCCGTCCTCGAATTTATGCCATCCTCTTACTCCAGGGAAAAGAAAAAACCAAAGGTCTTCATCCAAATGTAGGACACCACTTTAGTTGCAACTTATCCACACAGGATACCTAAAGCCATATATCCAAAGCATTTCTAAGATATTTTAAAGCATATAAGGTGAGCCCATAAACATATAACATGAATTAGATGCTTAGGTTGTGTTGTATTTTCAGTTATGATTTTTGTACTCATTTTACCCAAGCATAAGGTTGAAACAAGGGTTTCGAAACTCTGGTTATGTCATGAGATATCTCATATGTCAGGGTTGCATTCTTATCTTTATCCATGAATTAGGGTTCCCACATCATATTATCATGTTTTGAACGAGTTAACTAAAGTTAACCCATTATATCAAAGTGTCATCAACATTTTATTAAGCTAATTGTTAGAACATGTTCAACATTATCATATGCCTTTTAGGAGGGAGTTAACTATAATTAACCCACTTTATCCATATAGATCATATCAAGCTATCACAATAGTTATGTTGTGCTAACTTTCAAACTGTATTCCTTTTTTTCATCTTTATTAAGCACTAAGATTAACACCTCATGTAACATGTTTCATTCATATGATCTTAGTTCATTGCTCATAATGAATTGCAACATTTACTAGTGTTTTCATCATGAGATTAGCCAATAATATCACATTATCATCATTATTCATGTGTATGGTTAAACCATTTATGCATTCATATCTATTAAACCATCTCTAGGTTTCCATCATACCATATCTACTTATATCAAATTTCAAGATAAGATCGCATTATTACTTATATTATATCATGTTTGTGCTAAACAAACTTATGTGAGTGGCTTGTTAAACATATATCAAAACTTCATCTATTCTGATTGAGGTTCTCCTGACACATATCATGAGGGTAGTGCCATTCTCAGTCTCTCTGAGCTAACTCAACTCAATGAGTATCTCATAAACAAAACTTTATCTTCCCTTCTTAGTCTAGGGTTCTCGGTTGACCTCATTAGCACTAGTGATTAACTTCATAGGATCTAGCCACATAAGCACAACCCACAACATTCTATGACATTCTCTTCATATGTCTTTACCCTTGAGACATGCTTACCCAAAACTATATATATATATATATATATATATATATATATATATATATATATATATATATATATATATATATATATATATATATATATATACCACTAGAGTCCTACATGGGGAACCACAAACTCGATCATGAGGCTTCACAGAAGATAAAACATAGCTACCTCCTTTAGGGTCTTGGGACTCTCTCTCCCTCACCCAGATGGTAGGTTCTCATATTCATATTCATATATGCAGATATAACCAGCCTCTCTATAACTCTAGGTTTTGGTCCTCCCAAGGACATCTAGGGTTCAAAAAGACTACAGGAATCATGCACAAAGTGACTCAACTCATTCACTCAGGATTATTCTAGTTAAGTACATATCATATCACGTATTTCTCAACATTCTCATATCGTGGAGTTTAGGTTCTCTGACCTTCTCCCAATGGGTCTCACCCTCTCTAGAGTTAACCCTATAATTGGTCATAATACTAGAGGTCCTCCTTCGTAAAAGAGATTGAGGCTCTTTCTGATTCACATCCTTGTCTTAACTTAGCTTATCTTAACTTACAAAAGCACACATACTTGCATAATCTAAACTTATCTCAAATCCTCAAAACTGAACCTCAATCCTTAAAGACACATCGATCATCATAAACCATCTTATACCATCTATATAAGTCTTACATCATATCATCAAAACTTAATTAATCTATTCCATCTGTCATATATTCCAACAAGGCTCTAACATCTAATCTAGAACTAGTCTCCCTTCTTGTCCGATTTCATTCACTTTCACTTAAGTTGCATGACTACCTCCAACTCATACATGTGTGGGGACAGATTTTTTTAATACTTACATATATAGTAGAATATTATATAGTTTTTCTCCAATAAAACAAGCGTCAGAGACAACTATCAAGGTTTGATCCGATCGGAATCAAAAACCAAATCCGGAAAATGAGTGCCCCACACATAGTAGAGAGTACACTGCCATGAAACTAGTGAAAAGGGTGAGAATTGGATGTAGACTGGTGTAGCTACCCAAAGCATAGATGCATCATATGCCAAGGGTTTCTCTTCCCATGCTGTACAATATTTCCAAATAATGCAACGTCCCATACCGCTGCACTATAAGGAAAGAATGACATCTAGGGACCTGCTATGCAACAAGCACAACTCTGGACCTAGTTCTCAGACATCTAGGTGCTAACCTAGAGGTTAGGTCAGATCTGGTCTCTAAAAGATGACTAATCTAACCCTAAAAGATTATTAAGTGCAAGGTTCTTTAGTTTTTAGTTGCATAGTGAGAAAATGTTTGGCTTTGCTATTGTTCATGCTCTAATGCCACCTGTGACGTTCCTAAATTTTCTAAAACTTAATCTGATGTGTGACATATAAATTGAAACCTCACCTCATTGAGCATTCCAGTTTAAACACCACACACTAGGCTAAGAAGAAGAAAATCAGAGGATGTCAAAAGGAAACAACAGTAGAACATGCACATGAACAATTATAAAACCATACAACATATGTTCACCATTCAACATATAAGACATAATAAATTATTACAACATTTGATATTACATATTGAACAACAAACTATAACATGTAAATGTACTACCACTAAACAACATGATCTTAAGACAACAGGTCCACCTATACATCAGCTCTCCACACAACTCTCAACTAACCTGGATATTCAAGATCACATGTCCAAAAACCTAAAAAAATATTACATGTGGTACAGTCAGCAAAATATTCAAGAATATTGTACTGGGTATGCCTACTTGTCTTTTTATATACCTCTAATTTCTAAGCTTGACAATAAGATAAAACTAATAGTTGGAAGAAATCAAAAAATATAAGAAAGAGTATATACCTGCATAAAGATGTTCATTAATAAAAGAGAACACATATATTTTAAGCACATTTCCATCATATATCTTTTACATCTACCACCAAAGGCTTTGATGTTTTTAGGCCTTATGATCTACTCCCAAGGAGTTTGAGATCATTACACAAGTGATCTACTACGAAAGAATTTGAGCTAACTTCAATGCACTATACTACCAAGAGTTTAGTGCTATCATATGATGGATCAAATATCTTTTGTTTCATGTGTTCATAGCCATAAATATGGAAAATGAAGCAAGATATCATACAACAACAATCATTTCATCCAATACCATATGCCAAGAACTTTACTACACATATAACACAATCATAATGTATAATAAGCCAAGTAAGAGGTAGTGGCATGCCTTGAGAAAGATATCCTAACAACCACATTCCTGATGTCAACTATATCCCTGTTCAACCCTGATAAAGACAAGATGACATATGACCATTAAGTTATCATCATCTTAACCCTAGTCGTGTTCATTAGGGTTTGACTTAGTCATTAGAATATTTCCATTATCACTTGCATTCTTATCTTTGAATTATCTTATTGATGTTATATTCCATACTAGGATCAATAATCTGATTTTTTTTTTGTTTTGGAAATGGGAAAATATATTGCCAAAAAGGTGGTATAGCAAGGCTATACTATACAAGAGCTAGTCATAACAAAAATATACACGGGTTATCTATACAAAAAACCCCAATATACACTAGCTAAAGGGCTTAGCCCTCTGAAGAGGCTCTTCTTAGCCTTCATCACAGCAGTCAGATCATGTTCCACCTCATGAAACACGTCTTGGTTCTCTGTTCTTTTATGAATTAGCATGTTCCTGACCTTCCAAATGTTAAAGCAAGCATTTGTGAAGCATAGACCACCGAAAGATAACTCATACTGATTTGAGCTTCTAGCTATGATATGCATCATAGTCTCATGCAAGCTGCTTGATGTGTGCAGACCCAAGCCGTTCTTGAGCCAAATCAACGCCCAAATATGTCTCGCTTTTCTGCAATCGTGGAAAAGATGGTTGTGGTTTTCGTCTTCTTTGCAAAAGCAGCAGACCAGTTGGACATTTAGACCCCATCTCCTCATGCGGTCTTTAGTGGGTAACCTGCCAAGAAGGATTCTAAAGCAGGTTGTGCTCCATTTAGGTACAAAGCCTTTGCCCCACAAAATCTTAGCCCAAAGGATAGGGGGACCTGTGTCAATGTGGATCCACAGTTTCAACTGACTGGAGAGTAGGTAGAGACTGTATGAGTCCACACTATACAGGTGGCCAACCTGTCGCCACGAGTTCCACAAAGCATTCCAAATTCTAGAGGACAAAGAATAGGGTTGGAGGATAGACCCATATCTCTGTCTCATCCAGTTCACCCAAACACTTTTTTCATCAGTTAGAAATATGTCCAGTCTACAAAAGTTAGCAGATTTAATGATGTCCTTCACCTTGCTGACATTCAAGCCTCCCTGGTTGTAGCTTATGGCTATAATCCCCCACCCTATGCCATGGTGCTTGCCACCCCAAACGAAATTAGTAATCAGTCTCGTAATGCTGTCCGAGGTCGGATTGGGAATGATACACAGTTCACTCCAGTACTTGATCATTATCTGGATGACAGTGCGTATGAGCAACAACCTCCCTACTATCGACATATGAATCCCCGTCCACCCTGCAATTTTATGCCTGATTCTGTCAAGGAAAAACATAAAATCTGCAGAAATACCTCAACCACCTGCTATCGGTACCCCAAGGTATTTGGTAGGTAGCTTGCCTTTGTGTAGTCCGACTGCCGCTTTGAGTCTTCCACGTCTTCTGTCGCAAGATTTGGAAAGGTATATGTGCGATTTTATGGTACTGATGTAAAGACCAGTAGCCTTACCAAATCGCTCAAGCAGCTTCTTGTACTCCTTCAATCTCTTCGTGTGACCTGTGGATAAGATCAACATGTCATCCACGAAGGATTATTTGATTACATATGATTATGTGCATATATTAACCCTACATTATTTGCATTAACCCAAGTTTAGGGTTTCATAACATGTATTAAGGGTCAACTTCATTTAACATGAATTTTGTGTATAAAACTAATCTCATATTTAAATATTATCTTCCAATTACTGATACTAGGGTTTTTTGTGAATTTCATCATTTATTGAGCATGTATGTATTCATTGCATTTAACTTAGGGTTATTAGTGCTAATTAGATATATGGAGAAAATTACATGATGTTATGTTCAAGCATCATCATATATGACATCATATGGGTTATATATCATATTTAGTAGTTTCTGATGCATTCTAAAAATTTTGGGTCATCATTTGATCTTTATTATCCACCAAACAATCATAATACATCTTTCAGGATATCACTGTGATTTAAGCATAAAAAACTAATATGTTGGTTTCATGTTATTCTATGCATTTTTCTGATAATTTTGGTACCTTATTTGGAATTCTTTGACAAGTGATGTCTTTACTACAAATTTTGCAATATCTAAATATTTTTGAGATATTTACCTTCTTTGGCCAATTGTTGGCCGCCACGTGGCTCTTTGCATCAATGATTGAGGGTGATACATACAACTGATTCAGGGTTCCCAGACCCAATTCTACCTAGGATTAGGTCTGGTTCACACGAGGGTTTGGGCCGGTTCAGGGTGCCTCTTCATTTTCCCCTGATCGTGATCTGTTGTGTTCGTTCTCTGTTCTCACTGTGTGCAGGCACCACCGCCTGGCTCTCCTCCAGTGAGGGATCTACCTCCATCACCTTCTCCTCATCACAACCTAATAAGGTTGGGAGATCCATCTATGCTCTCACAATTCTGCGGGACTTTAGGCATCTCCTCCTCAAGGACTCGAGGAGCTCACTGGTGCCTACTCATAGTGAGGCGGAGCAAAAAGGGGGAAACCACAGCGTATCCTCCTTGCACAAGAGGGATGGTACGGAAACAACTGAGAAGCATCTAAGAACTCACCTGAAACCTTGTCTTTCAAAGGGAACCACTCCGCAACTATCTCCAAGATCCAGCTCCATCTCTGGCAAGATCAACTATGTTCAACATCAAAACCATCTTGGCAGTCCATGGGGACGAATGGGTTGGACTCCCCTTAGCTCGCCCTTGCTTTACCCTTCTTCATCTTCCTCCGTGATCCCTATGTCTCTATTCTCCACTCTCGGTCACTACCTGCTCCTCGCAGTGGAGAGCCAGTGGCAATGGAGGGCTCGTTCTCCCTCATCACTCAGTTATTCAAATAGAAATCAGGGTTAACCCAACTCGTTGGAAAGTGACGAGTTCAACTGTTTGGGTGGAATGACATTCAAGTCCACGATCAGCATGTAATGCGATGTTGTGATCACTTCCTTCGGTCAAGGTAGTAAATTCAAGGTAGGACAAGGTTTCTCCATCGTCGGATGGCATCCAAGGGCTAGGAGTATCCTAAAGCCATGCCCAAACCGTGACTCACTTAAAATTACGGTCCCAGCCATCAGATGATATATGGATGGCTGAGTTTTACCCACACATACCCAGCCCAAACCAATGGACATGTGACACTGATAAACATTATAAATTTGGTCCATAAATCATCAATAAAGTACATTATTTACAAAATTTCAAACCCCAATAACTACTTCTAGGATACTCAAATTGCCACCAAATTTTAATCATAGCTTTATCATCACTCAAGATACATTATACTCAAATTTGGTGATAAAACTCAGATATATGATTTCCCAACTAAATTTCTCAAAGGACATTAAATATAGGGATCTTAATCATGATATAAATATCATTTGACATCCAAACATTGACAAAACACTTGAGACCCTCAAACAACTCACATGCTTGACTTCAGTTATGTCACTGGACATTTAAGGATTCTAAAAGTGCACTCCATCACATCCTACACACCTTAAAAGATATTTCATCCTCAAAATTAAGCCAAAAGTTTAGTTCATCACAATAGAGTGCAATGGAACCCCACCACCTCCTCCAGCCACCACTGCAACCCCTTTCAAGATCAAGCTACATCTTCATGTGGCCAAGGGTAGGCAGGGGCAAAGGCACATACCTCATTTGATTCCTTTCATAGACAATGTGCCATCGCAACACCCAAGGTTTCCCACCACCAACGGGGTAACCCAAGGATCATACCAGCAAAAAGGAAAATGAACAAAATGAAAGGGGGGCTCGACTGTCGGGTGGTCGCCGCACCAGGACCCGCCACTTCTTAGCACCACCCACTAGGATCGGTGATCGCGTACAGAAGGTGACACCACAAAAGAGCCCTACTTAGACGTAGGCCACCAAGAGTCGCATGATAGAGAATCACCAAACAGAGTTGTTTGAGATCCCACGAGGCAAGCACCCCAACATGACTAGTGAGAAAGAAGCCCAGGGGGGAAGGAAGTAACCAGACGACCGCTGGTCCCCCCCAGCATAGAGCCACCATCTAGGGGAAAACCTAAATTGTCAGAGCTTCGTGATGCCCTAGCTCCATTAGTTGAATGGGGTTTCTTCGTTACATATTCTTATTATGTAGTTCAAAGGTATTTCTCTTTAAAATTTATAAATTGTAATTGAATCTATTGTAGGAAATGATGACCTATCCAACACCATTCATTTTAGCTTCAAGTATGACACTCTTATTTTTTTATAATGCTGGAACTCTCTTAAATGTGATTTTCCATCTCTCCATACATTGTCATCCATCGTCAAATTCCCTAATCTCTATCTCCCTGACTCACCACATGCTTCCTTCATTATCTTTCTCCTCCCCCAATCCCTTTTCTTCTCCACCCTTCAACTCTGGGTTGAAAAATTATAACATGGAGCCTCGTCTTTATAAGTGCCCCCTATCATCTGAAAATGTAGATTACCATGGAAATCTTCATGGTGACAAAGAATTGATCAGGTCTATGCGGGGCGTCATCCCTAGAGTTGGAGTTGGGTGCACTGATGGCAAGGACAAGATGCATCTACAACTTGTCAGAAGAGAGGTAATTACCTCAATCAATTCAAACCAAATCTTCGTGGCTGCAATGAATTGATCTGGTCTATGTGGGGCGTCATCCCTAAAGTTGGAGTTGGGCGCACTTATGACAAAGACAAGATGCATATATAGCTCGTCGGAAGAGAGGTAATGGTCTTAACCAATCCAACCCACCCATTTCCCATGTTAGTTTTCTCCCATAATATATTTATTGTCTTTCTATCTCTATTTAATCTAGATCTAGCGTGAGAAGTAGTAAAACTATTTCGAAAATGAATTATCGGTTGCATCTACATGGATGTCTTGATATTCTCATCATTGATTTTTTTTTGGGGAACATATGAGACTAATAATATGGCAAGTTGCAATCCACATGTAAGGTAGATGACAGATTACCTAAGAGAAATGGTTAGGCATGTTTTCAAAGAAAATCCACATATGTGTCGTCTCAAGTATGATTTACTTTTTCTCCATATTCAGATCATATGATACACATGAGTAGCTGCAACTCATTGTATTTTCTTTTGTTATCTCCATTAATGTTGTGGGTGTGATTTATTCCCATTAAATACATTTAGGAAATAGTATCAGTAAAATAGATGTATAAGTGTTCAGATTTTTTATTGCCTGCATCGATTCTTTCTAGTCTTTAATTTACTATTTTTTCTAATTGTCAAGGTGATGAATTTCTAAAATTCAGAAATATACTTGAGAGTTTAACGAAATTGTGAAAGGAAGATTGGCACAATGCATTTTCTATCAGATGTGATCATTTTTATTAGACATTTCTTGGATTCATCATGTACTCAATCTACTCGTGGACAACAATTTAAAATTTTACCGTTGTGCTCATTTGAACCAAATGGCAGGAGGTCAATATCTATTGTGTGAAACATGTTTATTTCTTGTTGTACTTCTCATGATTACTCTAGATGTTAAAAACTATTTTGACATTTTTCTAACTTGTCTTACCACTTAGTATATTGTTTTATGTAGCACTTTCATATATCGAATCTCGGGGTAGGCCACACAAGAGACAAAATGGACAACAACAGGGAGTATTATGAACAAAATATAGGTGTTGGTAGCATGAAAATGAAGAACCTTGTCTCTAGATTTTTCTATGGGGGTTTTCAATTAAGTACCTTGGTGAAGGGTACTACTTTGAAAACAAGGAACCATATACTAATATGTTCTATGCGCTCACAGGAAGTAACATTTTGATTAAAAAATAGAAATTTTGTTTACATGTTATGGAATAGGAAAATTTTGACCGTGGAGTATATTCTATCTGTAAAGCACTTGATAAAGAAATAAATTTACAATGTTTTTGTATCTCCTCTCATGACTCTATAATTAAACAACTTTCCACTTATTTCTCTTAAAGTAAATTCCTAAATAATGACATGCACATTTTCTCAATTTATAGATTTGTATCCTATAGTATATGTCATAGTCTCATTTGTGTAAAATATTTCATTTGAATGAAAAAACTACATCTCATTGTATTTCGAAATTCTTTGCAACATTCGCATTGTTGAAGGGGTTCTCATTCTCTCAACGAGGCACAAGGTCTGAACATGGATGTATGTCACAGTTTTTAGACCAGGACATAAAACTAGAAATAAAACTTCTTTAAAGTTGTATGCATACCATGGGTAGCGTATGAATTTGGGTTAGCTGATCTATTTATTATGGTTCTAGAGTTTATTTTTTATATATGTTATAAACATGAATTAAGGTGCAAGTGATAATATATGTAATTAAACTATTTTTAGAGAAGTGTTAAGTACTAATTTCTATTACTTTATGAGGCAATAATATTGTAGTGAACTATAGTTTACTACCACAAATAATCTTTCATTGTATTCACTCTATGTGTAGGCAGGACTGTGGACACAAGGTGTAATTCAATAGTGACCATATCACAACTATAGTAGAGGGTGGTCCTAGGTGTGAGGTCCAGTACGGGGTGAGCTTTAGATACTTTCCAACATATATGTGACATTTACCAATTCTATTGTGTGAACCCTTGGTAAATCCACAAGTATGGGAACTTTGTGAACATGTAAGGTTTGTAAGATCAATCTACCAAATCAAGAAATGAAGTTCCATGGGCTCTACTTCCAGAATGAAGTTCCTTTTCCTCTGCTTCCAGACTCACTATACATAGGTGAATTTTGAAAATGTTTATAAAGAAAGATAGAAATTCACATGCCTTCTAGACTATAATGAATGTCAACATTCTCCATCCTTATTAAGGTTCTTTGAGTTGGAACTTGACTAACTTTTGGAAATGTAACATCAGTTTGACAACTGGTTTGAGCTATGAAAGCCAAGTTGTCTAAAGAAATCTTCAAAATATTCTAAACGTCAACCTCATACTGAAAGTGTTCCTCTTGTGTACTAGGATGATTAGAGAAACACCAGCAACAAATTAATAACTATGACAAGATATCACTATAATATGCTTATCAGAATAACTAATTTATAGTTTGTTAGACACACCTTGCTCTCAATAACTTGTTCCTAGTTATACAGATCCCTATGCAATTTAGCTACAAAGTTACACACATCAATCAGGTTTGAATAGGAGTATCTTCATCATACTACTTAGCCACTAAGTTTGAACCACAGAGTGCCACATGAATTTCAATTTAATGAGATTGCAGTCGTCCTACATGCAACATTAATGTTTTCTCTAATTATAGTGATTTGTAAATCATTTTTCTAATTTGTGCATTTTTCTACAAACGAAATCAATTATTTGTTAGTGGATAGTTAAGGAAAATTAAGATAGGGAAACTTAGATGGTTCAAAAGTAGTTGCAGCTTGTGAATTCATTGATTTTGAGTCAGCAGTAATTCTAACTACTACAACCATCAAGTTTAGGTTTGCAATAGACTACTCATATGTCAAGCAACATGTATTTCATTTCCTGCTATTTATACACTAGGAATGAAATACGTGATGACTACATTATGTTCTCTTATTGTGAAAACTTTGGGTTTAACAACAACAATCAACTAATAACAATGTTATGTCTAATATTTTTTATTAGTTGACAGGGGCCTAAATATATAGATTGTTCTTGTCATCCTTGGTTATCTATAAATGCATGCCTCAACTACTAGTGTTTCATCATGGCTATTGGGTTTAGAAAAATCTTATAAAAGTAAGTGGTTAGCCATAATACATGAATATTGGATCACTACTGAATACCTCAATGTCAAAAGTAGTGACCAATATTAGTGACAAAAAGTGGTGAAAAGTTGGGGAGTAGATGCAAAGATGATTTGATCTATACCTCTTACAATCAGGAGAAGAAACTAGCACTCTAACCTATACATTAAATATACAACATGATGGTTTGATCCTTGTTCATTTTGGAAAATATCCCTTCAAACATGTACAATTTTAGAAGGCAACATTACCTGAAAGGGGAATATGTAGCTTAGATTATTTATCAAAATTCTCCTCTCCTATTTGTGATGTATAAACAAATATTGTATTTAGATGCCTTCTTTTATGTCACAATAGCATGTGATGTTGTAGATCTCTACTTGCTTCTTCCCCAGATTAATCACATTGTTTGGAGGATGAAGTGGAAAATGCACTGAGGTTGTGTGGAAACAACTCAAGGCCTCTAGAGCCAACATCAAACGACCTTGTTTTACCTATGTTCCGCCCATTCATAAAAAATGTGAATGAGTCATTGGGTTGTCTCAAAGATTAGAAACATGTTGAGTAACCAAAGCTTTTTCTATTCATAGAACTTTTGGAAAGGTAATACTAGACCCTTGACTATCGAATACATGAAGCATTTGATATATGTCTTGACATTGTTTCTAAAAATAAGAAGCTACTCAAGTAGCTTCACATATTTCTTTAGGTAGGAAGCCACTTCTTTGTTGTTGATTTTGTAGTTGTAATGATTTAATTAATTTGTATATTCACAATATCCACAATCTGGAATTTCCTTTTATGATTATGTAATATGATTTGACCTGTGCTATTTAAATGTTATTGAGACAGTCCCAAGTAGATCTCACTGAAACATGCAATCATCAGTATGCACCATTACTAATTTTTTGCTAAGTGGTATGTTTTAGATGGTCAACACTCATTAGTTCGTGAAGTTAAATTGCTTCTATCTGTTCATGAAGTTATATTATTATATGATATCTATGAAAACTTGGTATTCTAAAGCATGACTTTGAAAACAAACACCATTGCAAGCAAAAAGTCAACAACATCTTGACAATTAAATGTTAGTTCGAAGTAAATTGAGATCTTTTTCTATTCCTAATCTAATTATATTCTCATAGTAACATGATTTGGGAACACTTTCTCCAGTTTGTATAGGTTTATGATTTTCAGAGACATGTCGCTTCTATAAGTTCCTTGAATTTCTACTCCATACTAGTTTTTTTTTTTTAAATTGTATTCTGAACTCACTATGGTCTCTTTTGTTGTTCCCTCAACCTCATATTTTGGTTATTGAATGATCTGATAGTATGGGGATGGCATTGTAGGAAGTGGGAGATGCGACTAGACCTTGTGTAAGAACTATGAGATATGCCTTGCTTAGGAGACCCGCCTCTAACAACAAAATTACTAAATGGATTTCTTTACATCCAAAATAATGAAGCACCTATGCTATGTTCTATGACATGACTTATATTTTTAGAAAGTTTGTCTTTATTACAGTCATGCTCTAACATGGCCGTGAACTATGATGATGTGCCTTTTGCTAGTTGTACTTGTGATCTAGGAACCTAATTTTACTAAAACTAGATCACTTTAG
Organism: Alisma plantago-aquatica; assembly: GCA_963693085.1. Classification (NCBI taxonomy): domain Eukaryota; kingdom Viridiplantae; phylum Streptophyta; class Magnoliopsida; order Alismatales; family Alismataceae; genus Alisma; species Alisma plantago-aquatica. The sequence goes on along the minus strand of OY856413.1, from coordinate 1,138,886,306 downwards.
AGATCTGGAAAGTTAAGCCAATGATCCAATGATCTAATAAAAACTCAATAATGTCTATTTGGTTCTGCAATTCACTTATATATTCATTAAAATTAGTTTAGTTATGTATTCTTCCTTTCATTGTTTATTTCACTTGTTTTACATTGTGACTCAGGTGTTGTACTGTGATTCCAGCACACATAAGTGGATCCATATAGATCTAAAAATGATTATGAAGTAAGATTTATCTAACTACTATTACATATTGAATTTGGATGATCTTGTATAGATATTAGAATCTAACACTCTAGTTCGGTTTGATTTTCTTAAACAAATAAAATTGTATTAATGGTAGAATGTTATGAACACTAGTTATTTGAGGTGGTTGTCGTAAGTTGTTGGGCATTGTAAAAACTCACATTCTGTCTTGTGGGTAAGCCTCTTGAACATACTCTTTTTTTATAGTTTGTTTGAAGTTATCTAGGTATGGTTTGATATTCTTATACACATGCATAAAGTTTGGAAATTGTGGCTTCTTGGCAAGCTAGTCCACTGGCCCACAATTAGATACCACCCTTGTTTTGTCTTTATAAACAAATTTTTTTGTGGTATGATCTCCTTCTTTGCCATAGTTGAGTTTTTGTTCTCCTTCTATGTAGTCCTAGGTGGTAGTAAGATGAGGGAGACTGACATTACATTAAGATGGTTCTTGTGAGAGGCTCGTGGTGGCTGAATTAAGGAAAACTCCTTTGTGATACATGGACAAGTCACACCTTAATAAAATCCTTGAATAAACCATGGTGCATACCTCTATCAAGGAATTACTTTTACCAATGTCAAGAAGGTTTGATGGCATCTAATGTTGGTTCCACCTTGTATGGTGAATAATGTACTAATGATGGGAGCTTGATCCAAGACTCTAGTATTACTATAAGTTCTCTCCCTAATCTTACTGACATATTTATGAGATGTATTTAATAGTTTCCAATTAGTTAATATTTGGATTTCTAAATTCTTCGATTCTTAAGAGTTAACATCATAAAGTTCTTGCGCAACAAGGTGAGATGCAGGGTGAGGAAATTGGGGATACTTTGGTGGAGCATGCTAGGGTTGATGGAGCTATGTGAGCTATGGTGGAGAGAGGAATGTCCTCATCATCGTGAGTAGACCTTTTAAAGCCAGAAAAGCATGGATTTCATGTGCGTAGGAGTCTACATATTGTGCCATTGGAATTCTCAAAAGGGAAAATCTTGTACCCACAAGTGGAGCTAGAGGAGAATGCAATGAAATGGAAGAACATGTATGTGATCGACTTGAAGGTTCAACTTACGAAGCTTGAAAGGCACCTTTCGTGGTTATGGAAGGTAAAAGGAAGTATTGGTATTATATCCCGCCCACACGATTTCTTCATCATCAAGTTTTTAGATGAGAACAATATGATGTTTGTGGTTTTTCAAAGGAAGATCAGAGATCATCTAGAGAAATCAGCCTGAATAGAGGTTCCAGTGTGGATTTTCCTGAATAACTTTCCCTAACTCTAGGGGGAGAAGATGTTTAGTAAAATTGCTAGTTTTATTGGGAAACTGATTGATGCTGACAAGGCTATGACGAAGGGAATGAGGAACAAATTTGATCAATTTTTTGTCCTTATGTCAGTCAAATCCTCTTTTCCTAATTATGTTGAACTGATTAGCAATTCTGGAGTGGTGCAAAGAATCCTTGTTAAATATGAGTGGTTTCCTAGGAAATGTGACTATTGTGGTTCATTTAAACACGAGTGATTTATTGGTCCTATCATGGAGATAGTAAAGAAAGAGATGCCTATTCTGATAGAAGAGATGGTTAAGAGGATGAAACAATGGGTGTCGAATGTTTCTTGAAGAGTGGAAGGGTCATATTGTTTGGATAGGGGGAAGGATGCTCATGTCGCTACTCTGGTTGGAGGTGCTTCTTCTAGTAATGAGACTGATCAACTGGTGAATTCTAAATGCCTTTCTAAGTTTCCCCTTCAGCCATTTCTGAACATTGAGGGTGGTTGTCTGTCGTGTGAAATTGGTTATATAACTATTGAAGTGATTACAAGTGCTTGTGAAGATTTCTCAAAAGAAAGAAAGCTTGGTGATTTGCAAATACTGTTAGGTGACTCGGGGGTTCATCCTTTGGTTGTTAATCTATAATATAATCCTACTGATAATGATGGTTTCAAGTTGGTGAAATCCAAGTTGAGAGCTCCTCCTAAACTTACTAAGAATAGCAACTCCCAGGGTTCCTTTGTTGCTCGATTGGTCAATGTGTCGGCAAATAAATTTCAGGAGTTGGAGTTTCTCAATGATGATGAATATGTGGTTATTGTGGCTCACATGGATGTATTCCCCATCATTCCAAATTACTGATATAATCTATTACTTCCTAGAATGTTAGGGGGTTAAACAAATATGACCACCAACATAGAGTCTAGGAAGAGTTTGAGAGGGTTAAGTCACATGTTTTTCATTTTTTGGAGTCCAAAATACGAAGGAAAAAGATTTGCAAGATTATGCAAAGGTTGTGGACAGATTATAAGTGGTATTCTAATAATGATTCTCACCCCCTTGGGAGAGTGATTATTGTTTGATATCCCAATGTGATAGATATTACTGTTCTAAATCAATCTGAGTAGTTGTTGCATTGCTTTTGTAAGCAGGATAGTTTTTCCTTTTATCTTGTTGTGGTGTATGGTTATAATGAAGATCGGAGAAGGACTAATATTTGGAGAGCCTGAATGATATTTCTGTGTATATGAGCAATTCCTGGTTGATTTATGGGGACTTTAACTGTGCTAGACTTTTTGAGGAAAGAGCTGGGAGATATAATTCGAGTAAGCAATATGTGCTAGAGTTCAATTCCTTCATGTCTAGTGTTGGCTTATATGAATCTAAGTTGAATGGACCTTGGTTCACATGGGACAACTGGAAGAAGGGTAGCAAACATCGGGAATTGATAGATGCATCTTCAATGATTGCTTCCTTAGGGAATGGCCTAATTATGTTGGTGAGGTCTTTTCTACCTTATATAATGATCATAGAAACCTTTGTGTATCTCTAAATTGTAAAGGGAGAAAATGAAACATTCCTTTTAGATTCATTAATTCTTGGTATGGCTATGATGGCTTCCAAGATATTGTGAAAAGAGGGTGGGATACTGAAGTGCTCAGATTCCTATGTTTAGAGTCCCAAAGAAACTTAAATAAGAAAAGACAGAATTGATTTCTTGGAAAAAAATGTGTCGGTAAAATCAGTGATAAGGCTAGAATGTTTGAGATTGAAGCTCTTAAGGCCAAAGAGGAAGCTGATGCTCACCCCCAAGATGATAACATTCAAGAGATTGCTTCTGAAACTAGAAGGAAAGCACTTAAAGCTATGAATATGAAGGAGGATCTTATTAGGGAAAAGTCTCGATCCCAATGGATTAAGTTTGTAAAGAAGAACACCAATTTCTTCTATTCTTTGCTTCACACTAGGAAGCAGAGGAACAACATCAAATCTTTTTTCATCAATGATGCTTGTGGTTATGATTAGAATGTGATTAAGAAGCACATTACAGACTTCTATTCAGATCTTTTCAAGAAGCAAGACAGAATGAAGGTCTTCTGGGATGATAAATAGGCTTTGCCATGTATATTTGATGATCATTACAAGTTGTTAGATAATACTATTTCTATAATTAATAGGACAAAATTGTTAAAGATTTTGATGATAATAAGGCCCCTAGGCCAGCTGGTTTTAATGCTCATTTTTATAAAATGGCTTGAGATATCATTGGTGATGATGTGTTTTAGGAAGTGATGGATTTCTTTGCTAATGGGTGATTGATTAAGGAAATTAATAGAACATTTATTACTCTTATACCTAAGGTGAAATAGGCCTCTTCTATTAAGGATTTGAGACCAATTTTGTTGTTCAACTTTATTTTTAAGATCATTTCTAAAATCTTAGATAATAGGATGGGTAATGTTTTACCTGACATTAATCATAAATTCTAGACTACTTTTGTTAAAGATCGTAAAATCAATGATGTCATTCTCTTTTCAAATGAGCTTATAAGTGTTTTTAGTAGTTGTAATGGATCGACCAAGTTTTTTGTCAAAGCTTACCTCACTAAATTGTATGACTCTGTTAGATGGGATTATCTCCTAGACATGTAAGGATTATGAAGTTCCCATCTTACTGGATTTCTTAGATCTTTACCATTCTAGAATCTACTAGCTATCTATTTCTTATCAATGGTGAACCTTGTGAAGTGATTGTCCCCTAAATGGGCTAAGGAAAGGTGATCCACTAGCTCACTTACTATTTGTTCTTACTGTTTTAGGAAAGTTCATGCATTAATAAGATAAAGGATAGCTTACAGACTTACTACAACTGCAAGCGCAGAGATAACCTACAATTTGGTAAAAACTAGACCAACCTAAAGAATGTGCTAAAAACAAGTAGATTGGAAAAGATAAGATGAGTCCATAGGGAAGGCACCCCTTAAACAACACCTCAACTTTAGGAAATAAAATCTAAGAAAAGTGAAATAGCATCAAGTGCATCTCAATCAGAAGTCTGGTCCATTTTCAAGGATTTCCTTGAAGGTATAGATACCTCCATCACCATTATCTACAAAGAAGTTCCCTGAGTAATCTTCAAATTGGTTCACCCTAGTGGAAGTAGTGGCATGTCCTGCATGAAGTGAGAGTATCTAGGTATAGTAAAATGTTTGAAGAAACATTTTGTATGTGTCTATTGGAGTTATTATATTTTCTTTGATTTCTTTCCAACCAAACGTTCCAAACGATATTGATGAGAATATCTTCAGTTTTGAATTCCACAATTTGTGTATGATGTTTTACACTATTTGGTTCTCCAAAGTATTTTGGATTTTAGAGTAATCTGTGTAGAAGTTTTTGAATATGGTTGTTATAAACTTGTATTGAATAAAGATATGTTCAATAATGTCTACATCTTTTTTGCAACGGTAACATCTAGTAGGTCCTAAGAAAACTCTATGAGTGATGTTATGATCAATGATAAGTTTGTTATTTAAAGTTAGCCAGAAGAAGATTTTATGTTTCTGTGGCCATTTGGTCTTCCAAATATGAGTTTGGTTTGATAAGAGACCTGTATAAGACAGAAAGGTGTAGGTTGCTTTTGGTGTATAATCAGGACCCCACCTCCAAGAGATCTTGTTGCTGGTGTTGTTCTCCAGTTCGTATATGATGGCTCTCAAGTCATTGTTACTAGTGAAGGTAAGAAGAGTGTATTTGTTCTATTACTGGTGAGAATCTTAAGGGCTTTTGCAATGTTCATGGATGTCATATTTATGGGAATGGGAGTGTGTGGGTGGGGGTGAAGGTTTGTGATGGAGTTGTGATGATACCAAGGGTCTTCCCTAAAGTTAATCTTGCAATGGCTATGTGGAGGGGTATGTATTAGGATTCTGATCAGATGCAAGTTGTTGTTGATATACTTCCAAAGAGGTGATGAGATGCTATTTCTAGTTGTAGGCCACGGTGGAGTATTTTTGTAGTATTTTTGAACTATTAAGCTACTACACACCTTGTTGTCTTTATTTGAGAGAATGTTAATAATCTTTGCAATAAGACATAAAATGTGAGTTTTGATATTGATGATGCCCCATCCTCCAAATTTAGTTGGAGCTGTGATGGTGTTCCAATTGACCAGTTGGTGTTTGTTGTTTGACCCGTTAGAATTTTGGTTGTTCCAAAGGAAGTTTATTCTTATTTTTTCGATCATATTTTTGGTTTTGGTGGGTAAAGGGATGCAACTCAAAAAATAGATAGTGATGGAAGTGATGATGTTGTTGAGGAGGGTGAGGCGTCCAACAAGGTTGAGGAAGTTGTTTGTCCATGAGTTTAATCTGGTGTTGATTTTGTCTATGATAGGAGTCCAGATGATGTGGGTAATTGTTTGAGGGGTTATAAGTAGCCCAAGATAGCTGATGGGAAAAGTCCTCAAATTTGCATTTCAGGAGGTCTTTTTATTTTTTTATGGTCGCTTGTGTTGTGTTCACCCCAAAGATAGAGGATTTAGAAAGGTTGATTTTTAGGCCCAAAGTATATGAGAAAATGTCGATGATCACTACTACAGAAATAGCATTCAGTGTCACTTTTCTGGGCGTCGGTTATTAAGGAAAATCGACGCCTTATATGTTAGGCGTCGGTTGTTTAAGCAAACCGACATCTATATTCGAAGACTAGCCAGACACGAGTACCACTTTGTATTCAGCGTCGGTTGTTTATAAGAAACCGACGCTGAAAGTCGGCCGCGAAATCCAAATTTTGATCAAAAAAAATAGTGTCATTTTCAGCATCGGTTATGTAGGTATAAACCGACGCCTATGTGCGATGAAAATTTGCGCGAAAAGTGTCACTTTCAGCGTCGGTTATCCTTTTATAACCGACGCTGAAGGTGGTTCCCGCCAAACAATTTCATGAAAATATCGTCCAATTGGACGTCGGTTGTTTAAAACAACCGACGCTAAAGATGTTTAGGCGTCGGTTGTTTAAGGAACTTATAACCCGCGATCGCCCGACTCTTCCCCTTTCTTCTATTTCATTGCGAGCAATTACCTTCTCTACTGCCGGCGATTTCTCTCCGGCGATTTCTTCTCCAGCGCCATTTCTCCGGCTATTTCTTCTCCGGCGCCCCCTTCTCCACCACCACTCCTCCTTCTCCGCGCCCCCTTCTCTGCCGCCCCTGCTGCCCGCCCCTGCTGCTCCAAGCGCCTGAGAACCGGCGCCGCCTGGTGCTTTTCCACCGTCGTCGCGCCGCCGCAACCACCGCCAGAGCCACCGGAGCTGCTAGCTGCTCCTCCACCGCCGTCGCTGCTAGCTACTTCTCCAGCCAGAGCCACCGGAGCCTCTGCCTTCTTCCCTCTGACAAGGTTGGTCTTCCCGCTGCTAGCTGCTCTGCTTTTTTATGCATCGATCAAATTGTTGTGATAAAAATGCATGTAATGTATTTGATTAGAGTTAATCTAATCTGGATGTTCATAATAATGGTATGTTAAATATGATGATTAGGGATAAATATAATGTCTAGTACACAAATATTAGATGATATTCAAGAAAACCCTAGTTTGATGAGCATGTTGTTAATCATGTTAATTATGATTTTTCTATATATTCTGATGTCATTATATAATTATGTGATCCCAACATATTAAATTGCATTGGAATGATTTCATGAATTATACGGTTTTAAAGTTGATAAACATGTACATGCGGAAATAGGGTTATTAAACCAATGGTTATAACATAGTATGATCTTAATCTGATATGGATGTTCATAATAATGTAGTATGTTAAATATGATGATTAGGGATACATATAATGTCTAGTAAAGATTCCTAGACCTTTGTTTTGAAACTATTGATTTCTTGATTTATTATTTAATAATGCTCTGTTGATTAGGATAAACCATGTTTCCTGTACTTTATAGACATTTATTATATATAAGAATGACAACACATGTATTTGTTGGCCTAGAAACCCGTCCAAGATTGACTCATTAGGAGTAAATCTTGGATAGTCCCCAGTTTGGGACTGTTCTTGAACACCTAATCTCACTTAGGATGTAAGTGTATAATGTGTATTGGGTTTTCGAGAAAATTTCGGTAGCATTTCCCCGTTTGTTCTCTAAGTACATATGTACTTAGAGAACAGCGGGGAAATGCTGCCGAAATTTTCTTGAAAACCAAATACACATTATACACTTACTAGTGAGATTAGGTGTTCAAGGATGGGATAGGTGGTACACATTTATTATATATAAGAATGACATCAAATGTGTGTGTTGGCCTAGAAACCCATCCAAGATTGACTCATTAGGAGTAAATCTTGGATAGTCCCCGGTTTGGGACTGTTCTTGAACACCTAATCTCACTTAGGATGTAAGTGTATAATGTGTATTGGGTTTTCTAGAAAATTTCGGTAGCATTTCCCCATTTGTTCTCTAAGTACATATGTACTTAGAGAACAGTGGGGAAATGCTGCCGAAATTTTCTTGAAAACCAAATACACATTATACACTTACTAGTGAGATTAGGTGTTCAAGGATGGGATAGGTGGTACACATTTATTATATATAAGAATGACATCAAATGTGTTTGTTGGCCTAGAAACCCGTCCAAGATTGACTCATTAGGAGTAAATCTTGGATAGTCCCCGGTTTGGGACTATTCTTGAACACCTAATCTCACTTAGGATGTAAGTGTATAATGTGTATTGGGTTTTCGAGAAAATTTTGGTAGCATTTCCCCGTTTGTTCTCTAAGTACATATGTACTTAGAGAACAGCGGGGAAATGCTGCCGAAATTTTCTTGAAAACCCAATACACATTATACACTTACTAGTGAGATTAGGTGTTCAAGGATGGGATAGGTGGTACACATTTATTATATATAAGAATGACATCACATTATACGCTTAGGTTGTAAGTGTATACCCTAATCTTTTCCTAATATATACTTGTTTCCTAATATATACTTGTTTTATCTGATCATAGAATGGATAGATCATGGATGTCCATTCGTAATCGTTGCACCCCAGAGTTTATATCTGGTCTGGATCAGTTTATTAGATTTGCTGAGGAACATAGGAAAAAACATACAGATAGGTTCTACTGTCCATGTAGGAATTGCGGTAACAACTTGAAAGTCAACACTGGTGAGGAAATCAAAAGTCATGTCATGTGCAACGGGATTGTACAAGGCTATACAGAATGGCACTGGCATGGAGAGATTTCAAAATCGAAACCAGTAGATGTCGATAGCAGTGCTTGGGTGGAAGAAGAAATTGCCTCCGATGACGTAAATGTGAACGAACCAGTTCCAGCAGACATCGTTGATGCGATGCTGGATAGTTGTAGGGTAGAGCACACCGATCCACCTCCTATCTTTACAAACATTGTGGATGATGCTGAGATACCGTTATACACAGGCTGTGCTAAGTTTACGAAGCTTAGCGCTGTGTTGAGATTGTATAAGTTGAAAGCTAATAATAGATGGAGCGACAAAAGCTTCACTTCATTGTTGACTTTGTTGAAAGAAATGCTTCCTGAAGGAAACGAGCTTCCAATCTCAACATACCAGGTAAAGAAAATGTTGTGCCCAATGGGAATGGAGGCCAAGAAGATACACGCATGCCCGGATGATTGTGTATTATTTCAAAAGGACTATGTAGATTTGAAAGATTGTCCAAAATGTGGTGCATCACGGTATAAATTGACGACTTCGGGGGAGTCCAAAACTGGTTCTCCTGCCAAGGTTTTGTGGTATCTACCTATAATATCACGGTTTCAACGCTTGTTTGCAAATCCGAAAGATGCGAAGAATTTGAGGTGGCATGTAGATGTTAAGAAAAATAATGATGGGATCCTGCGACATGTGTCTGATTCCCCACAGTGGAAGAAGATTGATCTATTGTACCCCAAATTTGGTGAAGAAGATAGGAATCTAAGACTTGGGCTTTGTACAGATGGGATGAATCCATACGGGACATTGAGCAGCCAACATAGCACTTGGCCAGTCATGCTTGTTATATACAATCTTCCTCCCTGGATGTGTATGAAGAATAAGTATGTTATGTTGTCATTGTTGATATCGGGCCCTAAACAACCCGGAAATGATATCGATGTTTATCTTGAACCTTTGATTGATGACTTAAAGAAACTTTGGGCTGAAGGTGTGACGACCTATGATGCTTCAGCAAGAGAGACATTTCGTTTGCACGCTATGTTGTTTTGCACTATTAATGACTTTCCAGCATATGGGAATTTGTCTGGATATAGTGTCAAAGGAGCAAAAGCGTGTCCTATATGTGAAGAAAACACTGATTCAATAAGACTAAAACATGGCGGCAAGACTGTATATCTTGGTCATCAAAGGTTTCTTTCAAAATTCCATCCGTATCGTAGGAAGCGCAAAGCATTCAATGGATGGAATGATGAACGGAGTGCACCTAAACCTATACTATGGGATGTTGTTTATGAAAGAGTAAAAGACATTGTCAATGAATTTGGTAAGAAATCACAATGTAGTATGGCCACACGGAGTGACAATTCTTCATTCAAGAAGAAGTCAATATTTTGGGATCTTCCTTATTGGAGTTCTTTGACAGTCAGGCATTGTATCGATGTAATGCACGTTGAGAAAAATGTCATATTACGGTGTCATTGAGGACATTTGGGAGTTTGACTACATAGATTTCAAAATTCCGCTCTTTAAATGTAATTGGGTTGATAACACCAAAGGAGTTATAGTGGATGAATTGGGTTTCACTTTGGTGAACTTTGAAAAGATTGGCGAGAAGGGTGAACCATTCATATTGGCATCACAGGCGAAACAAATATTCTATATCGATGATCCTGCGAATGATAAATGGTCGGTTGTTCTTCATGGTAAAAGACAATTCATTGAAGATCCTATAGATGAATAAGAGTACTATGATAAGTATGATGACTCCAGTCCATTCTCAGTTGGGTTGCCAACTCCACAAAATATTGAAGCTAATGATGACTTATATGTGCGCGGAGATCACAATGAAGGATTGTTAATTGATAAAAGATCACACTTTTAGAGACATGTATGTTTATACAAATGCTAAATGTTTGCCTTTTTCTAGTTAATACAAATGCTAAATGTTTGCCTTTTTCTAGTTAATACAAATGCTAAATGTTTGCCTTTTTAATGACATTTTCATATGACTGACCATGATGAGCATGATGTCCATGATGAGCATGAAGTCCATGATGAGCATGTTGTCCATGACGAGCATGGCGAGGATACCAATGTAAGTTCTAAAAACATATCCTGTATTTTTATAAAATTCATTATCTTCTAGTTATGTCATATATCCTATATTTCTATATTGGGCTAATTTAGTGTGTTTATTTTTGTCAAATTTTAGGTTGATGATGTACCTGTACCCACTGAAGCACTGGAGCAACTTGATGCGCAACACCAAACACTTAACAAGAAAAGGGGCATCACTCTGTTGAAGAAGTTATTAGCGCTAAGTGGTAGTGGATCCAAATTGGTGGTGGAGTTTGATAATGGAGGAAATGCAATTGGAGTGAACCGTAATAATTTTGTAAACTATCTTGGGTGTACCACTCGGAGCCATTTTGGTGTTAAGTATGATAATTGGCATAAAGTTCCTCAAGGGAAAAAAGACTTGATATGGAAAGATTTATGCGTGAGTTATTATTATTTGCAATTCTATTTTGTAGATTACAAATTCTATTATTTGCAATTCTATTTTGGATACTAGTTAATAACATTTGTATTTTACAGAATCTGTTTGCATTGGATGAGAAGTTGCATCGTAAAAGTGTGATGCAACGCGCTGGAAAGATGCTTAGGAATTATAGGACAAATCTGAACAGAGAATACATAAAAGAGGGTGATAAGAAGAAGAAGTCAGCCCTTGAACAATGGAACTTCTTGGACAAAGAAGATTGGGACAATTTTGTTGCTTCAAGAAAATCTGAAGAATTCAAGGTATTAGGCGTCACTCCCAATTTACTTAATATACATTGTATTCACCTATTCAAGATTAACATTTAGTGCTACTAACCAAATCATTAATGTGCATACTAACTAGGCCCTCAGTGACGCACAAAAAGCAAGGCGTGCACTGAATGTGCATGACCACACTATGGGTCCAAAAGGCTATGCAAGCGTTCGCCAAAGACTACAGGCGGAGTCTGCGGCTACTCAGCAGTCTGCTGCTACTCAGGATTCTGCTCCTACTCAGGAGTCTTCCACACCCATGCCTCGCCATGATATCTGGATAGCTGACAGGAAAAACAAGAAGGGTGAAATAAAGAAGCCTGTAACTGCTGAGGCGACTGCAAAAATGGTAAAATACAACTCTTAGAGAAATCGTTTGAATATTGATTATTTGTGGTGTTAACTTACCAATTTCTGTTTATGGTGATTAGCGGGAGCTGCACGAGCAGAGGAAACAAGGCACGTTCATCCCTCAGGGCACAAGGGATGAATTGACAGTTGCTCTGGGTAACCCAGAGCATCCTGGACGTGTTAGAGGTGTCGGCGCTGGTGTTGGCATCAAAGCATTCTTTGGGCCATCCCAGCGCAAACCCAGAGCGGGACTTTCTCAAGAAGAGGTAACCTATTCTTTTTTTAGAATGTTACTACAAAAGGAAATTCATTAATAAGAAGCTAATGTTTCTTTTATCCATGTATAGGAGAATAAGAGAGTTGAGGATTTAGTTGCTAAGAAGGTCAACGATGTAGTTGCTGAGAAGGTCAAGGAAGAATTGCTGCGGTGGCAGGCATCTCAGGCTTCCAATCAGCCTATGGTGACCCACTCTTCTCCTGATGCACAAACTGTGAGTAATCCTGGAGACCCATCGCCTAGCACGTCTGTTGTAAGTATTGTTTATGACATTGTAGCTAGTCTTTTCAAGATGATATGTTTTCAAGATTATATGTATATATGTATAACATTCTTTACGTAAATTTGTAGGCATTGAAGCCATGCCGCTTATAAATGCAAGACTATGTTGTTGTAGAGGCGTAGACTTACCAGTCCCTTCCTGGGGCAACGTTTCATGGGACTCCAATGCCGCAGGGCTACATTCGTGTGAGCCCGCTACATGTATTACCCGATTGGAGGGAAGTTGCGTTGCCATATGCCCACCCAGATATTGATAGACTTGGTGAGGCAGAAGGCGGGGTCATATTGTGGCCCAAAGCAGATGTCGTCTACACGATTGAAATTGTAAGATAAATTTACATTGATTTAGACTATTAATGTGTATATATGATGTCAACTGATCTGAAATTATATATACAGGTTAAAAAGAAGACACCAGGAGCACCTAGGCCTCCACCTCCACTTCCCGCATTACCAACTTGGGTTCCAACTGACCTAACATACCCGTTAGGTCCTGCTTGTAGGGGAATGGCATGTTGGCTACGGGCACATAATATACATTGCCCTATAATAGTTTCTTTAGATGCAGATTATGCAGGTCAATCATACGATAGTTCTTTATTTATACAAGATATTATTGAGCTGTTTATGTATGATTGGCTGAATACATCAATGATAGAGACATGGATAAGGTGAGATCTTGTTTATACATCCATATACCTTGTGTAAGATCCGGTGATCTGGTTTCTTATATATTATTGCATACGCCTATATGTTTTGCAGCTACTTAGTCGAAGATCATTGCAAACAATTTGCATATGATCATGTGGGATTTTTTATTCCATCATTGATTAGTTTGGTAGCTAAAGACCCTGATAATGTTCAACAATACTGTATAGATGCTTTTACAATTTTTGGTTAGCAAAAGAAGACGATAATAATAGCTCCATTCAATGTCAAGTAAGTTTACTTTATTTATAATTTGGACTTAAGAAAATTCCATTTTTATTTTGCATTTTGAGTTATTAATTGTTAACTTCTTACCTCTAGCGGTAGACATTGGGAGTTACTAGTTATTGTCCTCTGGACATTCACTGTTTATTATCTAGATCCTGCGGGGAGTACATTGAACACTAAAATTGGACACGTAATGAGAATGCCATTATTCTGGTGAGAAATATTTCATTTTTATATTTGTTAACATCTTTTATTACATTACTATTTACTTATGCAATTCATTGTGTTATATTAACATGTAGGGGTTTAGATGCATTCAAAAAGGCTAGAGGAACGGTCCCAAGGAAAAAGAACCAGCCAATAAATTGGCAGAACGTACAAGTAAGTTCCCGACTCGAATATATATATTATTGATGTGAATTGTGCTTAGTTGTATTATTTTGTATGTTTCAATTTATAGTGTGCTACACAAGACAATGGTTGGGCTTGCACATACTATGTGATGCGATTTATGCAGATGATTATCAAATATGCCGCATTGGACATCGATACCATACATGAGGTATTATATATAGTCTCATTAGTTAGTATGAAATATATCAATCTTATCTTATTTTTATATTATTACTTATATATATACATCATTCTCTTTGCAGGTGTTTAAAACTGACCACACTATAGGTAAATGCTTAAAAAATATACATGCTCCATATACGATGGAAGCATTAAATGAAGTAAGAGAAGAATGGGCAAAAGCCATACAAGCAGTGGCAACTGTAAGATATAATTGGGATGTTGATAGCGATAATGAATGATACTTTGTAAATGAATATTTCTGAATGTTAATACATGTATTTGAATGTTTCTATATGTGTGAATGTGAGAATTGAATTGATGTCTAAATGTATGTACTTGTGTGAAATTTTCCTTGTGACTTTTGCAGGTTTGCGGCCTGTTTGTAGGCTGATATCAATGGATGTCGTAAACCTGCAGTTCGGAAAACTGAACTGCAGGTTCTCATCTTGCTGACCAGCCACAGCAGGCCTGCAAACTGATATGAAAAAAAAAATAGATATAGGCATCGGTTATTTACAGAAAATCGTCAGTAAAGACCTACAGCGTCGTTTATTTGATAAAACCAACGCCTAATAGTACAAACAACCCGACCGTGCAGGATAGCACGGCCGTGGTGGAAAAGGCGTCGATTATTCATATAAAACCGACGCCTGTAGTACTAAACACAGCCGTGCAGGGAAGCACGGCCGTGTCATCTTGAAGTATAGGCGTCGGTGTTATAGTAGATAACCGACGCAAAATGTGTCCTAGATGACGCCGTTTTCTGTGGCGTGAACCCTTTTGGCGTCGGTTATCTACTAAAAGACCGACGCCTATATGTTAAATAGGCGTCGGTTAAAAAACCGACGCCGAAGTGTTCGACCTTTAGCGGCGCCCACATAGGCGTCGCTCAGAAACCGACGCCAAAGGGGGTTAAACAACCGACGCCAAAGGCTGTTTCTGTAGTAGTGGATACAAATAGTGTTAATGATGGTAGTGTCTTCTGGTGAAACTAGGATGATCGTATCGTCAGCAAATTAGATAATGTTTTCCTGACATTCCTGGGGTGAAGAAATGAGTCCTTGAGCTGTTCCAAGTTAGATCATGTTACTAAGTAGAGAAGCCACAATGATGAAGAGGTAAAGATATAATGGATATCCTTGTCTGAGACTGTTTGTGTTTTTGAAATTTCCAAATGGTGATCCATTAATGATAGTGGAGAAGAAGTTGGTGGAGATACAGGCATGAATCCAAGTATTCCAGGTTTTTGGGAAGCCATAGCCAGCTAAAGCATTGATTAGATAATCTGAATTAATGTATTCAAAGGCTTTCTCAAAATCGAGTTTGATGGCTATCAAAGGAGTTTTGTTCTTGTAGCATAGGTGAATAGTTTCATTAACCATAATGTAGGCATCATGGATATTGTGGTTCTTGATAAAAGCATTCTAATTTAAGGGAATGATGTCCTTCATATATGGTTTGATCATGTTCGCAAGTGTTTTAGCAATGATCTTGTAATAGGTGTTGATGAGACTAATGGGTCTGAATTGTGAAACGAGCTCTAGTTGATCAACCTTCTTGATGAATTTGATGAAGTTGTGGTTGAGATATTTGAGGATGTTGTGGGCATTGTTGTGCAGGTGAAGCTCTAGTAAAAAAGCACTGAAATCCATCATGTAGTGGTTTCAGTTAGCCAGGTAGAATTCTACATTGAGGCCATCTGGACCCAGAGATTTGTTTCTACCTAAGGATTGGATAGCCCGATTGAGTTCTTCTGGTGTGAAAGATTTGACAATGTATGTGGGAGGGTCAATGTTGTAGCCACACAATAACTGCCAATTAATAGAGTTGAGAAAGGATGGCTTATAATTGGTGTTGAAAATGTGTTGGAAATGTTTGTCATTGTGTGAGGTCAGATGTTTGTTGGCAGCAGGAATACCATTGATGTTCAGTTGGGCAATGATATTATATCTAGATTTGTTGTTGTAGGTTTCATGGAAGAATTTAGTGCTTTTGTCTCCCTCAATAGCCCATTGAATTTTTGCTCATTGTCTCCATTTTGTATTAATACAATGTTTTATACTATCAAGCTTAGATTTGATGGAAAGTACAAGGGCAGGGTCAACTGATGGATCACAACTGAAAAAAAAGTATTGTTTCTCATGATCAGAGAGTTTGTGAGATAGGCTATTGGTAGAACTCAATTTCCACTCTTTGAGATTCTACCTCACCTTCTTAGTGTTCAAGTGTATGTGGTGACCAAGATTTCTGGTTCAGGTATCAGCTGAGATCTAGCTCAAATTGCAATGGTTAATAGAAAACTGATCTGATAGCCAGTAGTTTTCAAAATGAAAGGGTTTGTGATCCCACTTCTCCAACTTTGTGTCTATAATGATGGGAAAGTGGTTAGAGATAGGTCATGGGGCTACCTGGACAAAAGCTAATGGGTATTGTTCTTCCCATTTGGGGGAGAAAATGAAGTGATCTAGTATAGCTCTAGTGTGATTTAGAGACCTGGTGAAGTAGGCATTTGCAAGAGGGATGTCAATCAACTTGTGTTTGTTAATCAGTTCAGAGAAAACATTGTCCGAATGAGACATACTGGAGGAGGAAAGGAAGTCATGTCTATCAACTGTGTTTGTGATAAGGTTGAGATTTCCTATAAGTAGCCAAGGTTTACCTGATAAAATAGCTCATGATATATTCCAGTTCAAATAGAAAAGCATGTTTGTTCTTTCTAGGTTCTCCATAAATACCCTTAAAAATCCAACTAAAGCAATTAGAGACATTTTTTAAGTGAAGGGTTATGGAGGATGAGTGGATCTCAGAGAAAGTTAGATCATAAAAGGTTTTTTTATAATCTACGAGCAGACCTCCTTTGAAACCCGTAGAAGGGATTTCAAACCAATCCGTAATCCGGTTACCACCTATGGATTTAATGGTAAACGGAGAGAGGATGGTTTTAGTTTCTTGGATGGTAATGATGTTGATGTTGTGTTTGTGAATGTGGTTATGAATTTCTTTTCTTCTATGGGTATTAGAGGCACCACAGACGTTCGAAGAAGTGATCCTCATTTAGATAAGAGTAAGAAGAAGGGAACAAGAAGATTAAATTCAGTCCCAACGAATCTAATTTAGTATGTGCCTCATGAATGGATCTAAGGTTAGACCAGTTCATATATTTTTCCATGTTATTAAGTGCCTAGTGGGCTAAGATATCATCTTCAAAAGAAATACCAAGTTTGTTTGCAAAGATGGTGATATCAGGCCATGAAGCAATATCTTCTATATTATCTATCTCGTAAGCTATATGTACTGAAGATATAGTATCAACAAATAAAGTACAAATTGATGAAGAGTTTTTAGGGGAAGTTATACCTGACTCCGTCGTGGTGAAGTAGTTCCTCCTCGTTAGTCCTTCTGCTGTTGTCTGGATGGTGTTGATGGACCGGATGATGCTAGGATCCTTCCCCTTTGTCTTCTATTTAGGACTATGCATGATCTTATTTCATCAATGATAGCAGTTTTGAGTTTTTTTAGAGCATTAGAGTCAATGTACAAGGTAGAGTCTGACTCATTATTGTGGAAACAAAAGGGTTTGAAGGTTTCCATAGAGGTCTTAGGAGTGTTGTTATCGGTAGGATAAGAGGTTATAAGTGTTTTATGAGAGACTATTTTGTTAGAATCCAATGATGACTTGGAGGTGGTGTTCTTCCTTTCCCACATTAGGTTCCTATCATTCGATTTTCTGTTCACCGTGAAGGGTTTTCTAGTGTTTATGGGGCAATACAATGAAGGGGGGTGGGCTCTGATATTAGAGAAAGTTGTTTTGGTGGTAGAAGGATTTTCTGTTGAGAGTTTGATTTTGTATATCTTCTTTCCATGACTGATTTTAAGTTGGGAGAGTAATGGCTTGTTTGACAGAGAAGACGCAGAAATCTTTTATAAACTGATAAGGTGAAGGGTATCCTTGCGAATGAATTGGAGGGTGGCACCAATGGAGTGGGCAATCACCTTGAAGATGTCGACTTCTCAAAGGTGTGGTGGTAATTCGGTGATGGCTACCCATCCAGATCCTCCTGATCCAACCAGTGAGGACCCCTTCTCAAGCGTCCATCTAGACAGGTTGGCTTGCACAAAACTGGAACCACAAGGGATAGTCATGACTTGCCCAAAGAGATGGTCAAGCTTAGTCCCTTCTGGGATAGAATAGAGGAGTCAGGAAGGTGAAAGGATTTTTGTTTTCAGAATGCTTTGCCCTGGGATGAGAAGGGTTATGGACCTGGTAACGTCCAGAATGTTGACATTATTGTTATCCAGGTTGTTGTCAATAGCAACTAGAACACTACAAATGGTGAAGACATTTAGCAGACACATACAGTTAGCCGACAGATCAAAGGGAAACTCATTTTCTAGGTGCCTAGCTGGGGCCATCCTAAAGGGGGAGGAGAGAGCAAGATCCTCAGGACATAAATTATTGTAATGGTTCAGGTCGGAGGGTTTGGGAAGGATGTATGCTGAAGAGTTGGATGATTTCCCAATTAATAGGAGGTTGAAGAGGATGGATGTGTGCATGGGAAGATTTAGGGGGTGGTGAATCCTGGGGTATAGTGAGGCATGTGAAGGGATTATTGTTGTAAACCCCAACATGATTGGTTTTAGCTTTCCGATTAGACGTGTCAATACTAAAAAGGTGTGGAGATATATTAGAAAATGTTGCTTTTGCATGGTTGAAGGTCGAAGGACTGAAAAGGTGCCTACTAGGTTTTGGGAAATAGGCGTGATAGTTTCTGCAGAAATACTTGATATGTACCGGCTCATTGCAGAGAAAGTGAATTCTAATATTTGCACATTGGGACCATGAATGGTTTGATCTAAGGCATTTAGAATAGCGAAGAGAGTGAAAAGGTTGTTTAGGCAGGACAAGGATCCAAGGTTGATGTTTTTTAAAAGAAGCAAAGCTTCTTTGAGAAAAGTCAGTGGCTGATAGATGACCTAAAAGTGGGAAGTTTATGTCATATAGGTGAGGATCAGAGGGGGTGATAGGTACAACTTGTTTGGACCCATAAGAGTGCGCTAAAGGTGATCGTATAATAGAAGTAGGGGAGGACACGTACCTGGAAACGATTGAGTTGGTTCTCTCTATAGAAGTGGTTGTGTCTACTTCCTCTTTGAGGTTCAGGCTGGAGGAGTCATCTGAAGGAAGAGAAATGGGCTTGTCCTTCGATCCTATTGATGGTTGGTGCTTCTCTAGAATGAATAACTGGTCTTCCAAATCTGAAGTGGAGGATGTGTAATGATCTTCTTTGGTGTAGAAAAGTGATTATAGCTTTGGTGAGCTATCATTGTTGAACTCTGATACCCAAGCCATAAGGGTTTTGTTTGCGATGGGCTTGATGAAGATGGTCCATTCTGGATTAAGGTGAAGCTCTAAGATCATACTCGCCCGTCCTTCTATAATGCAGAGGGTAGAATTGTTGTTGAATTCTATAGAGACCTCATAACTCCTGCTTCCTATCTAGATTTTGTTGATGCTTGGCGAGATATCAAATTTGTGGTAAATCCATGCCCTAGGGAGAGGGATGAAAGATAGATATTCTGGACAGGACAGTTGGTCATCCGTGAAGGGGAAGCGGGAGTCCATGTCTGGTTCAGGTTGTGGTTAACTATCTATGTGGGTCGATGAAGTAGTCTTTTTATAGTTCAGAGCATTGAACAGATGATGAGAAGTTTGAATTATGTGTTTAAGATGCTTGTTGCTACTCTTAATGGTAGTTAGGAGGCCACTTGTTCTTATCTTGGGGAACACAAACTGCAAGATGGGTTATCAAGGAAGCTTGAGGAGTCGACGTCATCCTTCCAAATAGTAGTGCAAGTGGGCACCGATAAAGGCACTGGTAGATGGTAGTTGTGCCTTCTAGGTGTACATGTAGGCTCACACTGTAACCAAAGTGTGTACAGTAAAAATTGTGAGATGTAGTAAATGGAGTATATAGAGATATTGTTGTTCTTCAGGGCACTAGGATGTGCTGGAAAGGGATGCAAAGAATGAGACCTAATGTGAGAGGGACAACCAGCCGATGGGAGCTTCAAGGCTAGGTGTTTCCAAAAGACAATCTTCAGAGACTTAGGTGGTGCCTAGTCCGACATTCCCTACTTCTAATCGTTGATAGGGGAAGTTGAGAGGTAGTAGAGGTTGCTAGTAGAGTAAAAGGTGGAAGTAGTCTCAAGGCTATGAACCTGGAGAGAAGTGCTATCTGAGCTCTTTTGGTCAAAACTCCTCTGACCAAGGAGTCAATGCAGGTTGTTTCTGAGCAAATCACCTCCGACCAAGGTTTGGTTGTAACTGATATGATCTTCTCTGATCAATGGTGATGAAGTAGGTTGTCATTGATATGATCTTCTCTGATCAATGGTGATGAATTAGGTTGGTGTTAAGGGGAGATGGTTCTAGAGAGAAGTTGGAGCTTTCTCTACACACTGAGATTTCAATGCTCGTGGATCATGTATTGTAATTATCAATACTTAACGCATACTGGAACCACTGTTTGTTCTTTATATGCAAGGATTCACATCTATTATGAACTTTAATTTCAGCCAAGGGTTTTTTAAACCTTTAAAAGCTTCTAAGGACTTGCATGTTTCTCACACTATCTTTGTGGATGATCTAATGATTTATGGAGTTGCTGACTATGCTAATGCAAGGTGTCTCAGGCAGGTTTTGATGGACTTTGGGAGATTATTTGGTCTTTCCATTATCTCTAATAAAATTTTGGTTTATTTTAGAAAGAATATGAATAAAGATGACTTCCTTCAATATGTTGAGATCCACGAAGGTGTTTTACCATCGAAGTATTTGGGTGTTCCTCTCTTCTATCACAAGATGACTAGAATTTTATGTAATCCTCTTATTTACAAGTTGAAGGGAAAAATTGATAGCTGGAAGACAAAATTTCTCTCCTTCCCTGGGAGGGTTGAGTAGGTTAACAAGACTCTTTCTGCCTATAGTTTATATTGGATTGTTGTCTTTCCTTTGTAGAGTTCTATGGTGGAGGAGATCAAAAGAATTTGTAGATGCTTTATTTGGGGTGATAAGGAGGATAAGAAACCTTTGCATCTGTTAGCTGGGATAAAATATGTAGGACTAAAAGTGAAGGAGGGATGGGTATTAGATGTACTGCAGATGTGAATAAAGTTGGCCTAGTTCTCAATTTCTGGAATATTGCTAATGAGAAAGATAATTTGTGAGTGAAATGGGTGTATGGAAGATATTTAAAGAAAGGATTAGTTTGGAGTCATACTTGCAAATCTAAGAATTCTTGTCTTTGGAGGAATCTTATGAAGGTGAAGAATGTTGTTCTTGAACATACCTTCTTTAAGTTGGGTAAAGGAGATACGTTTCTTCTTTGGGGTTACCCTTGGCTCATTAGGAATAAGTTCTTGAGAGACATGGTGGACCATATGTTGTTCCTGATGTCGAGTATGGAAAATTTTGGTTGTATTGGTGGTATCATTCATAATGGAAAATGGGCTATTCTTGAGAAAAGAAGGCCATCTCCTCTTATATCCTATCTTGAAAATAATATTGGCATTGTTGATGCCTCAGTTTGTATTACCTTTAATAAAAAAAGGGGTGTGAATATCAAAGATGTATGTGATTGTATAAGAGATAAATTTCCTGAGTTAGTATGGGAAAAGAGGCTTTGGAAACTCAAGATCCCTAAGAATTTTAAAATTCTGCTTTGGAAAATTTCTTTGAACAACATGCCTATGATGAATTTTCTCTGGATAAGGGGGTTCTACCTTTATTTTATTTGTATGCTATGCAGGAGGGATGATGAATTGAATGAAAATATTTTCCTTAAGTGTCCCTTTGCTTTGATGCTCTGGAAAAAGGCTACTTAGGTTGGTTTCATGAATAAAGTCCCTGAGTCATGGACTAGTGTTATATGTAATCTGAGCAGAGTGGTTGGTATTTCTTCGGCCTACATTATATATCATATCTGGTGGATAAGAAATAGGATTTTTTTAAGATTGGGATCCTAATGTCGAATGGTTGTGGTTGATTATTTGCTCTAATATCATTTTGATCTCATGTTAATCTTCCTCCCTAGATCTTAATTCCTATGATAGAGTATTTTCCTTGGGAAAGCTTCTGTAGTTTTGATAGTTCACTTGGGTTCATGTTCTAGCAGACTAAGTTTCTGCCAGGACTAGGTGGTTTCCTGGATAGATGGAGTATATCAAAAGATGAGTTCTTTTCTCAGAGTAATGTTTCCATCTTTTTGTCTTGGAGGATATGAGGGCTCAATACCTCGGGTTTGAAGAAGATGATAGTCTACTTTCTATTTTGGAGTGATTGTTAGAGCAATAGTTTCCTCTGTTTGATACTTTTCTTCTTTTCCTTGTACATATTTCTTTTCTTTTTTCCTCAATAGCCCTTTTTCTAGCTATTCCTCCTATATAAAATTTGTACTCCTTCTTGGATCCAAGTGTAGTGTTTTGGGACCCACCTGTTAATGAGGTAATAAAATAGTAACATGCTTGCTTGACTAAAAAAACATCATCTTTCTATATGGCCGAAATCCAGATCTTATAGTTTTAGGATGATCTAACTCATCAAATTTTAGATAGTTATGTGTGTCAAGTTATCAATTTATGTTAGGCTTATATGTTGCTTTAGTTTTAGACGTTTGTCCCATGCAGAACCTATTAACCAAAGATGTGCCTTGATCTGGTCAAATCCTCCAATGTCAATGATATGATCGACATCATACAAAAGGCTGGAAATGAGATCTTTTGCTTTAGGTGTTAATCTACCATCATTTTGAAGCTTTAGGTAACATTTCCAGTGCAAGATCCTTCTGCAAGTTATTTTCCCAATGCATGATCTTTCTAGCACAAGTTTGAGATTTTCTTGAGTTCCTTTGAAGCATGTGTTATAATATTTCATGTTGATTTGATATGTTAACAATATCTCTTTAGGTTGAAAACTTACATAATAATTATCATGATTTGAAACTCATTAGTAGAAGTAAAACATGAGATGTACTATTCATATCATTCTCAGTAACAAGCTTCAAGAGATTAATCTCAACTTTACACATGCCTGCAACACTATCCACTAAAGTACAAGGGACCTACATCTGATCTCATAGATTGGAGAATGATTTTCAGGTAATTTATCTACATTTAATATCATGTTTCTTTATTTATCTCATGGATTCTTGTCATGTGTTGATGGGCTCAATTTCATTGGTTTACTTATATTGATGCCTTAGTCTGATGGTTCTCTCGGCGTGGTTTATTTGGGTTTTTCCATCCTATGTAGATAGTTATATATATCAATTTTATACAAACACTCCAAAGCAGTGCTAATCTTAGTTGATTTGTAAATAGTTATAGAGTTGCATATTCACTTGTTGATGGTTTATGACTTAGCCTTGAAAATTCTCTTGAGTATGATTTGTTTGATTACTTGGAAAATGAAAACAATGATTAGCTAATGATTAGATTTCCAAGATTATGTTCTCTTGTTTGTTGTGAGGGTTTTGAGGTAGAAAATGTGATTGATCAATAGAGACAAGGTTTGATTGCTTGGTTTTGTTTCAAATGTGTGCCTTCTTCACTATGATATAGTTTCCTTCTTTTTCATATTTATATGGGTATTGAATATCCAATTCTCTGTGATATTTTCCCATTTGTTTAGGCAACATGAATTGAGGTGTTAAATTTAGTTTTCATAGATCTTTGATATTTTTTATATGCCTTAAAGAGGCCTCGTTCTCTATTTTGAGTATATACTAAAGTAAAATATTTTCTTGTAGGGACATTATATTAAACTATCAGTGGTCACCTTTCATGTGTGGGAGCATAGGAACAAGGTTACA
The DNA here is from genome assembly GCA_963693085.1 of Alisma plantago-aquatica. Lineage (NCBI taxonomy): Eukaryota > Viridiplantae > Streptophyta > Magnoliopsida > Alismatales > Alismataceae > Alisma > Alisma plantago-aquatica. Next base: position 1,138,862,480 of record OY856413.1, on the reverse strand, counting down.
TGCTAACTTATTCCTCTTCTTGACCCCATCAATGTGAATGCAAAAAGACAATTTAGAGGATCCTATTTTGATAATCTACTATAATGCGAGCCAACTCAAAATGACATAGCTCTATCTTTGAACATTGTTCTGAACCAAGACTGATCAGTTCAAGATCTGAACAAAAAATTCAGACTAAACCAAGCCAGCTCGTTTTAGGAATGCATATAACGTGATAAATAAAACTCTAAACATTTACTTCTTTTTTCGTATCGTTCTTGCTTGAATAGTTTGAAGTTGGGTGTGTTTATGTATTCATCGGCATTGACTTCAGAGTTAGGAAATTCTTCATGGTTGTTTTTAATTGATGAATTATTTTAACCAGGGGATAACAACTTTCAAATTGATGAAATATTTTGACCATTAGACAATTGCTATATTAATCACAAGTGAGTTTTTTTATCACTAGTGCTTTATCTTCTGGGCTTGAAAGATCTAGAAGGGGGGATGAATAGAGGTTTTGGTACTTTAAAATTTAATTAAAAACTCAAACAAAAGAAGGAGGAGGAAATAAGGAAGACACTTTTATGTAGTGTGGTTCCAACCTTTGAATCAAAGGTTGTCAGTCCACTACCAAATTGTCTCTAATTGGGATTTTGAAAGTGATTTATTTTATTTACCTTGCAACGATGCTACAACAAAATACAATCACCTTCCACCATTGAAGTAGCCTCAACCTCCTTGAAGAAGCCTTCTTGGAGTAACTTCAACTCCTTGGAGAACCCTTCACAACCTTGAAGTAGCTCCACCACCTTGAGATAGGCTTCCCCTAGAAGTAGATCCAACCTCCTTTGAAGCAACCTTTTTGAAGTAATCTTAAGAAACTTTGGAGAAGCCTTCACCACCTTGAATTAGTTCCACCTCCTTGAGATAGCCTTCACCTAGATGTAGCTCAAACCTCCTTTAAGCATCCTTCTTGAAGTAACCTGAAGAAACCTCCCTTAGACATCCTTCTACACTTGGAGTAGTCAAGGACATAGATTGGAAATAGATTGGAAGAAAGAAAATACTTAACCAATAAAGTACATCACTTTGATCCCATATCAAGTGTACAGATCTCCTATCTACTTATGATGGACGTGGCTATATATGGTGGCTAGGAGATTGTGTATATAGGACACAACTTTAGAGCACAAGGAAGAAGATTGCAAGTGAATATCATATTTTTTTGCTCTCTAGAATGGATGCTCAAATGTAGCTTGTGTATTGTTGTATGCAGGTGATGATTTGGATGCCCTAAGGCCTCTCCTATTTATAGGAATGGTTTAAAACTGATTAGCGACGTTGTGGGGAGTGTCTAGAGTGTTATTAGTGCTTAACTAGTCGTTAGGTAGAACGCAGTTGGGTTGCAACGACTAAATTGTTCGTTAAATGTGAAGTTTCTAGAACTTTTCTCGGTCGACAATATTGTCGACCGGATGACTGTCTGCGTTCAACTGGCTATAGTGCCTATATGTTTGATTTTCTATTGTATAAAACTATTATAATAGATATATCTTGATCGACAATATTGTCAACCAGAATTGACTCTGAATTAAAGATTTTTAGTGTTATTTTTCGATTGTCTGAGTCTTGAACCGAGTGATTCTTTGTCAACAATTTTGTCAATCGAGAAGGAATTTTTTCAAGGATCTGCAACGTATGTGAGGTCCTATTGTTGACTCCAAAGAAACCTATCAACCCTAAATTCTTCATGTGAGTGTAAGATAGGGTTTTGGGTGGACAACAAAGATTTAATGCTTGATTTACATGATATCTAAATACTTGTACATTATATACTTGTAAAAGTTTAAACATTCATTCAAATCATGAAAATATTAAACATCTAAGCTCATTGATCTTCAACTATCCAGTTAGTATGATATTCTCATTTTCTTGAACCCTAAAATACTCAAATAGCACGTTAGATCTAGAAGAATGAAATGTTTATCATCAGCAAAACAAAGGGTATGCTAATATACAACTTAGCCAACAATCTCCCTCTTTAAGAAGATGACAAACATTTCTAAAATATTCACAAAATATTTGAAATGACATGAGTTTCATACATGTGATATACCTAAGATAAATAGGTTCTTTTGATCTCATAAAATGTGTGCTAATATACCTAAAGAGATATGGAACTTGATATTCATCTCTTAAGGCAAATTAGCACCAATTAATGTCAAGCCAAGAGATCATGAAACTCATGAAAATATTTAAAACATTTTATTTTGTTTTTATTTCTCCCCCTTTGTCATTCCAAAAACAATATCATATTTATAAGCCAATACCACTCCCCCTTAATTGCTTACTTCCAAAAGAATGTCAAATTTAGCCACAATTTAGAAAACAATATGTATTTGTAACCAAATATAAGGGATGTTATGCCCTGACAAGATATGAGATTCCTTTAGTCTCATAATGGAATCAATTAATGTATCTCTAACCAAATATAAGGGATGTTAAGCCCATATTTGTATAGAGAATGCAATTAAGAGCAAGATAAAAAAGATATGCACATTAGATCCAAGAAATTTGTGAGTCAGTTTTTATGATCTTCAAGCAATCTTGTTTGTTGAAATATTTTTATTTAGAAATTTTCTCATTCTGAGCATTTAACATGATGATACAATTACATATTTAATACACCAATATGGGTGCAAGTGAATGATTTTATTTACAAATAAGCATTTTTCTCAGGCTTAGTTTTGGTCGACTGTGACTTCGACCGAGGGTTTTTCGACCAAGAGGTCATTTCGTAGATTTCCAATTAATGTAGTTTATCTAGTATGATAAATATATAACATTTTCCTCTATATTATCATAAGTGACCAATCAACTTTATGCATATTTAATTATGTTTCAAGTAATGGGTTTAAGCAACACATATATTGTATAGAATTGAAATCACCTCCTTTCTAAAAATTTGAAGAACAAAACATCCATCCCAAAAGTACTCAAAAGGCATGTTGAAACTGGTGTAAAAATTTCAAAGCATTATCAATGGTATACGACACAACCAAAGTATAGCAGGAGAATAAAAACATGACTATATTCGATTTATAAAACAAGGTAACATCTTAAACTTACATGAAGGGTAAATCATAAGGATCCATGTAGAGGAAATCTAAACCCCCTCAAGGTTGACTCCAAGCTTTTAACATCTCAATCTAAGTCCACATCTTTAAGCCATGTCCACCATGTCCTCCACCTAGGGTTGTAATCATACCCCAACAAGAAGGGAAGAAAAGGTAACATCAACAAAGGTCGGTATGTTCATACTAAATAGGAACACTGAGCAATATTTTGAAATAAAGGAAAACTAATATAAAGGCCTCCCATAGAAAAGACAAGGAATACCCAAAAGGGCATAAAAGGTAAAGAAAAACAACAAGGTGATACTTGCCATTAAAACAAATACAAGATTTTGCCATATATATACATCACTACCATGGTGGGAAATGAAACACAATAAGAGTAAATAGGGCAACACCCCACAATCATCATCATAACCTGTATGCATGTGAGATAAGCATAGCCCTAAGCAAGAAGAGAAAATAGATAAAATCAGTAAAGGCTGGTATGTGCATACAAAATAGGAACACTGAGCAATATTATGAAATAAAGGACAAAAAATATAAAAGGCTTCCCATAGAAAAGACAAGGACTACCCAAAGGGTCATAAAAGGAAAAGAACAACAACAAGGATATATTTGCCATTAAAACAAATAAATGATTGTTCCATATATATACATCCACTACCATGGTGGGAAATGAAGCACAATAAAAGTAAATAGGGAACACACCCCACAATCATCATCATAACCTACATGCATGTGAGATAAGCATAGCCCTAGAACAATATAAATACAAAGGCGGCCAAGAATAACATATCTTGAACCTGGTGAGACATGGGCCAAGAATCACACATCCTACCCTAGTATGGGGAATCACACATCCACCAACCAAATATATATAACATGGTCCCAGAATCACACATCCTACCCTGGCATGGGGAATCACACATCCACCATCCAAAATATCACAATGTTCCCATAAATCGTAATGAGATAGAACCAATGCAGTTATACTACTCTAGTGCTACTGAATCACTTAGCCGGTAAATGCAGAGGCAAGTAGAAAGTATGATCGGAAATTATCATATCAAACAATGGACAACTCATGCATCCACAAATAAACATCCACAACACAGTGGGCAGATTCCATCAACCAGTCTATCATGCACCGTAGCACAAAATAAGATATCTAGAGAATATCCAAGACCATAATAAGCAAGATAGTTCATGTGTACCATGATATCAAGAGATAAGACATATTGTGTAGGCCATAGTCAAAAGAATGATAAGATAGGTGAATTTCTCAACATTGAGGAATAGGGGATACAACATACCTCAACTTCGGAGTCCAAAGTCCAAAGTCACTTCTAGGTCCAAGCCTATGCTTCTAAAGAACCTATGATGCATATATGTGGAATTTAGGGTTAGGTTTCCATTAATTATTCAAAACCCTTAAAATCACCTTTTTATTATTAGTGAATTATGTTATCAAAACCATGCCATGTTTTATATTATCTTTTTTTGAGTTCAAAATATATTTTATTATATTTTTTTGACTTATATAGTATTAGTTATGAATTTTGCAAGTTATTACTTATTTAGGAAAAATCCATTAAAATCACCTTTATAAAATATCATATTTAAGCGACAAACTTAGCACCATTAGATAGGTTATATTTTTCTAATTCGAGATCATATTTTATTTCATTTTTCTGAGCTATGAATTATTTAATATAGATTTTAGAAAATGACCAATCGGAAAACACCGAAAATCCACGTCATCGAATATAACCAGTTAGTGTTCCAATTTGCTGATTTGGTCGAAGCCGAAGTCGGCAACTCAGACAAACCCACAGACAACTGGGCAATTCACATATGCGGAAAAGATTTCCCCAAAATATGGGTTAAATGACACTTTTGCACCTTGTTGAAAAACAAAGTATTATGAGAAATAGGAGGGACAGAGAAGAGATTTGATAGAGAGGATTCATCCTTGATTCCTTCGTGACACCATGGCCATGAGAAACATCAGGCCATGGTTCCAGAGGAAGCTCCTCCCCAAGACAACCCTCAGGGATGCTCCCAAAAACCCACAACCAACTTCGTCAAAGTCGACCAGCACATGCCTTAAGTCAAAGACGTATACTAGTATACGGAAAACAAACCAGGATTTCCACCATGGTCGACCAAGTGAAAAATAGAGAAAGGATGTGAGGTATTTTGAGGGAGAAATACCATCATTAGACATGCGATGAATCTTTCTGTAGACACACAAAACACAATGGAGTGAAACTGGTTAACCAGGTTGAGAGCACCCGCCACATTCATCTCTGAAACACAAAAGTAAGGGTTGAGTTTCAGAGAAGTATGAACGGCTCCAAACTACAGAGAGTTCTTACAATGAAAGAGAGTGAAAGGGTATGGGAATCCTTATGGTGCCTTCAATTTAGTTGGAGGTGACCGGAGTCAGAGATTCATGGTTGTGGCATATGATGAGGAAGATGGCCTTTGCAGCGCCAGCCCACAGTGCCTCAGGGTGAATAGAGGGTAGAGGAGGTGAAGAGGAGGGTCGGCGGTGCTTTAGGCATGAATATATGGGCATGGGGAAACTCATATCACTGACTGTGTGAACCTGGCAGAGAGCCACGCAATACCCCAAATGGGCATTTCTTATATAGATCATGAAAGGAAACAAGTAAAGGTTTGAAAGATCCACAATCAAAAAAGGAAACTCATAAATCAAAAATCAAGAAAATATGTTAAGAATCGAGGAAGAAATGTGGAGAGGAAGCTCACGTATATTGTACTTAACGAAACAGTCTCCTACCCAAGGTAGGAGACGATATCCAAGCCATCAGACCGTATCCAATGGTCACAAAGAAAGCCAAAATCTAAAGGGTCTAGGAAGGAGTGTGACATGTAACCATAGAAAATTGGAAATAAAATTGCATGACGTGTAAATCGATCAATTTAATAAAGTGATATTTGCATTAAATGTCCTTTTTTTCTCTCTTCAATAAAAGGCTAAAACATTATCCGAATTAGATGAAATTTACACATAGGCCAAATAAGGCATGTAGATTCTGATTCTTCATTTTGATTTTCTTTTGTATGACTTTTAACGCATTAAATAATCCATTCTTTGTTTCTCCCTCCTCATGCATAAATGAAATTAGGATTATCTAAATTTGATGAAACTTGACACACAAGTCATATTTAATGTGTTGGATATGAATTTTCTATCAATTTTACATTTTGGAGTTGTTTGTATATTTATTTAATATTTTGAAGGTTCTATACACTTTCTCTTTCCTGATTTCACCTTTTAAGCAAGCTTTCTCCAAATTGGATGAAAAATCACCCAAATGCTATATTTATTATGTAGATTACGAATCTAAGATTATTTTCCTCTTATGGAGTTATTTATTATTTTATTTGATATTTTGGGAAAAACACACATCTTATTTTCTAATTTGAATTAAATGAATCATTATTATGTGAATAACATGAAACTTGACTCCCAAGGCAATTGGGACCCAACGAACAAGAATTTAAACTTAGATTTCACTTTTGGGATTTCTTTTTATGAGATATGTCATATGGCCCATTAGTGGACCATTAGTTCATTATTCATCAAATTATATTCTTATTATCTCCATATGTGTCATATATGATTTATTAAGCATGATTTATTATGTTACTCTCTATATAATACTTGTGACACATTTTATGTTATATTATTGGCCTAATTACATGCATTAGCTCATTTGGGTTATACTAAACCTTGTTTGGCTAAGTCTAAAAGATCAAACTTCTAAGGTAGGGTTCGATATCTGGTATGTTACATCACTCAACCCCTTAAAAGGATTTAGTCCTCGAAATCTAATCATCCAAACCTCCAACAACCAACTACTCTCCACCCATTAAAAAGGTTCAACCTAATAAGTAAAACTAATCAACATTTAGGGTTACCCACATATCTTTTAGTTATGAAAGTTTTATAGATTTATGTTATCCATGTATCCATCTAAAAGATAGAACCAACTTAAGGTTGAGTTTTATGTCCTTGTGTCTCTAACCGATCAACCCTACATGAGCATCCACAAGTCATACGGTATGTCAACTACACCTTTATATCAAACCTAGTCCAACTCCAATGTGAAAATTAGGGCTAGATTCCAATCAAACTAGAGTTTCTTTTCATTATCACTTAGTTCAAGAAAACTTCGGGAAAATCTAGAGAAAACATTTTGTTTTGTACATATAATATTATGTGGAAAATAATTTTTTTGTGAAAAACTTTTGTGATTGAAAACTAAAATTAGGGCCCAAAATCAAAACGAGAAACCAAGTCACAATTTCCATAATATGACCTCTTATCATAGTCTCATCCTCAAATCAAACCTTGTTTCATAAAAAGATCATCATTGATAAAATCTAGGGTGAACATCTCATCTAAAGGCAACTATCTAAGTCAAGGGTCTAACTAGGGAGACAAAATTGAAATAGTCAAATTCCGACTACCATGGGCTCTGATACCATGTTGTAAAGAAATGAAATCACCTCCTTCCTAAAAATTTGAAGAACAAAACATCATTCCAAACATGCTCAAAAGGTATGCTGAAACAGGTGTAAAATTTTCAAATCTTTATTAATGGTATACAAAACAACCAGAGTATAGAAGCGGAATAAAAACATGACTATATTCAATTTATAAAACAAGGTAACATATTAAACTTACATGAAGGGTAAATCATAAGGATCCATGTAGAGGAAATCTAAAACACGTCAAGTTTGTCTCCAAGCTTATAACATCTCAATCTATGTCCATAACTTTAAGCCACGTCCACCATGTTCTCCACCTAGGGTTCGAAGCATACCCCAACAAGAAGAGAACAAAAGGAAACATCAACAAAGGCTAGTATGTGCATACAAAATAGGAACAGTGAGCAGTATTATGAAATAAAGGACAACAAATATAAAAGGCTTCCCAAAGAAAAGACAAGAACTACCCAAAAGGGCATAAATGGAAAAGAACAACAACAAGGAGATACTTTCCATTACAACAATTAAAAGATTGTGCCATATATATATACATCCACTGCCACGGTGGGAAATGAAGAACAATAAGAGTAAATAGGGCACACACCCCCACAATTATCATCATAACCTGCATGCATGTGAGATAAGCATAGACCTAATCCAGAAGAGAAAATAGATAACATCAGCAAAGGGTGGTATGTGCATACTAAATAGGAACACTGAGCAAGATCATGAAATAAAGGGGAAAAAATATAAAAGAATTCCCATATAAACGACAAGGACTACCCAAAAGTGCATTAAAGGAAAAGAACAATAACAAGGAGATACTTTCCATTAAAACAAATAAAAGATTGTGCCATATATATACATCCACTACCATGGTGGCAAATGAAGCACAATAAGAGTAAATAGGGTACACACCCCACAATCATCAACATAACCTACATGTATGTGAAATAATCATAGCCCTAGAACAATATAAATACAATGGCGGCCAAGAATCACACATCTTGAACCTGGTGAGACATGGGCCAAGAATCACACATCCTGCCCTAGAATGGTGAATCACACATCCACCACCCAAATATGTATAACATGGTCCAGGAATAACACATCTTTCCTTGACATGGGGAATCACATTCACCTTACAAAATTTCACAATGTTGCCATAAATCATATTGAGACAGAACCAATGGAGTTATATTACTCTAGTTCTACTCAATCATAAAGTAGGTAAATGTAGAGGCAAGTAGAAAGTATGATCAAAAATTATACAATATTGCCATATCACATAATGGACAACTCAGGCATCCACAAATAAGCATCCACATCATAGTGGGCAGATACCATCAACCAGTCTATCATGCACCATATAACTAAGATATCAAGAGAATATCTAAGACCACAATAAGAAAGATAGTTCACATGAACCATGGCATATTGTGCAGGACATAGTCAAAATCATGATAAGTTAGGTTAATTTCTCAACATTGACGAATAGGGGATACAACATACCTCAACTTCAGAGTCCAAAGTCCAAAGTCACTTCTAGGTCCAAGCCTAGGCTTCCAAAGAACCTATGATACATATATGTGGAATTTAGGGTTAGGTTTCCATTAATTCTTAATAACCCTAAAAATCACCATTTTATTATTAGGGAATTAGGTTATCAAAACCATTCCATGTTTTAGATTATCTTTTTTTGAGTTCAAAATATATTTTATTGTATTTTTTGACTTATATATTTTTAGTTATGAATTTTGCAAGTTAGTAGTTATTTAGGAAAAATCCATTAAAATCATATTTTTAAAATATCACATTTAAGAAAAAAAACCTAGAACCATCAGATAGGTTATATTTTTCTAATTCTAGATCATATTTTATTTCCTTTTTCTAAGCTATTAATTATTTAATATAAATTTTAGAAAAATGACCAATCAGAAAAATCTGAAAATCCACGTCATCGAATATAACCAGTCAGCATTTCAATTCGTTGAGTTGGACCAATTTGAAGTCAGAAACTCAGACAAACCCACAAACAAATGGGCAATTGGCATATGCGGAAAAGGTGTCCCCAAAATAGGGGTTAAATGACCCTTTTTCCCCTTATTGAAAAACAAAGCATTACGAGAAAAAAGAGGGATAGAGAAGAGATTTGATAGAGGGGATTCATCCCTGATTCCTTTGTGGCACCATGGCCATGAGCAGCATCAGGCCATGGTTCTAGAGGAAGTTCCTCCCGAAGACACCCCTCATGAATGCTCCTAAAAACCCACTGCCAACTTCCTAGAAGTCAACCAACTCCTGCCTGTAGTCAAAGTCGTATACTTGTATACGGAAAACAAACTAGTAATTCCACCATGGTCGATCAAGTAAAACACAGAGAAAGAAGGCCACGTAGTCCGAGGGAGAAATACCACCATTAGACACATGATGGAGCTTTCTGAAGACAGACAAAATGCAATGGAGCGAACCCGAGTAACTAGGGTGACAGCCCCCACCACAGCCATCTCTGAAACACATAAGTGAGGGCCGAGTTTTAGGAAATCACGAACGACTCCAAACTATGAAGAGTTCTTACAATGAAAGAGAGTGAAAGGGTATGGGAGTGCTTACGGTGTGGTCAATTTCGTTGCAGGTGACCGGAGTCAGAGATTCATGGATGCAGAATCTGACGAGGAAGATGGACGTGGATATATGGGCATGGGGAAACTCATATCACTGACTGTGTGATCCTGGAAGACAGCCACGCGTAACCCCAATTGGGTATTTATTATATAGATCACGAAAGGCAATGAGTAAAGGCTTGAAAGATCTACAATCGAAAAAGGAAACTCGTGAACCAAAAATCAAGAAAATTTGTTAAGAATCGAGGAAGAAATGTGGCAAGGAAGATCACGTATACTGTACGTAACGAAATTAGTTTCCTACCCAAGGTAGGAGACGATCTCCAAGCTGTCAGATTGTATCCAATGGTCACAAAGAAAGACAAAATCTAAAGGGTTTAGGAAGGAGCATGACAACTAACCATAGAAAATCAGAAATAAAACTACGTGACATGTCAATCGATCAATTTAATAAAGTGATATTTGCATTAAATGTCTTTTTTCTCTCTCTTTAATTAAAGACTCAAACATTATCTGAATTCGATGAAATTTTATGCAGAGGCCAAAAAAGGCATCCAGACTTCGATTCATTAATTAGATTTTCCTTTTGATGACTTTTAATGCATTATTTTTTTTTTGAGAGGGGGACGGAGAACCCATGGTGGGCTCCCCGACACAACTTCTATTAGCTAAATAAATCAAGGTTCACAAGAGCTAACAGGTTTGAAGGAAAAGAATGCGTAAAGGAAAAACTATCTACTTGACCTCTACGAGCTAGATTGGCTACCTCATGGGCAACCCTATTACACCTACGATTAACATAAAGAAAACTACAAGCAGTAAACTGATATTGCAGTGCTTTGAAGTCTTCAGCAATCGCTCCTAGGTAGTACCGCCGTGGCTTCTTATTGGTGCATGCTTGAACTGCTTCCAGAGAGTCCATCTCTACTTCAATTTGTCATATCCTGCTTCCTTTGCCCAAAGTAGTGCTTCTCTCGCTGCTAGCATTTCGGTGATGGCTAATCCCATCCCTTGGTTGATTTTCTTCCCCGCTATGCCCACCAAACGTCCCGTCTCATCCCTAGCAGCCAGACCAGTGCCCGCTCCTTCATCCTCACCCACTGAGCCGTCCACATTTATCTTAATTTTCCCAAGCGCTGGCTTCCTCCACCTGCAACGTTTGTCTGGCGTCTCACTGGTGTTCCCCCCGTCTTCATCCTGGTGATTGTCAGCTGCCACTCTCCCCACCTACTGGCCATCGGGGCACCTGCTTCCTCTCCTGACGCTCCTATCCAGCCCATGCATCGTTTGCTGGATTCCGTCAACCCCCCCTTTATACTGTCGCAACTCGTCACCCCCACGTCGTGCATCATGCACGCCTCCTCATCGGCCTAACCCGCCCCTCCTCTGCTTGCGTTCGTTGCCAGCCTGACACACCATCGTCAACTCTCCACGTAGTATGTATCCGTTGCGAACCTCGTTGCTTTAGAAGATTCGAGTGCACCTTACTTTCCATGCCGTCCACATGCCCGCCACTATTAGTTCATATTCGTGTGCTGACCTGCCCTCCAACGCTGCTGTCAAGGACGAGATGATGTCTTCATCACTAGCATCGTTCGCCCACGTTTGTACTTCACTCGACGTCTTCTCCCATACTTCCACCGCACTAGGGCAGCGGCATAGCATGTGGGGAATCGTTTCCTTCTCAGCCCCACATAGCATGCATGCACCGTCTTCCATGCAGTGTCTGTCAAAAAGGCGCCCCCGTGTAGCTAGACTGCCCGTACTTGCCCTCCACAGAAAGTGCGCTGTCTTGGGACTCCACCCATCATGCCAAATGTGTTTCCATAGTGAATCCCCCCGCTGGTTTGCAAAATCCCTCGCCTCTTCCTTCCCTAACAGCCCCAACCAGTAAGCAGATCGAACAGTGAACTCCCCATCCCTTGAAGGCTACCACATCAGAGTATCCTCAGGGTCCCTCATGCTGCGGTGTATAGCATGTATTCTTCTAGCGTATCTCACTAGAAAACACTCGTTGACTCTTCCTGGGTCCCATTGAGAACCATCTTCTGTCATGAGTTCCTGGACTATGTTAAAGTCTGACACATTCTCCCTTTTAAAATGTGCAAGTGTTTCACCCTCATTAGGCAGCCCCCTATCTTCCCAGATATTCACCTTTGTACCATCACCCACTCTCCATTGTGTTCCTTCTTTTAGTAGTGTTTTTGCTCCCCACAGGCTCCTCCAAGAGAAACTAGGATTGTGTCCCCTTCTTGCTTCCCATATGGACGTCCTTGGGAAATACCTAGCTTTGAGAACTCGAGCCACAAGAGATTCCGGATTGTTTGCTAACCGCCACAACTGCCTTGCCAGGAGAGCTTGGTTAAAGGTATAGAAGTCCCTAAAACCAAGACCCCCTTGTCGCTTTGGTCTGCACATGTTCTCCCAACTCATCCATGATATTTTTCTTTCTTTGTCTTTTGCTCCCCACCAGAATCTAGTAACCATCTGCTGGATCTCCGCTATGGTACCCGTTGGCAGCTGGAAGATGCTCATGACGTATGTGGGAATAGCTTGGGCCACCGCTTTGATGAGTACTTCCTTCCCTGCTTTTGACAATAGCTTCTCCGTCCATCATTGAAGCTTCCTCCAAACTCTGTCTTTATTATAGCTGAATACCTACTTTTTTGACCTGCCCACAGCTGTCAAGAGGCCCAAATAACTAGCGTGTCTGTCTACAACTCTCACACCAAGGAGCTGCCTCAACTCTTCCTGCTTGTTTGCCGCTATCCCTTTGCTGAAGACAACCTCCGTCTTATAGAAATGTATCTTTTAACCTGATGCATGTTCATATTGGCTGACAATTTCAACTATCTTTAGACATTCGGCGGTGTTGGTTCTAACACAGAGTATGCTATCATCTATGAAAAAAAGGTGTGAGATAGAGGGCGCCCCCCTACTTGGCTTGATGCCATGCAAGAGGTTTTCACGTGTAGCGGTAGAAATCAAAGATGAAAAAGCTTCTGCACATAGAATGAAAAGGTAGGGGGATAGAGGGTCACCCTGGCGAAGTCCGCATGTAGGCATTGGGCTTTGGGTGTTGTCTCCATTAAAGGCGAACACGTGTTTGACGGACGTTATGCATTCTTGGACCTTGTTCCTCCACTTCTGCCCAAACCCCAATCTCTCCATAGTGGCATCGAGAAACCTCCACTCTACTCTGTCATACACTTTTGACATATCCAGCTTCAAAGCTAGGCTTCCTTTTTTCCTTCCCCTGTCTCTCTTCATAGCATGAAACACTTCATATGAAATGAGGGCGTTGTCTGTGATCAATCTACCTTGCACAAAAGCACTTTGATTCTCCGATACAATGTTGTCCATAAGTGGCTTCAACCGGTTTTCCATGACATTGGATGCTATCTTATAAACCACATTGCAAAGACTAATTGGTCGGAATTCCCCTATTGTCTTCGGCGTGTCTGTCTTCAGGATAAGCACAACCAAGGTATCATTTACCTCCCCTATTTCCCTCTCCCCCTTCCACCACCCTTTGATATAGCTCACCACATCCTTCCCAACAATTCCCCAATAATTATGGTAGAACATGGCCTTCATAACGTCTGGGCCTGGTGCCTTATTTGGATGCATCTGTTTTAGAGTTGTCCATATCTCCTCATCCTCTATATCCCTCTCAAGGTCCTCCTTTTGGGCCACTGCTATCATCTCCTACAGCCCCTTTGTAGCCTCCTTAAAACCTGTGGGATTGCTTGAATGAAACAACTGTGCAAAATGCTTAATGATGATTGCTTTAATGTCCTCCTCCTGTGATTTCATGACCCCTTGTTCATCTTCTAAGCAGTCAATTATATTCCTCCGCCTCCTGTTTGAAGCTTTTTGGTGGAAATAAGCAGTATTACGGTCTCCTTCTTTTAGTTCCTTCACACGGGCCCGGGCCGCCCAATATTCCTCATTCTTCTGCAGCCAGTATTGCAGTTCTTTTGATTTTTCCTCTTCCCTATCTAGATTTATTTGATCTGGGGGGAGAGCTTGCAGCCCCTTAAGCTCATTCTCAAGCTCCTTCACCTTCCTTCTTCTTTCTCCAAACTTCTCGGATGCCCATGCTTTTAGGCTCTCCTTACACCGTAGCAGCTTTGTTTTCAACTCACTGCCTTCTTCGGCTTCCCATGCCTCCTTAATGACCATGCCACAGTTGTCCTCCCCCACCCACATTGGTTCAAACATGAAGTGCCCTTTCCTCTTTCTATTATTGTCTCTCCTGTCCGCCTTCAGAATCCATTCTTTATTTCTCCCTCCTCATGCATTAATGACATAAGGATTATCCAAATTCGATGAAACTTGACACACAAGTCATATTTAATGTGTTGGATACGAATTTGTCATCAAGTTTACATTTTGGAGTTATTTGTATATTTATTTAATATTTTTAAGGTTCTCTACACTTTCTCTCTCCTGATTTCACCTTTTAAGCAAACTTTCTCCAAATTAGATGAAAAGTCACCCAAAGGCTATATTAATTATTTAGATTATGAATCTAAGATTATTTTCCTCTTTTGGAGTCATATATTATTTTATTTGATATTTTGGGGAAAACACACATCTTCTTTTCCAATTTGAATTAAATGAATTATTATTATGTGATTAACGTGAAACTTGACTCCCAAGGCAATTGGGACCCAAAGAACATGATTTTAAACTTAGATTACACTTTTGGGATTTCTTTTTATGAGATATGTCATATGGCCCATTAGTGGCCCATTAGTTCATTATTCATCCAATTATATTCCTATTATCTCCATATGTGTCATATATGATTTGTTAAGCATGATTTATTATATTCTCTGTATAATACTTGTGACACATTTTAAGTTATATTATTTGCCTAATTACATGCATTAGCTCATTAGCGTTACACTAAACCTTGTTTGGCTAAGTCCAAAAGATCAAACTTCTAAGATAGGGTTTGAGATCTGGTATGTTACCAATTGTAACGTCCCAGGATTTGAGGCCTCATATAAAATGATTTTATAAGGAATGAGTGAGCTACCCATATCACCAAGGTACACCTCCTTTTTTGGGAGCCCATCACTAAAGAAATCCATAGTTAAGCCTTCACATAGGTTGAGCTCTTTGTCGACCAAGATATCGTTCTGTGTTTTCAATAAATTCAACATTTCTAATGTATACAAATCATGCTATTATTTTTTTATAACACATTTAAGAAATCATACAAGAACATACAAGTTAATGCTTATTTTAGTTGAGATAAGACATTATGAATTTCAAAATGATATTTAGGTCAAATCTCAACAAACATATCCAACAATATTATGTTGAGGGTTTTGGAACCCAAATTAAGTCAACATATTTCTTTTTCTTGTGTGGACAAGAGAATGGATAGTGTCCAAAATGTTGAAAATAGTGACAACTAATAGAATAAATTTAATTTATGCTCTTAGAATATTGGTTATGCGCTATAATGTCTTTGGGCACATACATGATCTTTAATTTGGGTTTTTGTGTAATTCTTGTTCTAGGATTTTGAAAAAATTTCTCTTTAGGTACATAGCCTAGCCTCTTCTTCCAACTTGTCCAAAAGAGTTTTTCAAGATTGTATCAAGAATATTATTACTCTTTAGACTATCAACATGTTTTTGTAACTTAGCAATTCCATCAATTTTCTTTGCAATATCTAATTTTTCTAGATCTAAACATGAAAGCAAGCGTCTCTTTCTTTAGCAATGATATCCTAATTTGAATGATAACATAGAGTAGGTTGAGTTTGATAATTATTTATCATAGCAAGAAATTCAACCTTTTTTTGAGAATGAAGATTATTATTAATTTCTGGAGCAAGCAAATTGATATTGTAATCACTAATAGATGATTTCAAGGTAATTTTTTCAGACATAAGATTTTCATTTTCAGAAGTAACATCATATATTTTAGCATCGAAATCATCATTTATTTTTGTAAGCTTCCTCAATTTCCTTTTGCAGTCAACATATTTATCATGATGTTCTTCTAGACTATTAACTAGTTCTTCCTTAGATAAATCAAGAAGACTTACCTCATTTCCTTCTTCACCCATTGTTATAATAAGACAAATCACCTTGTCTTCTTAAGCCATTAGACATTCTACTTCTTCTTCTCCCCTCTTGCTATCATCACTTGACACAGCCCAAGCTTCTTTGTAGGCTTTTTCTTTCTTCCTAAAGGGGGAATTCTTACCTTTCTTGACTTTAGGAAAATCATTCTTTACACATCCCTTCTTTCCACATTCAAAGCACCAAAGGGAAGAAGAGGAAGAAACACTAGAATTTTTTTTAGATTTAAATCTTCTATATTTCCTACCATTTACAATGAGTTCCTACTCTTCACTATCTTATTCATTTGTTTCACTACTTTCTTTAGTTGTTGCCTTAAATGCAATGTCCTTCCTTTTCTCCTTTTTGTGTTTGGCTACCAATCTTGCTTCTTCATCACGTGTAACTTCATGAGTCTATAGATTTCTGATGAGTTGCTCCATCTTCAATGTGGTAAGGTCATTGGCTTCTTTAGTGGCCGCCACCTTTGTCTTGTACTTTGGTGACAACACTCTATGAATTTTGGAAATTTGATCTTCCTCAGTTGTATATTTACCCAAGGCATTCAACCTATTAACAAATAGTAGAAAACCTTGCATACATTTCAATAATAGACTCATTAGGTTGCATACAAAATTGTTCAAAGCTTTGTTTAAGAATGTTAATCTTGGTATTCTTAACTTGAGTTGTACCTTCATGTTTAGTTGAAAATTTATGCCATATTTCATACGCAATTTCACATGAAGATACCCTATTAAGCTCACCAACAGAAATAGAACAATATAAAATGCTTATAGCTTTTGCATTCAAGTGAAGTTGCTTTACCGTTTCAGGATTCTGTGTTGTAAAATCCATTCTAGGAAGGTCATAGTTCAAGGACATTATCATCCAAAGATCCAATGTTATCCCTTAGAAGTAGAATTACATCCTTATTTTCTAAAGAGTATAGTTGCTTCCATCAAAAGGTGGTGGCCGGCTCACGTAAGTTCCTTCAAGGTTGAGGTTGCAAAGTATATCGTCCCCCATTGAAGACTCGTTAAGGCTCCTTTAATACATACTAAGATACCAACTGAAATATCTAGAGTGGGGGTGAATAGAGATTTGGGTACTTTAAAATTTAATTGAAAACTCTAACCAATGAAGGAGGAGGAAACAAGGAAGACACTTTGATGTAGTGTGGTTCCAACCTTTGAATCAAAGGTTGTCAATCCACTACCAAATTGTCTCCAATTGGGATTTTAAAAGTGATTTATTTTATTTATATAACAAATTACAATCACCTTCAACAACCTTGAATTAGCCTCAACCTCCTTGATGTATCCTTCTTGAAGTAACTTGAAGTCCTTGGAGCATCCTTCACAACCTTGAAGTAGCTCCACCACCTTGAGATAGAATTCACCTAGACGTAGCACCAACCTCATTTGAATCAACCTTCTTGAAGTAACCTCACGCAACCTTGGAGAGTATTTCACCACCTTGAAGTAGCTCTACCTCCTTGAGATAGACTTCACATAGAAGTAGCTCCAACCTCCTTTCAAGCAGCCTTCTTGAAGTAACCTCAAACAATATCCCTCAGACAGCCTCCTACACTTGGAGTAGTCAAGCAGAACAAATACAATATAAAGGAAATAGATTTGAAGAAAGAAAATACTTAACTAATAAAGTACAATGCTTTGATCCTATATTAAGTGTATAGATATCCTATCCACTTAAGATGGATGTCGCTATATGTGGTGGCTAGGAGATTGTAGCTATAGAACACAACTTTAGAGCACAAGGAAGAAGATAGCAAGTGAATCTCATCTTTGTTTCTCTCTAGAATGGATGTTCAAGTGTAGCTTGTGTATTGTTGTATTCAAGTGATGATTTGGGTATCCTAAGGCGTATCTTATTTATAGGAACAGTTTACAAGTGATTAGGGACGTTGTGGGTAGTGTCTAGAGTGTTGTTAGTGCTTAACTAGCTGTTAGGTAGAAAGTAGGTAGGTTACAATGGCTAAAATGTTCATTAAATGTGAAGTTTCCAGAACTATTCGCAGTCGACAATATTGTCAACCAGATGACTCTCAATCCACAAACGTGTCAACCAGATGACTATCTAGGTTCATCTAGATGTAATGTTTATATGTTTGTTTCTCTCTTGTTTAAACCTATTACAACGACTAGATCTCGGTCAACAATATTGTCGATTGAAATTGACTCAGTACTAAAGATTTACAAAGTTATTTTTTGACTGTCTAGTCTTTGACCGAGTGATTCTTGGTCTATAATTTTGTCAATCGAGAAGGACTTTTTGTAAGGATTTTCAATGTATGTGAGGTCCTATTCATGAGTCATATGAAACATATAAATCCTAAATTCTTCATATAAGTGTAAGATAGGGTTTTGGGTGGATATGAAATATTAATGCTTGATTTACAAGATATCTATGTACTTGTACATTATATACATGTACAAGTTTTTACATTGAGTACAATTATGAAAATATTAAACATTTAAGAACATTCATCTTCAACTATCCACTTAGTATGATCTCCTCATTTTCATGAACCTTGAAGTACTCAAAAAAGCATGTTAGATCCACAAGAATGAAATGTTTGTCATCATCAAAACAAAGGGTATGTTAATGTCCAAATTTTTTTTTTGGAGAACCTTTCAACTATTTCATCATAAAAGAGCTTACAAATAACATGCTAAAATGAATGTGATAAAACATGGTATTATCAGTACCATTACAATTATTATCTTGTAAGCTAAAGATAGACCTTAGGTCTATCAGCCTCTTAGAAATCTGAGAGAAGAAGTGGGTTTTAGGGTGATGATTAACCAAGCTCCTTTGAACTTGGATGGCTTCACGTGCCAATTGAGTCTTCAGTGGCTTGAAAGATTAGTAGTAGGAAGGCCTAAATGACTAAATCAACAATTTGTATAGCCTAATATAGACCTTAAACTGCATTAGTTTCAATGTGATCCTCTTGATTAATTCTGTATCCATTCCTCAGGTTGTACAGGTCAGCATTGGTGTGGTTGAACATGGATCCACTTCAGAGGTCACTTCTAGTCTCTAAATATCCTCAATCTCTTCTCTTAAAGATTTATTTGCCAGTCTCGATCTTTTCCTGTTAGCCTCACTATTTCTCACTGTCCCACACCTCTTCATCTTTTCTCCACTTCCTTTAATTCTCCTACCTACTTATTGCTTTTGTGTGACATCCATATTGGTTGCCTTGCTTTAATTTATTGTAGAGGTTTGAACTGAATGCTTGTTTATGTGCGAGACATCTTTCTCTGCATCAACTTGGATAGTCACTACTTCTATTACTTCATCCAAGTCTGGGTAGACTACTGTGTGATTGTTGGATTTATCCACTAGAATGGCATTGTCTCCCTCCGTAGCATCTTTCTTTTTCCTCCATACTTTCTCAGTGCACTTGGATTGCCATGTGGTACCATTCCCATCAGTGGTTTTATTTGTGAGGGGTTCTGATATGTGCTCCCCTTTATCATCCTCTAGGTTGGAGAAAGGGTTTCTGGTGTTTAAGACCACTGTGTTGTGGTTATTGTTATTGTTCCTCCTCCCACCCTTCATGTACTTATATGTTTGCCATTGTTTCTCATTCAAAGTATTATCTTGAGTCGACTGTTCATATTGCTTCTGTTTCCCGTCCCTCTCCCTAGGGGGTTGTAATTGTCAAAGATGCATTCCCTGGATGTGTGCCCCTCCTAGCCGCACGAAGCGCATGCCCATGGAAGGCCTTCGTATATAACCTCGTAGTCAACCCCATTGATCAGTATAGATTGTTCTAGGTCGCTCGTGGTATCCAGTTCGAATGCAAGCTGAGAAAACTTGCTCCTGGTTCTGCTAGTCGTGTGTGCATCCACCTTTATCATCTTGCCTAGGGCTCTGCCAATGTTGTCATACATTGTGGGGACATACATATGTAATGGTAAGTCCATGATTCTTACCCACGATACAAAAAAATTTGGGTATTCCTCCTTTGATTTGAAGGTAGGGTACTACTCCCATACCAATAGATTTAGGCCAAAGACCTTCCAGGGCCCTCTTGTTAAAGCTTCTTCATAATCTCACTGACATGATAGTTGGATAAAGAAGTGGCCTTTCCCCATGTCATACATGTTGAATCTTCCTGTTATCTTCCACAGAGGTTTGAGGTTGTCCCATAGGGTCATGTAACCAATGTTAGCCCCGTGCAGACGGACCACGACTATGAACCTCCATGGTGCCGCAAGGGCTTCCTCTGCGTCTGCAACTATATTGATAGTGGGCATGCCTTCTATCTCCTTCAGCGTGACAGCTTCCTCTGGTAGCCCCTCCTCAAATAAACGATCAATGAAGCCCTCACCAGCCCCTGCGGACTATCCCTCTACGATGATGCCTTGATAGGAAGTGTTTTGGTTTGAGTGTGTCACTGGTGGGGTGTTTGTGTAAGGTTCCTCAGTTGGTGTATGCGCACACATGATTGAACGACCGCCTTCGCTCATTTGGTTATGTGTGGATCCTTTTATAGATATGCTCTTTTCAGTTTGCGATCCCTGCATGTCAGAAAAGTTGAAATGTAGTCTGACTCCTGGGATAGAGAATCCCACACCCTGGGACACATCTCCTCCTGTATTGTTCCCCTCATCGTCAGCATGCCAATCTCGAAGATCTGTGCCTTCATGATTGGCCTCCGATCCGCCGTGATCCAATTCTGGATCGTTCTTGCGTGATGTGCCGCCACCTCCGCCAGAGCCCCCCCGACCCCTAGGTTTCTCCATCCAATTTATCCTATAGGTCTTACTTCTAAATGCTATTTGGAATTTTCCCTTGCATTCTAGATGAATTTTCTATTCTTATTTAGCTTGTAGCCTACCGATTAATCATCCCATTGATGTTATAATATTCTGTGTCTGACTTGTTGTACTTGGTTTGTACGCAAGTCTTTGTCATGCGGCTAGATCATGTGACTTACTTGCATCGCTATGCCTACTATAGGAAGCTTCCTTGGTACCATTGCAAGCTAATAATATCTAACTACTAATTTCTTTCGGGTCTCCAATGTTGACACCTACACGATTGATGGTTTCTGAATCTTGAAGTTATTGCCAACAACCACCTCATGATTGATTGAACTCAGTCAAACCAGCTAACGTCCTATTCTGAGAGGACTATGCAGAATTTATGTTAGAAGAATTTTGTGTGCAACTTTCCTTTACCAACAGTTCCCATCATTTCTTAATATGCCCGTTGGAAGTGTACCGGTTGATCTTGAGGTGGGAGAGTCTTGAAATATGATCAATATTGATATGTTGGTTCTTTCGATAGTGATAGCTTGATAGATGAATGACTAGTGTATTTGTGATTCTGGGAGGATGTGGAGCATGACATCAACATCATGGATAATCTGACTATTGTTCTAAGATTCAACATGGTTTGTTATTCACTTCTCTTCTCTTGATTGTACATGCATGCCACTCTTTATACTAGTGTGTTTCAAATGTGAATGCTTTCATTTATTTGTTAGTAATGAATTTGTGAGTAGATGTGTAACTGTCTTTTTGAACTCTATCAATTAGATGTCACTAGGTTATAGGATGGAATGCTTCAGAATGAACATATCAAATCCAAGTATCATGATTTCCTTAAGAAAATGAGGCCCAAGTTATGTTTCGTGAAACTATGATTGTAGATTATATGTGATCAAGATTATCTTGTTTGTAATTTTGGATCCAACACAGATCCTCTTCTTCATGATGGTGCAACAATAGGAACCCAGGCTATCGCCAACTCATTAGACAATAAGGATGCACAAATTGGTCAAGAAAGATACATACCCTTTTTCCAAGATGCGTGTAGACCTCATTGAGTGATTAATATATGTATATCCTTTTCTTTGTACACATTGTGTAATAGAGAGAAGGTATACATTTTCCCCATGCATATTAAACATTTTAATATAAATGGAAGCAAGATCATTGACATAATGAGAATAACTTTGTCTAACTACTAAAATTTTGTAATAAAATACCATTCGTACTAACAAATTACACTATATATGCATAATCTAACAAAATATTTGTATGTGAAATAAATGGCACTACATATGTATCCAGATGTATAATGTAATTACATATGTATATGTGTTGTAACTATTGTTTTTCCATACACATTAGCTACATATAAAATATAATAAATTCATCTTTTTTCCACATATGGACTACATATGCAATTGTAGTCATACATTTAGCTAAAATTACACCTACATTTAATTATGTAAAGACAATATCTAACTAGATTTCTGACTAAATATGTGTTTGTGGCGAATGAATTATTTAACTGAATATTTGAAAAATGTAGTTAAAGTCATTACCTATACAAGCACATACTCTAATTTCTATATATGTAAAGAAAAATGTAGCTATATCCTTTAGATACAAAATATGGGGTTATCACTATAATTTTTAATAATTAAAGACTAATTTTTATGGTGCTTCATAAAATCAATTGTCGTTCTTATGGTTTGGCACCATTAGGCCATGCACATACTGGGAACATTCATGAGTGATCTAGAGTCTTGCCCATGTCCTAATAGGAGTGGCCCCACTCCACACCCATATAGTTGGACTTTAATTAAGTATATATCGTGGTTACATATACCACCAATAATAGCTATGAAATCTATTAAGAATAAGATGTGTTCAACTAATTCACTACACATTATTATTTACATCATAAGAATGAGATACAAATCATACAATACATTGAGTCGATAATGATTTCATTTTTCCCATTATACCTCCTTCCTGGGATCTCCATTCTTGAAGGTTGGGTATCCATCACTTCAACTTCTGGTATGGGCATAATCCCATTCGCCTCGATGTGTTTCTCACTAGTGTTTGACGTGATGACTTTATCATAGGATCGGCCAAATTCAACTATGTTTTCATATAATTCATAGAGATTATTCTATCACATATATGTTGCCTCACATTATTGTGATGTAGACGAATATGTCAACTATGCCCATTTTAAACATTGTTTTAGCTCTCTTTATGACATCTTGACTATCACAGTGTATAAACACTGGTGGATAAGGTCTCTCCCAAATGTGAAGCTTCATTAGAACATGGCTCAGCCATTCGACTCCAATTCCAACCTTTTCTCAGGCAATAAACTTGGATTCCATGGTGGAATGAGCTATATACATTTTTTTGGTAGGTTTCCATGATACAACACCTCCACTCAAGGTGAAGAAGTATCCACTTGTAGATTTCAATTCATATGAATCAAAAATCAAATTGGCATAACAATATCCTTCTAGCACACTTGGATATAAAAAAAATCAATCCATGACTAATTTTTCCTTTTAGGTATCCTAAAACCCTATGTGGAGCATCCCAATGATCATTGTTAGGATCTTGGGTGTATCTATTTAATCTACCTACCGCATATGCTAGATCTAGACAAGCACAATTCATGAAGTACATCATGCTTCCAAATACTTGTACATATTGGACTTTATTAACACTAGTGTAACGACATCAACTTTACTAAATAATCATGGTAAACAAAACACCAATGTGAAGCAGCGGAATTTTAAACATTGACTAAATTCAATTGTATAAAGAGTACTTTACAAAATTTCCCAAAAGGGTGTACAACTTTATACAAAAAAATAGGATCTAGGTATAGGAAGACTAAAACCGAATCAATATTGTCTCCAAGCAAAACAACTTAATATAGATAAGTCCAAGCTAGATGGTTGAACTACATATCCCTAGCCTTAGGCTGGTTCACCATTCTTCAACTATGCATTTTGATCCTATACCTGGGTGGTTGGGATCACCAAGGAAGAGAGAGATATAAGTATGTGTTAATCAAAAGGGGTAAGGACAAATAATAAACTACAACATTGCATAATAAAATGATTCACTACACTTAAGAGATCTCAAGAGTATGAGGCAATAAATCAAATAAGAAAAAGAGTAATCTACCAATAACAATGAACAACAATAATCACATAGCACGAATGGCATTATGATATAAAATCATACCAATGCAGGGTCAGGAACCTATCAGACCTGCACCAAGAAGAGAGGGGAACATACACATCCCAAACCTCAAAATATAATGTGGCAGGGGGACTAAAACCCCAGTTCCTATATAAAGTGGCAGGGGGACTAAAACCCCAGTGCCTGGAAGGAGGACTAAAACCTTAGTGCCCTATGGGTGGTTTGTACTCATGTACACTACATTGTCACTTGGCCAATAAATACATCATGTTAAATAATTCACTTGGTAGTAGTGAAATTATAAATAACATTGCATCATATAAAATGGGAACAAAACCCAAGAAATAAATCACATAGAGAGCCAACATAGGAAATACAAGATCCAAATAAATAAAGAGCCAAATAAAGGCAATAGAGAGAGAATCCAAGGCTAGCAATTGCCTCATTAGGAAAATTAGGGTTTGGGTAAAAGCCAACTGAGGAATAGGGTACTCATTGTGCATATATATATTCACTCCAAAAATAGGTTTCACATACATAAATAGGCTTCACATACCTAATTGAACATTCATAACATCACTTTCACCAAATTGACTGTGACCAATTCCACTTTATACTAGTTATAAACATTTCACATGTACTAGTCATTTAAGACCTTCTATGGAAACCTTTAATTTAGGACTTAAAACTAGGACCAAAATCTCACTTAGGTTTCACTGATTAAGAAAGCATATTTTATTTCTCAATTTGGAGTTAAAATGAATTAATTATACATTTTAGACCATTTAATATAATCAAATAGGTATCCAAAGAAAACTTCAAAAAAGGAAAATAAATTAGGACTCAAAAACCATATATTTAGATTCTAAATGAAAAATCCTTTCTAACGACTATTTATTTGCATTTTTCTAACAATGGATCGATTTACTATGAATTAAGTAAAATTAGCCAATCAGAATTTAGCAAAATGCCACATAGGTAGTCTAAGGCTCGCAAAGCAAATGCCATTGTGGCCGGACCCATGCTGACGTGGGCCGATCGGCTTTGGCCCCATTGACTGGTCCACTCGTGAGGCTCAGATCAAAGGTGATTGAGTGGATGGTCAAATTAAAAAATGCCCATGGTCGGGTGATTGATTCGATTAACATGTCGGTGGCATTATCGTCATTCGTAGGTGTCCAAAAAATGTAACGAGAAATAGAATGAGAGGTGAAAATATGAGAATACCCATGCAAAAATGATAGAGTAATTGAAGTAGTGGGGGCTTCAGGGTCAAATCACCCCCATGATTGTAGCTGCTTCGAGCCATGGCTTGAATAGCAACCTGGGGTCGGGGGAGCTACTCGCAGAGGGCCATTGAGGTGTGTTCATTGCAACCTGAGACCAGGGAATGATTTTCTCTCTCCTATGATCATGGAGATCTAACAAAGAAGCGCTCAGGTGCCCAGAACCTTGGAGCAGGGTCAGAGAAGGTTGTGGAAAGGATCGATCGAACACCCTCAAAACAGGGAGGAAACCCACTGACAACAACCCCAAAATACTCACAGAGTCTAGGCGCTTCGAATGCAAGTACGAACGTGGTCAAAGGCACACTAGAACTCAAAAACATCGAGTGTCGGAGGCAGCCAGAGCAGAGTCTATAGGATTGATCAGAGCCATCGTGAGACAAACCAAGAGTTGGAAGGGGTAGAGGGGAGGTCAGTAATGCTTACCGTGCATCCAATTGAACGTAGGTGGCCGGAGATGCAAGAAGGTGACCGAGGTAGCCGGAAACAAAGGAGGGGTAGAACCCAACACTCGGGGTTACCATGGGGCTAATTGAGAGAGGAGGAGGGAAGGTAGAGACCTGAGGGTGCTCTACGATTCTATATATAGGCCAGAGGAGGGTTCTATCACTCTCTGTATCTTGTCGTGGTGAAGATGTGAAGAGCCCTAATGGGAGTTTTGTGCACATGGTAAGAGAGGAGACAAATGATGGCTCAAAGTGAGCATCCCGAGGAGGGGAACTCAACACAATTGGAATCATGCGAAGAGGTGCTCTAAAGAGGGAGAACGGGGTCCGGGAGCCGAGGGGGTCTCAGCCGCCTGGCGGCTGGTGGTTGAAGACGGTTTTAAGGCCGTCAGATCGAGATCGGATGGTGGGGATGATGCGTGACACAATAAATGAGCATACCATAGTGTGACACATGAAATAAGTGAAATAAATGCAAAATCGATTCATCTACTATAGTTACACTTTATGGAAACTTGTAAAATCCATTTGGAGGGTCAAATAAAGTCCAAAAGCCACCAAAATTTAACCATAGGTTAATTATAACTCCTAAGACAATGCTATGCCATTGGTGTCTTGTTTTACACACATTTTGTCCATTAAATGCCATATTGACTATTAATGCATATTTTAATGTATAAAATGAATGATTCATATGAAGATAGTCTTTTAATGACATAAGTGAGTGAAATTCGAGATATTAGATACATATCAATATTGAGAGTCATATATCACTATGTTATCCTCTTATTAATGCATTATTTCCCTTTTTGGAGGAGAGAGAAAGAAAAGGGTTAATTATTCTCATAACTTAATTCAAATACACATAATTACTCATATCTTATCCTAAAAGATATAAAAGGTATAAATTAGCATTATCCACTTATATTCTCTCATTAATGGTCATATTGCATAATTAGTCCGCAATAATCACACCAAGCGGGTTATTTGTTTAAAACCCCCTACATTATCATAAATGTGGGTAGATTGAGAATTACATCCTCACGGCAGGCTCAATTTTAATATTGAGGCCAAAGAAGACTCAAAAGGATGGGACATTTATGAAAAAGTTCTACAAGGACTAGAAAGCAAATAAAAGCTCAAAAGTGGGTAAATTGCATAAAGGACCCTGAGATTTAGTTTGTTACAACACTCCACCCCTTACAGAGGATTTCGTCCCCGAAATCACAACAAGAGGGAAGAGAGAGGGTGAGTGTGTAACATCCCAACATTAGGTAACTATGTGTTACATCAAATATATGATACTTCACAAGCTCTATACATAAGCCAAGTCTCACTAAGGTTTCCATTACCTTTTAACAAACCTAATATAATTAAAATGTTTGGCTTATAAGCATAATCTTCATCATGAAAAAAGCATCATCACTATTAGTCCATTACTTGTGTCACATTTTACTCACATTTGTTGTAACAAGGATCACACCTCAACATTAAGTACCAAAACATATGCATTTCCCTTATAAGAGTTTTAAGTACAATTAGGGTTTACAAGGAAATCTCAACATTTATTAATGTATTAAGTCACAGACCTTAATAACCTGAATTCATTCTCCATTATCATTATATTACCATCATATGGAATTATCATAGATTATTATGTAAGAAAAGGATAATATTATCCAACAAGTTATTAAGCCTATAATAATTCCAAATAAGGTCACATAAATTATTTATCACTATATCACATGTTGACACATTATCTTTCATACTCATGTTAATCACATCATTAATCATTTTCTCATATGACATTTTGTGCTATGAATCACATTAAGCTTTAATGCATATTCATCTGAATCCAATTACTCATAATCATGTTTGTGTCATTACATGCATTTTAGTGGACAATATGAAACACACTAAACATTAATGAATTGATTTTCATACTAACTCATGATAACGTAATGAATGAGATGTATATTAGGGGACATGGTGTTATTTCTCACATATGTTGATAATTTAATCACAATTATGATTAGGTGATTATATTCCATTTACATGCATCAAGGTACAATATGTGATGATGGCACTTAAGATCTCTAAGGTATCAACAAGGCATTAAAGATATATATATGTTTATATATAGTTAGGGCTAGATGATTACACATTAGGGTTTGGGTCAACATGACCATTACAAGTTATGCATGTTAAGGATGCATTAGAACCATATATCTTACTAACCATACTATTAAGGTGACATGGTCAATATTAAGTATATTCACTAGGAGTAACTCATTATTATGCACATTAATAGTATGTTAAGGTTCAAGCATATGGACTATTCTCTTAAGATGACTTATTATATATATAAATTCATTTTTATATAAGCAAACAAGGTGAATTATAATTATAATTTGTTTGTCCAACACTAAGCATATGAACTACTAACCTCTTATCTAAGGAGTTAGGGTTTCCAAAATAGAGTAACTAGATTTCATTGCATTGAGGGACTCAACCCCCTTAATGAGGATTTCATCCTTGAAATAAGAAACTCTAAAATCTATCAATGTATAAAAGCACTACTACTAAGGCCACTTTTCAAAAGGGTTGAGCTAAAACTATGTATGAGATCCAACACTTAGTTGTCTTACTAAACACCATTATCAATTTCAAAGTCTAGTATAGGGTAGACTACTCCCAAACATGGAATTCTAAGGATCCTATAAGGAACTAATGGAAACATATGGTGATTATACATAACTAACCAAAACATCATATACTAGGTTCAAAAGGTTATTCAACAATAAGATAATTTGTCTAAAGGTATGCTATTTTGGGACAGTCAGTATCAGCTCAGGCCAGGCCGGTGTCATATGGATCTGGGAGTCCTCATAAGCCAAGCTAGTGATGCAGAGGAAAATATTGGCAGCCCCCTGATCCTGACCCTTTCTAGACACCTTTTCTTTCAACTTATGCCCTAGTAGAAACATAATAGACTAATCACCAAAAAGTTGATCAAATTATATTTCTAGTATGATATTATTATGCCCTAAATTAATATTTCATCATTGGTCAACTCTAAGGTAAAAATCTTACTAAGAGGAAACTATATAAGGTAATGGTTTCTATCTAAGAGACAAATTGAACTAGTCAAGACTCTGACTACCTTGATGCATTGATACGATGTTGTAAAGACATCAACTTTACTAAATAATCATGGTAAACAAAACACCAATGTGAAGTAACGAAATTTTAAACTTTGACTATATTCAATTGTATAAAGAGTACTTTACAAAATTTCCCAAAAGGGTGTACAACTTTATATGAAACAATAGGATCTAGGTAGAGGAAGACTAAAAACAAATCAATATTTTCTCCAAATAAAACAACTTAATATAGATGAGTCCAAGATAGATGGTTGAACTCCATATCCCTAGCTTTAGGTTGGTTCACCATGCTTCAACTGCACACTCTGATCCTATACCTGGGTGGTTGGGATCACCCTGCAACAGAGATAAAAGTATAAGTTAATCAAAAGGGGTAAGGACAAATAATAAACTACAACATTGCATAATAAAATGATTCACTACACTTAAGAGATCTCAAGAGTATGAGGCAATAAATCAAATAAGAAAAAGAGTAATCTGCCAATATCAATGAACAACAATAATCACATATCATGAATGATATTATGACACAAACTCATACCAATGCAGGGTGAGGCACCTACCGGACCTACACCAAGAGGAGAGGGGAACATACACATCCCAAACCTCAAAATATAATGTGGTAGGGGGACTAAAAACCTAGTGCCTGGTAGGAGGACTAAAACCCCAGTGCCTGGCAGGAGGACTAAAACCTCAGTGCCCTACTCATGTAAACTACATTGTCATTTGGCCAATAAATGCATCATGCTAAATAATTCACTTGGAAGTAGTGAAATTATAAATAACATTGCATCATATAAAATGGGAATAAAACCCATTAAATGAATCACATAAAGAACCAACATAGTCAATAGAAGATCCAAATAAATAAAGAGCCAAATAAAGGCAATAGAGAGATATTCCAAGGCTAGAAATTGCCTCATTAGGAAACTTAGGGTTTGGGTAAAAGCCCAACTGAGGAACAGGGTACTCATTGCAAATATATATATTCACTCCAAAAATAGGTTTCACATACATAAATAGGCTTCACATACCTTATGGAACATTCATAACAACACTTTCACCAAATTGACTGTGACCAATTCCACTTTATCCTAATTATAAACATTTCACATGTATTAGTAGGCATTAAAGCATAAGGTGTGTAAAATATACTCATTTTAGACCTTCTATGAAAAACCTTTGATTTAAGACTCAAAACTAGGACTAAAAGCTCACTTAGGTTTCACTGATTAGGAAAACATATTTTATTTCTTAATTTGGAGTTAAAATGAATTAATTATATATTTTAGACCATTTAATTTAATCAAATTGGTATCCAAAGAAAACTTTGAATAAGGGAAAGGAATTAGGACTCAAGAACCACAAATTCGGATTCTAAATTAAAAATCCTTTCTAATGACTATTTATTTGCATTTTTCTGACCATGGATCAATTTACTATGAATTAAGTAAAATCGGCCAATCAGAATTTTGCAAAATGCTACATAGGCCGTCTAAGGCTCGCAAAGAAAATGCCATTGTGGCCGGACCCATGCTGACGTGGGCCGACCAGATTTGGCCCCGTCGGCTGGTCCACTCGTGAGGCTCAGGTTAAAGGCGATTGAGTGGATGGTCAAATTACAAAAATGCCCATGGTCGGGTAATTGATTCGATTAACATGGCGGGGACATTATTGTCATTCATAGGTGTCCAAAAATTGTAATGAGAAATAGAATGAGAGGTGAAAATACGAAAATACCAATGTGAAAATGATACATGAATTGATGTAGCAGGGGCTTTAGGGTCAAAGCACCCCCAGGATTGTAACTGCTTCGAGCCATGGCTCGAGCAACAACCTGGGGTCGGGGGAGCTACTCATAGAGGCCCATTGAGTCATGTTCGTTGCAACTTGAGACCAGGGAATGATTCTCTGCTCTCCCGCGATCACAGAGATCTAACAAATAAGATCTCAAGTGCCCGTGAACCCCGGAGCAGGGTCGGAGCAGGTTGAGGAAAGGATCGATCGAACACCATCGAAACGGGGAGGAAACCCAATGACAACAACCCCAAAATACTCACAGAGTCTAGCCGCATCGAATGCAAGCACGAACGTGGTCAGAGGAACACTAGAACTCAGAAATGTCGAGCACCAGTGGTGGCCAGAGGAGAGTTTATAGGACCCGTCGATCAGAGCCTTCGCGAGACAAAGGAAGAGTTAGATGGGGTAGAAGGGAGGTCGGTGATGCTTACCGTGCATCTAATTGAACGTAGGTGGGCGGAGATGAAAGCAGGCAATTGAGGTCGCCAGAAATGTAGGAGGAGTATAAGGAGAAAATAAAGTGATTTAAGAACATGACCAGATCGTTTGTTGAAAAACAAACATGTTTTACTTAAAGAAATCAGCGTCATGCAGTCCTCCAGGACAGGCGTCGTTCTCCAAGTTTACCAATTCACAAACCTGAAGAGAAGTGTCACATTTGCGTAGACAACAAATGTTGCAGACAAAGAGATGCACCACCTCCTGTGCATCCCAACAACCGCAGGAACCACCGTCTGACAGATTGCATCTTGAAGGAAGATGATGAAAGATTTTGTTGCTTCCAGGAGAGAGATCTCCAAGCGACAAGCAGGAGTGACGGCATAAGACTCCAGGATTAGGGCTCGCTAAACACTCCCACGAATGGATGATGACTATGTTGGTATGT
The DNA here is from genome assembly GCA_963693085.1 of Alisma plantago-aquatica. Taxonomy (NCBI): domain Eukaryota; kingdom Viridiplantae; phylum Streptophyta; class Magnoliopsida; order Alismatales; family Alismataceae; genus Alisma; species Alisma plantago-aquatica. The sequence goes on along the minus strand of OY856413.1, from coordinate 1,138,830,533 downwards.
ATGCCCTGAGAGCCAATCATTAGATGATTGGTGGGATATATTAAGATTGATTTGATAAACATCAAAGGCGAGCATCCAATTCTTTCTGGTTCAGTCATATGAGATAGTGATAGAACAGATTGAATGTCTAGAGAATGACAGTACTCAATGACGTATGCCTTCAGGTTAAGGACCTAGACGATGAGATCATACAGATCCTAAGAGTTTGTACATTCTTGTTATGTCCCTACTCGGATGTCATAGTTGAAGGTAGATAGATAGCAATGACACACAAGACTAGATTGTGGTTTTGATTGATGACGGAATCTCATTAGTCATGATATAGAGATATCAAACCAAGCACATAGGTACTTGTTAGAGAACAAGTGTACCAGACAGACCCACCGGGAGTTTGACACATGGAACCATGACATGGTAGTCACAGTCAGTACTCACAGTGATGGTGGTGAGTGTGATTTTTCGACCTAAAATCACTACACTCAACACATGTCGTTGGGCACACTTTGACATCATCAAACACAGTCCTGAAACATGGGTTGTTATAAAGATGATGATTGGGTGGCTTTGACACATGGGACTTTTGAGGGGTGAGTGATAGATATGGGATTTGTCCCTCCTGAGGGAGCTTGATATCCATGGCCACTTGATGAGTAGGATTGAGAAAGGCATGCACACATGTGTGAATGAGTATGTGATATTGATGTCATACATATCTCTTCCAATCTACTCTGAGATCAAGAAAGTGAATGAACGTTGACAGGATGACTGTTCCATGCCTCGAGTTCATTTGGGATATCAGTGACAAAGGAATTATACATTCACTGTAACACCATTCACGGATTGTAGGATTGAAAGTTGTTCTCCAACTTTCTATTTCACATGGGTAGCACTGATGTGTGACTAGGCACCGCTCTTTGCTTGTGAAGTCATAAGTGTTATGGACTTTCACTGCCAATGTGAAACGGACCTGCAGGGTCACACACATAGGATTTAACCTGGAAGAGGAGTTTTGTCCACAAACAATGTTTAGATTGATTACTAAAGGAGTTTAGTAGATCAATTAAACACTTAATTAATTGATAGCTCAAAATCATAGTGTTCAAGGTGTTGGACGGTTTGATTAGAGTATCAGATTAATATGAACTGCAATTGACTGTTTCTGCACAATCTGCACTCCCAACCGATCGGCTCATGTGATGAATCGATCGCCTGAGCTTGGTGAACCGATCGGCTCAGGTTGTGAGTCCATCGGCTCATGGACAGGGTGAGACGACCGGTTCAAGTGTTGAATCGATCGGTTCAACTAGTAGAACCGAGCAAGTTGGGAAAGAAAGATTGGTGAGAAAATTCTTTTTTGTTTTACTTGTCCAATACGATTGGAAAAAGGATTGGTATTTGATACCAATTAGAAACAAAAGAAGGAAAGTCAATCGGGAACTGACCAGGGCCACGAACCGATCGGTTCAGAAATGAACCGACCGGTTGAGGTGTCCCAACCGATCGGTTGAGGAGTCAACCGACCGGTTCAGGTCCCCAACCGACCATTTCAGTTGTGAAACGATCGGTTCAGGTTCCAAGTTGGTTGTTTTTGTGGAAAATCTCGAACCCTTCTACTCCTGCTTTAGTCCCGCATTGCCCGGGATAGAGAACCCTGTCCCATGACCCTCCTATATATAGGGGTATTGGGGGCTTCTCAAACAACAACTTAGTGCAACCAGTTGCTCTGTAAAGTTGTCTTTCTTTCTAGTTTTGGTAACCGAGAGAGACCGAGCAAGTGCTACTCGATAAGGGAGGCACAACAAGGGAAAGATAACTGCAGAAAGCGACTGGTGGCAGGAGAGTGTGTTGGCAACTAGTACGTCAACATGAGGGTGCGACTCCTTACAATTCCTTATGGGACAAGGAGATTGGAGTTCCAGGTGGTCCATGTGGACTACTTCAGAGGAGGGAGATTTCTGCCGCTCGGAGGACAAATGTCAATCCCGACTGTCCGGTGAGACCAGGAGTCGTCCAGTCCTGGTTCGACCAGGAGCTGCACAAACACCATCCAAGACAGGAGGTGAAGACCACGCAAGGTGTGAGGTATTGTTGCCGAGCAAGCATCGGGACAAGGTATGATTCCACAAACCATCCTTTCCTATTGTATAGACATTGACGTGTTTCCTTGTTCTGGGTTTGGGGGAGAAAATTTTTTGTTTCCGCTGCCTTGTCATTGATACGATGTATTAAGGGCACTGTTCAAGTGTGTCATGACAGAAGGAGATCCAGTTGGTCCTCACACACTCAAGATGATTGGGTATGTGGAGAACTTGACAAGACTGGGATTTCCACTGAGCCAAGAGTTGGCTACTGACGTGATACTGCAATCGTTGCCATAATCTTACAGTCAGTTTGTGATTAACTACAACATGAACAACTTTGATAGGCCACTGTCAGAGTTGTTGGGCATGTTGAGGATAGTCGAGTCATAGATGAAGAAGGAAAAGCCTAAGTCTGTGATGGTAATCACGAGCAAGAAAGGCAAGTCCAAGCGCAAGGGCAAGGGCAAAGCTAAGAAAGGTTTTGATGCTAGCCAGGAGCCCAAGTCGTCTTCAGCTCTCAAGGCCAAGGAAGGCATGACCAAGAAAGGAAATTGCCACCATTGTCAAAAGCCAGGACATTGGAAAAGGAATTGTCCTCTCTATCTGGAAGAACAAAAGAAGAAGGAGGTGACAGACGTCTCTACTTAAAGGTGTCATGAAAATATACTTGTAACACTTTTTGAGGTATATGATACCAAGATGTAAAGTGTAAAGCACTCAATAAATGGGGCAAGTGTTTCCGCCATAGATAGGAGTACTTTAGTTTATTTTTCAGCCTTAAAGGCATGTAATACAGTTATGAACTGCTATTTCATATTTGCCAATAGATAGAAACACTTTATTTTTGCATATTGTATGACAATGATGGCAATCAATAAAGAGATGTTTCAATTTATAAAGATATGATCTTTGTGGCAATGCCTTATTTATCTTATGGTATTTGATATGCATAAGATAAAATGATACCTAAAAGTTATTGATAACTCAAACAATCAAATTAGCATCAATCATGAGAAATTCATTTCTAGTTTCCATGTGATGGATAAATCTAGACTCTTTTGGTTAGAGAACCAGTAAGAGACATGAATATCTTGGACATGATTAATCAATCTTCACTAATGGTAGTGGGAGAATGATTATCCAATTAGGTATAATACATGTGATGTATTTACATACCTTTTGGAGTAAATGCTAATACTTCAAAAGGTGTTTAGAGAAATACCAATATGAATATCTTGAAGTGTTCAAGAATATCATAGATGAAGTACAAATTTGGTAAAGTGTTAATTCTTGATGAGATCAATGAATGAAATACTTAGACCAAAATGTTTGAGATCCTTATGAGTGATTATGATAGTGAGCTCATGATTAAGGCATAATGATGTCTAAATCAAGAAGGAGTCATACTCTAAGGAGTTAGAGAATGATTATCAAATAACTGAATTCTTCTTAAAGAATACCCCACACTAATAAAGGACATTAAGAATCACAAGGAGTTGTGAGTTCTCATATCCTTGACAGATGCACCTCAATTATCTATGTGATAAGTTGGTCATGTGATGAGTCAACTATCTAGATGATGAGGAACCAAATATCGAGTTAAGGTTTATGACCATTACATCCTAAATGACTTCCATGTGAACCATAAGGTATGACCTTGATGGTAGCACCCATTGGATGGAAATCCATGAGTGCAAATAAGTCTTAAGTGTTAAGACACATGGATGACATTATGAGAAGGATGATGCTTGTTGATTGCAACTGAATGACTAAGACATTTGGCATATGGATACTAAAACCGCATTCCTATGAGAAATAAGACAAGGATGTGTACGTGACACAACCTATAAGGTTTATGAATCCACTAATGCAAATGAAGTCTATAAGTTACAATGGACTAATCAATGTGATTGATTGAGTACAAGCAACTTAGAATTGAATCTTTACTTTGATGATATAGTCAAAGGGTTTGACTGATAAGTCAAAGACAAAGAAGGGATCTGTGATTTAGTGGGAGCGTGTTCACATTCCACATGTTGATGTGAAATGGAAATGTTCTTGAATGGAAATCCAAGAAAAGTCGAAATTATCTTTAAGGAAGATAGAGATGTTTCCTATGTGATAGGAATAGATATCTATAGAGATAGTTCTCGAAAACCTCTTGACCTGAAGAGTGAAAGCATACATTGGCAATCTATACTGAAGGGTTCAGTATGCACAGATTCAGTGGGAGAAAACATGTCCATGCTCCATGGAGTTAGTATCCCAAGGCCAAGTGTCCAATTCTTATGAAGAATGGGAACACTAAGAATAGATATGGATCTATCATGTATGTAATCATCCCATTATCTTGCATGTATGGACATGGTAAGAATAAAATGCATTCATCATCTTGTATGTAGGACACGACAATATGATGTGCTCATCCTGATAACTCGTATGTGGGACATGACGAGTGGATGTCTGTCTATTTCCAGTAAGGGTTACTGGAAACCATAAGAACTTGATAAGTACTTGAGAAGTACTAGTTCTATGGAGATAAGGAAGAGTTCAATTTAAAGAGTTACATTGATGCGAACATCTGAAAATGACAAAAATCAATCGTAAAATATATAGGATATATATAAAAGTGAATGTTTGTTGATAATTGGAAACGTTCCAATAAATCCATTTAAAAGGAAATGTCGAGTATATGTGTGTTATAGAACAACAGTGGATACTATATGGATCTTGAAGTTCATGAGATGAACTTATAGATATTCCGATCATTGATGACAAGTATGGAATCCTTGATCATGCAATGTGGCTAAAGGTTAGCAAAGGAATACTGGATCGCATATTACGGTATCTCCATCTCATACGTGTGACGTACAACGAAGGGATGTGAGACATGCAATTAATACTGAATTTGGCAAGGTGTTTCCATAACTCACTATGTTGGCACAAGAGCACAGTAACATGTGGGACATGTTTGAAGATCACTATGAATATGATTCAAGGGTGATTGGCTCGCAATGCAAGTGGGAGTCTATTAGTATGTATGCCCTGAGAGCCAATCATGAGATGATTCGTGGGACACAATAAGATTGATTTGATAAACATCAAAGGCGAGCTTCCAATTCTTTCTGGTTCAGTCATATGAGATAGTGATAGAACAAATTGAATGTCTAGAGAATGACGGTACTCAATGACATATGCCTTCAGGTTAAGGACCTAGACGATGAGATCATACGGATGCTAAGAGTTTGTACATTCTTGTTATGTCCCTAGTTGGATGTCATTGTGGAAGGTAGATAGACAGCAATGACACACAAGACTAGATTGTGGTGTTGGTTGATGACAAAATCTCATTAGTCATGATATAGAGATATCAAACCAAGCACATAGGTACTTGTTAGAGAACAAGTGTACCGGACAGACCCGTCGTGAGTTTGACACATGGAACCATGACATGGTAGTCACAGTCAATACTCATAGTGATGGTGGTGAGTGTGATTCTTCGACCTGAAATCACTACACTCAACACATGTCGTTGGGCACACTTTGACATCATCAAGCGCAGTCCTGAAACATGGGTTGTTATAAAGGTGATGATTGGGTGTCTTTGACACATGGGGCTTTTGAGGGGTGAGTGATAGATATGGGATTTGTCCCTCCTGAGGGAGCTTGATATCCATGGCCACTTGATGAGTAGGATTGAGAAAGATGTGCATACATGTGTGAATCAGTATGTGATATTGATGTCATACATATCTCTTCCAATCTACTCTGAGATCAAGAAAGTGAATGAACGTTGACAGGATGATTGTTCCATGCCTCGAGTTCATTCGGGATATCAGTGACAAAGGAATTATACATTCACTGTAACACCATTCACGGATTGTAGGATTGAAAGTTGTTCTCCAACTTTCTATTTCACTTGGGTAGCACTGATGCGTGACTAGGCACCGCTCTTTGCTTGTGAAGTCATAAGTGTTATGTACTTTTATTGTCAATGTGAAAAGGACCTATAGGGTCACACACATAGGATTTAACCTGGAAGATGAGTTTTGTCCACAAACAATGTTTAGATTGATTACTAAAGGAGTTTAGTAGTTCAATTAAACACTCAATTAATTGATAGCTCAAAATCATAGTGTTCAAGGTGTTGGACGGTTTGATTAGAGTATCATATTAATAGGAACTGCAATTGACTGTTTCTGCACAATCTGCACTCCCAACCGATCGGCTCATGTGATGAACCGATCGGTTGAGCTTGGTGAACCGATCAGCTCAGGTTGTGAGTCGATCGGCTCATGGACAGGGTGAGATGACCGGTTCAAGTGTTGAATCGATCAGTTCAACTAGTCGAACCGAGCAAGTTGGGAAAGAAATATTGGTGAGAAAATTCTTTTTGTTTTACTTTTCCAATACGATTGGAAAAATGATTGGTATTTGATACCAATTAGAAACAAAAGAAGGAAAGTCAATCGGGAACTGACCAGGGCCACGAACCGACCGGTTCAGAAATGAACCGACCGGTTGAGGTGTCCCAACCGATCGGTTGAGGAGTCAACCGACCGGCTCAGGTCCCCAACCGACCGTTTCAGTTGTGAAACGATCAGTTCAGGTTCCGAGTTGGTTGTTTTTGTGGAAAATCTCGAACCCTTCTACTCCTACTTTAGTCCCGCATTGCCCGGGATAGAGAACCCTATCCCATGACCCTCCTATATATAGGGGTATTGGGGGATTCTCAAACAACAACTCAGTGCAACCAGTTGCTCTGTAAAGTTGTCATTCTTTCTAGTTTTGGTAACCGAGAGATCCCGAGCAAGTGCTACCCGATAAGGGAGGCATAGCAAGGGAAAGATAACTGCAGAAAGCGACTGGTGGCAGGAGAGTGTGTTGGCGACTAGTACATCAACAGGAGGGTGCGACTCTGTCCAATTCCTTGTGGGACAAGGAGATTGGAGTTCCAGGTGGTCCGTGTGGACTACTTCAGAGGCGGGAGATTTTTGCCGCTCGGAGGACAACTGTCAATCCCGACAGTCTGGTGAGACCAGGAATCGTCCAGTCCTGATTCGACCAGGAGCTGCACAGACATCTTCCATGACCTGAGGTGAAGACCACACAAGGCGTGAGGTATTGTCTCCGAGCAAGCCTCGGGACAAGGTATGATTCCACAAACCATCCTTTCCTATTGTATAGACGTTGATGCGTTTCCTTGTTCTGGGTTTGGGGGAGAATTTTTTTGTTTCCACTGCCTTCTCTTCCTCCCCTAAAACCCAACAGACTATGTTCAGAAAGATGTGTTTAAACCTAATGACCGGAGGTCTATTTATAGACTTACACGCCACACTAATCCTATTCCCGTTAAGACGCAACCACTTGATTGCTCTTGTACATATTACAAAAAATTCCACAAAAGAGACACTTTTCAGTTAGGATTAATAAATTTGAATAGGAAAGAAACAATTAATTAAACGAGTAATTAATTATGTAGTTGTATCCTAGTGTAAAATGAAGACAGAAGACAGAAGACATTCTCTACAATCCACAATCCACAAGCCCGAGCCCATGCGCGGCCCGGTCAGGCCAGGCCAGGTGTGGTGTGGCGCGTGCGCATGCGCATGCATGCATGTGTGTTTTGGTCACCCCATCTACCAAGGAGGTGAGCATACCCTCCTCCTAGGACCCCTTGGACACTAATTCCCAATATGATCCTACATATAAGGACCACAAAAGTTCTAGGTGTGAGCAATATGGGAGAAAACTTCTTTGCCATTTGTAATAGAGACAAAGCTACTTTTCTCACATGTACTAGCTGCACTACATTGGGCTTAACCCATGCTATATACATGGTTGTTGCATCCATATATCTAACAATCCCCCACAAAGCCCAATGTGTAGTGTGCTCTATTATTTAGTCCTCCATAATGTGCTTTCAACAAATACCTTTTGGTTTGAATCTACCTAAGTTATCCAACTTTGACTCCCGTAGGAACTAGGTGAACAGAAGTCTTGAACCTGAACCTTGGGTACAAGATTATAGGTTGGTAACAACACAATAAAGACATGGTAGAAAAGAAAACAATGCATGAAGGTCGTGCATACAAAAAGTATATCATGATTGACATTAGAGAACAACCCAATTCTCCTGTTGCGGCCTACACAACATCAATCATGTACTGCTAACATCCTGTCCTAAGACTTGACACTATTCAGATACTAATCTCTTACTATCTTACAGTCATGACACTAACATGTTTCTAGGAGATAGACACACAGATGCTAGATGCATCAAACATGAATACATAGTGTCATCTGATTCACCTGACAGCTTGTTATTACCACATTGAACCCAATTTGTGGGATCTCCACTCTTTTGGGTTGGGTTTCTATTGTCCACAAATCTATAGGGGTTTCAGTCCCATCCCCAACCTGGATTTTTCCACTAAAGCCAAGGTAAGTCCTTTAGTGAAAGGATCAACTGCATTATCTTTAGTACCAACGTAGTCTACAGCCATGACCCCATTAGACACTAACTCCCTTATACATTTTAATATGACTTGGATGTGTCTATGCTATTTTTTATTGTACTTAAAACTCTTTATCTTAGTAATAGTTGTAGTGCTATCACAGTGAACTGAAAATGCAGGAAGCGACTTCGTTACATAGGTCAACTGGACATAAGTCCATGTAGCCATTCAACTTGCAATCCAGTTTTATCTAAAGCACACAACTCCACTTCAAAAATGGACCGAGAAAATATGGTCTGTTTCTTAAACTTCCAGGAAACAACTCCTCATCCCAACAAGAATACATATCCTGAGACACCATTACTCCCAAAATTCATGACAATCCATCTTGCATCACTATATCCTTCGACTACAGAAGGATGTTTACCATAATGCAGGCGTAAGGGAACAAGTTCCCTTGATATACCTCAGAACTCTATCAAGAGCTTCCCAATGGGTCTTGTCGGGACAACTGGTGTATCTACTTGACTTGCTTAAGGAAAACGCAATGTCTGGACGTGTGCAGTTCATAAGATACATCAAACTTCTGATAATCTAAGAGTATCGTAATTGAGACACTGGAACCCCAGTCTTATTCTTGAACAAGGCCTTGGATGAATCATATGGAGTCTTAATAGTTTTACGTGATGTTTACTCAAACTTCTCCCGTATCTTCTCAACATAGTGAGACTATGAGAGAGTTATACCATCAGTAGACCTAATGATTTTAAGCCCTAAAATCAGATCATTGACACCCACATCCTTCATCTCAAACTTTCTACTCAAGAATGACTTTGTCTCATTTACTACTTTCATATCGGAACCAAAAGGTAGGATATCATTGACGTATAAGCACAACAAAATGAATCCATCATTGACAATTTTGCAATAGAGACACTTATCCAATTTATTAGAAACAAAGACGAACGATGATGTCATAGAAACAAACTTCTCATGCCATTGCTTAGGGGCTTTTTTCAAGACATATAATGACTTAACAAGTTTAGACACTTTGGACTCATTCCCACAACCCATAAATCCCTCAGGTTGTTCCATATATATCTCTTCCTGAAGATCACCGTGTAAGAACACGGTCTTCACATCCATCTGATGGATATAGAGATTATAAATGGAAGCCAATGCTATAAGCACTCAGATTGTTGTCATACGAGAAACAGGTGAATATGTATCAAAATAATTTATTTCTTCCCTTTGTGTGTAACCCTTGGCAACTAACCTAGCCTTATACTTATTGATTGTCCCGTCTGCATTAATTTTCTTCTTAAAGATCCATTTGCAACCAACTTCAGAACAACTAGGATGCAAATCCACCAATTCCCAAGTTCCATTCGAGAGAATTGATTTGGTTTCATCATTAAAGGCTTCTTTCCAAAACTTAGCTTCTCGAGAATCCATAGCTTGTTTGAAAGATACATGATAATCCTCAACATTGTAGGTGAGAAACTCACTTCCAAAGTCTTTAGATGTCCTAGGCCATTTACTTCTCCTTGGTTTAACTATTTCTTCATAATCATCAGATTCAGAAATAGCTTGTTCTGAGTCGCCCCCCACATTTTAAATCCTTTCTACGTGATCGGGAATGGAACCTGTGGTGAATGAATCTTCTTGAGATACTTCGTTGGGCACAACAATTTTCATGGGAAACACATCCTCAAAGAATGTAGCATAATGTAATTCCATAATCGTATTGACCTCAATGCCTGAGATATCAAATTTTACTATCAAAAATCTATAGGAATAAATTGTCTCTACATACCCCAAGAATATGGCATCAACCATTTTTCGGTCCCAATTTCTTCCTTTTGTGTTCAGGGACAAGTACCTTAGCAAGGCACCCCCACACTCAAAGATATTTGAGACTCAATTTTCTTCCTCTCCATAACTCAAACAGACTACTCTCTACATGTTTATGAGGAACTCTATTCAGAATATGGCAAGTCATATTCAAAGCTTCCCCCCACATGAAGTTGGGTAGACCTGAGGTCTGGATTAAAGAATTAACCATATCTATTAAGGTTCGATTTTTACGTTCAGATATCCCATTAGATTGTGGTGAATACGGAGTGGTAACCTCATGAACCATACCATGTGATTGGAAAAATTCTAAAAACAAGTTCGAGGTGTATTCTCCTCCCCTATCAGACCTTAATCGTTTAAGTATTTTGCCGGTTTGAGTTTCAGCTTCTTTCTTATAAGTTTTAAATTTATCCAATTCCTTATCTTTACTTCTAAGTAAAAATACATAACAGTATCTACTTGTATCTTCAATCAAAGTTATAAAATAATGTTTTTGATCCCTAGTAGCAATTCCATCAAATTCACAGATATCTGTATGCACTAAATCCAAAATTTCAGAATTCCTGTTCAAAGAATGAAAAGGCTTCCTTGGCAGTTTAGCTTACACACAGATTTCACATTTATTATTGCTAATTTCATATGTAGGCATTAAACTTAGATTAATCATATGCTTCATTCAGGCAACATTAACATGTCCCAAACAAGAATGCCAAATGTCGGTGATACAAGATTCATGCATACAAAACTAGAATCATTCAAATTTAAAATGGAATTTGAAACATGTTCAACATGAATCTTAAATAATTTCTCTACATCACATAAATACCCCTTTCCAAAAAATAAAGAATCACAAAGGTGTGAATTAATAGCCTTATTACATTTGCAGTCTACTATATAACCTTCCCCCAAAAAAATTATGCCACTAAGGATATTGCATCGAATGGTTGGAACATGTCTGACCCTGTGAAGAGTCAACACCTTCCCCGATGGGAACATCAAGTCCACCCGTCCTTTGCCTTTGACTTCTGGAGAGCTGGGATCACTCAAAGTCACGGACCGACCTCGAGAGGCCTGGTAAGACACAAATAGGGACTTATTGGCACACACATGTACCTTATCCCCAGTGTCAATTATCCAATAAAGTGGTTCAAACATATAAAGGATTTCAGGTTTAATAGACACGTACCCATCATTGAGGTTCAAGGATGTAGTCATCAAGTTGGCCACATCCTCCTCAATAGCAGATGTGGCAACTTTCTTTGCCTTCTGACCGGCCTAAATCGCGCGTCCTAAAATCAGAGGCGGATTTGAGGTAGTCGAGCTTTTACATTTATAAACTCGAATCCTTCTAGGCCCCCACAACTTTGTTTACGGGGTCAAAGTAGATATACGGGGTCGAACACAGGGACAAGGGGGTAGTGTTGAGAACCCAGAATCGACACGCTACACTCTGGCAGGTATAAAGAGATGATAAGTTCGCAGAAGGGAAGCATAAAGATGTCACGAACAAAACAAGAAAACTATCTCCAAGTGGAGTTACTAGAAAGATTTAAGGTTTTAGTCATTTAGCAACTTTTAGAGGTTTTTATGCAACATAAACAGAAAGATAAAACTAGAGATAGAGCAAGGTACGAAGGACAAGACTATAGCAAAACAAGCGGTACCAGTAACATCCTGCACCCCTCCTCTCAGAGCGGGTACCTCTAACCAAGCCTCGGCACCCCTCTCGAGGTTGTTGGGCTCAAAGTTAGAGTGGAATGTTATAGAAACAACTCCGTTCTAGGCACTCTCGTACTCCAGAATCAGACCAAACACTAGAGCCACAACACAACTCTCGAAGTTGTTGCGACGGGAAAACACGATTCGGTAGCTAAATGAAATGCGATCCAAACATGCAAGCTAGAGTTCAGATATCAAGCATAGCAATCATCCAACATATTGCACCAAGCATAGAGCAGCAAGTAATTAAGCATTTCCATTTCTATAAACATTAAAGGTCTTAATTACAATGCATAAGTAAAGAATTAAATGACAGAATTGAAGATATGTGTCGCCTTCTTGATGTAGAAGAACGACAGGCTACATTGACCATCTCGCCCGATATCGGTCAGAGCCTAGCCCGATACAGCTGTGTCGGGCGGCACACCCTCTCGGGCGGCACGTCGTGACGGCCGACTGTATCGCTCAAGGACCCTGCCCGATATGCTTGAGTCGGACAGCACACCCTCTCGGGCGGCGCGCATGACAGGCTAAGCGTATCGGGTTCAATATCATGTCGGGCATGGGGCGACGCATTCTATGTCGGGCACTTGTGTCGTGCATCATCGTTGGCTGATATCAGCCCGCAGCATCGCCCGGGACGGTCCTAAGTGAACCATCCTTTCCCTCTCGGGCGAGGAGGGGCTCACCTAGTGTCGCCCGCCACGAGCACTGGGGCGCGATACACCTGCTCTCGCATTTTCCTCCGAAGATCACTCGACTGTCCAAAATCCAAACTCACCAAGCTGACCAAGCTATCTTTTCGGCTCCCTGTAGCTGCTATTTATAGGCAGCTGGTTGGAAGAGCTATGGTGCACAGGGTGCCACGTGTCCTTCTTATCGCCGCTCAGCTGGTGGTCGACCGACGCAGGTGTTGCCCGGTACAAGGATGCCGGCTGTCGGGTGTTGTGGCAAGAGGCGCCTACCGGTGGGTGGCCGATATCGCGCGGCACATTGAGTAGTCGCAGCGTGCTCGGCTCCCTATCGAGTAAAGAGGCGTGTCGTCCAGCGGTACCTTCTCGCGCGGCATCCTTATGTCGTGCGTCGTCGTATCGCGCTACCCTGCCAGGCAGCGTGCGTATCGGCCGACTGGGAGGCCGATGCAGGTTGGACTTGTTTGTGGGCCGGGACGGCCTTATTGGTGCTAAATGGGCCAAAATAGGAGGAAAACTCTGCAAAAGATGGAAATATTGGATTAAGAGCATTGCTTGGCCAATTATTGCGAAAATGCATATAAAAGAGAGGAAAATAGCAGAAAAGGGCAGTTTTGATAACAGAATAAAGACCAAAAACATCACAAAATTTGGTGTTATCAACTCCCTCAAACATAGCGTTTTGATTGTCCTCAATCAATATTTAAACTTTATTTAGTGATGCTTCTTCTTGCGCAGTATAGTTCTCAGGCCAAGAGGTAAGACAAGTATAGTTATGCCTTTAAAGATAATGTTATCTCACTACGAACAAAAGACTTCGTCTTTCTTGCCTTATTGTTTAAGTAAGATTCTTCTCTACAGCTTCGGCGAGACATTGTTGTATGATTCCGAAGTTAGCTTCCACACCAAACAGTTTTATTTTCGGGGCAGAAAGTTGTGTATGGGGTAGGCTAAGGCTTTTTGGATTTTCTTCTTGTTTCCCATCAGTCCATCCAGGTAAGGGTCTGTTAACGGGCAAGTGGTCCCTGCAGTCCAAGCCAGTTGGCTTTAGAGCAGTGATTTCACATCCTACGTACCACTGCCCCGGATCTACCATGCCTAAAGATGGGTACTTTTGGGAAACAAAGTGTGTATATATATATTTTTTTCTTTTCTTAGGCACAACTCTCATGCTTTTATTCACACTCATAAGGTTTCTCTCTCTTTTTGGGATTTTTATCAGGTAAGGAGAAAAAGAAAGATTCTTGTTGTTTGGGCAGCTTTTTCCTTCTCCATACTCATTTCTTAGCTGTTTGCGAGATTATTTATTTTCCAAATTTTTGGCACGGAAAAACGTAATCTTCTGTTTGTTTGAAGCAGCATTATCAGAAAGATATGACAAAACTTGCATCACATTAAGCATACAGAAAACAAACTTGGCAAGAAGTTGCATCAGGTTTTTACTAATATAGCGACTTTGTACATATGTAAGGGAACAAAATAAGCAAAAATTTTCAAAATTTTTATATGAGCAAGGGTACAAATACATGATATAGGGGAAAAGCAAAATGGCAGAAGAGAATTTTTATACCTCCTTCACTGGTACATGGGTACCCCCCCCCCAAACTTATCCCATACTCTGTCCCAGAGTAGTGAAGAAGAGGGTGAGTTCATGTTAGTCCAGTGAAGGTTATTTAGCGGGTTTGCTTGTGCCTTGGAGAAGCTGCAATATGCTTCTTTGCTGCAGCCTCTGTTTTCTTTCCCAGCTCAGCCGGGAAAACATGCGCAGAAGCTCCCGAGAAGGAAATTGGTCTATGGTAGACAGAGAGCTCTTGTGCTGTCCCGAAAGCCATCGGGGTTGTACTCGTGCTGTCTCTGTAGATGGTCCCAGACTACTACAGAAGACATATTATGATAAGGAAACGAGCCTCTAATGGGGCTACCCAATGAAGAAAATTTTCCCTTGCTCTCTTTTTGGCGGTTGGTGGCCCCTTGTGATGTTTCTGTCCGACAGTTGTTGCTTCAGCTGCGGCCGCAATTCTACATGTTATCAAGTTTATTAACCATTTAAATGTTAGGTAGGAAAAGCAAAAGAAGATCGATAAAACCCGACTTATTTCAAAATACGAGTATCGTCCATCAAAAGAACACTCGAGTCGATACAAGAATGGGCGATACGAGGAGAGCTGTGCGACACAACCCCTCGCCCGACACTGAGGTATCGGGCGATAAGGTCGCCAAAGATCAACTGCCCATCAGGATGTCACAAAAGAAAAATGTGTCGCCCGACATGGCATATCGGGCAAACACTAACGGCCATTATTTCGGGCTTAACAACGTCGGGCGATACAAAATCGACTAGGCTCGTAAGCCCGATAAGCAGCGCGCGATATGAAAACAAAAACTCGTGTCGAGCGATAAGCCTGTCGGGCGATAAGAGAGAAATCGACTAAGTTCGTCGACTTGACACGTATCGCGCGATAAAAAGCCCCGTGTCGGGCGACAGACTGTCGGGCTATACCTTTGCTCATAGGAGCCATCGCCCGATACGAGAGTAAAGGCAAGCTGGCCGACACGCGAGAAAAGGTTGATCACTGCATGTGCTATAGGTGGCTAAAAAGAGAAGTGAGTCTGCCCAACATGTTGAGCCCACCTTGCTATATATAGCAAGCTCAGCTGGGGGTAAAATAGGCATTTTTGGGGCGCGCGTCGTCTGACGAGTCAGGCAACTCCCGAGACGACGGTCACGTCAATTAAAATATGGCATTTATTCCCATCCATGATACGATGGTTGCTTGGGAATACCATCCGCCACGGCTCTTGTGGTGCCCCAGAAATTGCAACCTGATGCAAGCGTTAGCCAGCTGGGCCGCCGCCCGACACGGCTTAAAACCGGCGGCCGAAAACCAAAGCTAGGAGAAGGAAAAACATCATCGGTATAGGGTTAAGTCCCCGACCTCAGAAAATATTACAGCGGTGGCCCATAAAATAGGAGAGTCGGTGCGCTCGGCGCGTGCACCGACTCGGGCCTTATTACAATTCATAAAGTTTATTTTTCAGGCAATAGAAAAGCATTCTACTCTACTCAGGATGCCTCCCGAGGAGCGCCGAAGTTTGTGTCACTGGCCCGACCGGTGTAAGCTCTTCACGTATAGCCTTGGACGTTCCCATATCCTGCAGGTCGATTTCTGCTCTCTTGACAAAGGCTTCATCCTCATAGAACCTTTTTACTATGTGCCCGTTCACCTTGAAGACCTTAGTCGGATCGTCCTTGTCATAAAGCTCCATCATCCCTGATGGATATATCTTTGACACAGTAAACGGTCCCGACCATATCATTTGTAGCTTCCCAGGGAAAAGACGGATGGAGGATTTATACAAAAGAACTTTATCCCCTTCGCTCACATCCTTTCTCCTTAGGTGGGCATCATGTCACACCTTCGTCCTTTGTTTGTAGATTTTTGCATTTTCGTAGGCGTTCATTCTCAGCTCTTCGAGCTCTTGAAGTTGCAAAAACCTCTTCTCTCCTGCCTTGTCGAGGTCCATATTTAGGAACTTGATTGCCCAAAGGGCCTTGTGTTCCAATTCCAAAGGCAGATGGCAGGATTTTCCATAGATAAGCCGGTAGGGGGTGGTTCCAATGGGTGTTTTGTAGGCGGTCCGGTAGGCCCATAGCGCATCGTCAAGCTTCATGGACCAGTCTTTTCTCGTCCGGCTGACAGTTTTCTCCAAGATCTGCTTGATTTGTCTGTTGGAAACCTCTACCTGCCCTGACGTCTGTGGGTGGTAGGGTGTAGCGATCTTGTGCTTTACTCTGTACTTGCGCAGGAGTGCTTCAAACTGCCTTTCTCCGAAGTGTGACCCTCCGTCGCTTATAACTGTGTGCGGGACACCGAAACGAGGAAAGATGGTCTTCTCAAAGAGCTTGATAACCGACTTGGCGTCGTAGGTTTGGGTGGATACCGCTTCCACCCACTTCGATACATAATCCACTACCACGAGTATGTACTGATACCCCCGGGATGGAGGTAACGGTCCCATGTAGTCGATCCCCCATACGTCAAATATTTCTACTTCGGTCCAGCTTGCCATTGGCATTTCATTCCTCCGTCCGATGTTCCCCGTAAACTGGCACTCTTTGCAAACCTTCACAAATTGTGCGACGTCTTTAAATAAGGAGGGCCAGTAGAAACCTGCTTGTAGCACCTTTGTTGCTGTTCTTTCGCTACCCAGGTGACCACCATAGGGGGAGGCGTGGCATTGCTTCAAGATGTCCACAGTTTATTCTTCTGGGATGCACCTCCTGTATAAGTTATCAGTGCATTTTTTGAACAGGAGAGGGTCATCCCAGTAATAGTTCTTGGCATCCACGAATAGCTTCTTTCTTTGGTTGTACGTGATGTCAGGAGGTAGTTCTCCACAAGCAAGATAATTGCAGATGTCCGCAAACCAGGGTAGACTTTCTTCTTGAGCTTCAGCCAACATAAGGGCCTCATCGGCGTAGTCGTCGTTGATAGGTGGCCCTCCCTGTCTCTCATCCATGATCCTTGATAGGTGGTCGGCGACCACATTTTCTGCGCCCTTCTTGTCGATAATTTCATGGTCAAACTCTTGGAGCAATAAGGCCCACCTCAACAGCCTGGGCTTCACGTCTTTCTTTTGCATTAAGTATTTTATTGCCCCATGATATGTGTATACCTTGACCTTTGCTCCGATGAGATACGACCTGAACTTATCAAACGCGAAGACGATAGCGAGCATCTCCTTTGCAGTTGTTGTGTAGATTACTTGAGCTTCGTCCAACGTTCGACTAGCGTAGCAAATCACATGGTGCTTTTTGTCTTTCTTTTGCCCCAGGACTGCTCCAACCGCGTAGTCACTAGCGTCGCACATCAGCTCAAAAGGTAAACCCCATTCTGGCACTTGAAGGATAGGTGGTGATATCAAAGCGTTTTTTAGGGCCTGAAAAGCACTAAGACAATCGTTAGAGAAAACAAATTCAGCGTCTTTTACCAGACGATTTGATAGCGGTTTGGAAATCTTCGAGAAGTCCTTGATGAATCTTCGGTAATATCTGGCGTGCCTGAGGAAGCTTCTCACTCCCGTCACAGATTTTGGTGGAGGAAGTTTAGATATCGCTTCGACCTTGCATACGTCCACCTCGATCCCACGCCTTGAGATCTTATGCCCTAGAATGATGCCCTCCTGCACCATGAAGTGGCACTTTTCCCAGTTCAGGACCAGGTTGTTCTCCTCGCACCTTTGAAGGACCAATGACAGATTCTTCAGACAGCTTTCGAAGTCTTTCCCATAGATTGAGAAGTCATCCATGAAGACTTCTACAATGTCTTCTAGAAAATCTGAGAACATCGATATCATGCATCTCTGAAAGGTAGCGGGGGCATTGCAGAGCCCGAATGGCATCCTTCGGAAGGCATAAGTCCCGTAAAGGCAGGTGAATGTTGTTTTCTCTTGATCGTCAGGAAAGATGGGAACCTGGTAAAAACCTGAAAAGCCATCAAGAAAACAAAAGAAATCGTGATGCGCTAACCTTTCGAGAACTTGGTCAATAAAAGGTAGCGGAAAATGATCCTTCTTTGTAGTATGATTTAGCTTTCGGTAATCAATACACATCTGCCATCCGGTGACGGTTCTTACCGCCACCTCGTCGCCCTTCTCACCCCTAACCACCGTCATTCCGCCTTTCTTGGGTACTACATGGATTGGACTTACCCAATTGCTATTGCTGATTGGGTAAATAATCCCAGCATTCCTAAGCCTTATTACCTCTTTCTTGACGACCTCCTTGAGCATCTGGTTCAGCTTCCTCTGGGGTTGTGTCAGAGGCTTGCCTGATTCATCTAAGCTGATGCGATGCATGCACAGGGTGGGGCTAAGGCCTTTGATATCCTCTACTGAATATCCTATAGCCCCCCTGTGGAGCATTAACTCCTCAAGGAGTCGATCTAGCTGATTGCTTGAAAGATTGGCATTTACAATGACAGGGTTCCTCTGCTCTTCGTCCAAGAACTCGTACTTCAGGCCTTCAGGCAACGCTTTTAACTCTGGCTTTGGTCCGGGTGCCTCCTCTTGAGACTCACTTTCGAGAGAGGCATACTTTGCAGACTCCACCATCTTATCCTTTTCTTGCAAATCTTCGTCAGAAAGGTCAAAAAGGTCGAGATACTTGATAAATTCAGGACCTTCGAAGTCGGAACCCTGGCAACTCATAGCCCTCCCAAGGGGGTCTACCATCTGGATATCCTCTTCTATCTCCTCGCAGAATTTGTCGTAGCTATCTACGAAACGTGCTGATTCAGATAGGGACGGACTTCTCATGATCTCCTTCAACTTGAAGTCCATATGGTCATTTCCGACTCTTAAAGTGATCATCCCCTCAGAGACATCAATTAACGCTCTTCATGTTGCCAAGAAAGGACATCCAAAGATGATCGGGCAACGGGGGTCTTCAGCTGTGTCGATAACGACTATGTCACAAGGGATAAAGAATTTGCCAACCCTGATCAGCACATCTTCGACAATGTCGACGAGTCTCTTAAAGGTGTGGTCTGCCAGTTGAATCCTCATGTTGGTTCGAACTATGTCGGTCAAACCCACTCTTCATGCAAAACTGAGGGGCATGAGGCTGATGCTTGCTCCCAAGTCTACTAGACCCTTCCGCTCGACATTGTCCCCGATGGCGAACGAGATTGTGAAAGCTCTGGGGTCCCTCCTCTTATTAGGCAAGTCAGGCTTCACGAAGGCAGAGGAAGCAGAAGCTAGGTGCACTGTCTCTATCCTTCCTCCCCTTCTTTTCTTGGTGATAAGGTCCTTGAGGAACTTGGGTTATGTAGGCATCTCCTCCAAAGCATCCAGGAAGGGGACTTCAAGATGCAGTTTCCTGATCGAGTCCATGAACCTTTCATGACGCTTCTTCAGATTTGCCTTTATCAGCTTATACGGGAACGACGGTCTTGGAGCATAAGGATTCCTCCAACCAGGTAGCTCGTCGGAAGGCTTCTGTGCAGGATCTTGAGCTTGTGCTTGTCCACCTTCACCCTCTGCTGGAATGGTACTCTCAGACCTTGGTTCAGGTTCCGATTCGGTTACAGCTGTGCGCTCCACCGTCTTCCCAGACCTTAGTACCGCCATTCTGGCAGTTTCCGGGTAGGAGAGTGTCTTTCCCGCAGGGTTCTTCATCAGTGCTGCCATCTGGGCCAATCGTTGATCGACTTCCCATTGGCACATCTGCAGACTCGCCATCTGGTGTTGCATGGAATTTTGAGCTCCAGGGTTGGGAAGCGCACTCTGCACCAGTTTGCTGATGATGGTGTCCTGTCTTTTTATGTAGGTGGAAAGCTGACCAACCAAGCTGGGCTGGCTCTCCCTCTCGCCTCGGCCCTGACATTCACCCTCAGGAAGAGACTGCTCACAACGAGACATGGTATCAAAACTCGGTGGAGCAGGTCACAGCTTTCAGGGTTCCTGCAAGAGCATGTAAAATCAAGTTAGAAAACTGAATTATTTAGCTTAGGCAAAGAATAAATTGCATCAAAAGGAAAGAAAAGAAAAGAAAAAGAGTGCTATCAAGCTCATTTCTAAGCTTGAGGCACAGGAGTGTAGTAAGTGGATTCAGATTCATCAACAGTGTCGTATTGCCTTGTCCCCGGCAACGGTGCCAAAAAGTTGACCGGCCTAAATCACGCGTCCTAAAATTGGAGGCGGATTTGCGGTAGTCGAGCTTTTACATTTATAAACCTGAATCCTTCTAGGCCCCCGCAACTTTGTTTACGGGGTCGAAATAGATATACGGGGTCGAACACAGGGACAAGGGGGGTAGTGTTGAGAACCCAGAATCGACACACTACACTCCGACAGGTATAAAGAGATGATAAGTTCCCAGAAGGGAAGCATAAAGATGTCACGAACAAAACAAGAAAATTATCTCCAAGTGGAGTTACTAGAAAGATTTAAGGTTTTAGTCATTTAGCAGTTTTTAGAGGTTTTTATGCAACAGAAACAGAAAGATAAAACTAGAGATATAGCAAGGTACGAAGGACAAGACTATAGCAAAACAAGCGGTACCGGTAACATCCTGCACCCCTCCTCTTAGAGCGGGTACCTCTAACCAAGCCTCGGCACCCCTCTCGAGGTTGCTGGGCTCAAAGTTAGAGTGGAATGTTACAGAAACAACTCTGTTCGAGGCACTCTCGTACTCCAGAATCAGACCAAACACTAGAGCCACAACACAACTCTTGAAGTTGTTGCGACGGGAAAACACGATTCAGTAGCTAAACGAAACGCGATCCAAACATGCAAGCTAGAGTTCAGATATCAAGCATAGCAATCATCCAACATATTGCACCAAGCATAGAGCAGCAAGTAATTAAACATTTCCATTTCTATAAACATTAAAGGTCTTAATTACAATGCATAAGTAAACAATTAAATGACAGAATTGAAGATACGTGTCACCTTCTTGATGTAGAAGGACGACAGGCTACAGTGACCATCCCGCCCGACACCGGTCAGAGCCTAGCTCGATACAGCCGTGTCGGGCGGCACACCCTCTCGGGCAGCACGTCGTGACGGCCGACTGTATCGCTCAAGGACCCTGCCCGATACGCTCGAGTCAGACGGCACACCCTCTCGGGCGGCACGCATGACGGGCTAAGCGTATCTGGTTCGATATCGTGTCGGGCATGGGGCGACGTGTTCTATGTCGGGCTCTTGTGTCGTGTGTCATCGTTGGCCGATATCGGCCCGCAGTATCGCCCGGGATGGTCCTAAGTGAACCATCCTTTCCCTCTCGGGTGAGGAGGGGCTCACCTAGTGTCGCCCGGCACGAGCACTGGGGCGCGATACACCTGCTCTCACAGTTTCCTCCGAAGATCACTCGACTGTCCGAAATCCGAACACACCAAGCTGACCAAGCTGTCTTTTCAGCTCTCTGTAGCTGCTATTTATAGGCAGCTGGTTGGAGGAGATGTGGTGCACAGGGCGCCACGTGTCCTTATCGCCACTCAGCTGGTGGTCGACCGATGCAGGTGTCGCCCGGCACAAGGATGTCGACGGTCGGGCGTTGTGGCGAGAGGCGCCTACCGGTGGGTGGCCGATATCGCGTGGCACATTGAGTAGTCACAGTGTGCTCGGCTCCCTATCGGGTAAAGAGGCGTGTCGTCCAGCGGTACCTTCTCGCGCGGCATCTTTGCGTCGTGTGTCGTCGTATCGCGCTACCCTGCTGGGCAGCGTGCATATCGGCCGGCTGGGAGGCCGATGCAGGTTGGACTTGTTTGTGGGCCGGGACGGCCTTATTGGTGCTAAATGGGCCAAAATAGGAGGAAAACTCTGCAAAAGATGGAAATATTGGATTAAGAGCATTGCTTGGCCAATTATTGCGAAAATGCATATAAAAGAGAGGAAAATAGCAGAAAAGGGCAGTTTTGATAACGGAATAAAGACCAAAAACATCACAAAATTTGGTGTTATCACCTTCTTAGAAGGACAATCCTTTTTCAAGTGGCCAACCTATCCACAAGTACAACAAGGTTTGTTCTTTGATTTCTTCTGGATCTTGGCCTTAGGTTTATGTACATTCTTAGTTTTCTTATCTTTGGTGGTTTTAGTAGTAGTGAAATTAACAAAAGGGTTTGCATCAGCAGGCACCTTGATTGTCTTCTCCTTTATGTGTTCTTCTTGTATGTTTATATCCATCATTAGTTCTTCCATTGTATGTATCCCTTTACGGTGCTTTAGAGACATACCAAACAATTCCCATGACTTAGGAAACTTTTCTATGATAGACATAACAATGAACTTCTTAGGCAATACCATATTGACATCTGAGAGTTCATGAACTAGGAGTTGAAGATCGTGTGTTTGATCAAAAATAGACTTACCCTCTACTATCTGAAACTTAAAAAAATTAGACACACAATACTTTTCAACACCTTTGTTCTTAGTACTAAAATTTTTAATTAACAAATCCCAAAAAACTTTAGATGTAGTGACAGACGGCTTTGAGTAAGAGCCATACAACTTGTTATTTAAACCAAATAGAATCAAACTGTGGCACATTTTGTCACACTTCATCCAATTAGCAATTATATTTGCATTATTAGGAATAGTATCATCATATTTAGGTTCGATCTCCTCTAAATACTGATCAAAACCCACAATATTCACCCAAATTTACATCCGACTCTGCCAATGGGCAAAGTTGGTACTAGTAAATTTTTTAGTTATACTGCTGGTATCAATTTTATTTCCAGAACCACCGTGACCGGACATTGTTAATTAATGACAAAAAATAATTTCTTTAAGACTGTTGAATAAAATTTAGGATTTTACGTCGTTACATGCAACAACAAAAAATGCAATGAATTAACGATTACATGCTAGATCCAAATAAGAAGTAGAAGAATAAACAATGTAGGAGAAAATAAACTGAGTTAGGAACCTGAGCAGATCGTTCGTTGAAAAATGAACACGTTTTACTTAAAGAAATCAGCGATGTGTAGTCCTCCAAGATAGGCACCGTTCTCCCAGTTTACCCGGTCGTGAACCTGAAGAGAAGTGTCATGTTTGCGTAGACGACAAACGTTGTAGACGAACAGATGTACCACCACCAATGCAGCAGATTGCATCTTGAAGGAAGAGGGTGAAAGATTTTTTCGCTTCCTGGAGAGAGATCTCCAAGCGACAAGCAGGAGCGAGAGTGGAAGACTCTGGGATTAGGGCTCGGTAAACACTAGCACAAGCGGCTGACGGCTCTGTTCGGAAAGATGTGTTTAACCCTAATGACCGGAGGTCTATTTATAGCCTTACAAGCCCCCTAATCATATTCTCGTTAAGACACGACCACTCGATTGCTCTTGTACATATTACGAAAAATTCCGCAAAAGAGACACTTTCCAGTTAGGATTAATAAATTTGAATAGGTAAGAAACAATTAATTAAATGAGTAATTAATTATGTAGTTATATCCTAGTACAAAAAGAAGATGGAAGACATTCTCCACAAGCCCGAGCCCGAGACCAGGCGAGGTCAGGCCATGCGAGGCAAGGTGTGGCGTGGCACGCGTGCGCTTGCTTGTGTGTGTGTTGTGGTCACCCAACCCACCAAGGAGGTGAGCATACCCTCCTCTTAGGACCCCTTGGACACTAGTGCCCATTGTGATCTACATATAAGGACCACAAAAGTTCTAGGAGTGAGCAATATGGGATAAAATTTCTTTGCCATTTGCACTTAGACAAAACTACTTATCTCACATGTACTAGTTGTACTACATTGGGCTTAACTATGCTATATACATGACTGCTACAGCCATATATCTAACAGGCTGTACTAAAGTTGAGGTGATTGAATCTTAGAGATAGACCTTCGAAAAAGCTTGTATCAGGAGCGGAAACATTTTTCTAAAGACAATATTTCACACACCTTTATCCCAAACTTTATAATTTTCATCTTCTAACCAATTGTTATTTTTTTCTGAATCTATAACTATTATTATTTTTGCTGTTGGTAGTTGATTGTATACCTTAATGTAAATAACTTTTTTCCTCTGTCCAACAGAAGTAAGCCCTCCCCTCTCACACAATAATGCACTCTCATACATGCCTTACTATAGGTGACTTATTTCGACGAATGGATCCTATGAGAAACTACTCGAGTTATCCATATTACTCGCACAAGAACCCTAGTGAACAACAGAGAACAAGACCAGAAAGGTTATGGAATTGATCTCGTGCATGATGTATTAGTTGTCATGTACGATCATCCTTAATATTTATTAATTAATTTTAGAGAACAACTCAATTCTTCTATTGAGATTGCATAACACGAGTCAGTTGGTGGACATCTCCTAGATTAGCTGCTCAAAAGTTGTCACACTTATATTTTATTCTCTTGCTAGTTAGTAATCAATGCCATTGCATGTTTGCGTGACGTTTACATTTATTTTAAAAAATCATATTTACTCCAGTTTGATCGATTCAGCTGATACCAAGTTATTACCACTTGGAAACCAACATTGTCATATTTGCACTCAGTTATGTGGTAGCGCTTTCATCTGTGAACGTTATGAGTTTAAATCTCATGTATACAATCTGAACTTTCCAACAAGGACTACAGAAACTCCCTTAATTGATGGATTGGTTGTTATCAACAACCAGAAACAAACAAACATTAATTTGCACACAAATTTTCATCTGACTTGGATTATTGTTGATTTTATCGCAAAGTTCTTACTTGTCTAGTCATCATTCGTTTAGAAGTTTACTACTTTTGTTAGGGCCCGTTTGGTTGGGGGCGAAAATAAACTAGATTAGTTGCAACTACGCAGCGGCTTCCAATTCCTTGGTTTGGTTTCTTGTAGATGCAACTCGTGTTGGGGGATCCAACTGCTCAGTCTTCATCGGATATGTAGAAATTCATGGAAAACGGACTGCGACCCATCACGGCGCGGTTGGTTTTCCACCCTGTCCGAGCACAGCGATCAACCGCACCATACGTACAAGTTGCTGTACACAGTACGCGTTGGAGGAGCTGTTGTACTGTTCGTGTGAGAGCTGCATCTACTTTTGTCATGCAGTGGCTGAGAAATAATACGGTATAAAACATAATCAAACGAAACCAATCAGATCTATCTGCTTACAACCAACCATATGCGACTCAGTTCCAACATAACGTTTATAAATTCCTGTGTTTGAAATCGCATTGCGGGTTGAAGTTACACGCAACCAGACAAGTCCTAATTTTGCTGCATTAGTGTGGTGTCAAGCACTTTGCTCTCTGCCTATAAAAATGAATTAATTTATTCAGCAATAAAAAAATCTATTGATTTACAAAAATAATAACAGACCTGCAAAAGAAAGTCTTCG
This sequence comes from Alisma plantago-aquatica, assembly GCA_963693085.1. NCBI lineage: Eukaryota > Viridiplantae > Streptophyta > Magnoliopsida > Alismatales > Alismataceae > Alisma > Alisma plantago-aquatica. The sequence continues at coordinate 1,138,804,866 of OY856413.1, read as the reverse complement.
GTTAGGGATTTTATTGTGTTACATTTTGGTAAACCCTTTAGTATTCCAATTCCAACTCGCTTCCATCTGTGACCCAGATTCATCAGAACCTGTAGTAGTCCTGGGTTCAAAATGGGAAGCCATGCAAAAAGGAGAAAAACTACAAAATCCAGGAAAAAACAATACATCGGGAAAAAAATTGCATGTTTGCCACAGATTGAAAGCAATAAATTTTCGGTGTAGTGCTTCTGCCTATTTGGTCTGCTAGCTGTTTTTCTTGCCTTCTTCCACCCCAATTTCAAGAATGGAATGGAGGAAAAAGTAGACCAACTTGGACGTCGCCCGGCGGTAGTGTGTTAGAAGCACCGCACAACGTCTAATGCGCAGCGATAGGGTCATTTTCTTCTCTGACAAAAAATCTTTGCGAGCCAAAGTACATACAATGGATGAGGAATAGAGGAATAGCACGACGGCAATTACCATTGCTGTAGGAGCCGTGAAGCCCAAGAAGAGGAGGTCCTCCAACTGTGGGCTGCTGCCGGCTTGTTGAGATGCAGCAGTACTAAGAGACGGCCACTTGACCGGGGAAGAGACGGAAACGGCCATTTCTGGTTCTCCGGTCTTCCCAAGTCAACCTCTAGTGTGACGGAATGGAGAAGCTGTCACTTGGGAAATGGCGGTGGTCTCCATTGTAGCTTTATATATATCAACGGGGAACGAACTACCATCGACTCCATTCATGATGTTAGTGGGGCTTGTAAACGAAAAGATATCTGGAAGATTCCATATGCTGGGGCAATTTACATGCTTTGCCTTGCAGTTACACGCATGCGTGGTTACTGTGCTGAGCTGCTTCTACCAAGTAGGACCGTGAAAGGTTATTGCGGTAATTGAAGCGACACTGATTACGATTTACGTGGCACCATGGTCATGGGTTGTTTAGACCGCCGTGGAGCTCGTGGGCATACCGCAGCAAGAAGCAAGGAACGCACGAGCCCCACGTGTGTATAAAACCAATCAACTGGTGTTCCTACCACGTTCAGAAAGGCAAAGGCAATTAACTAAAACTAGCTAATGCACGTGCTACGGTATTCATATATATATATATATATATATATATATATATATATATATATATATATATATATATATATATATATATATATATTTATATGTGTGTTATTAAATTATTCAAAGCTCACGATTCGGAGATATTGAAAAGGACTACCTTGAAATTTGATAAATGACAGCCTACTACAAGAGAGTTATTCGTCAAAAATATTAATTAAAAATAAAAATTTCTTTTGGAAAAAGTCTTATTTTATTTGGTTTCCTAGGCTTTTAAAAAATCAAACCATCTGAACCTTAATTATATATCATGACAATCATTTTTTCTCTTAGTCTTCTTTTAGATATGTGATATTTATTTATTTGTGTTATAAAATTATCCAAAGCTCTCAATGTTGAGATTATGAAAACCACTACCATATGAACATGATAATAGACATCCTACCACAGGGAAGTATCACATTTATATAATAATATTAACTAAAAATATCAACTTCTTTTGAAAAAGACTTATTTTATTTGGTTGCCTAGTCTTTTTAAAACTTGCTAGCCTCTTAAGATTGATAATATATATATCTTTGTGATGAATTTTTCTCTTACTCGTATTTTTCATATTTGTTGGGATACTCATTTTCCCCCCAAATATATTCTAACAATCAAGACCTTGTTGGGTTTTCTATCCCATAATTTGATGATTTTTTATCTGGTAACTTTCTCATTTGAAGAGTGGGTGTAGTTGTAGCCAAATCTTATTACTTCCTTACAGGACGGGTGGGTCGTAAAGTATCTAAGGATTGTAAAGTGATCCTTGATGAAGAACTCACTATCCAACAAAAATTGGTGATTTTGGATGTTAACATGAATATCAACTAAGGAATGAATGATAAAAATCAAGATAGCAGGATCAAATGTCGTAATCTGAAAGGAGAAAGAAAACTAGCTTTCTATGATAAACTCAACAAGAAGGGTGAAATTGGATCCTGAAGTTAACACTATGAGGCATATTACTAGCACCTCCATAACAAAATTTGTCAAAGAGATTACTGAAGAGTGCAAAGAATGTGGGCCAACACAGAAAGAGACATGGTGGTGGAATGATGAAGTATAGAAGGCTATTATAATCAAAAGGGATAAGTTTTTCTAAATCGTAATACAATGCAACTTTTTAGAGATACAAGCAATCAAAGAAAGAAGCTAAATAGGTCATGTAATATGAAAAGTCTAGAGACTTTGAAGAGATAAATAAGAAGTTGGACGCAAGAAAAGGTAAAAAAGATAGATACGCAATGGATCGTATAAAAGAAAGAAAAGGAAGAGACTTGAATCAAGTAAAACACATCAAGAATGAAGATGGTCGTGTGTTGGTGAACGATGATGATATAAAGAACTAATGGAGAAACTACTTTCATAAGATTTTAAAAGGAGATATTGTGAATAATATAAAAGATTCATGTTACATAAATACAAGAATATCATTTAACACAACGAGTTCCTTTATTCAAGGTCAAAACTACTTTGAAAATGATGAAAATGAGATATATGCAGACCAGATGATATTTCAATTGATGTAGGATAATATGGGGGATGGAGGGGCTATATGGTTAGAAAATTTCTTTAATAAGATTATGAAGACCAAGATGCCAGTTAATTGGAAATATAATAATGTAGTCCCCATCTACAAGAACAAAAAATCTAGGGTTCATAATCTACACATGTATAAAGTTGACGAGTCATGATGTGAAGATTTGGGAGAGGAATATTAAGCAAATGCATAGATTCGTAACGCATATATTAGAAAACCTTTTTGGTTTCATGCATGGAAGATAAAAAATATATGTGATTTATATAATAAAGAGGCTTGTGAAGAAGTATAGAAAAAGAAAAAGAAAAAGAAAAAGAAAAAGAGATTTTAATATGATTTTTATTGATTTAGAAAAGGCTTATGATTGAGCACCTAGGGAAGTGAAGTGGTTGGTTAAGGAGAAAAAAGGTGCATCATTTCAATACATGAAATTGATTGAGAACATGTATGATAGTTCAAATGGAAGTGTGACTTTTCGATGGAGTAGTTCATCGAGCATTATTGTACATTTGGGAATTTTAATCATAATTAGTGAATTTACTACTAAAATGATATGGGGTTGAATGCTTGCGGAAAATGAACAAACATTTTGTTTGGTGGTGGCAATGTGTAGAATTTGGTTGTTTTCTTGTTATAATTTACAAAATAAAAGTAGAGAGTTGTGCTTTTTTACCGGTAGATTAGCATATTGCAAAGAAGTTTTATTGGTCACAAATTATAGAGGCACCTATGGGTCCACCCACAATCCGTTCATTCAGTTTTAGGTTTGTTCTTGATCCAATCCCTTTTTGTCTAATATCAGATTCCAAGTTTGAATCCCTTCCATTTTTTGTGATGCAGAGTACTTCTTTTTGTACTCTAGAAACTGATAGATATCTATAATTTCAATCTTTTGTACATAAGAGAGGACACGCGCGAAGGAGTTCTTCTTTGCCATTCTACTATTTGATATTTAGTAAAAGTTTCTCATTTGTTTGTCAGCAAGAAAATGCCTTCATAGGAAGTTTCATCCACATTAGCAGAAAGTGATTGTTGATGAATTCAATGCTCTTCTTCTATGAAATCAGACATGGGAGCTTGTTCCTCATCTTCCTTCCATCCATGAACTATGAATGTACTCAGGAATAAATGGGTCAAAAAGGTGATAGGGAGGCCAAATGGTTCTATTGATCGATTCAAAGAAAGGATTGTGGCCCATGTCACTAACAAGAAGGAATTGAGGACTTTGAAATGTTTAGTCTGAATCCACAACATAGCTCCAGGCCCATGATAATCTCCACGATCTCATCAATCTTCACAAGAATTAACATGTATTTTTCTACCTAGCCTTTGATCCAATGAACTTAATTCGCTATGATGAGGATTCCTATGCTTGTAGATTGTAGTGATTCTTTGCACAAGGTGTCCATGTTTGCCTTGACCTAGCTTGTTGGAAGAGGAAAGAAACAAGGAAACTCTATAATACTATGATGCTCACTCTCTTGATCACTTTTTTGTTTTATAGGAATGAACAATGCCTGGTGTTGAACTAATCTGTTGAAGAAAGAGGATTGGTGTGGAATTGGACGATTTGTTTGGATTTATTAAGGCTTATGTCGACTTTACAAAGACTATGAAGAGGACCTTTCTACCATATTGATACAAGAATGGGGCTCTCATCTTTCCAAGGCATCGTTTTATTGGACGGAAAACTCTTGGATGAGAGGTGTCTACATTTCCTATCACAATTGAAGTACATCAAGGATCAACACTCAACCCATATTTGTTCATTCTTATTATGAATGATTTGAAAAAGCATGTTTATAATGGAATTCCTTGGTGTGTGTTATATAGTGATGATATGATGTTGATTGACAAAACTAAAGGGATTCAATGATAAAGTTAAACTTTGGATAAATGCATTGAAATGAAATAGATTGATGATTATAAGGAGTAAAATTAAGTATACACATTGTAATTTAAGCCAAACTAGAATTTGAAAGGTGGGGTCATGTTAGACGGAGTGGGTGTTATAAAATGTGATAAAGTTTATCACTTAGGGTCTATTATTCAAATATGTAGATTTGTTCAAGATCATGTTTGTCATGGGATCACCATAGAATGATTGAAATGGAGGAGTGAAATTGTTATTTTATGTTACCAGAACATCCCTCTTAGATTAGAAATATGGCTAGCCATGCTATATGGGCGTGAATGTTGGCCATTGAGGACACAAGGTCTCAACAAGATGAATGTAGTTGAAATGTGTATGATGAGATCAATGTGTGGGAAGACAAGAAAATATTACTTGAGAAATTACTATATCAAAAATAAAGTAAGGTGACCAACATTGAGGACAAGTTGCGCAAGGGTCGACTAAGATGATATGGACATGTGCGACGCAAATCGACGAACAAGCCTATATGAAGTAACATAATTGAGTCAAGCACAATTAAAAGAAGAAAAGGCAGTCCTAGATTAACCTACTTAGAGATTATAAAGAGAGATTTTGAATCATTACCTTTTGATCATTGTATGACCTATCATAGAGCTAATAGGAAAAGAAACATCCATGTAGGTCAACTCAACATGGTTGGGGTTGAGGCTTAATTAAAGATGATGATGATGATGATGATGATAGTAATGTTGATGATGATGATGATGATGATAGTAATGTTTTTGATGATGATGATGATGATGTAAAGTATAGGTAGTCATTCATTGTAGCAATTGAATTCTTGAAGAAAATGTTGTATATGAACATAGTTATAGATAGTAGGCTCATTTAGTAATGATGGAATACTATTGTAGAAAATGTAATAGTTCCAACAATTGTGTGTAACGGACACACATACACATGATTGACCTTAGAATTGTGTGTTATATTGAAATTAATACGCATTGACATCCCAAAACTCTAGAACCTAAATAGATATTGTTTTCAAATTTTTATGTTTTTAATATATGGTAAATAATGATGGAATCATAAATTGTGGATGCTAATTAGGTTTTTATTGAAATTGTAGGATGTATGTACCCATTATGTGCAAACCTTATTGCTAATAAAACCACATAGGTGATAATATATAATATTGATAAAATCTTGCAGTGTGATAGATTTTCTTATGGATATTTAAGGCTAAGAGAAACTATTTTTATGGAAAAATGTCTTTATTATCAAATTTATCAATTTTAATGTTGTTCAAGACATATGAAGCTAAAATTTCAAAATCCTGACAAAGAATATAAAATTGAAGTAACTTGTATATTTTATGCACTCAAATGGATTATTTGTATGAAAGTCACTTTTTCTATTATTTTTTGATAAAAAGTTGCTAGTACAAATTAATTGAAATGACTGAGGTCACAATTGCATATCAGACTTGGTTACAGAGCAAGAAAGAAGAGAAATGAAAGAAAGGTTTGAAGGTATAAAAAGTACTAGTAACACCTTGTGACCTTAAACATGATAGCATGGACACACACCCCATTATAAGCCTTGAAGAGAAGCCATCAAAACATAAAAACATGAAAATAAAAGTGATACTCGTTATCCTTCATCTTAAGAAACTTCAGTAAGTGATTCCATGGAGAAGGTCTCCTTGATGGAAACATCCACAACTATTAGATTTTACAAGAATGTCCACAATCGAGATAAAAAATAAGAATACTCAGAATGGAACATGCATTAGAAAGATAAAAAATAATCACATAAATCAGAATATTATTACATTTTTTGAAAATGGGGAGTGACAAATTATACAAAAATACTTCAATTATGTTTAGTCTAAATGAACCCAAAAATATTGCAAGAAAGGGTGTCTATGTAACGAACTCACTTTTAGTGTCCCCCAATTGATAAAGGACCTTAAAATTCACAGCCATTACCTAAACTCCCTAGATAACAAACAATAGCAAATAATTTTCATTATTTCACACATATTGGTTACAAGATGTATACTGATGCTCCTCTAATGAGTTGCTTAAACTTTCATCATGAGAAATAATACATATGAGAAGAAACATTTAACTAACCCCTGTTACTTAGATTTAATGTATTTGATTGATTTCATCAGATTCACCATGTCTTGATATCTTCATATATTACAATTACCTTAAACGTCAATAATCCAAAACATGATCCACATATTTCTATATTGTGTACATAGTGCAACCAAAATGTGTGAAACTAAGATAACAACATATAATGCATCAAATATCAGCAGATAAAAATTGGCATTTTCTTTATGTATTCCAACCCATACTTGTTCTACAATCATAAATGTAATCATTATCCCAACTTGGGCTTATATGTATTACCCCTTAATTCATGTAATCCAAGGTTTGGAATATTCTAGTTTATTATTTGATACTCATAGTAGCATTATAGTAGAACACGAATAAAAAAAACATCCAACAATTTATTTCATCAATCTTTGAGAAATCTTTGGCAAACATCAACAATCAATAATGTGAGTATTCATAAAATAGTCACATACCTTTGTTATGCAGAATCATGCATTATACTTTAAGAGTACATAATATAATAAACAAAGTATAGATCCAAGCAATCATTCAACTTGCAAGCATGCATCATCTAAAGTGTCACCATTATAATCAAAATACTAAACACAATTTAGTCTAGGATTTAGGTTTCCTTAGTTTAGAGTTGACTCCAGGGTTATGCCTCAAAGTCCTAATTTTTTATTTGTAAACCTAATGATTTAGAACCTTAACTAAACATTAGATGCATCCCTAAATCATATATTCAACCTACCATGTTAATATGAACATCTAGATCAGACTATGTGCATTCAAACCATAGTAAGAGATACACATTGGTTTCAATTTCCTAATTCAGGATATGCATGATTATTGACCTATGAACCCTAATTGTTCATCATCATTGTTATCATCATCTTGTATTGTCATTACATTAACAATATCAATATAACTCAACATAATGGGATTCAATATATTCAACATGGTAATCATAATTCTAGAGTTTGCATGTATAAACCATTTATTAATCATGTATAAGACCTACTTTTAGAGCTACAATCATAATTAGGTTTCAAACATATTTATTTTGGATTCTACATCTTTTCTAGACACCATCATCAAATCTTCCATTTAATTTGAGGAATATTTGCACAATATCATTTATTAGACAATTATAGATCGGCATCTCAACAAATATCATCTTATTCAAAACATATGTGGGATGGGTCTCAGATAATCATCTCTGACTAACTCAGTTAAGAAATTCCAATGTGGCCTACCTTGGATTAGGTAAAAAGGCACTAATGCACTTATGTTGTGACAAGGATGTCACATAGTTGGGAGGGAAGAAAGGTAAAATCCAACAGTGGATTCTCCCCCTCTTAGCTTGCTCCATTTGAGAGCAACCATGATGTTGACTCCTTAGTTGAATCTTGCATGTGGATCTCATGTGTCCCTGTGAAGGGCCACACTACCTTTTCCAACCTTCAATGAACCCGTCGAACTCCTTGGTGTAGTAGGAGGTGGTCATAGGTGCGAGTTCAAGATCAACCTACCCAAGAAAGATGATAGGGGACTAAAGTAAGAGGAATACCTTTTGAGTTGATGAATTAAGGTCCCATTCACATTGTGGGAAAATCCATGGACCTTTTTCACCCTCTAATTGATCATGCAGTGGTATGAAATTCATCCTCTGTTGAAGAGCTTTACGGAAGTTAGGCTTGCTTGTGGGTACTGCGTCTAGGATTCCATCGGGCCATGTAGAGGGTTTTGAACCTTTTGTTGTCACCCAAGGAAGCTTCAATGCCAATGAATTGGTTGGACAAGCCCTGATTCACATGTCTTTAGTCAATGTCACCGATGGTGTACATGAAGCTCACTGGTGATTCACAGAGTCTCAACAGTAATGGAGGGGAGAGAATAATCGTGGGGATCAAGGTTGAACATTCCTTTGCCTTATATAGGCATGGATGTCAAACTAGAGGATCCCTCAGTTAACCCTAACTTCTAGAAGAGGTAGGGAATTGGGTACTTTCCAGATCCGATGATGTAACAGTTGTATGATGGTTCATTCGTTTTTCCTTTTTCTCCCGAATCTGGCTGACCTTGTGTAAAAACTCAATCTTTTGAACCATTTATTTTCAACATGATTTAAATTAGATTATATATAAATGAGTCTTATGCACATTCATGATTTACATAGAGTTATGGAGGGTTATACATAAAAAAACAAAATATACATTAGACCTATCTACTCAACAGAGGACTACCTATGCACATCTCTTCAAGATCTTCCATCTAGCACTTGTCTATCAATTCCTAACAGGGAAGGAAACCACACATGGACCCCAAAAAGGGAAAATAAAGGTCACCAAAGCTGGTACTAAACTAATTATTGAGCTATTTAAAGATAGGGTTCAAAATATGATTCATGTATGTGATCAATTCTAGGAGGGGACTATCTGGTGGACTTAGTTTAGCAAAATAAGAATGACAAGTATCAATGTTTCAATGTTCAAAATTCAAGATATAAATTCCACAAGGCTAATAATATGCAAAATTATATAAAAAATATCCAGAACATTTCTAATGATCAACTTCAACTATTATGAATGAGAATTGTCATATCACTTCTTTATCATTGACTAAAATGTCATATGTTCAATCACATATGAAAGAACAACATGGTAGCCTGCTATTTCAACCAGTATACTGAGGGACCTCTAATCCATTACAATTTGCACGTAGAGTGGTGGGATGTACCCAACATCTAGGAGCCAAAGCTCTAAAGGAAAAAAGTCCAAAGGGACCAAAGTCTAGGGAGACTAAACTCCAAGATCAATTTCAATCAAATCATTATATTAAAAAGATGAGTCATCAAGGAGACTTCCTCTTCCTGACCCCTCATTGACTTGTGAAGGCCCTACACAGGAGGAGTAAGGTAAACCAAGTGTGCAAACCATTAGTTTCGACACAATCCTGTTGGGTTTTAGGGGAGGCAAAGAAGGCAGCGGAAATAAAAATTTTCTCCCCCAAACCCGAAACAAGGAAACACGTCAACGTCTATATAATAGGAAAGGATGGTTTGTGGAATCATACCTTGTCCCGAGGCTTTATCGGCGACAATACCTCACGGCTTGTGCGGTCTTCACCTCTGGTCTTGGACGGTGTCTGTGCAGCTCCTGGTCGCACTGGGACTGACGACTCCTGATCTCACCGGGACTGTCAGAATTGACAGTTGTCCTCCTGAGCGGAAGAAACCTCCCGCCTCTGAAGTAGTCCACACGGACCACCTGGAACTCCACACTCCTTGTCCTACAAGGAGTTGGAAGTAGTCGTACCCTCCTGTTGATGTACTAGTTGCCAACACACTCTTCTGCCTCCAGTTGCAACTGCAGTTGTCTTTCCCTTGTTCCGCCTCCCTTTGCGGGTAGAACTTGCTCGGGCTCTCTCTCGGTTACCAAAACCAGAGAGAACGACAACTTTCCAGAGCAACTGGTTGCACTGAGCTATACTTTGAGAAGCCCCCAATACCACTATATATAGGAGGGTCATGGGACAGGGTTCTCCATCCCGGCAATGCAGGACTAAAAGCAGGAGTAGAAGGGTTCAAGATTTTCCACAAACCAACCAACTCGCAACTTGAACCGATCGTTTCATTTCTGAAACGGTCGGTTGGGGATCTGAGTCGGTCGGTTGACACTCAACCGATCGGTTGGGACCCATGAGCCGGTCGGTTCATGGTCCTGACCAGTTCCCGATTGACTTTCCTTCTTTTGTTTCTAATTGGTATCGAATACCAATCCTATTTCCCAATCAAATTGGGCAATTGAAACGAAAGGAAAATTCTCGCCAATCATACTTTCCCAACTTGCTCGGTTGCACCAGTTGAATCGATAGTTTCAACATTTGAAGCAATCAATTCACCTTGATCTTGAGCCGATCAGTTCAACACTTGAGCCGACCGGTTCACCAAGCTCAGCCGATCAGTTCATCACATGAGTCGATCGGTTGGGAGTGCAGATTGTGCAGAATCAGTCAAATGTGATTTCAATCAATCTGATACTCCAATCAATGTGTCCAACACCTTGAACAATATGATATTGAGCTATCAATTAATTAAGTGTTTAATTGAACTACTAAACTCCTTTAGTAATCAATCTAAACATTGCTTGTGGACAAAGCTCCTCTTCCAAGTTAAATCCTTTGTGTGTGACCCTGCAGGTCCATTTCACGTTGGCAGTGAATGTCCATAACACTTATGACTTCACAAGCAAAGAGTGGTGCCTAGTCACACATCAGTGCTACCCAAGTGAAAGTAGAAAGTTGGAGAACAACTTTCAATCCTACAATCCGTGAATGGTGTTAAAACAAATGTATAATTCCTTTGTCACTGATATCCCGAATGAACTCGAGGCATGGAACAGTCATCCTGTCAATGTTCATTCACTTTCTTGATCTCAGAGTAGATTGAACGAGATATGTATGACATCAATATCACATACTGATTCACACATGTGTGCGCATGCCTATCTCAATCCTACTCATCAAGTGGCCTTGGATGTCAAACTCCCTCAGGAGGGACAAATCCCATATCTATCACTCACCCCTCAAAAGCCCCATGTGTCAAAGCCACCCAATCATCACCTTTATAACAACCCATGTTTCAGGACTGTGTTTGATGATGTCAAAGTGTGCCCAACGACATGTGTTGAGTGTAGTGAGTTCAGGTCAAAGAATCACACTCACCACCATCACTATGAAAACTGACTGTGACTACCATGTCATGGTTCCATGTGTCAAACTCACGGTGGGTCTGTCCAGTACACTTGTTCTCTAACAAGTACCTATGTGTTTGGTTTGATATCTCTATATCATGACTAATGAGATTCTGTCATCAACCAACACCACAATCTAGTCTTATGTGTCATTGATGTCTATCTACCTTCCACAATGACATCCAACTAGGGACATAACAAGAATGAACAAACTCTTAGCATACGTATGATCTCATCGTCTAGGTCATGAACCTGAAGGCATACGTCATTGAGTATTGTCATTCTCTAGACTTTCAATATGTTCTATCACTATCTCATATGAATGAACAAGAAAGAATTGGAAGCTTGCCTTTGTTGTTTATCAAATCAATCTTAATGTATCCCACCAATCATCCCATGATTGGCTCTCAGGGCATACATACCAACAGACTCCCACTTGCACTGCGAGCCAATCACCCTTGAATCATATTCATAGTGATCTTCAAACATGTCCCACATGTTACTGTGCTCTTGTTCTATCATAGTGAGTAATGGCAACACCTTGCCAAAGTCAGTATAAATTGCATGTCTCTCATCTCTTCGTTGTACGTCACACAAATGAGATGGATGTGCCGTAATATACGATCTACTATTCCTTTGCTAACCTTTAGCCACATTGCATGATCAAGGATTCCATACTTGTCATCAATGAGCAGAATATAAGTTCATCTCATGAACTTCCAGATCCATATAGTATCCACTGGTGTTCTCTAACACATAGATACTCAGAATTTCCTTTTAAACGGATTTATTGGAACACTTCCAATTATCAACAAACTTTCACTTTTATATATCCTATATATATTTTGCGACTAATTTTCTGTCCTTTCGGAAGTTCGCATCAATGTAACTCCTTACATTGAACTCTTCCTTATCTACATAGAACTAGTACTTCCCAAGTACTTATCAAGTTCTCATGGTATTCTAGTAACCCTTACTGGAAGTAGACAGACATCCACTCATCATGTCTCATATACGAGTTATCAGGATGAGAACATCATATTGTCATGTCCTACATACAAATGATGAATGCATTTTGTTCTTGCCATGTCCATACATGAAAGATAATGAGATGATTACATACATGATAGATCCATATCTATTCTTAGTGTTCCCATTCTTCATAAGAATTGGACACTTGGCCTTGGGATACTAACTCCATGTAACATGGACAAGTTTTCTCCCACTGAATCTGTGCATACTGAACCCTTCAGTATAGATTGCCAATGTATGCTTTCTCTTTTCAGGTCCAGAGGTTTTCGAGAACTATCTCTATAGATCTCTATTCCTATCACATAGGAAACATCTCCATCTTCCTTAAAGATAATTTCCACTTTTGGATTTCCATTCTAGAATATTTCCATTTCACATCAACATGTGGAATGTGAACACGCTCCCACTAAATCACATATCCCTTCTTTATCTTTGACATATCAATCAAACCCTTTGACTATATCATCAAAGTAAAGATCTAATTTTGAGTTACTTGTACTCAATCAATCACATTGATTAGTCCATTGTAACTTATAGACTTCATTTTCACTAGTGGATTCATAAACCTTATAGGTTGTGTGATGTACACATCCTTGTTTTATTCCTCATAGGAATGCAGTTTTAGTATCCATATGCCAAATGTCTTAGTCATTAAGTTGCAATCAACAAGCATCATCCTTCTCAAAATGTTATCCATGTGTCTTAACACTTAAGACTTATTTGCACTTATGGATTTCATTTCAATGAGTGCTACCATCAAGGTCATACCTTATGGTTTACATGGAAGTCATTTAGGATGTAATGGTCATCTACCATAACTCAAAATCCGGTTCCTCATATTCATATAGATAGTTGACTCATCACATGAACAACTTATCACATAGATAATTGAGGTGTATCTGTCAAGGATATAAGAACTCACAACTCCTTATGATTCTCAATGTCCTTTATTAGTGTAGGGTATTCTTTATTTAAGAAGAATTCAGTTATTTGATAATCATTCTCTAACTCCTTAGAGTATGATTCCTTCTTGATTTAGACATCACCATGCCTTAATCACGAGTTCACTATGATACACTATCATAATCACTCATAAGGATCTCAAACATTTGGCCCAAGTATTTCATTCATTGATCTCATCAAGAATTAACACTTTACCAAATTCGTACTTCATCTATGATATTCTTGAACACTTCAAGATATTCATATTGGTATTTCTCTAAACACCTTTTGAAGTATTAGCATTTGTTCCAATAGGTATGTAAATACATCACATGTATTATACCTAATAGGATAATCATTCTCCCACTACCTTTAGTGAAGATTGATTAATCATGTCTAAGATATTCATGTCTCTTACTGGTTCTCTAACCAAAAGAGTCTAGATTTATCCATCACATGGAAACTAGAAATGAATTTCTCATGATTGATGCTAATTAGATTATTTGAGTTATCTATAACTTTTAGGTATCATTTTATCTTATGCATACCATGTATCACAAGATAAACAAGGCATTGCCACAATGATCATATCTTTAAGATTGAAACATCAACTTTATTAATTTCCATCATTGTCATACAATATGCAAAAATAAAGTGTTTCTATCTATTGGCAATATATGAAATAGCAGTTCTCAACTCTATTTCGTGCCCTTTGGGCTGAAATAAACTGAAAGATACTCCTATCTATGGCAGCAACACTTGCTCCAATGATGGGTACTTCTTTCTTGGTCTTTTCACAAAGGCCATCACTTCTTTGCGGATCTTGCATATCATATATGATAGATCCATATCTTGGTATCATATACCTCATATAAAGAAGCAGTTCATTTCATGATACCTTAGGTGGAGATCTCCATCACCTCCTTCATCTTATTTTGTTCTTCCATATATAGAGGGCAATTCCCTCATACACCCTTTCCCCATGTGCCTTGAGGCTGAAGACGGTTTGGGCTGCTGGCTAGCATCAGAACATTTCTTTGCTTTGCCCTTATCCTTGCCCTTAAAAATTACCTTTTCTTTGGTCATATCAAAGATTATAGTTTGTCTTTCTTCATCTTTGACTCTACTATCCTCAACATGTCCAACAACTCTGTCAACATTTGTCAAAGTTGTAGCTTATCATGAATTGTATGATTCTCGCAACATTTGCAGTATCATACCAATAGCCAACTCTTGGCTCAGAGGGAATCCTTCTTAGTCAGGTCTTTCCACATACCCAATCATATTGAGTGTGTGAATACCTTATTGGATCTCCTTCTGTCATGACATACTAGGACAATGTCTTGGAGACATCATATGTCTCGTGTTGTCTTTGCAACTCATAGTTCAGAGAAAACAACATCAAGCACTCCTCATCAATGTCGTCCTCGATATGCTTCCATAAGCATACTTTCAGCCATTGATGTGGTGGGATTGAGTTTATCTGGTCTTGGTATAACTAGGACTCGGAGCTTTCTCTCTTTGAGAACACTTCTCATCATCCTAACCAGTCGTGGAATTATTCCCATTTAATTTGTTGGTCTCAAAGACCGATCGCAAATAAAGTGATTTGTTGATTAACAAAAGGAAATATGCAATTTTAGTCCAAAAACTCATTTTTGACTTATTTGATTGATTTGAAAAATTGACGATATAATTAGGCCTTTAATTAATTATCGCTCCCACTATTTTACTTCAAATTGATAGCCCTCACCATCAATTCAGAAGATTGCAGCGTACAACCTTCTAGTGGGCAAGATCCTGAAATCCTCTAAGACATGGACCAGCTAGGGCTGTCACCCACAACATAGATCTCTCAGGTAGGCAACTCTTGCCAATTGCATCATATGCAACTATTGATAAAATGTTATATGCAACTCCTTGCCATGATCATCTCCATGCCTCAAGGTACAAGATCCCATCTAGATCACCTTGTTAAGTCCGACCGAAAGCAAACACGATGAATATGCACCCTGCTAGGGAAGATCCACATATCCATCCTTCACGCTTCCATGAGATAGACGGTGCACCACGCTAGGGCGTGCCCACACTTGGTCGATCAAGATTTTCACATGTGTCGCGTTTGGAAGGCATCTAAAACTTAATATTTTAATGAGGGATTTGGTTTTTATATACATATACATATCCAATCACCACAATACATAGTACGTATCATATACATGCTATATCCCACAGAAAACATGCAAAAAGATAAAAGCAATGATTATGGCCATCCTAATGTGATTCCTCGAGCTAAGAGGAATCATGGTCATCTAGGTCTACATCACATGCAACCTGTACAAGATGAACTTTGTACTTTGCCTTCTGAGTTGATCAACTCATCATATGAATGATCTGCTCTCTCTGGCCGGTCATCTGGGTTCCACCAGCCGATCGGTTGGCTCCTCCAACTGATCGGTTTGCCTGGTCATCGTGCATCTCATCATGGTCGCCACCCGCTCGTCTCTCTCCTCAAACTGGTCATCAACCGATCAACTCACTCCTTGAACCGATCGTCTACAACGTCAACCGATCGGTTCACTCCTTGAACCGATCGTCTCAGATGTCGTCAGTTGGTCTGTCATTCTTTGACATAACAGGAAATAAAATCTATCCTAATTTTACATTGCTTAAAAGGGAAACCCCGAGTTACATTCGGGGGGAGCAAAGGTAGGAAAGAATCTCGAATTATTTCGAGTTATATCAGGAATAGGAGAGGGAAGATCGGTGCGCAGACCGAGATGCAAGCAACCACATACAACCATACACAGATAGGTTTTATTGGCCATAACCACACTATACATCCACCAAAAAACCCATTTAAGGGTGACATGTATCGAGTGCATTCATAATACATATCATATATGTAATTGGGATTTGTGGATTTAGGATTGGACATGCATAACGCCAATATTATTCGAATCGTATGCAATAAATAAAGGCGGCAAACCAAAATCGATCATATCGATATTCCTAAAATATAGAACAGTTGATGTGACTCTGATACCACTTTTGGGTTTTAGGGGAGGCAGACAAGGTAGCGGAAACAAAAATTTTCTCCCCCAAACCTGAAACAAGAAAATGCGTCAATGTCTATATAATAGGAAAGGATGGTTTGTGGAATCATACCTTGTCTCGAGGCTTTCTCGGAGACAATACCTCACGGCTTGCACGGTCTTCACCTCCGGTCTTGGACGGTGTCTGTGCAGCTCCTGGTCGTACTGGGACTGACGACTCCTGATCACACCGGGACTGTCAGAATTGACAGTTGTCCTCCTGAGCGGCAGAAACCTCCCGCCTCTGAAGTAGTCCACACGGACCACCTAGAACTCCACACTCCTTCTCCCACAAGGAGTTGGAAGGAGTCATACCCTCCTGTTGATGTACTAGTCGCCAACACACTCTCCTGCCTCCAGTTGCAACTGCAGTTGTCTTTCCCTTATTGCGCCTCCCTTTGCGGGTAGCACTTGCTCGGGCTCTCTCTCAGTTACCAAAACCAGAGAGAACGACAACTTTCCAGAGCAACTGGTTGCACTGAGCTGTACTTTGAGAAGCCCCCAATACCCCTATATATAGGAGGGTCATGGGATAGGGTTCTCCATCCCGGGCAATGCGGGACTAAAAGCAGGAGTAGAAGGGTTCGAGATTTTCAACAAAACAACCAACTCATAACTTGAACCGATCGTTTCATTTATGAAATGGTCAGTTGGGGATCTGAGCCGGTCGGTTGACACTCAACCGATCGGTTGGGACCCATGAGCCGGTCGGTTCACTTTCTGAACCGGTCGGTTCGTGGTCCTGACCAGTTCCCGATTGACTTTCCTTTTTTTGTTTCTAATTGGTATCGAATACCAATCCTATTTTCCAATCAAATTGGGCAATTGAAACGAAAGGAAAATTCTCACCAATCTTACTTTCCCAACTTGCTCAGTTGCACCAGTTGAATCGATCGTTTCAACATTTGAAGAAATCGGTTCACCCTGATCTTGAGCTGATCGGTTCAACACTTGAGCCGACCGGTTCACCAGGCTCATCCGATCGGTTCATCACATGAGCCGATCGTTTCGGAGTGCAGATTGTGTAGAATCATTCAAATGCGATTTCAATCATTCCGATACTCCAATCAATGTGTCCAACACCTTGAACAATATGATATTGAGCTATCAATTGATTGAGTGTTTAATTGAACTACTAAACTCCTTTAGTAATCAATCTAAACATTGCTTGTGGAAAAAGCTCCTCTTCCAGGTTAAATCCTTTGTGTGTGACCCTGCAGGTTCATTTCACGTTGGCAGTGAAAGTCCATAACACTTATGACTTCACAAGCAAAGAGCGGTGCCTAGTCACACATCAGTGCTACCCAAGTGAAAGTAGAAAGTTGGAGAACAACTTTCAATCCTACAATCCATGAATGGTGTTACATCGAATGTATTCCTTTGTCACTGATATCCCGAATGAACTCGAGGCATGGAACAGTCATCCTGTCAACGTTCATTCACTTTCTTGATCTCAGAGTAGATTGAACGAGATATGTATGACATCAATATCACATACTGATTCACACATGCGTGCACACGCCTATCTCAATCCTACTCATCAAGTGGCCTTGGATATCAAACTCCATCAGGAGGGACAAATCCCATATCTATCACTCACCCCTCAAAAGCCCCATGTGTCAAAGCCACCCAATCATCACCTTTATAACAACTCATGTTTCAAGACTGCGTTTGATGATGTCGAAGTGTACCCAACGACATGTGTTGAGTGTAGTGATTTCAAGTCAAAGAATCACACTCACCACCATCACTGTGAGTACTGACTATGACTACCAAGTCATGGTTCCATGTGTCAAACTCACGGTGGGTCTGTCCGGTACACTTGTTCTCTAACAAGTACCTATGTGTTTGGTTCGATATCTCTATATCATGACTGATGAGATTTTGTCATCAACCAACACCACAATCTAGTCTTGTGTGTCATTTCTGTCTATCTACCTTCCATAATGACATCCGACTAGGGACATAACAAGAATGTACAAACTCTTAGCATCCGTATGATCTCATCGTTCAGGTCATGAACCTGAAGGCATACGTCATTGAGTACTGTCATTCTCTAGACTTTCAATCTGTTCTATCACTATCTCATATGACTGAACCAGAAAGAATTGGAAGCTCGCCTTTGTTGTTGATCAAATCAATCTTAATGTATCCCACCAATCATCCCATGATTGACTCTCAGGGCATACATACCAACATAAATTTTAACATACAAGGATTTGAGGCCTCGGATAAAACACTCTTAAAAGGAATGATTGGACTACCCATATCACCAAGGTGCACCTCCTCTTCAGGCGGCCCATCACTAAAGAACTCCATAGTTAAGCATGCTCAGCTTGGAGTAGTACTAGGATGAGTGACCTGTCAGGAAGTTGATCCTAGCTTGCACGTCAGTGTGGACAAAGTGCGCAGTTAAGGCTAGTGGTGGTTTGTGGAGCCAGTCGTCATTCCTGAAACCCTACAAGAACCTTGGGCAGTGGGCCCAGGTGTTATAAATGGTATCAGAGCTATAATCCCTCTAGTAGGTGGGGCCCACATGGGCATGGCAAGCCAGTCTTGAGTTGTGCGGTCCAGGCATGTAGGAAAGGGTTGTCAATGGTTGATGTAGCCACCCTTGCGTTGGTATTCCGTGATCGGGAGCTGGGTGTCCATGGGCCATTGTGGGTCTACACTGAAATGGGGTCAGATTATGAGGCCTTATAGTTGAGCCTTGACGAGGACGTCAAGAGTCTAAGTGGGGGAGATTGTAACATCCCAGGATTTGAGGCCTCAGATAAAACACTCTTAAAAGTAATGATTGGACTACTCATATCACCAAGGTGCACCTCCTCTTCAGGAAGCCCATCACTAAAGAACTCCATGGTTAAGCTTGCTCAGCTTGGAGTAGTACTAGGATGGGTGACCAATCGGGAAGTTGATCCTCGCTTGCGCGTCAGTGTGGACAAAGTGCGTAGTTAAGGCTAGTGGTGGTTTGTGGGGCCAGTCGTAATTTCTGAAACCCTACTAGAGCCTTGGGCAGTGGGCCCGGGTGTTACATAAATCTCAATTTTATTCATCCCCATGAGAATTTGAACATGAGACCCCTACATGCGTTCATATTCTGGATCACAAGTGAGCTACACCCTTGTGGGCATGCTATCATAACATTAGCAATATCTATCAATAATAAATTTGGAGTGATGAACATTCAAAGAGGCATAAATGCCTTATAAAAAGTATAGGCTTCACCACTTAATAATGTACATGGGATTTAAGAGGGATATTAATAAGTCAATATGGAAATTGAGAATCTAGTACCTTTATGATGACATTATATTTTGATATGTTTCAAACTTAAGGTTCAGTGAGCTCCAAAACTTCGAGATCTAATAAGAAAAAGAAATCTATGTCATCATAGATTTCGAAGTTGTTCAAATTGACTTATCTAGGATTAGGTTGTTTTCCATATTGGATTACTATATCATATCCTATCCTTCATTATGATTTCTATATTTTCATCTAGATTTCATGCTTAGGTACATAACTATTTTCTCTATTTTAGGTTTTGAAACGTTATTCCCTTGATTATAGTTCATTTAGTAAATATCACTAAGTATAAGAGGATGCACCCAACTGAGCATCGATCAGAGTGAAAGACAACTGGGGCAGCCCTAATCTTGGGTACTCTCATACGCCCGAATCAATCCAAACTCTAGAGTTATGATAACCCTCTCTCAAGGGAGTCAGAACGGGAAACATGATTCGATAGCTAGTCAAAAGCGCAATCCAAAAGAAGAGACTAGAGTTCAGATGCTATAAAGAAATCATCCAACAAAAAGGAGCCATACACAGAACAATATGAGGTCAACTCCATAGATTCCAATAAGATTAATGTGAGAAAAAGGTTTAGTTATAATGCATAGGGAAATGAAAGTAAAATGTAGTAAAAAGGGAAAGATAAGTATCGGTCTCCATGATTTAGGAGGTTGATATACAACAGAGGACCCCTAAGGTTCCCCCAAATTGATACCGGGTAGGAGATCTGTCTGACACTCCCGTGTCTTGCGCGTGACCGTGTCAGGCTCTGAGCCATGATGGCTAGGGTATACTAGGAGGGACTCCGTTCTCGATACGGACCTGTCGGGTTGCCAGCCTTGTCGGGCGACGCGCCTTGACGGTAAGTCTGTATCAGGCTCGGTATCATATCGGGTTAGGGAACACTTAGGCTCTCGGGTTCCTTCGATCAGGTGTAGAGGGGAGAGCTATCTCAGGTTGCAGTCCATCTAGGAACCCAACACATTGAGGTGACCTTCTTGGTCGTATCACGCTGCTATGACTACCGGGACGGGTTCTAAGTGAGCTCCTCCCGCCCCTCTCGGATTGGGGGTGTTCTCACCTAGTATCGCCTGACACGCTTGGGAACTCACACACTAGCTCCACTTCTAAAGTTAGCTCTTGTTGGGTTCCAACCCGTCCCATCAGAGTCCTATAGCTGCTATTTATAGGCAATGACTAGTAGAAGTTGTGGTTCTCGTGGGGCCACGTATCCATTATCGGCTCCGTTCACGTGGCTTCAGAGGAGGGTCGACACATCTGTCGCCCGACATGTCTGGCTTCGCGTGCTGGGTTGCGAACAAACTATACTTTACTGTGATGGGATACTGACCTTGGTAGGCAGCTGCTCTGACGAGTGGCTTCATCGCGTGACAGACTCCATCGGGTTGACGAGTCGTGGCAGGAAAAGCTCCCTGTTGGGTAGATAGCCTACCGCTCGTTATAACTCCTCGCACGACACGTCCTTATCGGGTTGCTGTCGTGTCGGGCTACGACTACGACGGGTAAATGGGTGTGTCGCGTGGCCAGTAGAAGGGCCTGTGGAGGTGCTCATTGTAGATGGGTCGGGACATGCCTTTTTGCGGCCTTTGGGTGAAATATAAGAGGGAAATCTCTGTAAAAGATGGGAAAAGAGTCAGGAGCATAGTGTGGGTTACTTCTGTGCAATAACAGGATAAAACATAGAGGAAAATAGTTTAGAAGGAAGGTTTGACAACTAAATATGGGCCCTAAATAGCCATAAAATGGGTGTTATCAACTCCCCCAAACATAGCATTTTGATTGTCCTCAATGAATCTGTATCTATTTTAAAACTTTGTTTGTGATACTTCTTCAAAGCCAGGCGTAGTGTTTGGACAAAGGGTTTTAAGGAACTTTTGAGATGCCCCTGGGAAAATTATGTCTCACTACAGACAACAGACATTATTTTTCCTGCCTTATTTAAGTAAAACAATTTCTCTTCAGACTCAGTGAGACTTTTGGTGCATGGTTCCGAAGTTATCTTTCACACCAAACAGCTTAGGAGTAGGAAGTTGGGTTTTTTGGGTAGGCTTAAGGATTTTTGGGTTTTTCTTGTTTCCCATCGGTCCATCTAGGTATGGGTCCATTAACGGGGAAGTGGTCCCTGCAGTCCAAGCCAGTTGGCTTTAGAGTAGTGATTTCACATTCTACGTACCACTTCCCTAGATCTACCATGCCTAAAGATGGGTACTTTTGGAGAGACACGTGTGTTTTTTTTTCATTTGGCACAACTCTCATGCTTTTATTCACTCTCATAAGGCTTTTCTCTCTTTTTGGGAGTTTAGGTGGGTAGGGGAAAAAATGAGTGTGCTATTTGGGAAGCTTTTTCCTTCACATGCACATCTCCTAGCTGTTGCGAGATTATTTTTTCCAAATTGGCATAGAAAAGTTGTAGTCCTTGTCGTTTGAGACTACATTTTCGAAAGGAGCATAACAAAAGCATGCACATCCTTAGACACATAGAAGACAAACTGGAAGAAGTTGTATCAGATTCTTACTATAAAGTATATTTGTACAATTGTTGAGAGGCAAGAAGTTGTATATGTGCTATTTTGTATCAGACATGTATGTATATGTACACAAGATATGGGAAAGAAGAAAGACGAGAAGGGGAAGAAATTTTTAGGTACCTTTCTCACTGATATAGTATCCCCCCCAAACTTACCCCACACTATGTCCCTAGAGTTGTGAGATAAGTAGGAAAGGGTAGACATAGGTCATTCAGGGTTTTAGCTGGTAACTGTGCCTTCGTCAGATAGAAGCTCCAACACATACTCTCCATGTTTGCTGTGGTAGTCAATGTGGTGGAGCTTGTCAGGTGTTTGTGGTAGCATCATCGAGCTAGAGATGCATTCTAGCACGTAGATGCCACAGTCGTTTGATTGTGGAGTTTGTTTTGGACTACTGTGGAAGAATTAGATCTCGTGCCATTTGTTCTATGTGTTCTCCAAGAACGGCTGGATCAACGTCGTCACCTCGGTGTAATATTTCCTTTATAAGCACTCGAGGGGTGTCAATGGAGTTGATGTACACTGCACTAGATGATCCTTCTTGTTGTCAGAGGTGTTGTAGAAGATTTCTACTCACGAGCAAGTGTACACCATCAGGAGCGTCCAATGGTTGTAATGCAACATTAGAAAGAATATGATACGCGACATGCTGCTTTGTATCTCAGCCATAAATAGTTGTTTCGCTCCTGATTCATCAGCTAGGTAGATATCGTTGAACACCATTGGGTGGGCGATGTAGGTGTGTTCAAACTTATTCTGTAAAATATGGATGTAGGTTGACGCCACCGACAACGTTAGACATCCTCCTGCCTTTACTAAGTCGGGAAGGTCATCGAGAGGGATTATGACATTGTCTATCTCATAGATGACGTTTTCAGGGGTAGAATCAGCTAGCCTGAGGAGGATTTCGTTGACCTGTTCCTGATTCAGTGAAGCACATGCAGAACGGTCAAAATTGCTGATCATCATTTCTGAAACTACAGGCGAAACAAAGTCTTCATTGGTGACTATCTCTTGCAGAACGTCCATCTGCTTGCCTGCCCTATAGACGTCCGTGGCCATCTGGGCTTCTTATCCTGGGGGGCTGTTGGGTTGGGCTGATTCAGTTTCATGGTCACTGTCCAACAACTTCTTTGCTATGTCTGCGTCTAGGAAATAGCGTCTATCCTTGATCAGCAACAACGCGTATGTGCTTCTGAGCTGATGGAAATTCTGGCCTTGGAGGTGTCTTACATATCCGAAGATGTGGAGAAGCTCCATGGCACATAGGACTATGAATGTGCTATTTCTGCTTCCCGACTCTTCTTGAATGGGGGAGTCTCCAAGGGAGAAGAATTTCTAAATGCCAAAGTGGTGTTGGACTCCTTGCTTGATGGCGTGAAGAAGACGCAGTGGGAGAAGCCTAAGATGCTTATCTTTTGGGCATACAAATATGTGTCCTGAGCGTGGGACCTCTTCAGTGCAGTAGCTGAGGAGTTGGGCATCATGGCTGCGGAGGTCTGCCACACAGAGGAATCAGTTTCTTCTATGTTTGTAGGGGGCCAACACTAGGTTTGGGTTGTGCTCTTCAATGTATTGTAGCATGTTGGCCACCTGGATGGAGTCCTACACGCCTTTCATTAATCTTCTCGCCAAGGCCGGGGTGGTGTTGTAAATTGGCTGTCGGCCTATCCTGGTGCCTATATTCTCGATCATAGCAGCTTCTAGGACCCGAAAGAGGATCTTCCCTACTACAACTGGGGAGCGGAACATGATTTTTAGTGCTTCACTTCGTACAGAGAAGTAACCATCACTCCAGACGACGTCCTCTCTATCTGCCTGTGACCTCATGACTGTGTTCAGAAGCTTCTGGTCTCCGATCGTCAGGTAGCTGATGGCCTATCAATCGAATTCGAACATCTCAAAGGAGGGAATCTCTGACCGCGCATAAAACACGTCTGCCATCGAACTCCTTGCTCTAGGGGGTGCTTGTCGTTCGTGGAATATATGTCGCCCCCTTCTCACTCAGATTCATAAGAAGAGCCCTCGGCTAGGCTGATGGATATGTCTGCCTCTTCAGCTTCATTTGGGGAGGGAAAGGGAGCAGCTATGTTGACGCCGCAGGAGCTCTCTTGTCCTCATGGAGCCCCGTCGGTGGTCTACTTCATTGTTTCTTCCTCCGACGTTGAGGAGGGCCCACTGGAGGAGGAAGGAGATGATGTTCCTGAAAAGGACGCTGAAGATGAGGGCTGAGAGCCGGGGCCTGGAGGTGATGGGGACCACCTAGGATGCCTTGAGTGGGGGTGTTCGTCCCTCTAGTTCATCCTCTCTTCAATATCGTCGAGGCGTTGGAGCGTCGTCTGCATCGTGTTATACAGTGCCTCTAGTTGGCCAGAAAGGCCAACTAGGGTTAGCAGTTGACGCTCTTGCTCACTTAGCCTCCTCTGGAAAACATTGAACTTGTGGGTCAGGGAAAAAAATGTAGCTGAGTGATTTCTTGTTACCTCCCACAAGTTGTCAAACTCCTGGCCGAGGGCCTGCCCCAGTGATGGGGTGGCTGCAGTTGATCGGCCTCGCATCCTTGCAATGATCCTTGCGTGAGAAGTTCGGCCTAAAGAGTGCACGTCTTCAAGCAGGGTCGAGTCCATCTGAATCGTTTGTGAGGGTGTTGTTTCAGGGCGAGGTGTCAGCACCTTTGTGGCTACCTTTGCCTCGTCAATTTGGGGTGGTGGAGAAGGGTACAGAGAGGGCGGCTGTTGATCTACCATCTGACTCTCTACGTCCTCCCCCGCAACAACTACAGGCGTCGTTGGTGGAGGCATCAATGTGGGTTGCACAGCCTTGAGCTCCGCCTCCAGGTGCTCAGCGAACACGTCATTGTTGGCGTCTGGCTATACCGTTGTCTCTTCCATTGAAGGTGTATTTGAAGCTTCAAGAGCTGTGGTTGTCTCTTCCGTGACAACGTCCTCGGGGGCTATCACCATTATTTCTACCCCAGTGGTATCGACGACGTCCACAACCGTCATTATCTCTTCATTAGCCGCGATAGGTGTTGTTTTCGTGGCCACAACTAGTTCGGTGGTGGCATAAGCGGCGGACGTCTCAGTGGTGGCGGTGACAGGCAAGTTGGCGGAGACGATCGCTGATGACTTGTCCCACCGGGCGTCGAGTGGGATTGGTCTTATTGTGGGTGCTGCCACTTGGGGGACGCTTCTGGTGGTAGCATAAGCAGCTTCTGCCATCTCGTCTGGTAGAGCTTGTATCTCTGCTAGTGTGAAGACCAACTTTTCTATGTCGTAGTTAATGCAGACCGGGAGGGTCAGGAGGGTGGTAGTTCTTGAAAATTTGTAGAAGTAGCGGCGGCCCTCCTTTTTTATGATGTTTGCTTGTGCCAAGAACTTTATGTCTATCCTATCATCGCCTTGTGTCCTTGACAGGTTGTGTGGCTCTTTAGGGTACCCCAGCCCTACCATAATTAAGTTAGCGATCCCTCTCATGTAGTACTCCTTGGTGGTGTCTTTTATTGGATGCATCCGGCTTAGCAGAAAGCACCCCAAGTTAATCACCTTCCCCTCCATCATGTACCACATGAGATGGAGTTCTTCAGTGTATAGATTGCTCGTTTCATAATTGCTGAAAAGGAGTCTTGCCATGAACTTGTGGACCATTCTCTAGAAATAGGAGTGGATTGCCACCACCTTGCTCCCTGGCTTGAACGATGATTTTCCAGTTAGCTTCTTCCAGAGATCGACTGGGTTGAAGTTGTCATTTTCGGTGATTCTAACACCATTGTTTAGGAGCTCCTTCTCGACTTCATTGGAGGAGAAGATCTCATTGAGCAACTTCTCCAAAATGTCGTGCTCAACATTATACAAGAGACCTTGCAGTCTATCTACCCCGATGAATCTTTCGACTTCTTCTGGTGTATTTGGCACTAGGACTGTAAATGGGTAAGGGTAGACCCGCAAATCCGTACCCTTAAAAAACCCATCACGGGTCTAATGTTTTATACCCGCATACCCTTGGACCCGTATACCCTTGGACCCGCATATAAGCGGGTCTAATAATGGGTATGCTTGGAACCTGACCCGCTAGACCCGTATACCCGCTATACATAAGTAATTATTTATATAATATGTTATATATATCATACTTTACTAGTCTAACTAATATAATTATTGAGATTATATACTACTCTAACCAAAATAAGGTTGAAACTAGTCATATAATTATGAATTGGCTATTCTAGTTACAATAATGAACATCATATGTAAACTTAAAATAAAAATATCTACTAGTTTACATTACTTTATACATAAGGTAAACATTATGATAATGACTACAAATATGTAAACTATTAACCCAATTAATGTTAGTGTATAAAATATGAAATTATCTAATATAACTATGGCGTGTTAATATACTATATAATAACAATATCTTGTTGTATTAAAATATATAGAGCATTGTCATTTTTCTTACATAAACAATATGATGTTTATAGAACCGCTTACCTGCATACCCACACCGCATACCCACTATTATTGTGGGTGCATATATGGTACGGGTCTAGGTTTTGTATTATGCGGGTCTAGAACTGAAACCAGACCCGCTAAATTAGATGGGTATGAGTATGGGTATGGCTAGACCCGCACCGTACCCGCACCGTTTACACCCCTATTTGGCACCCGAAGGAGGGATGACATGAACTCTTTTGTGAGTTCAGTATATGAGGCAGAGTACTTGAAGCATATCTTCCTTAGCTTGGCAGCTTGTAGGACATTTTCGAGCCTACTGAAAATTTTGAGCGGATGAAAGGATGATTGGTGGAAGAAATGGGTTGGCCGGTAGACTTTAGTTGCCAATTCCGTATACCTTTGCTGGTGCTCCGCGTCTCTAGGCAAAAACTGGCTTGGAGAGTGGGCCAGGGGCTCCGGTCCTACTGCTGTCGTTGGGGCTGCTCCCGCTTCTATTTTGGGCCACTTCTCGGCCTCATACGATCTTGTTGTATTGGGGTTTGTGCACTTCTTCCTGATTGAGGTTGCTTCGGTTGTGGCCTCAAGATAGTTCCTTCGGCCATGCTTGTCTACTTGGACGATGGTTTTCTTTGTGCGGGCCATTTCTACCATGTTTAAACAAGAGTGGGGTAAGTAATAGGATCACTGACTTGATCACCTTACCTGATATTGGGCGACAAACCAAAAGAGTCATATCGCCTGATACAAGATAGGCGATTCTTGAAAAACTGATAGCAGGTCAGAGTCTACATCAAAATAATCCAACGTGACATGAGAATACCCGGTATAACAAGTCAGTACCGGGCAGAGATAAAACACATCTTGTCGCCCGATATGTGGTCTGGCTGATACGGCGGGCTGTAATCGGGTCGCCTTAAAATAAGGCTTGCCCGATATGGATGCTCGATAAGATTCATCGCGATACTCATCTCGCCCGACAGGGGTCGAAAGCCAATACGATCCTAGAGCGACGGACTAAAACACAAGCTTATCGCGCGATAAGCGAATCACGGTACGAACAAGGGTCCAGCCCGATACGTGTTCGTAAGAAAAAGGTGCCGCCATATACTATAAAGTGTCAGGTGATACGAGTCAAAGCATATTTGTAAAACAATACTGGGCGATATGAGTCTTGCTCGATATGCTTTGTATCGTTTGTACACGTGTATCATGCGTCAAACATGTCATGCGATACGATCATAAGACCGATGCAGAAAACTCGATAGGCAAAACCCGGCATAAAGCCAAGGTCGTTTCCCGATAAAGTATCATGTAAAGGGTGTCGCACGACACACGTTTAGCCCGACGCGAGCTAGGCGATATGCAAACTCGATAAGAAACAAAGGCCCCTGCCTGACATGGGTCTCACTCGAGGAAAGATGTCACGCGATAAGCTTTGGACGATACATTTTGCATGACACGATCGATTGAATTAGCCGATAAGGCGCATCGGGTTATACCTGTATCGGGTGATATTGCTTGTGCGCGACACGGTATCGCAGGAGAGAAAGGCCGACACGGGAGCTGAAGCAAAAGCAGGATGCACGATACAGGAGTAGGTGAAAAGTAAATGCGGCTGCCACACACGGTTAAACTCAAGTTACTATATATAGCCGTGGCGAGCGGGGGTAAATCTGGTAAGATAGGGACACATGTCGTGTGAGGAGGCGAAATGTCTCACGAGACATAGTAAAATCAGTCTAATCCATCACATTGGGGGGTGATTTGGCTTCCTAAGCAAGCTTCTCGCTGCATGGCACGCGTGTCGTGAGGGATTGGCATGTCGCGTGATACCTCTTCCCGATATGTTTCCCTCCCTTCTTGCCACCCGTGGGTTGCGCTGGCTGAAATGGCCTGGACATGTCAGGCGATAGTGTTGTTTGCCCGACATACTACTCAAGGAGCTGAGGGTGTCGCCCTTAAAAGAAAAAGACAGTCCGACCAACAACGCGTGTCATGAGAAAGAAAGAAAAAGGTTGAAACATGCCCGATAAGATCTGAAGAAGAGTAAAAACTAGAAACAAAACAAGGGTAGAAAACTGAAATTAGAGAGTGTTGATGGGTAAAACATCATTGGCATGAAAGAGGACTTTCAGCCTCAAATAGTATTACTCACCAAGGATTATAAAAACTAAGTCGGTGGCCCATAAAACGCGTGAGTCTATACACGTTGTGTGTGCACTGACTCGTGCCTTATTACAATGATAATGTTTGTAATGTTCTTTCTGCAGGAATGGAAATAACATCCTATTCTAGGAAAGTAAAAATTTGGGCTACCTCCCGAAGAGCACTGTGGTTTGGGTCGTCATCTTGACATGTTCAAATCCTTTTACTCCGCCCTGGTGGTTGTTGTTCTAGCTTCTTACAGGGCCATCTCTGATCTCCTCACAAAAGCTTCATCTTCATAAAACCTTTTTACTCTATGCCCGTTCACTGGAAAGACTTTCTCCGGATCGTCCTTATCACAGAGCTCCATCATCCCAGATGGGTAAATCTTTGCAACGTTGAAAGGCCCAGACCATCTACTCTACAGCTTTACTGGAAAAATATGGATAGAAGATTTAAATAACAAAACTTTATGACCTTCATTGACGTTCGTATTTCTCAGGTGGGCATCATGCCAAATCTTGGTTCATAGCTTGTAAATCCTTGCCTTTTCATAGGCATGGAGTCTCAATTCTTCAAGTTCCTGCAACTAAAGAAATCTTTTCTTCCCGGCTAGCATCAGGTCTGAGTTGAGGAGCTTGATGGCCCAAAATGCTTTGTGCTCCAGCTCAAAGGGAAGGTGGCATGTTTTTCCATATATAAGGAGGTAGGGTGTGGTACCCAAAAGTGTCTTATAAGTGTTTTTGTATGCCCAGAGAGCATCATCTAGTTCACCCGACCAATCCTTGCGGGACTTGCCAACTGTCTTTTCTAAAATTTGCTTGATCTTCCTGTTAGAGACTTCAACCTATCCAGATGTCTGTGGGTGGTATGGCATGGAAACCTAGTGATGAACGCCATACTTATGCAACAACAATTAAAATTGTTTCTCTACAAAGTGAGAATCACCATCACTAATGACCATTCTCGGCACTCCAAATCTTGGAAAGATGATCTTAGTAAAAAGCTTTATGACTACCTTAGCATCACACATAATGGTGGGCACCGCTTCAACCCACTTAGATACATAATTAACCACAACCAGGATATATTTAAAATGATAGGAAGAAGGGAAGGGCCCCATATAATCTATACCCCAGACATCGAAGATCTCCACCTTGATCCAATCTGAAAGTGGCATCTCATTGACATTCGTTGTAGGACTTTACATAAGCATGCACATCCTTGAACAAAGTTGGCCAGTAAAAACATGACACTCAAACAAAATTTTAGGGGCTTCCTCCTCGGGTATACATCTTCTATACAACCCATCGACGCAACGTCTAAACAATAAAGGATCGTCCCAGTAGTAATTCTTTAAATCAGAGAAGAATTTCTTCTTCTGATTATAAGACATGTCCAGGGGAAGCTGTTTATAGGCTGGGTAGTTGAAGAAATTTGCATACCATGGTCCCTATGGGTTAGCTATCTAGGCAGCGTGTATGGATTCATCGGGATAACTTTCATTGATGGGTAGTTGGTGGTGATCTTCCACCCGAATCCGCAAGAGGTGGTCCGCGACCACATTTTCTGAACCCTTCTTATCTTTTATCTCGTGATCAAATTCCTATAACAACAATGCCCATCATAGTAGCATGGGCTTATCATCCTTTTTCTACATCAGGTACTTGATAGCCCCATGGTCGGTATGCACTATTACCTTGGAACCCACGAGGTAGGACCTGAACTTATCAAAAGCATACACAATAGTCAGCATCTCCTTTTTAGTATTCGTGTAGTTCAACTGTGCTTCGTCTAAGGTCGTACTTGTGTAGAAAATGACATGGTGCTTCTTGTCTTTCTTTTGGCCTAGAACAACACCAATGGCGAAGTCATTCTCGTCGCACATAAGCTCAAACGGGAGATTCTAGTCGGGAGACTGGAGAATAGGTTCATATACTAAGGCATCTTTCAGTCTGGAGAATGCCTCCATGCACTCATCTTTGAAGTCAAACTTCACATCTTTCATCAAAAGGTTGGACAGGGGCTTTGCTATCTTCGAGAAATCTTTAATAAACCACTAATAGTACTCGGCGTGACCCAAGTAACTTCAAATACCTGTAACTGAAGTGGGCAAAGGGAGCTTGGCAATCACCTCGACCTTAGACAGATCGACCTCAATACCTCTGTTGGACACCATGCTCCCCAGAGCTATGCCCTCTCAAACTATGAAATGACATTTCTTCCAATTCAGAGTTAGGATTTTCTCTTCACACCTTCTCATCACAAGCGACAGGTTGTTCAGGCAATCATCAAAGGAGTTTCTGTACACGCTGAAATCATTCATAAACACTTCCATTTTTTCTTCAAGGAGATCAGCAAAAATTGCATCCACACACCTCTGGAAGGTAGTAGGTGCATTGTAGAGCCCAAAGGGCATCCTCTTGAAGGCAAAAGTTCCATATATGCAAGTGAAGGTGGTCTTCTTTTGATCATCAGGGTGTATGGGGATCTGATAGATATCTGAGTACCTATCCAACCAACAGAAGTAGGAATGGTGAGCCAGGTGCTCTAGAATCTGATCAATGAACGGAAGGGGGAAATGGTCCTTGTGGGTGGCGACATTGAGCTATGATAATCAATACACATCCGCTAGTCGGTGACCATCTTGGTGGCGATCTCCACTCTGTCATCTCCCTTGACCAACGACATACCTCCTTTTTGGAACTACTTGAATTGGGCTTACCCACGTACTGTCGCTAATAGCATAGATAATACCACCGTCTCAAAGCTTTACAACTTCCCTACTGATAACTTCTTGAAGATTTTCATTTAACTTTCTTTGTGGCTGGGAATATGGCCTAGAGTCTTCCTCCAGATGGATCATGTGCATGCACACGGAGTGACTTATACCCCTCAGGTCTCTGATTGAGTACCCCAAGGCTTTCCTCCTCAGCCTTAACTCTTCGAGTAAATGCTCTTTTTGACTACCAGTCAAATCTGAGTTGATTATTACCGAATTCATCCTCCCTTCATCTAGAAAGCGGTATTCAAGGCCTCTCGGAAAAATTTTCAGTTCTAGCGGGATTGCTTTTTCTTGTTCACTGGCTAGGTCTTTTCAGAGAGTAGCATACATGACTGTCTCCATAGGATTTTCATTTTCGGGAGGAACTTCAACATCTAGAAGAGCTAGCAAATCTTTGACCTCAGGGTCCTCGACCTCTTGTGCTTCTCCAAATAAGGCGTGCATAAGTGGGTCTACCATGGCCTTCTCCTTCTGTACTTCATCGCATAGTTGTTGGTAGCCTTCGACAAAATAAGAAGATTCAAAGAACGTAGGGGCCTTCATACAATCCCAGATGTTGAAGCCGATGTGGTCTCTTCCAACTTGGATTGTAATCATACCTGCCTCCACGTCGATGAGGGCTCGGCCGGTAGCTAAGAAAGGTCACCCAAAGATGATGGGGCAGATGGGGTCTTCTATGGTGTCAATAAGAACTATATCATAAGGAATAAAGAAATTCCCTACTCGAATAGGCATGTCCTCGATGACTCCGACCAGCCTGGTAAAGGTATGATTGGCTAGCTGGATTCTCATATTGGTCCTCACCATGTCAGTGAGCCCAATCCTTTTTGCAAGGGACATCGGAATTAGACTGATGCTCACCCCCAAGTCATCCATACCTTTGCGGGTTACATCATCTCCCACTTGAAACAGGATCACAAAGGCCCCATGGTCTCTCTTCTTGGATGGCATAGTTGCAGTAACATAGAAACTGGACATCTGTGGCAGTTTCACTGTCTTTACATCCTCACCTTTGTTCTTCCTAGATATTAGATCCTTCAAAAACTTGGCATAGGTTGGCATCTCTTCGATGGAGTCTAGAAAAGGGACGTCAAGGTGTAGTTTCTTTATTGCGACCAAGAATTTCTCGTATCTCTTCTTCAGATGGGCTTTAACCAGATTATGGGGGAAAGGTACACGGGGTGCGTACTTGTCTAGACGCTCTCCAAGAGAGATGTCATTGCTTCCTTCCTTGTTCACACTCCTCGGTCTGACTGAAACTTCCTCTTCAATCTCTTCCAGACAAGCTTCTTCAATAGGTGTTGTTGTTGGTGTCACTAACTTCTCAACGGCTGGTGAAATTATCATTCCTGACCTCAAAATGACCATTTTCACTGTCTCATGTCCTCGGGGGTTGGCTTCAGTGTTAGAGGGGAAACACCCTACCTGATGGTTGATAGTTTGGGCGACACTTGCCAGCTGCTGATCGATCTATTATTATGTTGCTGGAGCTCTCCAATCTGGGTTGAAAAGCCCCCCATCTGTTGCTGCATCAGCTTCAGCAAAGCTGCAATATCTACAGAACTCTTATGCATCTTCTCATTGAGGTCGCTTTTACTTTTTGCAAAGGACATCAACTCCGTCATCATAGATGGTCTTTGTTGCTGATTTGACTGGAAAGTCCGCTGTTGCGGGAACCCCGTCTGGCGTTGCTGATTTGACGGTCCTCCAGAGGGTTTTCCACCCACTAGCTGGTGGGAGTTCTCAGCAACACTGGTGTTCCCATAAGAGAAACCAGGATGGTCAGGTCTTCAGTACTGTACATAACTTACATTATCTGTATTAATCTCATCAAAATCTTCTTGGGATGTCATGTGCAGGCAGAAGTTAGACAGGTCGTCTGGCTCTCCGCAGGTGACACAACTTTTTACGACTTCCTGTCAAACTTTCCCATTGTATCCTTGCTCTTTGAGGGTCTAGACATCTGTCACAATCTTGTCAAGCTTAGCTGTTAGGGACTGCATAGCCTTAGATTCACCTGGAGTGGTGTGGTTTGTTGACTCTCAGTTGTAATCACCATCTTGTTGATTTGTGGCCATGTTTTCAAAGATTTCCCTGGCCCTTTGAGCACTAAGTCCCAAGAAGTCACTGCTAGCTGCAGCGTTCAAGGACTTCCTCTCTGCGAGACACACTCCATTGTAAAATGTGGTGATTAGCTTGGGTTCAGAAAAACCATGATGAGGGCATTCACGCTGATATCTCATAAACCTCTCTAAAGTTTCATGAAGATTTTTCGATGGCTTTTGAGAGTACCACATAATTTTGTTCTGGCATTTAATTGTCCTCTCAATAGGAAAGAACTTGGAGATAAAAGCATTA
Source organism: Alisma plantago-aquatica (assembly GCA_963693085.1). NCBI lineage: Eukaryota > Viridiplantae > Streptophyta > Magnoliopsida > Alismatales > Alismataceae > Alisma > Alisma plantago-aquatica. Next base: position 1,138,770,821 of record OY856413.1, on the reverse strand, counting down.
ACAAGATGCTCCCAGTCGAGAAGACTTCCATCTTGAAGACTAGTGTACCATTCCAATGCCTTATCCCACAGCGATAAGGGGAAGCACTGAATATAGATATGCATTAGCAGAACCCTATTAATCCTGAAAGTGTTGCACGTCCTCTTGAACGTCATCATATGGTTGTATGAGTTCTCATCAAGGGTGTTCCCGCAAAACCTGTTGTGTTGGAGAAGTTGAAGGAAAGAAGGCTTCAACTCAAAGTTGGTGACATTGAGGGGTTGTGTAACAACGGGATTCCTTTCCTCATTCTCCCGCACTTGGACAAATGAGCACAGAGAGCGGGCTTCAGGAGGTTGGTCAGCCATTACTTGCTAAAGGCAAGGATGACCTAGTGAAAGGAAGAAAAGTACCTGGAAAGGAAGAAATATATAAAAGGTATTAGTGTGTTGCATAAATATTATGTGCAGTAAATACTATGTGCAGTAAATATTTGCAGTGTTATATGCATATGTATAGGGTTTTTGGCGAAGTGCAAGTAAAACTCAAGTTCGTAGAACGGTTTTCATTGCCTATCCCTGGCAACGGCGCCAAAAAGTTGATCAACCTTAGACGTGGGCCCAGAGAGTGGAGACGTGTCTAAGTCATCGAACTTTTATAATTTATAATACCTGAATGCCCGAGACACCTACAACTAGCATAGGGTCAAAGTAGTTCAGGGTTGAACGCAAGGATAGAAAGAACGGCGCTTTAGAACTCAAGTTTCACTTTTCTAAGCACATAAATAGGTAAAAGGAGGGGTTTGGTTGTAATAAGAAAACACCACAAAGGAATTAAACTGAAAGACTATCTCCAACTGGAGTTACCAGAAAGATTATGATTTTAGGGTTTAGCAATTTTTATAGGGATTTGTATATCAGAAGCCAACAGAATACAACTATCGTCGAGATAAGGCACAAAGGAAGAAAACTTAGGCATAAAAAGTGACCACGGGAAGATTCCATCATACTCTTCTCTCAAAGAGGATGCCCCCAAATGAGCACCAATCCCCTCTCTCAAGGGCAGTGGGCATAGGTCAGAATGAAAGACAACTGGGGCAGCCCTGATCTTGGGTACTCTCATATGCCTGTATCAGTCTAAACTCTAGATTTATCACAACCCTCTCTCAAGGGAGTCAGAACGGGAAACATGATTCGATAGCTAATCAAAAGTGTGATCCAAAAGAAGATACTAGAGTTGGAATGATATAAAGAAATCATCCAACAAAAAAGAGCCATACACAGAACAATATGAGGTAAACTCCACAGATACCAATAAGCTTAAAGAGAGCAAAAAGTTTAGTTACAATGCATAGGGAAATGAAAGTAAATTGCAGTAAAAATGGAAAGATAAGTATTAGTATCCTTGATTTAGGAGGTCAATATACAAAAGTGGACCCCTAAGGTTCCCCCAACATGATACCGGACAAGAGATCTACTCGACACGCCTGTGTCGGGCGCGTGACCGTGTCGGGTTCTGAGCTGTGACAGCTAGGGTATACTAGGAGGGACTCCCTTCCTGAAATAGCTGTGTCGGGTTGCCAACCTTGTCGGGAAACATGCCTTGACGGTAAGTCTGTATCGGGCTTGGTATTGTATCAGGTTAGGGAACACTTAGGCTCTCAGGTTCCTTGTATCAGGTGTAGAAGGGAGAGTCGTCTAGGGTTGAAGCCCATCTAGGAACCCGACATATTGAGGTGGCCTTCTTGGTCGTATCGTGCTGCTATGGCTATCAGGATGGGTTCTAAGTGAACTCCTCATGCCCCTCTCGGGGTAGGGCTGTGCTCACCTAGTGTCCCCCAACATGCCTGGGAACTTGACGCGCTAGCTCTACTTCCAAAGTTAGCTCTCGTTGGGTTCCGACACATCCCATCAGAGTCCCGTAGCTCCTATTCATCAGCAGTGGCTAGTAGAGGATGCAGTTCTCATGGGGCCACATATCCATTATCGGCTCTGTTCACGTGACTTCAGAGGAGGGTCGACACATTTGTCGCCCAACATGGCTGGCGTCGCGTACCGGGTTGTGAACAAACTGCGCTTGACCGTGACGGGATAATGACCCTAGCGGGCAAGTGCTCCAATGAGTGACTTCATCACGCGACAAACTCCATCGGGTTGACAAGTCGTGGCGGGAAAAGCTCCCTATCAGGTAGATATCCTAGTGCTCATTAGAAATCCTCATGACACGCCCGTATCGGGTTGTTGCCGTGGCGGGCAGCGACCGTGATGGGTAAATGGGAGTGTAGCGAGGCCAGTAGAAGGGCCAGTGTAGGTGCTCGTTGTAGATGGGTCTGGAAGAGCCTTTTTGCGGCCTTTGGGTGAAAAAAATGAGAGAAATCTCTGCAAAAGATGGGAAAAGAGTCAAGAGCATAGTATGGGTTACTTCTGTGCAATAACAGGATAAAATAGAGAGGAAAATAGTTTAGAAGGAAGGTTTGACAACTAAATATGGGCCCTAAATAGCCATAAAATGGGTGTTATCATGCATCATGTCTTGTATTAAACCCATATATGTTGGATAATTTTTGAAGAAATGCAATGGCTGGATGTACATGCAACCCCATTCATAAATCCCAACAACCAAATAAAACCTTTAGTATTTATCTCTGTGTTATTGTTGGATACAAAGAGTTGATTATAGAGTTAGACGATAATATAAGGAAATGGTTTTGAACGATAATGTTGTGATCATGTACATGGAATGGGTAACTCCTTTGGATATGTGAACCATGTGCGAACAGAGAATGGCTGACACCCCCAACCGGATTAATGTTACATGTCAAGAACATTTTAATAATAAGCAACTATTTCATTACATCAACAACTATATATAGATAAAGAAAGGTGCATCCTGCTCCTTTGCTACTTAGAAGTAGAAAATCTAAACTTGAGGCTAACAGATTCAGGATCACCTTAGACAAGCACAATGAGACTATAGCAGACCATTATGAGATCTTTCAGCTCACGGATATGCCCCCACTAATGAGAATTTTGTATATATTGGATATGTATGGCTTGGTCTATTTTAGTGGGTATACTGTGACAAAGGACATATCTGGAGATACAAAAAAACTCTATAATGGTGCTTTTAGGTATTATTTTGCATAGGAGTTAGTATTTTTTATTTTTATTTCTCTTTTTTTATAGTTCCTTTGGTGAGTTTGACCATTGGGATGGAATGAACACATTCCTCCACGTCCTACTAATCTAAAAGACCATTTGATTCTAAAATTTAAATTTTCTATTCAAATATATAATACAATATACATAGTATAGTATATATATACACTAAGAGAACTGTGTAACTGACTACATGTAGCTAACATGTACCCATCATCATTTATGATTATTGTACAGAACAATCTAATCTTATGGATTTGAAGTATGCACCATAGATAAGATATGTATCCAAGATTAATTAATCTCATGTTAGTAGATCATCCAATGAAAGAATATGTGTATTTTATAATCAATAACTACAAAAATCATTGGATGATCTGTTGATGTGTATAATTATCCATTTGAGTTATGGTAATGATTTCATAAACACATCTATTTTATATAGTGTTTAATCAATTCATATGCTTACATTTTATGAATATACTCTACATGTATCATTTTTACGGTAGGTAAATGTAAGTTTTATGTATCAACCGGTACACACACATGTGTGTATAAATATATAAATATATATATATATATACATATATATAGATATATATATACATATATATATATATATATATATATATATATATATATATATATATATATATCCAGCAAGAGAATAGCCCGATTGGCGAATTCTGTTGGTCCCCAATGAAGGGACCCGGGTTCGAAACCACACAGAGAAGCATCTCTTGATTTATCACCCTCCCGGGCGTCCTGCCTTCTCCATAGGTTATGGGAGGGGGGGAGAAATCTTTCTCTCTTAATCTCAAAAAAAAAAAAAATATATATATATATATATATATATATGGGATTTCACTCAATGCCCACACGGGTATCTTATTTTCGCTACCCTACTTTGAAAACTCGCGAATCTTTTGTGTCAAAACCCGATTAGCTGTTATTTTATTTCGGTGATCCGCTTCCTCATTTCTGGTCGCCGATCCGATCTTCTATTGACACAGTCGTCGAGCGCCTCCTTCGGGACTTGCATCCCGACGATCGCGTAAGTGGTCCAGACGATGTCGTACTTGGCTAGCACATTGGGAGATTTTGTCCTGGTCGGTCCGTGGTGCACAAGAAAGGAGAGGTTCGCCTTGCGAGTGATTGTGTTTAGGATCTCGTCCGCACACTATCGCAATACAAAAGCGTCCCGCCAGTAGGTATTCTGCGGCTACTCATCAGAGACAGAACCACCGTGTCCTTGCTATCGGTGACACCTTGCTCTTGTTCCATAATTGATCCTGACCAAGCTGACGTGCTTGCGGACGTAGAACAAAAAATTGACGCAGCGGATGTACTTGCGGAGCCGCTCATCCTACTAGTCGGTCCCACCTCCCACGATGGCGCCCATGACAACGACCGTCTCAAGGAGCGCAGCGATCTTGTGGATGTGAATGTACTCGAGTTTGTCCATCTCGATGTTGCCGTCATAGCTTGTGAACTGGATGTTGACGATCTAACCCACTACGAGCCCTTCTGACCCGACATAGTGTCCGAGCTCCACCACGGCCCGGACGATCCAGCGCGGCTCGACCATGTCAGTGGGGGTGGAGTCGGTGACGTGCTGGAAAGTGAAGGACAGTAGTGCGTCGCCGATGAGGATTGCAACATCCTCATCGAACACGCGGTGGTTGGTGGGAGCTCCATGCCTGAAGTCGTCATTGTCCATGCAGGGGAGGTCGTCGTGAATTAGAGACATGGTGTGGATCATCTCGGTGGCATAGGCGCAGGCAATGGCGACGGAGTCCGAGTCTGGGATGGAGGAGACCAGGGCGGCGGCTGTGAGGTAGAACATGGGGCAGACGCGCTTGCCGCCCAGGGTATCGCATGGGTATGGTGGCGTCCAGGGCCTTATTGACGAACTCGATCTTTCGAGCCTTATTGTATTTTCCAGAATTATTAGTTAAGCATCCTATTATTAGATATATAAAATGGTACAATGTCAACCGATTCTCTAAAATCTGCATACTTCTTCCTCCTCCTATTCTGGTAACTTCATTAATTTATATATAACAGTTCCATCGTAGTATGTGGCCATGGATTTGCACTGGTGCGCCTGGAGTATGTTACTTTTTGAATATTGTGCATACTATGATATTCTAGATCCAAGCATTTGCCTTTCATCATCAAGATTTAGGAAAGAGTTGAGTTCATGGATCTTCTGTGATGTAGATGTATTATCAAACATTAACAATATCTAGGATTTCCAATCACATTTTGTCAGAAGTAGGAAGTGCTAGCCATCTGTCTTCACTAAGCTCACAATGAACTTCCTGGGACACATACTCTATTGCATTGTCACCTTTGACTGTAATTCGCAGTCACTTCATCCAAGTAAACATTCCATTTCTGATACGGAAAAATCCTTGGCAGCATCGCATGCACCTTCTCATAAAGAACTAAGAGTAACTGTAAGTACACTAAGAGTAAATGTAAGTACACTAAGAGTAACTGTTAGAATACTAAGAGTAACTGTGACATCAGTGAAAAGTAACTCCGTGATTCAAAAAAGTAGCTCTTATACTTTGTAAAAGTAACTCTAACAGAGGAAGGTAAAATACGTATCACAAAAACAATGTGTATGGAACACAGAGTAATAGGGACATCTTGTAAGTAACTGTACGAACACGAAAGCAAGTGTTCTATTCCAAAAAAAAGTATCTATATTAGACCTCACTGACAAATAAAAGAGATGAACTCATCATCGATAAAGTAATTATAAGAACACCTAGAGTAACTATAAGAGCACTACGAGTAACTGTTACAACATAAAAGTAACTATGTGCATTCAAAAAGTAATTGTTATACTTTGTAAAGTAACTCTTGTGGATGAAGGTAAGTCAAATAGACAAAACCAGTATATGTGAATCACATAGTAACAAACTGACATTTTGTAAGTAATTGTACAAACATGAAAGTAACTTTTCTAATCTAAAAATGTAAGTATTTCAAAAGAAAGAGTATTCATTGGACACAAAGAGAGACACATATTCTTCAAAGAGTAACATCTGATCAGAAAAGATTCTTTGTAACATAATCAATGTATACATACATCTTCTAGAGCTCAAGGTAACACAACAATAGATTCCAAAATGGATTATTTATTAGTGTGCTACAAAAAGACTGAATGTATAGCTGATCTTGAATGCTTCGAATACATTTATGGTTTGAATGTTTATGTTCTTGAATGCTTTAAATACCTTTATTCTTTGAATGTTGTAAGAGAAACTCTAAAACCACTATGAGTAACTGGTACAACCATTCGAGTAACTAAACTGAAAGTAACAAAATGCTTGAGTAACTGAAATTAATTTTTGAGTAACTTAGAGTAATGCTTGAGTAACTAAGAAAACCTTGTGAGTAACTGTCACAACCCTGCAGTAACTGAAAAAACATTGCGAGTAACTGAAAAATGACTACGAGTAACTGAAAAAACATTGCGAGTAACTATGACAATACTGCGAGTAACTATGATAATAATGTGAGCAACTGGAAAAACCCTATGAGTAACTGTAATAGCAGTTAGAGTAACTGCAAAAACACTGCGAGTAACTGTCACAACCCTATGAGTAACTGAACAAACAATGTGAATAACTGAAACAAGCTTGTGAGTAACTGAACACTATAAGTAATGGTTGAGTCATTGAACAAACACTGTGAGTAACTGTCACAAACCTGCGAGTAATTGAAAAACACTGCGAGTAACTGTCACAACCCTGTGAGTAACTGAAAAAACACTGTGAGTAACTGAAAAAACCATGTGAGTAATTGAAAAAACCCTATGAGTAACTAAAAAACACTGCGAGTAACTAAAAATAGCATGTAAGTAAATGTGAAACACTACGAGTAACTATGACAAAATTGCGAGTAACTGAAAGAGCACTATAAGTAACTCAAATACCAGTTAGAGTAGCAGTGAAAACAATACGAGTAACTGAAAAAGCACTACTAGTAACTATGACAACCCTGTGAGTAACTGAACGAGCACTATGAGTAACTCTAACAATAATAAGAGTAATTGCGATAGCCTAGAAAAGAAACACTATAATTCAAACTCAGTTACTCTTATACTTTGTAAGAGTAAATGTGACAACACTAAGAGTATCCATTGCACACAAAGACAAACACATATTCTTCAAAAAGAATAACAAATGATCAGGACATATTCTTTGTAACATATTCAAAGTATACATGCAGCCGCTGCAGCACAAGGTAACACAAAGATAGATTACAAACACAAGTGAAGTACATAGAAGGTTACAAAATCACTTTCACAAAACTACATAAAAAGAACAACCCATTACATATTTGAACATGCCTCACTGACACACTAATCAACTACAAACTCCACTAAAAAAGATAGAACCAGTAAATAAAAAATTATACCCTTGACATTATAGCTAGTTGGGAAATTAGACCCATGAGTCAAGTTAAAATTTCATGATATGTATTAAGAACATTTGCATAAATACAAACTGAGTAAGAAGTCTCGTATGCATTGATGTTGTACAATTGTCTTAATGCTAGTTCAATAATAAAATCAAACACATCTTGGACGAACTGGCTTCTAATTTCATACAGTAGATTGAATACATTTTTTCTAAATAGTCTGAGGAGCTTCAAACTACATCAATGATTTTTCCAACAACAAGAATCTTCCTAATGAAATATATCTAAGTCATTTATTGATATTTTGTAGCATTTGACACTACTAAAGAGATGATGAATAAGTGTGTCAAATATTATTATGGTGTAATCCAATGAAGTATATTTTGGTAATATATTGCACATAAAATCTTTAGTGAAATGAAAGAAATGTTTCTTTAAAAAATATTGATTGCATAGAAAGTAACAATTGCACCCTAAAAGCAATTATCCCACACAAAAGTTAATTAATCATCATTGTGAATCTTTCTGTGTATTTACATAGACATAAGGGGTGATGGAATTCAACAGTTGTATCTCATATATGATGCATTTTAGCAAATAGTTTATGTGCATCCGCAATAAACTGCAAAGTCACACTAACACACTTTTTAAGATATTCTCAAGTAAATCAAAACATGCAATACCATAGGAAGAGAAATGAGAGAGGCCTCTTCAAAATGGTTTAGAACAAATTATATATCTAATTGATTTATTCACCAGAGAACACTCACAAAATCTGTCAGTATCTAATTTATGGATGGTCTATCTTCATTCTATTATTTTTTTCCTTGTTGACTATGGTGAAGGGACTGGGCACCGAGAAGAAACTGGACCTAGCATTTGGGAGTGCTCGACGATCCAATTACTCAATTTACGACTGTTAATACAACATAATCTTGCCTTTGTCTTCAGTACAAGATCCTTCTTTTATACAATATGTGCATCTCTATCCACATTCCACTTCCTAAATTTGCAAGCTATAGTGACCTTCCAAATCATGTCCTAGATCGTGTACGATATCGGATAGTTGTGACTATTGGTGAGTATATCAATAAAGAATCCTACTTAATTCATTGGTCACAAACACACACGAAAAGTATGTATAATTTCCCTCTAACACCTCCTCGTCACTTTTAAATCGAATAGGATGTCTTATGCCCATCTTAAGCTTTCACGATCTGCCGCAATGTTGGCGGATGCACCGTCGGCAGTCTCGTGGTCCATCTGATGGATCCTCTGCAAATTCCTTCCATAGCAGGCTAGACACCGGGACGGTAACGGGCGTTGGATAAGGTGTCATAGATGAGGCTCTCTCATCCGTCATCGACCGACACCTGGAGGAAGGGAACCTTTTGATGCACACTCTGGAGGCATGACTAGCTGCAAATGATGAGGATGATTCGTCTGAAACCACCATCACCGTTGTGACTGTCAATAATTTAAATTTCAGGTAGATGCAACATAGGCTTATTGGGTTCTGACACCCCGATCAAGGTTGAGCAGAGAGACAGTCTGACGAATCACGCATATACTGGTAACTTCAATCAAATATTGGCAAATTGAAGATTTGTGGCTGCACAAATACTTGCAGAAACGTTGTGACAAACCTCATCGGCCCTATTACCATTGTTGGTACACGATTGAACATGAGGGTGTGTCGCCTCTGACACAACCTCTCGTGGTTTCTATCCGTGCACACTCTCGACAGAGACAGTGGTAATTTTGGGGATAACTGATGAGCGCAGGCGACGAAAAGGAGCACCACCTGCAGATGGAGACTTAAGGAGATAAGTCATGCATGCGCCAGGTAGTGAAACTAAAATACCCGCACAGGCAATGAATAAATAACCATATATATATACATATATATATATATATATATATATATATATGTATGTATATATAGATATATATATATATACATATATCTATATCTATATATATATCTATATATATATGCATATATATGTATATATATATGTATATATATATATATATATATATATATATATATATATATATATATATATATATATATATATATATATATATATATATATATATATATATATATATATATATATATATATATATATATATATATATATATATATATATATATATGCTATTCACTCGCTGCCCCCACAGGTAGATACTGTAAGTTACTTGGTTTCAGTTTGACACTGTGTTTTGTTGACATGAAGTAGTGGTTGCACATTTGTAATTATGTGTTTAGATGTGTTACATGCATGGAGTAGCGGTGGAACAACAATAATTATCTAATTAGATTCTTTGCGTGCATGTAGTAGCAGTGCCGCTATTAGTAATTACATTGTAAATAACTAAATGGGCTTGGAGCAGCAACACAAGTCTGATCCAAGAGTACCAATAGTAGCTGCAACCTCATCAATGTTGGATACATAGGATCTGGCATGCACATTGGAAAAAATTTGTTCCTTTTAATACCTTGAAAAGGACAACAAAACTAATGATATTTACTTCTATTTATGCATGTGGGCAGTATAATGATTATATATATATATATATATATATATATATATATATATAGAGAGAGAGAGAGAGAGAGTCAGGCTAGAATACACTCGAGTGTATCCGGAGCGGAATACACTCAAGTAGTTTGTCATGATGCAATATTTTTTTTGAAAATATAATCCGTTGATCTTCTTAAACATCTTGTGAACAACTCATACGCAAAATTTGAGCACATTTGGATATGTATAGCTCATTTTATGAAGACCGCAAAAATTATACATTTCAAATTAGTTTCGCGCGTCGATTTTGTTGCCCTTGGATGAGTGACTTACACTCATCCAAATGGGTTCAAAATTTGTATGTAGCCTAGTTATAGTATGACGGTGAAGATCAACGGTTTACATTTTGCAAAAAATAGTCTTGATATGCAAACACACTTGAGTGTATTCGTGTGATCCGTACACTCGAGTGTATTCTAGCCTGACTCTCTCTCTCTCTCTCTCTCTATATATATATATATATATATATACATATATATAGACACACACACACACACACACACACACATATATATATATATATATATATATATATATATATATATATATATATATATATATATATATATATATATATATATATATATGTATGTATCAGTGCAACATGTATGTGCACAATATGTGTATATGATTTGTGGTATTGTCAGATTTAATCAATTATTATTTGGATCTGAAATCTTGATAGAACTCCTATCTCAACGTGGTTGTCTTTTGTGTAAAGTTAAGAGCTAAGATGCAAAGTAAGACATTTTGAGATGTGAAGCATCAATATTCATAAGCATATACTATTTTAAAGTGATACAAAATTTGAAATTTTTTATTCTATTAAAATGCATAATAGATACAAGAGGAATGTTGTGTAAGAACAGTTGACATATTGAAAGTAGCAAAGAGTAAATGTAACATGTAATAAAAAATGTAATATAAAAGAGAACATTGTAACTAAAATAGATATTTTGTAATACAACAAACAAAAAAAACGAAAATGTAACATACTGGAAAAATATATTACACCCATACTGATGTAAAATAAATATAAAAACTATTATGATAAGATATTATATATACAAAATATAGAACACAAAGGAGCATTTAATAAATTTGAGAATATAACCATATATACATATATTCAATAATACTATATAAGTAGAGTTGACATACTATAACAGACAAAGAGAATTTATAATAGGAAAGAGAAAATTGTAATCATCGTAGAGATTTTCTAACACAAATAACATAGTTTTGTAAATTATCAACCACTCAGTACATTTGTGCATAAAAGAACATTTTGCAAGGGTGTTTGTTATTTTACTAGTCATATAGAAATATTGACAAATATTGTAGAAAAATATTTTATTAAAATATAAAATTTTTAAAACTCAATTAAAATATAGGATACAAAATGATTTTTCAGGAAATTGAAAATACAACTATGTTGTACATTTTGTAAGGAGATTTGGGAAAAGAGAAATTACAATAAGGAGGAGAAAACAATAGACAACAAAGATTGATGATATAAAAGATAAATTAAAAGGTGTTGAAAAAAATTATAAGGAATAGCAGCAAGTAAAAAAGTGGTAATCTGGAAATCATATAATTAGTTCTAACAACAAGCAAAGCAAATGATATTTTGTAATAAGAAGGAAAGGTTTATAATTAGAATAGATAATTTATAATAGAAAAGAAACAAATGTAACCAAGAATGACATTTTATAATACAATCTGGATGTGTCACATACTAATGAAGTTTCATTATCTAAGAAAATGAACCCTGATACATAAAAACTATAATAAGAAGGAATATTTTGTAATAATAATTGAGGATCCATAATGAGAATGAGAAAGTTGTAATTACGGATGACAATCGATATTACATTCTGAATCTATCTAACTCTCTATATAAGAGAATGAACTTTAATACAAAGTAAATGGTAATAAGAAGAGTTTGTCCATAGTAGCTTGGGTGGTAAGAGCTTAGTAAGTCCAAATGAAGGACCCGGGTTTGAACATCACCGAAAACACTTTGTGAACGACAATACATACTAATTAGGTGTGGGAGGGGGTGACCGGATCACACCCTCTCATGCCTCGAGAGTTTACCACGTCGGCTTCGCCCGGGGTGGGTTCTCTCGATCATCAAAAAAAAATTGTAATAAGAAGGAACATTATGTATTGCTAATAATTTTTTTTTAATAAGATTAAAAAAATAACCAAAGATGACGTCTTGTGACACAATCTAACTGTATCACATATTGTATCCATATTATGCACGCTACGATCCACACATGGTAATCAATTAAAGTCTACAACTATCTTTTCTGCTATTCCTTGCACTCATAATTATTTGAGGTCTAATTATAAAAAAATTGTAACTAATAATGACATTTTAGAATACAACATGGGTGTATAAATTTAATTATCTAACAAAATTAATCTTGGTACATAACATTTATAGTCAAAAGGAGCATTTTGTAATGAGAACGTAGAATCCATAATGAGAATTAAAAAATTGTCAGTAAGGACGACATTCAGTATAATTGTTTGGATCTATCAAATTATCTCTCTAAGAGAATGAGACTAATTGTAAGGAACATTATGTTATTTGAATTAAAAAATTATAATGAGAACCAAAAAAGTGTGACCAAAGATGATATCTTGTAATACAACTTGGTTGTTTCACATGTTGTATCCATATTATGTACGTTCCGATCTTCATGCCATAATCAAATAAATAATTACAAATAATATGCATGGATGCAGTAGGTTGTTAGGATTTGATTAACCTTAGATGTCACTGCTCACTGTAAAGGCAATTGGCACATTGATAACTACCACATATACCATCGTCCTTTTCAACATTAGCTGCATTTGGATTTATCATATATGTCACCGTATATTTAGACCATGGGTAGAAAATCGCAGTTGCCTGTGTGGGTATTTAATACAAGCCACTATATATATATACACACACACACAGATATATATATATATATATATATATATATATAAGAGAATTTTCCTTGTAGATGAGCCACTGAGTGACTCCCCTAGACAGTGCAAACTTTTACCCCCCAACTACTCACATATTGGAGGGTGCATTTTAAATCACATAGTGGGCCAACCTAGGTGACATAATTCATCATTCCTGAAGTACAAAACTCGAGAGCCAAACTTGGTATTCCCTTCATTCGAGAGGCTACTATAACCTACATAACACATTCAAAACAAGCAAGTAATTTAATTGTGATGCAGTTAATAACTTACATATGTACATAAAAATGCATAAACCACACACAAATATAACATATAGATTTATGTGTACTATACTTTCTACAACATATATGCACATCACCTTCAATAAAATGTGTATTCCTTCTCAAACTATCTAATTTTGATATGAAATTTCATATACATCATTTCCTTTTTACTCTTTCCCAAGAAACATAATGTATAACCTTAAGTATCTCCTATTTTGTTTCTATAGAAGAATGAATCTGAATTCAAACCATCTCGTGTCTTCATATTCTCTCCTTCGCAAATGGATCCCAAAAAACATTTTTAAGTGGTATCCATGTATGGGAAAGATATTTTGCAGTCGGCATGAACTTTGCATTCTTACAAAGTATGGGTGCATAAAATGGTGATGGAAATTAGAAAGTCAGATTTACATGAGAAATGTATACCAATGGCAACTAGAAATTGTTCTAGGAACTTTGAAATGCAAACAAAAAATGGATATAGAAAGAATTTAGAGGAAGGAAGGAGAGGAAGATATAAGGTTAAGTCTTTGTAATTGTGTAATGAAAAAGAAAGACCAACACCAATATATTGACATTTTTCTTAAAATATCATTAAATACAGTAACAATACTTGTAGTCTTTGTCACAGTACACAAAATATGCCATAAAATATGAAAAAATGAAAAACATATAAAAGAATTATTCAATATATATAATTGTTGCAGCCAAAAAATGTATTTTTAAATAGAATACATAATACAAATCAGTAAACATTACAAATTAGTACTCTTAGTATAATTATTATATTATGGATATTCACTTGATTTTAGAGTATTATATCGATTGAAAATACATACAGTCATTGATCATGAATGTTCTATAAATATGCATATACACTGAAAACACATGCATAAACATGTACTTTTGTCAAATAATAATCCAAAATCAAATAATAGTATATCCTCATATTATTAAACTAGTTTATACTACTTTTTATGCCCAATGACATGCATTAAATGACCGAAATTTCATACTTTCACTTAATTACTTTTTATTTGGTAAAAGATGTTACGATTATCTTAATGCATATGAGTCAAACTTTGATCAATTTGAATATCAGGTTAACCTCATCAAAACAAGGAAAGCTTAAGTTTTACCTTGACAAGCAACTACATAGATCTATGTTTCGGCACACAACATGCAGTCACCCAAGAGATTTTATGAATTCACCAAGTTAGCTGCATAGAGTGCCCAACCACATATACAAAATGTACAATCCAATTTAGGGTGTTTTACTACAGATTAGACAAACTTTGATTAATTTGAAACTAAGGTTTTCCTCATAGAAACAAAGAAAGCTTGAGTTTTTCCTTGACAAGTAGCTAGATAGATCCACTCTTAGGTGCACAATGTTCAGTCACCCAAGAGCTTTCCTAAATCACCAAGTTATCTACATAGAGTTCCCAACCACATAAATGCAATACATAATCCCAAGAGCAACCGAAAGCAACAACTTCAACATGTAGAGCATTCAACATTTTGAATAACATGTGTCACCAAAAAAGAATGAATCTTGGCAATACCACCATACACGACATGTTCTTCAAATGAAACGACATGAAATCTTACCCGAAATCATTCCCCTTGATATGTTGAATGGTGTGCACCATCAATTACTTGTCATAACTACTATTTTCTAGATCAATTATGATAACTATTGATGTGTGTGATGTGCAGCCTCACATGTGTGCAAAATAATATAAAAAGTGGGATGTTTGTTATTGGAGGATAACTCTCATCCATTTTGCTTGTCACTTAGAGGAAGCATGTTAGGAAACTCCATGTGATAAGAAGCTGAAAGGAAGAAGAAAAGAATGACTTGTAGGGAATTTCTCCTTCTCCAACCATTTGATGCATTAAAGTAGCCACACTATAGCAGTTATCCCTTGTATAGTAATTGCACCTCATTTCTTCCCTTCATTCTAATGTGAGATTTGTCCAAAAAATTTTCACTAGTTATGAGATCCAAAAATTTTACCTATATAAGTGTCCTACAATTCCACCCCACAAGAAAACACATGTTTTCACAATACAGTTAAAGATTGAACCTAACGGAAAGCACTTATAAGATGTAATCTGGTCAAGTTGGATATAGTTTGATTAAATTAAATTTGCAAATAACAAAAATGTTTCTCATGTTCCAAATTTATGAATGGGTGGAAAACTAGGGTGAGTTAGTTTCTGCTCCATTAACTTATTTTTCTATTTAAATGTATCATAAAAAAATTGATCATAATTACATTGAGGTCAAGTAAACCCCCCTTTCAAGGTTAGGATTAAAATTAGACATATATTACTATCAACTTGCTATCGCATTGCATAGATATTATTAACCTTTGTCTTCAAAAAATACCTATCTAAAATTATCATTAGTTTTTCAATATGAACCAAAAGATATCCTAGATCTTAGATTTGAAGTTCTCCACGTCTTAAATTTGATAAATATGCAAAAACATCACCGAAATAGATATGCAAGCATAAACTTTTGATTCAAACATAGTACCGTTTATACAAGGTTAGATGTTGCACAAGAACAAAAATGGATAGTGGGGCTAATCCCCTAACCATAGCAAGGGTACTACTTACTCATTTCAATAATAAAAAGATGAACAATGGATTAAGGTAAGATATATATCATCAAAATAGAAAATGAAGGAACATATATGGTGTTTGGGCATTTGTGTTCAAGCCCAGAGATGGTGGTGGTTCACACAGCAAAAAGATTACTCCTTGATGTTCTTCAGATATGGTTTTGAGAGTTCCCTATTCCTTCTTTGTAGACTGTATTACTCTACTATAACATAGGAGAATGTGGACTAATGATGGAGGTTGGTAACTGTAGGAATGTAGGGGCATCATCAGTGGTGCCTCCTTCAAGTTCATGAACTTGGAGCCTTGTTAGAGGTTGAGGAGTTCTTGTTTGATGCAGATGATCAACCAATAAAACCATTATTAGAAGTTGAAGACAGATGATGAGAATGGATTCTCACATACTAATGACATCTAGGCTGGATCACTTCATGGAGGCTAGGACTTGTATACATAGCCATTTTTTTTGGTTTTGCAATCATCCAACTTCAATTAATGATTGCATCATCATCCATGAATGTAAGGGTGACAATGGGAGGAAGATGAGGGGACTTGCAATTCCCAAAATCCCCATAGATTTACAAACATGTAGAGGTTTCATTGGTCCTAAGAATTATGAGTTCTCATCGGTCACTATCTTGATTAAGAAGAGTTCCACTGTTGTGACTTGTCAGATTCTAATCATTGGTTGTCATTCATTGGTTGTTGGATTTTCATCTATCGATGAAGTTGTATCGGTTGATGGCCGATGAAAATGTTGGCTGATGTGAAGCATTGAAAATTTCTATGAATGCAACCCCTGGGGTGGAGGGTGCTATTGGTGTGGGTCACTAGACCTTCATTGAAGATGTTATTGATCTATGAAATTTTCAACTGAAGAAGGAGAAGATCAATGAAGGGGATTGTCATTCCTATTCTGGTGTGTAGGAAATGAATCTTGAACCTACCATAAAAATCAAAGAATTGTATTAAAACATTAGAAACCAACATAAAATTAAGGAAAACTAAATGGAAGCTAATTCTATAGTGAATATGATAGCAAAACTAAGCAAAAGATGCAACTAAAAAGGAATGAATATGCATTCATCATTTTTTTTATATAGTTACTTCATCAATATTTTTTACTTTGTGATGATCACCTTTTTTGAGGCATCACCCATCAATAAGAAGTAATTTCTTATAACGACCCCACCTCCCGGAAAATCCCAATTAAGGAAGGCCAAGAAGCTAGAGTCGTTATCCCAAACAGGATCATATAGTTTTGCAAATAATAAAAAATAAATAATAAATTCTACCACAACTAAGATTAATGCAAGATATAAAAAAAATTCTCTTTACGTACCTTTCAAAAATAGGATTTTAGAATTTTACCCAAGGTGAGAACTATCTAACTATATTCCTCAAAACATTATATAGGCTTGTTATTTTTCAATGTCACCTTTTATTGAATATGCATTTTTTATTAATCTTGTAGATGTAACAACATATTACCCTAAAACACTAACAAACAAAGCGTCAGTCATTATAACGAGTGATATTGGTAAGTGGGGGAAACAAAAAGTGTGCATCTAGTTGTAACAATGTATTGCAACAAAATTATTATTTAATAGGTCATAATTTACATGTTAAACATAACTACTTAATCCTGATCTATCCAAGTCTCTGTGATGTCCCTACAATGGATATTACCTCTCCCATGTGGTACATCCTCAATAGCCCTTTTTGGTCCTACCTCAAAGGTAGACTAAGACCTTGAGTTGTATAGTCGTATGATCCTACCCAAATGTAGACCAAACCTAAACTCATGATAATATGTTGATCCTACCCGAAGGTTGACCAATACTTAGATCATAAATGTCTCACACATACACAAATCTACATAGAAGGATTAGGATCTAATCTAGTCATGCACATATAAATGGTGATAGTCATAGTCACTTTATTTTTGCAAGAATTAAAGTTCATCCGAGCAGTTAATTTCAAGCAACCTGTGAAGCCTCAGAAAATGCAGTGAAACTAAGATGAATAATCTTAGTCATATCCAAACACCTTGATCAAGATTCTAGATGTTCAAGAAAGAGAAAGCAGCCAATCAACCAAGCAAAGTTTTCCGTAAAAGTTAATGCAATACACCCATGTATTATTATTTTATCCAAATCATCATTAAGACTGACTTGGGTCCCAAGTTAGGCATTCTAGGTCAACATTAGGGTTTAATTAGGGTTTTGGCTTCCCAAACTCTAGTTTCCACTTTTCATGCTTTATTAGGTTACAAACCCAAATCCTTCATTAAACACACCTTTTCTTTCAAGGAAACCCTAATTTATCAAACTATGGGTTGCTAAATTCAAATAACTTTTAAGTTGATATTTTATTCATAAAAGATCAAACTTAGATCATCATTATTAGTCAAACACAATAAGATCATCAAAACTTAGAAATTAGGGTTCTAATGCATTAACCACATTAAAAGATGGTAACTTTTAGACATTTTTCGTATTAGAAGAAGATATAGACTTTGATCGTATTTTTATTGCATATTCTCCTTGGAAATTTTGATATATAATATGTCTTGATATGAGTCACCAATCATGATTTATGATTTTCACAAAAATTAAAATAAAACGACTAATCAGATGTGGCCACATCAACAATATTTACCTTTTCATCATTGCTTTTCTTACCTTGGCTTGCAGATCTGCCGATGGATCCATTTATCAGAAACAAGAACCCAGTGACCCTTTCTCCTTCGCTCGAGACCTCATGTGTGAGCTATGTTCATGTGATGGAATAGAGCACCATCACATATAGCATGTGGTAGTTTCCCCTCCCATCGAGCTCCCTTCTATGGCCCTATACCAGCGATCCCGACTCCTAAGTTCAAGGATATTCATGTGCCTAGGGTAGGAAGTATACTCACAGGTCATCATCTTCAACCCTAGTTCTTCACATGTTCGTGACTACTATAGGATTTGTGGTCAACATTGGGTTGACTCCTTTGTTCCAAGATTAGGAGGGTGAGTTAAGGGTCCAAGGCTCTCTATTACAACCTTTGGAACATAATCGCCCCCTCCTATGTTTCATAGGGTGGGAGTGACGAAGGGACCTAGGGTTCGGATGGGTCAGGATTAGATGAGAGGCATTAGGTTTTAGGGTAGGGCACCCGTAATGCAATTTGAGATAGGGCTCGGTTCCTCGAATTGTTCTGGTTCACATGGGTTGTATTTTGGTTTTTCGAAGAGTAAATATCCCCTTTAAATAGGCATTAATCATACATGGGTTCACACACCATATGGGTTTTCATAGGAACCCCAACCCTTACCACAATTGAAAACATAGACATATTGGGGTTAGATAGATCCGATTTAATCTCCCAAAACCAAAGGAGGAAGGAACATGGTGAAAGGTTGAGACTGAGGAGAGATTGGGATTCTAGAACATCGTATTCACTATAGACTTTGAATATATTTTAGTTACTAGGTAGAAGATGATCAACAACTATCAAATACTTTATATCCATAGATAAGAACCCTCAAAGGAATCGACCCTGTATTTTCCAAATTGATACAAACTGTGACATTTAATGTATTCCTTATAAACCCTTCTACTTTAGGGAAAAGTAAATAATTCATATCACTCTCATATTTAATCATTTTTCTCTCAAAGTTTAACATAAATCCTTAAATGACTTTATGTAGATGTGTTCAAGGATCGGGATAAAAATTCGAAAATAAAAGGGACTTTTCTTCATATGCAAGTTTTCTTCAATTTCATGCATTTAAGGCATCAAAACTTACCCTTTTCTCTTTATTGTTTTCTATTTTCTTTATTTTGATTACTTTTCTTATTAGAAACCATGTGGAACTGAAAACAAAACAATAGTGTCCATTCATGCCACTTTCTATAGAATTCTACACAATTCCCACATATATGCACAAATATCATCTATTTCCTTTACGTATGCTTAAAATGAGATTTTCTTTTATCCTTTTTCCCTTTTATCCATCTTTGGATTAATAAAATAGTATAAACCATGAAATGATGCATCCAAGGGAAATTTTCAAAGGAATCCATTCTTTAAAACAAAGCACTCAAATTTCCATTCAAGTCCTTTTATAAAATAATTGTATGTCAAATAATTAAAATACAAGCAAAATTAAGGTTATAACATCCTTGCCCTCTTGTAAGAATTTTGTCCTCAAAATTCAACTAATCATACAAGCAATTCAATATGAGACTATTCCATGTCCATCTTTAGCTCCCATGTGGCCTCTTCCCCTCCACGGTGCTTCAATTAACCTTTACCATCTCTATCTTTTTATTCTTGAGCTCTTTCACCTTGGTATCAGTACCCTCATAGGTGACTCAGATTATGTTTGCCTTTCATGGAGTTCAATAGGTTTAGTTCTCAGCACATTGGTTGGATCCTTCACATAGCACTTTAGATTGGACACATGGAACATATCATGCATCATACTATATTGAAGGGGGTGAGGCAAAACAATAAGAAACTTTACCAATCCATTCCAGAATCTCAAATGGACCCAAATATCATGGACTCAACTTTCCTCTATCTTTAGCTATTTCTTGGAGGGGTCAAATTTTCAGAAGCACATGTTCATGCATAGTGAAGTGTAAATCAGTCTGCTTTATATCAGCATATGACTTATGTCAATCCTGGGCTCTTTTAGCCATTGCTTGATAAAAGTCACTTTATCAACATACAACTGTAGTTCCTTTGACCTGAACAAGTTCTTCTCACCGACATCATCCCAGTGAAGCGGTGACTGACATGACC
This sequence comes from Alisma plantago-aquatica, assembly GCA_963693085.1. Taxonomy (NCBI): domain Eukaryota; kingdom Viridiplantae; phylum Streptophyta; class Magnoliopsida; order Alismatales; family Alismataceae; genus Alisma; species Alisma plantago-aquatica. Next base: position 1,138,749,967 of record OY856413.1, on the reverse strand, counting down.
TCTCATAAAGAGCGTCATATGGAGGAATCATGATATTGGCTTAGTAGTTGTTATTCTAAGAAAACTCAGCTTAGGGTAGGTATTGCTCCCATGATCCACCCCAATCGAGTGCACATGCTCTCAATAGATCCTATAATGTTTGGATTGTTTTCTCTGAATGTCCATCAGTCTGAGGGTGATAAGATGTGCTAAACTTTAGCCTAGCGTCGAATTCTTCTTGCACTTGCTTCCACAACTAGGAAGTGAACTTAGGATCATGATCATAAATAATTGAATTCAAAACACCATGAAGTCAAACTATCTCTCTATTTTATAGTTCATCTAGGTGCCTAGGCCTGTCACCTTGGCAATGATCTTTAAGGCAAGGAAATGTGTTGATTTGGTAAGGCGATCTACCACAACCCATATTGCATCATGACCTTTCTTGGTCTTGGGGAGACCCACCATAAAGTCCATGTTGATCTGTTCCCATTTCCACTCAGGAATTTCAATTGATTATAGCAATCCATTGGGTCGTTGGTGTCCAGCCTTCACAATCTGGAAGATGAGACAACTAGCCACATATGTCATTATCTCCCTTTATTCTAGAATACCAGAAGTACATTGTAAGTATTTAAACATCTTGGTAGTGCCAGGGTGTATAGTGTACTTAGAACCATGAGCTTCTTGTAAGATATGATTCTTCAAGGGTGAATCTTGAGGAACCCGAATATGAATCATGTTGCGAATACCACCATCTACTCCCATTGAGAGTTGTTTCTGAGGTTTTTCTAACAAACCTTTCATCTTGTCAAGTTTTGGGTAGGCTAACAGGTAGCAACCAACTCAGTCAATAGATTCAATTTTATCTAAATGTTAACCACACAGATTCGGTCTTCTAATGGCCGCTAAATCCCCCTACCAAACTTTTCTAGTCCTCTATATTGGGTAGATAAGATAGTTGCACACCTGAGTTATTTCTGACTAAGTGCATCTGCTACTACATTAGTCTTCCTAGGGTGATAGGGGATGGTGAAAAAATAATCCTTTATATACTCCATCCATCGTCTTTGTCTCATGTTTAAGTCCTTCTGAATTTGGAGGTACTTCAAGCTCTAGCATCCATTATTTTATTCACCAAAATCAATCATAGATTATAGAATTCAAGCTACACTTGTTAATTATATCCTCATCTGAAAATTCAATTTAGCATTTACCTTTGTTTATTTATTCAAAATATTCTCATAGGGTGTGGTGATTCCTCCAATACTTAATTATCACAAAAAGGTTTTAACTTAAGTGTTTATTCCACATATCACTTCTATTCCTTGTATGGCTTACGTTCTTCCCATTTGTTACACTCAAAACAGGATAAAATAAACATTTTGTTATAGTTCAAATACAAAGCTCGTCCTTTTCCAAGAGTAGAGATAGTTCATCACACCACCATTTTATTTACAAATCTAGGTTCAATCATTCTCCTCATACTTCAATTCCATGCACACTTGTACGAGAAACATTCTAAATAAATTTAGAGTCTTATGATAACTCCTATATATGATTCTTAGTCATTTCCTAATGGTCTTTAGGATGCTAGTACTTTTGCGTGATCTTACCCTTATGCATATAGGAAGTGCCTCTCACATGTACCCATCAGACCCCATGAACTCTTAAAGGTGGACAACCTCCTAATCCATGGGCCTCAGGAAAACATAGTCCTTACCTCCAGACCCTATGGTCATGTGCATTCAGGGAACAATCAACTCCTACTCCCATCTGTCTCATCCCTACTTGAACTTAGGATTGACTTAGGGTTATATTGTAACTTTATGTTATTTCATCACAATTTTTTCTTATGGTACCTTTGATGACATCCAAGTACATTGTATCCTTTATAATTCTCACCCAAAATTTCCTTCATCTCTCAGGGAACTCATAGTTCTCCTTGTGTCCCTTTATGGGAAACATGGGGACCTACCCATCTGGGTCTGGCCCCATTCTATTGGCCACTTTAATAGTGACTTTTCTTGATGTCCCAAAGATATGTTCATACTTGGGTCTAAATAATCATACTCAGTCTATGTGCTTTTGTGCTTTATGCCCTGAGCCTCTCAAGTTTTAAGCGGCTTTTGATGTTACCTCAATTCTTAATCTAATTTTGGAACTCACTCTTTTAGGAAGGGTCCTTTCCCAGGACCATAAAAAACTAATGCTTGGCAGCACCAAGGTTCACAAATCATGATTGAATCAAAAGTTTATATCATCACATGTAGGCATGTTTCTTATTATTTCACCCATGCACATGGCTAGCAAGTAGACAACTTATTGAACCATTTCTAAGTTTTCTATATGTAGTACTTGTTCATCTTTTCTCAAGGTTGGAACAATTTTATACATACATATGGCACCAACTTGTGTGAGTGTCTCATCAAACGTATCCCTCAGTCCAAGTGGAGTTTCCTTTTACCTAAAACTTGAGGGGGCTACCATGCTTATTCCCTATGAACTCATTCAACCTTGTGAGCGCCGCATGCACCAGATACCACCACTTCCCCTCTTGGGTCTACTTTCTCAACATTAGTCATCTAAACTACATGATTGAGCCACTCAAGCATGTACCGAACCAAAACATGATGGGAATTTTCTTCCCAACATTCTCTTCCACGTAAACAATCCTTAGAGTCTTACACAAGGGCTATCGATCTGAGTCTGAGGCTTCACATCATATTACCATTCCTTACATATCCCGGATATTGGGACTCTCTTTCCCTCACCTAGATGGTAGGTACCCATATCAGCTACACATATGTAGAATCCTATGTCTCTATGGTTTGGTCCTTTCAAGGATAGCTAGTTTCTGCATTTAGTAACTCGACCCATTAACCCAGGCGGTAGTCTATTTTAGGACATATCATACACATTTTTCTCATGTCTTGGAATTGGTACCCAACCTTCTTCTTCTGGGTCTCACTCTGTCCTGAGTTAACCCTATAACCAGTCTTATCACTAGAGATACCCTCTTGGTAGAGAGGTTGAGGTTCCTAAGATTCACATCTTATTCTCATCTGGCTTACCTTATATGATGAAGCATACATTCAAATCTTATGTCCATCTGAGATCATCATATACCATATCATCTCATTACATAACACAGAGCTCCTCATTCATTTCCTCCCATATGCCTATCTCATAAACCAGCAAGCATTACCTCTCTGGCATAGAACTAAAGGCCAGTTGCCAACCATGATGTCGCTCACCTCCATTTAGGTGCATGCCTATATCCTACTCATATCAGAGTGGGAACACACTTGTTATTGTTCCTATCGGGAGGATTTTAAACTTTTTGTTCACCAATAACCTTCCAATTTAGGGTGCTTTCTCTCTCTTAGATATTTTCTCCTTTTCAGGGATGACCCACCCTAAGTTGGGTCACAAAAACCAAAAGTTGCATTAGGGGTCATGAAACCACTTATTGTCTATGTTTCCCATGCCTACTCCTGTCATCCACGTATATCATGCATGCCTAACCTACATACTTGCATGCATGGAAAAACTAAGTTATCCAACATATTGGGTTCTCCCTTTCTCTATCGACTTATTAAGGTTTTGGGTTGATGTTAGGGTTTACAACATTCACCTTATGTTTTGTGATTTGCGTGACCCATTGGCGTTGTCTTCCCTTTCCAACCCTAGTCCATCTAGGGTTTACCTTTATAGAGGAGAAACCCATCAAATATTTTCTCTTTATCATTATGTCCACTTTTATTATTTGGAAGAGGATGCCTTAATCCTTAACACTCTTATCCCCAAAACTCATGAGGAGGTGGAGAGAGAGAAAACATTAAGCACTTAAAGTTTGTTCATTGAAAGAGGGTAAAGAAGGGATGAAAGTAGATAAGGAATTCTAGGGGTATCTTATTTCGAGTCAAATCCTCATGTTTTGACCAGGCATTCACATGGATTCTCGGAGTCCTCATAAACTGACTAATGGGTCGGAGGAAAATCTTGCCATCCCTGGATCATGATCCTTTTCTAGACACCTCCATCTTTGGAAAATTCTCTAATAACTCCCTTTGGGCTCTAAATAATTTGTTAAAATTTAATAATTATTAGAGATTATATGGAAAACCAGGCTCTGATATAAATGTGGTGACCCCACCTCTCGACATCCTCAATTAAAGAAAGGCCAAGAAGCTAGAGTCGTTATCCCAAATAGGATCATATGGTTTTTCAAATAATAAAAAATAATTAATAAATCTACTACAACTAAGCAAAATGCAGGATATAAACTTTTTCTCTTCACATACCTTTCAAAAATGGTATTTTAGAATATTACCCAAGGAGATAACTATCTATTATATTCCTCCAAACATTATATAGCATTTTTCCTTTCCAATGTCACCTTTTATTGAATATCCACTTTCCATTAATCTTGTAGACATAACAACATATTACCCTAAAATGCAAATAAACAAAATGTCAGTCAGTATAATGAGTTGTACTGGTATGTGGGGGAAACAAAAAGTTTTCATCTAGTTGTAAAAATATATTGCAACAAAATTTTTGTTTAACAAATCGAACTTTACATCTCAAACATAACTACTCAATCCTGATCTATCTAATCCTCTTTGTTGTCCTTGTAGTGGACATGGATACTACCTCTCCCATGTGGTAGATCCTCAATAGCCCTTTTTGGTCCTACCCCAAAGGTAGACCAAGACCTAGAGTTGTATAGTAATATGATACAACCCAAAGGTATACCAAACCTTGACTCATGATAATATAATGACCCTACCCCAAGGTAGACCAATACCTAAATCATCAATTTCTCACATATAAACAAGGATAAAGAGAAGGATTAGGATCTGAGCTAGTCAAGCACATATATATGGCGATAGCCACAGTCACTTTATAGTTGAAAGAATTAAAGTTCATCCAAGAAGTTAATTTCAAGTAACCTGTGAAACCTAATAAAATGATGTGAAACTAAGATGAGTAGTCTTAGTCATAGGCACATACCTTCATCAGGAGTCTAGATGTACAAGCAAGAGCAAGCAATCAATCAACCAAGTAAAGTTTTCCCTAAAAGTTAATGAAATACATTCATGTATTATTATCTTATCCAAATCATCATTAAGATTGACTTGGGTCCCACATTAGGGTTTGTAGGCCAACATTAGGTTTTAATTATAGTTTTTTCTTCCCAAACTCTAGTTTCCACTTTTCATGCTTTATTAGGTAACAAACCCAAAACCTTAATTAAATACACCTTTTATTTCAAGGAAACCCTAATTTATCAAATTATGGTTTTTTAAATTCAAATAACTTTCAAGTTTCTCTTTTTATTCAATAAAAATCAATCTTTGATCATGATTATTAATCTAACACATCAAGATCATCAAAACTTTAAAATCATGGTTCTAATGCATTAACCACATTAAAGATAATAACTTTTATGTATTTTTCATATCAGAAGCAGATATAGACTTTGCTCATATTTTTATTGCATTCTTTGCATTTCTTGAGAAATTGTGATATGTAATATGCCTTGATATGAGTTACCAATCATTAATTATGATTTTCACAAAAAATAAAATAAATTGACTAGTCAGATGTTGCCACGTTAGTGATATTTACCTTTTCATTATTGCTTTCCTTTCCTTGGATCGTCGATCTGCCAATGGATCCATTTATCAAAAATTCGATCCCAACACCCCTTTCTCCTTCGCTCAGTGCCTCACATGTAGGCTCAGTTCCTGCGATGGAATAGAGCACCATTTGGATAACATTTGGAAACCACCCCTTGATATGTATTTTCGATACATTTAAAATGCAAGTATATGCTATCATAGTAATATAGGGCAACGAGGCCCGAATGTCAAACACATGGAAACGCTACTTCAAAAACTAGTACTAACTATAATACGATCAACTTCGATCGAAGAAAACTTGAGTGATTGGTTTGATTATCTTAATACAAAAGAAATATAAATTATGGTTGTTATTCTCAGTCTTAGTGAATTCCTTAGGATAATGGTTTCACCATAGTTAACATTACATTTTAATCTTAATACATTAATAGAAATCTCTACTAACCCTATATTATAAGCCTGTACCAGATTTATCTGCTCTCATAGTGTAATAACTACCTAACCTAATACCAACCCCACTCTCGTATCGGTTGTGTTATTAGATAGGTGCCTTATCAAATTCTCTAGGTATCTCCTCACATTTTTAAACCACCTTTCTAACAGGGTTTTATACAACGTGTATTTCTATGAAGTTCTGACTATTAATTTCCTTTTTCAAGAAATCAACAATTCAAATACTATCTATGGTGACCAAACACAAATAGTTCATTCATTCACATAAAAATTATTCTAGAAATTAAGTGAAACTGATGAATTAATGCATGAGTCAAATGCAATGCATAACTGGGCTACTCTCAGGTCCTAAGGAATGTAGGGATTAGACCCTCATGGTTTTAAAAGAAAAAAACATCATAGGAGAAAGGAAAAACATGGAGAACATAAAGAACCCCCACAGTAGACGGTTAAAACGCTCCCTTCTTGCGCATGTGCCGATTTGCTATCTTTCGACTGTAGTTATGTCTGCTAGAAGTTCTTGGATCGTTTGGTTTTGCATTCTACTTCTTTGTTATTTCCTCTCCTTGCTCTCCCTTATCGTACAATGGTAAAATATGAGATAATTAGTTTTGTTCGTAACTCCCCTTAATCATAGGTATGACTTATGGCGAGTTAGAACCTCAACTGTGGGATTAAATGCAGCCTTCTGATCTTCCTGATCCCGATTCGTTGGTACTACCGACTACTCTAAATTTGTGGCCAATTTCCAAGTTGTCATTATTACAAACAATTCATTGGTAGATACCTAGTTGCATTGATAACTTCTGATTAAACTTTGTAACCTTGTCGATAGTATCGACAGTCACGTCAGTAATAGCGAGTCTTCTCAATTTCATTTGTCTCCAATACTTAGCAAGTGTCAGTACCACAGACACCAACATTAGTAGTATCGAGTTGTGTAGATTCCTGAACATTCCTAAAATGCAAAAAATTCAAACATAAGCTCTGGAAAATCACTAAATCACTTAGAAACAAAAACTAAATACTGCATCAAACTCCCCTTAGCTTAAATGTTCCTCGTCCTCTAGAAACAAACTCTCATATCTATTTGAGACAAGTTAGCAAAAGGATAGAATAATATGAATATCAATTTCCAACTATCCCCTCTTGGCGGTCCCAAACTGACTCCCATTAATCACTAAACAATTCACTGCTCTTTAGCGACAAAAAACATCCATAAAAATATCTACCCTCAGATCAATGAGCACTATCAAAAGAGAAGTTAACATCATAACCAATCAGGCATTTTTTTGGTGCATTATGTGATTTGCTAATCTACATTTCTCTTCCTAACTACCAATCTACTTCGAAGTAGTTCTCCATTTGAACATTACTGAGGAGAAAAATCATGTAAGTGGCCTACCGATAAGAGCAATGGATGGTATGAAATGGGTGGAAATTAATGTATCACAAGTACATCTGAATCATTTATGCAACATAAAACATGATGAACCTATATGAGTGAAAATAAGAGCATGCATGAATCCTAGTGCCTATTTTTTCAAGATAAAATGATGCATGAATCAAGCAATCTCATCAACTAAATGAGAATGAAGGAAGAGACAAAAGAATGCATCATGTGGATTTCTTCATCTTTTCAAGAAAAGTTAAGGGCATACTTTCTGCCTCATAATTTTGAAACTTTGTCAATTTTTTTTCATTTATTAGCCCCTGATTTTTGCATGATTGACGTTATGCTTGGGCTTTCACTACCTATCATTCCTTTTTTTTTCTTTCCAGGTGTAGAGTTATATTTCTGCACTCAACTTTATAAACTAAGACTAATATCCACATGAGAACAAAAATTAATGCTATGGAATGCATGTAATCCATATGAAATTGTTTATGCAACTAAAATGATATGCAAAAAAAATTGTTTATGCATGCATGCATTTTTTTTTCTTTTTCTTTTCGAATGTGATAAAGGAAAGCTAGCTATCATGTCACCTATTATGCCATGCAATGTAGCAAGATGAAATATTTTGGAGTACTTGTTCATATTAAGGTGGTGATTCAATAATGAATGGATGATGTGTGGAATCACATAATTATGAGACAAATCCTTTAATGAACATATGATATGTCCCTCTCTAATGAATTGTAATAGGGTAACCTTAGGGTTTCTTTCTTAGATTTCAATTTATGGTCCCGTTAACTATTTGATTAATTCACGATCAAATTCCATCTTCATCCACTTCCATGAATAAATTAGATGTCCATTCATATTAAGTATCCTTAAGCTGACTAACCCACATAATTCCTCTAAGTGGTTTAACTCAAGAAAATTTACAACTAAGCCAAACTTTTCATTTAATTATTTTTTTCATTGCACACAAATAAGAGCATATGACATGACTATGAATTAAGCTCCATGATTACACGAGATAGATGTGGATACTACAACTTAAAAGGATAAAACAAAAAGCACAAACCAATAAAATCTAAAAACCTAAACCTAAAGATATAAATTGTTCCAATTACCCCTCTAAGATTGAACTTGACTATGTCTGTATAGTCAAAATTCTAACCTTAGAGGTGGAACAATGGTACCAAATCACATGGGTGGTGGTTGTGGACGAGGCATGGTAGGATCATATGGTGGAAACATCCCCTTAAAACACGACTGTTGTGGTGGCATGGGTGGAGGTTGTGGATAGCCACCAAAATATCCCTTGTTCCAGTAATGATTGAAGAATGGTTTTTGGTACCTATCCATCCAATGTAGGGCACAACATGCCCTCAAAAGTTTGATCAGAAGCCAACACCTAGTCGCCGACTTTGTCTACCATATTAGGCTCACTTTCACCCTTGAAGTAAGGTGGCAACATTTTGATGAAGTCAGTGAGACTGAACTCTTGGGGCTTGTTGTTGTTTGTATTAATAACGGTGAGTTGCCCAACCAGGGTAGTAGAGAGCAGTTGGTGCAGCATTGCCAACTCATGTTCAGGTGTGAAGGCGGGGGTGCTAGAAGTTCTGGGGTTCATCACATTATGCCCTTGGGGTGTCAGAGGGGTATCCACACTACTGGAGTCATTCTGTCCAAACTCTTTATAGTTGTTATTGTTGTTCATGTTTTCAAACATGTAACCCCTCCTGAAAGGAAAGGTTATCATGTTAGGTTCCCAGGAGTATATTGATGAGAAAAGAATGTATTGGGATATTATTGCCTAAAAGCATGCTATTTTGGACAATCCGTATCAGCTTAGGTTAGGCAGGTATCATATGGATCTGGGTGTCCTCGTAAACCAAGATAGTAGTATCACACCCGCATCCCACGATTACCTCTAATCATGAGATTAGGGCATCATTTTGATGAAATGTCCACCATATTTTTTTCTCTGAATATATTATACTAACACTTACTAAATGATAAGTCTTGATTAAACATAACAACAAGAAACAATAGAACTTGTCTTATTACATAGAAGCAAGAGTTTCACACTTAATATACATCATGTACATTACATTTCAAACTTCTCTTTTATCTCACTCTTTCTATCCCATGATCTAGGGAAGGATAAGAGACCCTCTAACTATTCTAACTACTCTTCTTTCAAGACCTCTGAGCTAATCTTGATTAAAGTTGGCTTCTGACTCCTCAGGAAGAGCTAATCTTTTACCTATTTTTTTTCAGTAGGTTGGTGAGATTTTGGCTCATTGAGTAGAGAATGAAAAGGTAACCAAGATATTTATGATGTTTACAAGTAACATGACTTAAATGCAATCATGTAAGCATGGTAATTTAAAACTGTAATTCACTCAGCATGGCAGTAGTATAGATATTGAATGTAATAAAAGGATAACCTAACAATTTACATTATTTCAAATCCATTTATTATGCCTTTGGACCCACATGAGGTGTACCACAACTTGTGGGAGTATCGCAGCAAGATACGATCTCACTATATAAGACTTAGAAGCATGGCCGGGTTCCTGAGTCTTTAATCTCGATACCATGTCTGCAGCTGGCATCAGCATGTCTGCCTCTCGGCGGCTAATGGGAGTGGCCAGATATCTTAGACTCCACCTCTCAACTTGGGTACTCAGCCGGTGAGTCAAAGCCCTCAGGCTTAAAATGCATCAGAGGACCTACCGACCACTGATTACTACAACATGTAGCTCAGGTACCACTGACATACTCGATTGGTGTTGGGTACCACACATCTATAAGGATTTTTCCCTATTGGTCAAACCCCCACACCCTACTGGTACACTCCAGCTTACCTCGATCTGAATTAACTCCAGTTGGGAAACTGTTTCCTCCCCACAGTGCAGGCCTCATCCTATGTGGATTGTACAGTTTCCATGGCATCTAATGTCTACTGATGATTAGTTAATATAATAGGTATCATCATCATAGATAATGATTACCCTACTTCTAACAATTAAGTGTCTTGCATTTAAATAATAAATCACTAAACAATTTTCATATATTTCACAAACATACTCCAACTCTTAAGACATGAACTAGGGCAACCTGTCTTTCCGGTGCCTCAATTTACACATTCATCACCTATCAAATCATGACAATTCACAAGACAACTTTCAACATGGTAATACATCACTATTAATATGATTAATAAAGCATTTCAACTACTGATTTTCACCACATACATTTATTTAAAGCATCACAAATATCATAGAGCAAGAATCAAACACTGGAAACTATTATTTGAATTGGTATGCTTTAAATCATGGTTAAAAGATGATTATCTACTCATAGACTTCGTACAAGATCACTGATCTTAGTCTTTTCACCAACTAATCTCAGATCTTAGTTCACACAAGTCAAGATCAAGCTTTAAACCATAAGATCTCATTCAAAACAACCTTTTAATGTGTTTCGCAGTCCTAAAGAGGATCTGTTGTAGGTAGAAGATAAGATTGGGGGTTAAGACAAACCTCAAATCACTGGATTAGGGATCTTGAGCAAGGGAGAACAAAGAAAAGGAGGAATCAAGGGTTAAACCTACTTAGCAAGTCGAATCTATAACAACCCCTTATGATTTTCATCGTTCTTCACACTCTTTCCCAAAAATTTCCCTATAAATCATTTTCTAGGTTGCCATCTCATTGAGCAAGATGTCTAGGAAGATATAAGATTGAGTCTCAGTTCCAACACACTTTGTTTCTTTGAAAACATATAAGCATAGCTCGAGTTAAGATCGTTCTATGATTTGCTGTCCTAGGCGACATAGACCACGATCGCAGTGTCGATGCAGCGTCGATCGCGGTGTCGACGCAGCGTCGGGCATAGACTCGATGCAACATAAATCATGATGTCGATACAACATTGGTCACGATGTCTACACAACGTCGTGAGTCATGGTGTAGACCGCGGTTGCGGTGTCAATGCAGCATCGGTCGCGGTGTCGACCGCGGTCGCGGTGTCGACCGCGGTCGCGGTGCTCTATATATGTTTTTACTAAAAATGGCATAACTCTCTCATTTTAACTCTGATTTGGTTCATTCTTTTTTTTTTTAATTCATAATTGAATGTTCTACAATCCTACACTATTATTTTGATAATATTCTCAAATTAATAATTATATGTTCATTATTTCCTCTGATGTCATTAACTCTCTTATTGCACACATGTATGGGTTAATACTATATTAACCCCAAACCAGATCTTTATAGTATGCTTAAGTCATGGTTATGATTTGCCCAAACAAGTATTTAAGGTTACCAAATTTAATATAAAGCACAAGATAAAATATTACTAACAAAAACATGACAAGCATTAAGATTATTTTAAATCTCTAGGATTACCAGTAAAGCTAGGAACGAGTTGTAACAATTCTCCCCCTCTAATAAAAATTTCATCTTTAAATTTCTAAAAGAGGAAAGGATACTTGTTAAACATCTACATCTCCACTTCCCAGGTAGCTTCTTCTACACTATGATTCATCCAAAGAGACTTTACTATGGGTATCTCTCTCTTTTTAAGCTTTCAAATTCTACGGTCTAGAATTTGAATTGGTCCTTCAATATAAGAGATATCCTATCTCAACTGTATAGGATCTGGGTTTACAATCTTTTCTGTACCAAGATGACACTTCTTCAACATTGATACATGAAACACATTATGTATATTGGCTAACTCCAATGGAAACTCCAATTTATATGCAATTGATCCAATTCTTTGAATGATTGGATAGGGACCCATGTATCTAGGAGTTAGTTTGACTTGCTTTCCAAACCATAGCACACCTTTCCATGGTGAAACTTTCAAATAAACCTCATCCCCAACCTCAAATTGAAGTGGTCTATGCCTTTTGTCTGCATAGCTTTTCTGTCTATCCTGAGCTTCCTTCAACTGTTGTCTTATCACATATATCTTTTCTGTGGTTTCTTCCACCAACTCTGGGCCTAAAATTTGCCTTTCTCCAACTTCATTCCAACAAATTAGAGATCTACATTTTCTTCCATACAAGACTTCATAAGGGGCCATGCCTAAGATAGATTGGTGACTGTTGTTATTGGCAAACTCCATTAGACTGAGATGATCATCCCAGCTACCACTGAACTGCAAAACAAATGCCCTCAGCATATTCTCCAGGGTCTGAATTATCCTCTCTGACTGTCCATCTGTCTGAGGATGAAAGGATGGACTACATTTCAACTTTGTTCCCAAAGAACGTTGCAATTGATTCCAAAGTCTAGATGTAAATTTAGTATCTCTATCAGATATTATAGAAACAGGTATTCCATACAATCTGACTACCTCATCTATATAAACTTTGGCTAACTTTGTTGTATCCCATGTTGTTTTAATTGGTAAAAAGTGAGAAGACTTTGTTAGCCTATCTAATATTACCCAAACTGAGTTGAAACCACATGGTGTCCTAGGTAATCCAACCACAAAATCCATGGTGATATGCCCCCACTTCCATTCAGGGATAGGAAGTGTTTGCAGAGTACCTATTGGCTTCTGATGTTCAGCCTTGACTGGTTGACATACATCACACTTAGACACATACTCAGCCACAACTTCTTCATACCTGACCACCAATGAAACACCTTCATGTTTCTATACATCTTTGTGTTACCTAGATGCATTTCATACATAGAAGAATGAGCTTCCTCAAGAATTTGCTTCTTTAATTCAGTGTCATCTGGCACACACAATCTATCATATAGATACAACAACCCATCATTTGAAAATCTGAACTCTGATCTCTTTCCTTTTGTCATATCATGAATGATATGTTGCAATTCTCTATCATTATGTTGAAGCTCTTGAATCTGATCATAAAATGTAGGTCTAACATGCATTTGTGCAATCAATCCACCTTGATTAGACACATTCAGATCCAAATTCATCTCTCTCATCTTAACTAACATGCCTCTTTTTACACATGCCATTAAAAACATTTCCGTAGACGATGTTGACTTTCTACTCAGAGCATCTGCTACTACATTGGCCTTTCCAAGATGATAATTAATAGTAAATCATAATCCTTTATAAGCTCCAACCATATGCGTTGTCTCATATTAAGATCCTTCTATGTGAAAATATACTTCAAACTCTTATGATCAGTAATGACCTGACACGATTCACCATATAGATAATGATGCCATGTCTTCAGAGCATGCACTACTGCTGCCAACTCAAGATCATGTGTGGGATAGTTCTCTTCATTCTTCTTAAATTGTCTAGAAGAATAGGCTACCACTTTCCCATTCTTGCATAAGAACACATCCCAAACCTCTCCTGGACGCATCAAAGAAAGCCATATAGCCCTTATCTGCCTCTGGTAATATCAAGACGGGTGTTGTAGTTGACTTCTTCTTTAAAATTTGGAAACTTTTCTCACATGACTCAGACAAAACATAAGGAACATCCTTCCTTGCCAAGTGTGTAAGAGGCACTGCTATTGCACTAAAGTTCCTTATAAACCTCCTGTAATATCTTGCTAACCCTAGGAAACTTCTGATCTTAGTAGGGGTCATATGTTGCTACCACTGAAGAACGGATTCTACCTTCTTAGGGTCAACACCAATCCCTTCTCCTGGTATGACATGTCCAAGAAAAGATACTTCAGCCAACCAAAACTCACATTTGCTAAACTTAGCATAAAGTTGATGTTTCCTTAACAACTATAGGGATATCCTCAGATGTTTTTTATGTTGTTCTGCATCTTTAGAATATATGAGGATGTCGTGTATAAACACTACTATGAATTGATCTAAACATGGTCTAGAAACCTTATTTATCATGTCCATAAAGGCTGCAGGGGCATTTGTTAGTCCAAAAGACATAACTACAAACTCATAGTGTCCATACCTCATTTTGAATGTTGGCTTAGGTACATAAGATGCCTTTATCCTTAGCAGATGATAACTTGACCTGAGATCTATCTTTGAAAAGATTGTTGCCTCACATAGTTGATCAAATAGGTCTTAAATCCTAGGCAAAGCATATTTATTCTTAATTGTTATCTTATTCAATTGTATGTAGTCTATACACAATTGCATGGTTCCATCCTTCTTTTTCACAAACAGTACTGGAGCTCCCCAAGGTCATGTAATGGGTTGAATAAATCCTTTATTCAACAACTCCTGTAATTGTGTTTTCAATTCCTTTAACTCCCCAGGTGCCATTCTATAGGCAGGTAATGCTACTGGATGGCTACCAGGTAAAGTATGTATCTCAAAGTCAATATCTCTTTCAGGTGGTAAACCTGGTAACTCATCAACGAAGAAATCTGAAAAATCACATACTAATAGAATATCTGCTAGACTGACTGCTCTTTTCTCTACCCTAGCATCCACTACATGTGCTAAAAAGGCCTCACACCCCTTTCTCATCATCTTATCAGCTACAGTTGCTGATACTATACATGTGGGCAAGACTTTTCTATCTCCAGTAAAGACACATGAAAAACCACCTTGTTGAAAGATATCTTCTTTCTTCCAAATCTAACTGGACATGATATGTCTCAAGGCATTCCACACCCAAAATGATTTGAAAAGAATTAATATCTAAGGGTATGATATTAACTGCTATTGTATACCCACTAAAACTTAAAAGACATCCATGACTTACTTCTGTCAAAACTGAGGATTCACCTAGTGGAACTTTTAACAACAAGTCATAAGATAAATCCCAGGTTAGAAGATTTAGTCCACTAACTATCGATCTTTGAATGAAAGAATGTGTTGCACCATGATCTATTAATATTGTAACATAAATGTTGTTAAGGAGAAGCATCTCACCTGTCACAACTCTGGTTGAAACTACACCTTCATATGGTGTCATTGAGAAAAAATGTCAAGTATCTCTCCCTTTGCCACATTGTCCTCACTGTCCACTACTAGTACTAGGTGCTCCACCTCTAGAACCTGAATCCACTGAAGAACTTACCCCTCTAACTGGAACCTGTCTCTGTGGAGTCTGAAATTGTAATTGTTAATTTTGTTCTGAAACATATTTAAGCTTTGGGTAGTACCTTTTTCTATGTCCCATCTGTCCACAATGAAAACATATTGGAGTATTAGTTCACTGACACTGACCAGAATGCGCCCTGCCACAATTATCACATATGGATACATCATGTCTCTGTGGTCCTGTCACTGAGATTGATGATCTTGAAGATCTAGTTGGAGGTGTCCAAGTAGACTATGTATTCCACCTACCAGAATTGGGTCTTCGTTCACTTAGTGAAAACCTAGATCCCTGTCTCCCAAAATAGCCAAGTCCTCATATTATCTTAGAAAAGAAACCACCACCTCCACTATAGCCACCACTACTTTGTCCCCCTCTAATAAAGTCTCACGATGATTTCTTACTCTCAGACTGCTTATCAGCATTAATAGACTCTTCTACATGTATCGCCGCTTCCACAAATTCGCCAAAGTTTTCTCTATCTCTTCGACCAATGACTGACACAGTGTGTCTAATCTCTGATCTTAATCCTTGTTGAAATCTTCTACACTATTCTACATCATCAGGCACAAGTTGCGGACTGAAATTTGCCAACCTTGTAAAATATGCCTCGTATTCACCAATTGTCATACTTCCTTGTCTGATATTCTCCAACTGTTTAATCTTATCACTTAGAAAGGTAGGAAGAAAATACATAAGGTGAAACTCATCCACAAAGTCCTTCTAAGTTATCTCTACATTTCTCCTTTTATCTTCCACTCCCCGCCACCACAACTCAACATCTTCCTTGAGTAAATAGACTACATGATTGATTTTCTTATCTTTTGATACTTCCATTAGGTGAAAGAACTTTTCTATTTGTCGAAGCCACACCTCCACCACAACTGGTTCTATTGTTCCAAAAAATTCAGTTCCAACAAAACTTCTTCACCAACTCATAGGATCTCATCAGAGTCTTACTAGAAGATGAAGACTTGCTGTCCATCTTGTATTTTTCTTTTGTCTCCAAAAAAATATGATACATTCTTGTTGCCTCATTATCCTCTTAACCTTGAGCCATTGCTCGGGGGTCAGGGCCGTAATGGATCTTAGCTTGTTCCTCACCATGTCTCATCCTCTTCCTTCCATCTGCATATCCATAATAGAACACATCTGTTAGAAAATTGCAGTTCAAAGAGGAAAACATCCTAATCCTATTAGTTTCTTATCACCCCTATCCCAAACCTGAATTATTTTTATGTTCAACCTATGCTCTGATACCAAAGATGTCACACCCACATCCCACGATTACCACTAATCATGAGATTAGGGCATAATTTTGATGAAATATCTGCCATATTTTTTCCCTAAATATATTATACTAACACTTACTAAACGATAAGTCTTGATTAAACATAACAACAAGATACAACAGAACTTGTCTTATTACATAGAAGCAAGAGTTTCACACTTAATATACATCATGTACATTAAATTTCAATATTCTCTCTTTTCTCACTCTTTCTATCCCAGGATCCAGGGGAAGGATAAGAGACCCTCTAACTATTCTAACTACTCTTCTTTCAAGACCTCTGAGCTAATCTTGATTAAAGTTGGCTTCTAACTCCTCAGGAAGAGATAATCCTTTACCTAAAAATTGTTCCATAGGTTGGTGAGCTACTGGCTCAGTGAGTAGAGAATCAACATGTAGCCAAGATATTTATGATGTTTACAAGTAATAGAACTTAAATGCAATCATGTAAGCATGGCGGTTTAAAACTGTAATTCACTCAACATGGCAGTAGTATAGATATTGAATGTAATTACAGAATAACCTAACTATTTACATTATGTCAAATCCATTTATTATGCCTTTGGATCCACATGAGGTGTACCACAACATGTGGAAGTATCGCAATAAGCTACGATCTCATTGTACAAGACTTAGAAGCATGTCTGGGTTCCTAAGTCTTTAATCTCAATACCATGTCTGCAACTCTCATTGTACAAGACTTAGAAGCATGCCCAGGTTCCTATGTCTTTAATCTCAATACTATGTCTACAGATGGCATCGGCACGTCTGCCTCTCGGCGGCTAATGGGAGCGGTCAAATATCTCATACTTCACCTCTCAACCTGGGTACTCATGCGGTGAGTCAAAGCCCTCGGGCTTAAAGTGCATCAGTAGACCTACCGACCACTGATTACTACAACATGTAGCATAGGTACCAATGGCATACCCATTTGGTGTTGGGTACCACAAAACTATAAGGAGTTTTCCCTATTGGTCAAACCCATGTACCCTACTGGTATGCTCCAACTTACCTCAATCTGGACTACCTCCAGTCGGGAAACCATTTCCTCCCCACAGTGCAGGCCTCATCATGTGAGGATTCTATAGTATCTATGGCATCTAATGTCTAGTGATGATTAGTTAATATAACAAGTATCATCATTGTAGCTAATGATTACCCTATTTCTAACAATTAAGTGTCTTGTATTTAAATAATAAATCACTAAACAATTTTCGTATATTTCACAGCCATACTCCAACTCTTAAAACATGAACTAGGGAAACTTGTCTTTCCAGTGCCTCAATTTAAACATTCATCACCTGTCGAATCACGACAATTCACAAGAAAACTTTCAACATGGTAATGCATCACTATTAATATGATTAATAAAGCATTTCAACTAATGATTTTCACCACATACGTTTATTTAAAACATCACAAATATCATAGAGCTAGAATCAAACACTGGAAACTATTATTTGAATTGGTATGATTTAAATCAAGGTTAAAAGATGATTATGTACTCACAAACTTTGTCCAAGATCACTGATCATAGTCTTTTCACCAACTAATCTCAGATCTTAGCTCACACAAGTTAGTTTCAAGATTTATACCTCAAGACCTCGTTCAAAACAACCCTTTAATGTGTTTCTCGATCCTAAAGCGGATCTGTTGTTGGTAGAAGATAAGATTGGGGGTCAAGACAAACCTCAAAATTTCTGGATTAGGGATCTCCGGCAAGGGAGAATGAAGAAACTTAAGAATCAAGGGTTAAACCTACTTACCAAGTCAAATCTATAACAACCCCTTTTAATTTCCATCGTTCTTCACGCTCATTCCCAAAAATTGCCCTAGATATTGTCTTCCAAGTCACCTTCTGATCGATAAAGATGTCTAATATGATAGAAGATTGAATCACAGTTCCAATGCATTTCGTTTCATTGAAAATAGATAATCATAGCTCGAGATAAGATCGTTCTATAATTTGTTGTCCTGGGAGGCATAGACTGCGGTCGCGGTGTCGACGCAGCGTCGGTCGCGATGTCGGCCACGTTCGCAGTGCTCTATATATGTTTTACTAAAAAGGGCATAACTCTCTCATTTTAACTCTGATTTGGTTCATTCTTTTTTTATTGGATTCATAATTTAATTATCTACAATACAAAAATATTATTGTGATAATATTAAGAAAAGAAAAATCATCTATTAATTATTTCCTCTGATGTCATTAACTCTCTTCTTTCACACATGTATGGGTTAATACAATATTAACCCGAACTCAGATCTTTATAGTATGCTTAAATCATGATTATAAATTTCCCAAACAAGTATTTAAGGTTACCATAGTTAATATAAAGCACAAGATAAAATATTACTAACAAAAACATGGTAAGAATTAAGATTATCTTAAATCTCTCAGATTACCAGTAAAGCTACGAACAAGTTGTAACAAGTGGTGCGGAGGAAAATATTGTCAGCCCCCAAAATCTTGATCCTTTTTAGACACCTTTGCTTCAACTTCATTTTCTAATAGTTTCCTAAAGGCTCTAATACCATGTTATAAAGAGGTGAGATCACCTCCTTACTAAAATTTAAAGAAAGTACAAAACATTCATGTTTTTCGAAATACAAAAGATATTAAGGGATGCATGTATAATATTCTAAGTAAATAAGCATGCACCAGATACATATAGAATGTCAATAGCAGCAGGAAAACAACTAAATTAAAGTTATTACATGACTTTCTTCATAGTTCAATACATAAGTTTTTTAGAAGAAAAATGTTAAGAAAACTAGGGATGTAGCATTAGCAACCTAGACATTCTTCAAAAGAAAACTTGAGATCTAATCCTGGTGTCGATTTCCTAGGACTTGGTCTTCACCTTGCTCAACACCAGGGTGGTTGGGAAAAACATCCAACAAAAGGGAAAGGAAAACAAATTATGTGTCAACAAATATGAATAGGATATCAAGGTAAAGAAAACATGTAAAAATAGGCTTGTTTTCATCATAAGATGAAGATTTCAAGAGTATGAGGCCATTTTTAAATAGATGTTTGCCATAAACAAAATATAATTAAAGGTTGCACGTAGGATAATTATGACTACCTTAACTAATTAGGGTTGAGGCATCTACCAAACCTCAACCTATAGGTGAGGAGAGAATTAATACATTCCAAGTCACCTACACATATTTTTATGGGCTAGAATAAGGCATTCCCCAGGGCGAATTAATACATGCCCTATCTATGGGTGATTGTACATAAGTACCACTATGATAACGAAATAGTCCATAAAATCAACATGCTAGAAAAGAACTCATGGAAAGTAAAAGCATTATATCAATTAAAACATGACAGTGGGGTACACGACCCAAGAAAAAGAATATCATTACTTATTTTGAGGCAATTTTACAAAAGTATCATGAATAGAGGAAATAGGGTTCATATAGTGCCTCATTAGAGAAGATATGTTTTGTTTTACAAATATCCCAACTTAAGGTGTAAGAAATGCACATACGTCTCTTACTGATATCAATTACTAAGTTTCACCACTTTAACTGAGTCCAAGTTCCACTTTGCCTATTTTCAATTTATTAACATGTATTAGAGTACAAAATGCACATTAATGTATAGAAACCATAATTTTAGAATTTTTAATCAAAAATTGGATTTAGATTTTGAAATTATTGCCAATGAACCAATTAGGTTCTCCTGATCAAGAGAACATATTTTTATGTTAATTTTAGAGTTATGATGATTAAGATGTACTTTTTATGGATTTTATGCATTGAATTCATTTTACAAAAATCATCCCTCCTCAAACCATGCAATAAGACTTTGAAAATATTTTTATTAGATAGATATTAATTTTTCAATTCCAAAACATATTTATTTGACAAATTTAGATAAGCGGATTAGAAGATATGAATTTTTCAATACTGGCCAATAGGAAATTGCCACATCATCAAACCGATTGAGATAATTGGAGAGAGGGAGAGGGAGAAAACAACATTTGACAAAAGATCAGGTTTGCAGTTACATAGGTAACCAAACAAGAGCTTCTAGAGAAGGTAAAACAGTAAGAAACCAAAACCCTAGAAGAACATGGTAAAAAGAGATGGAGATCATCGATTCTAAACATAGAAGCTTGAGTGTTAAGCATGTAGTAAGCAATATATGAGAAGGGAGTTATAAAACATGCCTATAGGAAGGTAAGAAGGTCTAAACAGTAAGGATCCCAAGATTATAAGGTCTGGTTGCTCCATGCCATGCTCCTTTCTTGAGCAAAGATCACCTTCTCCACATTATAGGTGCAAACCCTAGCAAAAGAGCATGGAGATGAGATGTTTTAAGGCTCTAAGTGGAGTTTTTCCATAGAAGGTCATGGTTCCAACCTGGGGACTTGGAAGTAGGTGGGAAGAATACAAACATCATGAAAACAGGAAATGAAAGGAGGATACTTACTAGTTTTGGTCAATATCACCAAGGACGAGCTTAAGAAATCCTAAATAGAGAAATTTGGAAACCTAGGATCCTTCTTCACCAAGGTAGGCACCCTCCTTTACCTTGGGACATGAACTTCGTTGCCAAACATATAAGGGATGATGCTTTAAGATGGGGGAAAGAGAATGAGAGGATTGCTTCTTAGATTGGGAGGTGGGAAGGAGTAGGCATGGATTTATAAAGAAGGGGGCAAGCATGAGGTGTCTATGGGACTTTCCATGTGTCCTTAGGATAAGCCTTCATGGCCATGCTAGCAGATAGCTCATAGAAACTTCTTGTATATTCAAGGTCAGTCCTAAAAGCCGATGGAGACCTATAGGCCATCCTTACCATCCTCCAATCAAAGAAATAACCCCATTGGTTGATAGCTTTTAAAGATAAGCTCATTTATAAAGAGGGTAATCCCTATAAAACATATAAAAAATTTATATTAAGGTTTAGAACAAATAGTGAATTTAAATAGAATTTAACTGAGGTATTTGTGCATAAACCCTTTTATTGGTCCAAATAGTGAATAAATGTTCACCAAACCACTATAAATTCCACTAATTAAACATGAAAGACATAAAGGACATAAATTAAAGGGAAACTTGTAAAAAAAGGTTACATCGATATTACATCTAAGATCCAGTATGTTACAACACTCCACCCCTTTAAATGTATTTTTTCCTCAAAATCTCAAGCAAAATGAGAAGGGTGGGTACGTAACATTTCATCTCTCAACTCCCAAGTGGTTTCTTCCAGACCATGATATTTCCACAAAACTTTAACTAGCTCAATCTCTTTATTCTTTAGCTACTTTACTCGAGAGTCAAGGATCTTCATAGGTAGCTATTCATAGGTTAGATTCTCATGTATCTCTAAAGGCTCAATAGTAAGGACATGAGAAGAGTCCTTCACATACTTCTTCATTACAGAGACATGGAACACATTATGAATCTTATCATAGGAAGGAGGTAAAGCTAAGTTGTATGCACACTCTTTAACCTTATCTAAAATTTTAAATGGTCCAACATAGAGGAGACTCAACTTTCCTTTAACTTTAGATCTAGCAATAGAACAGATAGGCTTGATCTTTAGAAATGCATAGTCACCGACTAGGAAGCTAACATCATGCATTTTGTTGTCAGCATACATCTTTTGTCAGTCTTGAGCAACTTTCATGCGTTTCTTTATCAAATGTACCATCTCTATCATCATCTACATGTCATCGGTCTTCAATAGAGAACATTCACCTACAACATCCCAATGCAAGGGTGAAAAACATGGTCTACCATAGAGAGCTTTCAAAGGTGGCATACTAATACTCGCTTGGTAGCTATTGTTGTAAGAAAACTCAGCTAATGATAAATATCGATCTTGTGCACCACCCCAATCCACCACATAAGCACGAAACAAATTCTCTAGAATCTAAACTGTTCTCTCAGATTGAACAGTAGTTTGTAGCTGGTAAGTAGTACTGAAAAGCAGGCCAGTACCCTTCTCCTCTTGAATCTGACCCCATAAATGAGAAGTACATTTTGGGTCACGATCAGAAACTATCACCCCAGGTACTCCATGCAGGAGAACGATCCACTCAATGTACAACTGATCCATATGCACAACTTTGTAATTGGTTTTGAAAGGTAAGAAGTGAGCAAAATTTGTAAGAAGATCAATCACCACCCAAACAACATCATCACATTTCCTAGACTTAGGGAAACTAGTGACAAAATCTACAGTAATCTTCTCCCATTGCCATTCTGGAATTTCAAGTGGGTGAAGAAGACCACCGGGTCATTGATGTTCTATCTTGACTTGCTGATATGTCAAGCACTTCGTAGTAAACCAAGCCATATCATTCTTCATGTTCCTCCACCAGAAGCTTCACTAAAGGTCCTTGTACATTTTTGTTGTGCCATAATGAATAGTGTACTTAGATACATGATATTCACCCATAATGTTCTACCTCAGGTCACCAACATCTGGAACCCACAGCCTATGTTAGAAAAAAACAACACAGTCCACTCCAATAGAGAAGTCATATTGCAATTTCCCGGCTAAGGCCTTCATCCCTTCAAGCTCGAAACTTTCCAATTGTGCAGCAGCAATTTTTGAGATCCACGATGGTGTATTGGTCAAGCTAGAAATATGAACACACAACCTATCTTCATCCACTGAATCGACTAGATGAAGTTGCCAACTAGACAAAGGCTCTAGATTTTTACACAATGAACACCTCAGAGAAGCATAAATCACATCCTTTTTGTGACTCAAGGCATCAATAACTACATTTTCTTTACCGGGATGATAGGTGATGGTAAAGTCATAGTCATTAAGATACTCCATCCATCTTTGTTGTCATAGATCCAAATCCTTTTAAGTCAATAGGTACCTCAAGCTTTTATGGTCGGAGAAAACTTCAAACTTCACACCATAGAAATAGTGTCGCAAAATTTTCAGAGCATGAACGATGGTAGCAAGCTCTAAATCTTGTGTAGGCCAATTAGCTTCATCCAATTTCAATTGACGAGAAGCATTGGTGATTATTTTCTATCTTGCATCAAGACACACCTGAAACCTTGTTTAGAGGCATCAGTGTATATGACATAGTGTATGCCCTCAACTGGCAAGGCAAGAAAAAGAGAAGAAGTCAAACACTCCTTCAGCTTCTGGAAACTGTTCTCACATTCCGATGTCCATGAGAACTTGACCTCCTTTCACTTCAGCTTAGTTATAGGCAAGGCGAACTTAGAGAAGCTCTTGATAAACCTTCAATAGTAACCTACTAAGCAAAGGAAACTACAGATCTCTGAGGGATTCTTTGGATCTTTCCACTTGGTCATAACTTCTACCTTTGCAAGATCAACAACTATATGTCTGATAGAAATCACATGACCTAGAAACATCACTTCTTTCATCCAGAACTCAGATTTTCAGAATTTAGCATAGGGTTGACTTTCTCTTAGTGTGTGGAGCACAATTCACAAGTGTTCATGATGTTGTTCTAATGTCTCAAAATAGATCAAAATGTCATCAATAAACAACACCACAAACTTATGAAGGTATGGGTAGAATACTAGGTTCTTCAGGTCCATGAAGGCAGCAAGGGAATTTGTTAAACCGAAAGGCATGACTAGGAATTCATAATTCCCATAGCTAGTTTTGAATGCCATCTTCAGGACATCCTCATCCTTCACACACATCTAGTAGTAGCCACTCCGTAGGTCTATCTTTTAAAACATCATGGTTGACTTCAGCTGATCGAACAAGTCTTCGATGTGTGGCAAAGGATAATGAATCTTCACCATCACTTGATTGAGCATGTGGTAGTCAATGCACAACCACAACGAACCATCCTACTTCTTCACCAAAAAGACAGGGTCTTACCATGGAGAGATAATGGGGAGGATGAAGCCAATGTCAAGAAGCTCATCAAGTTGCTTCTTTAGCTCAGCAAGCTCGACAAGGGCCAAGTGATAAGGAGGCTTTGAGATAGGTGAAGTCTAGGGTACAAGGTCGATGAAAAACTCCACCTCGCTAGCTGCTAGCAAACCTGGTAACAACTTAGGAAAGACATCAGGAAAGTCCTTTACTACATCTATATGATGTAGAGAAGGAGGTGTGGCATCAAGAATGATTTATGCTAAGTATGCTCTACAACCTTGTGACACAAGTTTTTCAACTTTGATGGCAGAGATGACAAATTGTCGATCCTCTCGCTTCCTACCCATGATGCACAGTCTCTCTCCATTAGGATGCAACAAGCTAACTTTATTTTCCTGATAAAATAAGGTTGCATCATGCTTTATTCAACCAATCCATGCCCAAGATAATATCAAAGCCAGACATGTTGAGCAGGATAAAATCTAAAGGAAACTTCTTTCTAGATATACACATGTCCAAGGTAGGGATTTTAAGATAAGAAGAGCATATCCTACACTAGGTTTTTCTACATCTAGCACATGGTCCATGTATTCAGATTCTAACTCTAATAGGGAAGCAAGCTGAGAAGACATGAAAGTGTTTGAAGAGCCAGAATAAAAAAGTGCCTTGATAGGATGCATATTGATATGTAAGGTACCTTCTACAACTTCATTATCTTTGCCCGCTTCTTCATCATTGAGAGAAAACACCCTTCCATTCCAACTTTCCACAAGAAGTCGCTACTGGTATTGGGTATTGTTGTTCTACAAAGGTGGATTTTCTCGAGGCTGTTGTGACTTCTGGCACAGTTGTTGAGCTAGAGCATGTCCTCACTGAAACCGGGGATAGAAGGGTTGAATATGCCCAACATGGCCATACTCGTGGCAGGTAGGGGGAGGCCGGTCATCTCTATGAGCTTGGGCATTGTTTATAGGACATCTCCCAGGAGGATGGTGGTGGGATCATTGGTTGCACCTCTCACATCCACAATTGTCATAGGGATTATTCCTTTTGTTGTTGTTGTTGTGCTCCAGAGATTGGAATCCTGGATAGGACTCAATTGCCGAAGCCTTGTCCACCATTTGTTGGAAGGTGAGGGGGAGTTGTGGGACAAGGTTTCGGCCCACCTGGTAGTTTAGACCCTCTAGGAAAAGGGTCAATCTTCTCTCAACTCTGAGGTCTGTGGCATATCATTTTAGGAGGAGGAAACATTGAATGTAATTGGCCACACTCATGCTACCCTACTTGAGGTTGTAGAACACAACCTCCTTCTTCCTCAAAAAGGAGGGGCATATATACTTCTAGTGGAATAGCTTCAAGAACTGGTCCCAGGTCATGGTGGAGGTGTCTCTGATACGGGCGATGTCATTCCACCAAACCCGAGCTGGTCCATCAAAAATGTAGGTAGCGAACCAAACTTTCTAGTGAGGAGGGAACACCATGCCCTCAAAAGTCTGATCAAGAGCCAACACCCAGTCGTCAACATTGTCCACCATATTAGGCTCACGTTCACCCTTGAAGTAAGGCGACTGCATTTTGATGAAGTCAGTGAGACTGAACTCTTTGGGCTTATTGTTGTTTGCAGCAACAATGGTGAGTTGCCCCACCGGGGTAGTAGAGAGAAGTTGGTGCATCATTGCCAACTCCAATTCAGGGGTCAAGGTGGGGGTGCTAGAAGTTGTGGGGTTCATCACATTGTGCCCTTGTGGTATCATAGGGGTATCCAAACTGCTGGAGTCATTCTAGGCAGACTCTTTAGAGTTGTTGTTGTTCATGTTGTCAAACATGTCACTCCTCCTAAAAGGCAAGGTAATCATGTTAGGTTCCCAATAGTATATTGATAAGAAAAGAATGTCTAGGGCTACTTTTTCCTAAAAGCATGCTATTTTGGACAATCCATATCAGCTTAGGCTAGGTGGGTATCATATGAATCTCAGAGTCCTCGTAAACCAAGCTAGTCATGTGGAGGAAAATATTGCCAGCCCCAGAAATCCTGATCCTTTCTAGACACCTTTGCTTCAATTTCATGCCCTAATAGTTTCCTAAAGGATCTAATACCATGCTATAAAGAGGCGAGATCACCTACTTACTAAAATTTAAAGGAAGTACAAAACATCCATCTTTTTAGAAATAGAAAAGATATTGAGGGATGCTTGTATAATATTCCAAGTAAATAAGCATGCAACAGATACATATAGAATGTCAACAGCAGTGGAAAAACAACAAAACTAAAGTTATTACACGACTTTCATCATAGTTCACTACATAAGTTTTTCAGAAGAAAAATGATATGAAAACTAGGGATCTAGCTTTAGAAACCTAGACATTCTTCAGAAGAAAACTTGACATCTACTCCTGGTGTCGATTTCCTTGGACTTAGTTTTCACCTTGCTCAACACCTGGGTGGTTGGGAAAAACACCTAGGAAAATGGAAAGGAAAACAAAGTATGTGTCAAGAAATATGAATAGGATATCAAGGTAAAGAAAACATGTAAATAAAGGCCAGTTTTCATCATAAGATGAAGATTACAAGAACATGAGGCTATTTTTAGATAGATGCTTTCCATAAACAAAATATAAAAAAAGGTGGCACACATAACAATTATGACTACCGTAACTAAGTAGGGTTGAGGCACCTACCGGACCTCAACCTATAGGTGAGGGGATAATTAATACATTCCCAACCACCTACACATATTTTTATGGGTGAGAATAAGACATTCCCTAGGGCCAATTAATATATTCCCTATATATGGGTGGTTGTACATAAGTACCACTACTATAGAAAAATAGTCCATAAATTCAACATGCTAGAAAAGAATTCATGGAAAGTAAAAACATCATATCAATTAAAACATGGCAGTGGGGTACAAGACCCAAGAAAAAGAATATCATTACTTATTCTGAGGCAATTTAACAAAAGAATGATGAATACAGGAAATAAGGTTCATATAGTGCCTCATTAGGGAATACATGGTTTGCAAATATCCCAAATTAAGACGTAAGAAATGCACATACCTCTCTTACTGATATCAATACTATGTTTCACCACTTTAATTGAGTTCAAGTTCCACTTTGCCTATTTTTAATGTTTTAACATGTATTAGAGTACAAAATGCACATTACTTTATAGAACCCCAAATTTTAGAACTTTTTTTCAAAACTCGGATTTAAATTTTGAAATTATCACCAATAAACCTATTAGGTTCTCCTGATCAAGAAAACATATTTTTATGTTAATTTTGGAGTTATGATGATTAAGATGTACTTTTTATGGATTTTATGCATTAATTTCATTTTACAAAAATCACCCTTCATCAAACCATGCAATCAAACCTTGAAAATATTTTTATTAGATAGATATTGATTTTCCAAAACATATTTATTTGTCAAATATGGATTAGCGGATTACAAGATTTGAATTTTTCAATACTAACCAATAGGAAATTGCCACATTATCAAACCGATTGAGATAATTGAAGAGAGAGGAAGAGGGAGAAAACAAAATTTGACAAAAGATTAGGTTTGAAATTGCATAGGTAACCAAACTAGATCTTCTAGAGAAGGAAAAACAACAAGAAACCAAAACCCTAGAAGAACATGGTAAAAAGAGATGGAGATCATTAGTTTTAAACATAGAAGAATGAGTTTTAAGCATGTAGTAAGCAATATATGAGAAGGGGGTTATAAAACTCTCCTCTAGGAAGGTAAGAAGGTATAAATAGTGAGGATCCACAGATTGTAAGGTCTGGTTGCTCCAAGACAAGCTCCTTTCTTGAGCAAAGATCACCTTCTCCACTTTAGAGATGCAAACCCTAACAAAAGATCATGGAGATGAGATATTTTAGGGCTCTAGGTGGAGTTTTTCCATATAAGATCATGGTTCCAACATGGGGACGTGGAAGAAGGTGGGAGGAATACTAACAACATTAAAATAGGGAAGGAAAGGAGGATACATACTAGTTTTGGTCAAAATCACCAAGAAGGAACTTAAGAAATCCTAAATAGAGAATTTTGGAAACCTAGGAGCCTTCTTCACTGAGGTAGGCACCCTCCTTTACCTTGGGACATGAACTTCATGGACAAACATAGAAGGGACAATGATATAAGCTGGGGGAGAAAGAAGGAGATGATTGCTTCTTAGATTGGGAGGTGGGAAGGAGTTGGCATGGCTTTATAAAGAAGGGGGCAATCATGAGGTGTCTACGGGACTTTCCATGTGTCCTTAGGCTAAGCCTTCATGGCCATGTAAGAGGATAGCTCATAGAAACTTCTTGTATATTCAAGGTCAGTCCTAAAAGCCCATGGAGACTTATAGGACATCCCCACCGTCCTCCAATCAATGAAATAGCCCCATTGGTTGATAGCTTTTAAAGATAAGCTCATTTATAAAGAGGGTAATCCAAATAATGCCCTTGGAGAGAAACACCGTCAAACCAAGGTGCAACCAGGGGCCCCATGGCTCAAAAGATTGAGAATGGTTAGGGAATATCTAAGGATTATAATGCATGTGATAATTTACAAAAAAAACCAACCAATTGGGTAAATTGCATAAAAGTCCAGAATGTTCCTAAAATTGCATAACTTGCCCAAGCAACATTCAAATTGAACCAAATTTGAAACTTAGGCTCATTTTATGATTTCAAAACACATAAAAAAGTTATAGTAAGGTTTAGAACACCTAATAAGGTCCTTAAATAGAATCTAACTGAGGTATTTGTGCATAAAACCTTTTATTGGTACAAATAGTGAATAAATGTTCACCAACCCACTATAAATTCCACTAATTAAACATGAACGACATAAAGGACATAAATGACAGGGAAATTTGGAAAAAAGGGTTACATGGAGATTACATCTAAGTTTTAGTATGTTACTGCACTCCACCCCTTTAAAAGGATTTCATCCTCAAAATCTCAAGCAAAATGAGAAGGGTGAGTACATAACATTTCATCTCTCAACACCCAAGTGGTTTCTTCCAGACCATGATATTTCCACGAAACATTAACTAGCTCAATCTCTTTATTGTTCAGCTGCTTTACTCGGGA
Source organism: Alisma plantago-aquatica (assembly GCA_963693085.1). Taxonomy (NCBI): domain Eukaryota; kingdom Viridiplantae; phylum Streptophyta; class Magnoliopsida; order Alismatales; family Alismataceae; genus Alisma; species Alisma plantago-aquatica. The sequence continues at coordinate 1,138,720,221 of OY856413.1, read as the reverse complement.
GTCAAGGATCTTCATAGGTACCTCTTCATAGGTTAGATTCTCGTGTATCTCTAAAGGCTCAATAGCAAGCACATGAGAAGAGTCATTCACATACTTCTTCCACACAGAGACATGGAACACATTATGAATCTTATCATAAGAAGGAGGTAAAGATAAGTGGTATGCATAGTTTCCAACCTTATCTACGATTACAAATGGTCCAACATAGTGAGGACTCAAATTTCCTTCAACTTTAGATCTAGCAATAAAATAGATAGGCTTGATCTTCATAAATTCATAGTCACCCACTAGGAAGATAACATCAGACATTTTGTTGTCAGCATACATCTTTTGTCAGTCTTCAGCAACTTTCATGCATTTCTTTATCAAGTATACCTTCTCTATCATCATATACATGTCATTAGTCTTCACTAGAGAACGTTCACTGACATCATCTGAATGTAAGGGTGAAACGACATGGTCAACCATAGAGAGCTTCAAAAGGTGGCATACCAATACTATCTTGGTAGCTATTGTTGTAAGCAAACTCATCTAATGGCAGATACCAATCCCATGCACCACCGTAATCCACCACACAAGCATGAAGCAAATCCTCTAGAATCTAAACTATTCTCTCAGATTGACCATCAGTTTGTGGGTGGTAAGCGGTACTGAAATGCAGGTCAGTACCCATCTCCTCTTGAATCTGACCCCATAAATGAGAAGTAAATTTTTGGTCACGATCAAAAACTATCACCTCAGGTACTCCATGCAGGCGAGCGATCCACTTAACATACAACTGAGCCATATCCACAACTTTGTAATTGGTTTTGAAAGGCAAGAAGTGAGTAGACTTTGTAAGCCGATCAATCACCACCCAAACAACATCATCACCTTCCTTGGACTTAGGGAAACTAGTGACAAAATCCATAGTAATCTACTCCCATTTCAATTCTAGAATTTCAAGTGGGTGAAGAAGACCACTAGGTCTTTGATGTTCTATCTTGACTTGCTGACATGTCAAGCACTTCTCAACAAACAAAGCCATATCATTCTTCATGTTCCTCCGCCAGAAGCTTTGCTGAAGGTCCTTGTATATTTTTTTGTGCCTGAGTGAATACTGTACTTAGACCCATGAGCTTCACCCATAATTTCTACCTAAGGTCACCAACATCTGGAACCCACAACCTATGTCAAAAACAGACAGCACCATCCACTCCAATAGAGAAATTAGATTGCAATTTCTCGGCTAAGGTCTTCATCCCTTCAAGCTTGAAACTTTCCAACTATGCAACAACAATTTTTGAGATCCACAATGGTGTATTATTCAAGCTAGACATGAAAAAACAACCTATCTTCATCCACTAAATTGACTAGCTAGGGTCTCCAACTAGACAAATGCTCTAGATTGTTCCACAACAAACACCTCAGAGCAGCACAAACCACATCCTCTATGTGACTCAAGGCATCAACAACTACATTTTATTTACCGGGATGATAGGTGATGCTAAAGTCGTAGTCTTTATGATACTCTATCCATATTTATTGTCGTAGATTCAGATCCTTCTTTGTCAATAGGTACCTCAAGCTATTATGGTTGGAGAAAACTTCAAGCTTCACACCATAGAGATAGTGTTGCCAAATTTTTAGAACATGAATGATGGTAGAAAGCTCTAAATAATGTGTAGGTCAATTAGCTTCATCTGGTTTCAATTGGCGGGAAGCATAGGTGATCACTTTCCATCTTGCATCAAGACACACCCTAAGCCTGGTTTAGAAGCATCAGTGCAGATGACATAGGGTATGCCCTCAACAAGCAAGGAAAGAATGGGAGCATAAGTCAAACACTACTTCAGCTTCTGGAAACTATTCTCACATTCCAATGTCCATGAGAACTTGACCTCCTTTCACTTCGGCTTGGTTAAAGGCAAGGCTAACTTAAAGAAGTTGTTGATAATCCTTCGATAGTAACCTACTAAGCCAAGGACACTACAGATCTCTAAGGGATTCTTTGGAGCTTTCCACTTGGTCACAACTTCTATATTTACAAGATCAACAGCTATATGTCTGATAGAAATCACATGACCCAGAAACATCACTTCTTTCATCCAGAACTCACATTTTGAGAATTTAGAATAGAGTTGACTTTCTCTTAGTGTGTGGAGCACAATCCACAAGTGTTCACGATGTTGTTCTAATGTCATAGAATACATCAAAATTCCATCAATAAACAACACCACAAACTTATGCAGGTATGGGCGGAATACTCGGTTCATCAGGTCCATGAAGGCAGTAGGGGCATTTGTCAAATGGAAAGGCATGACCAGTAATTCATAATGCCCATAGAGAGTTTTGAACGCCATCTTCTGGACATACTTATCCTTCACACGCATCTAATAGTATCCACACAGTAGGTCTATCTTTTAAAACATCGTGGTTGACTTCAGCTGATAGAACAAGTCATCGATGCTGGAAAAAGGTAACGATTCTTCACCATCACTTGATTGGGCATGCGGTAGTCAATGAACATCCACAACAAACCGTCCTTGTTCTTCATGAACAAGATAGGGTCTCCCCATGGAGAGATACTGGGGAGGATGAAGCTAATGTCAAGAAGGTCTTCAAGTTTCTTCCTTAGCTCTGCAAGCTCGGCAGGGGCCAAGAGATAAGGTGGCTTTGAGATAGGTGAAGTCCAGTGTACAAGGTCAATGAAAAACTCCACCTCGCTAGTCGGTGGAAAACCTGATAACTCCTTAGGAAAGACATCGAGAAAGTCCTTTACTACATATATATGATCTAGAGAAGGAGGTGTGGCATCAAGAATGATTGATGCTAAGTATGCTCTACGCCCTTGCGAGACAAGTTTTTCAGCTTTGATGGCAGAGATGACAAATTTCCGATCCTCTCGCTTCCTACCCTTGATCCACAATCTCTCTCCATTAGGATGCAACAAGCTAACTTTATTTTCCCGACATAATAAATAATCATCATGCTTATTCAACCAATCCATGCCCAAGATAATATCAAAGGCAAACATGTTGAGCAGGATAAAATATGAAGGAAACATCTTTCCAGATATACATAGGTCCAAGGTAGGGAGTTTAAGATAAGAAGAGCATATCCCACCACTAGGTGTTTCTACGTCTAGCACATGGTCCTTGTATTCAGATTCTAACTCTAACATGGAAGCAAGTTGGGAAGACACTAAAGTGTTTGAAGAGCTAGAATCGAAATGTTCCTTGATAGGATGCATATAAATATGTAAGTTACCTTCTACAACTTCATTATCTTCACCCTCTTCTTCAATATAGAGAGCAAACACCCTTCCATTCCACCTTTACACAAGCAGTCGTTATTGGTTATGGTTATTGTTGTTCCGCGGAGGTGGATTTTGTCGAGGCTGTTGTGGCTTCTGGCTCGGTTGTTGGGATGGAGCATGTCCTCATTGAAACTAGGGATAGAAGGGTCGAATATGCTCAACATGGCCATACTCATGGCCGGTAGGGGAGGCCGGTCATCTCTATGAGATGGGGCATTGTTGGCAGGATATCTCCCAGGAGAATGGTGGTAGGATCATTAGTTGCACCTCTTGCATCCACAATTGTCATTGGAATTCTTCCTTTTGTTGTTGTTGTTGTTGTCATCCACAGATAGTAATACTGGATAGGACTCAATTCCCAAAGCCTTATCCACCATTTGTTGGAAGGTGAGGGGGAGTTGTGGAACAAGGTTTCGGCCCACCTGGTAGTTTAGACCCTCTAGGAAAAGGGTCAATCTTCTCTTAGCTCTGAAGTTTGTGGCATAGTGTTTTAGGAGGAGGAAACATTGAACACAACTGGCCATGCTCATGATACCCTACATGAGGTTGTAGAACTCATCCTCCTTCTTCCTCAGAAAGGCGGGGAAGATATATATCTCATGGAACAACTTCAAGAACTGGTCTCAGGTCATGGTGGAGGTGTCTGTGGTATGCGTGATGTCATTCCACCAAACTCGGGCTGGTCCATTCAACAAGTAGGTATCAAATTGGACTTTTAAGTGAGGAGGGCACGCCATGCCCTCAAAAGTCTGATCAAGAGCCAACACCCAATCGTCAGATTTGTCCACCATATTAGGCTCACTTTCACCCTTATAGTAAGGCGGTTGCATTTGGATGAAGTCAGTGAGTCTGAACTCTTTGGGCTTGTTGTTGTATGCAGCAATAGCGGTGAGTTGCCCCACTAGGGTAATAGAGATTAGTTGGCACATCATTGCCAACTCCTGTTCAGGTGTGAAGGTAGGGGTGCTAGAAGTTGTTGGGTTCAACACATTGTGCCCTTGTAGTATTATAGGGGTATCCAAATTGTTGGAGTCATTCTCGGTAGACTCTTCAGAGTTGTTGTTGTTCATATTGTCAAACATATCACCCCTCCTGAAAGGCAAGGTAATCATGTTAGGTTCCCAATAGTATATTGATGAGAAAAGAATGTCTAGGGCTACTATTGCCTAAAAGCATGTCATTTTGGACAATCTGTATCAACTTAGGCTAGGCAGGTTTCATATGGATCTAGGAGTCCTCGTAAACCAAGATAGTGGTGTGGAGGAAAATATTGCCAAAGGCTCTGATACCATGTTGTAAAGAGGCGAGATCACCTCCTTACTAAAATTTATAGGAAGTATAAAACATCCATCTTTTTAGAAATATGAAAGATATTGAGGAATGCATGTATAATATTCCAAGTAAATAAGCATGCACCTGATACATATAGAATGTCAATAGTAGCGGAAAAACAACAAAACTAAAGTTATTACATGGCTTTCATCATAGTTCACTACATACATTTTTCACAAGAAAATTGATAAGAAAACTAGGGATCTAGCTTTAGCAACCTAGACATTCTTCATAAGAAAACTTGAGATTTGTTCCTGGTGTCAATTTCCTTAAGACTTGGTCTTGACCTCGCTCAATGCCTGGGTGGTTGGGAAAAACATCCAGCAAAAGTGAAAGGAAAATAAAGTATGTGTCAACAAATATGAATAATATATCGCAGTAAAGAAAACATGTAAATAAAGACTAATTTTCATCATAAGATGAAGATTTCAAGAGTATGAGGCTATTTTTAAATAGATTCTTTCCATAAACAAAATATAATAAAAGGTTGCTTGTATGATAATTATGACTACATTAACTATGTAGGGTTCAGGCACCTACTGGTCATCAACCTATAGGTGAGGGGAGAATTAATACATTCCCAATCACCTACACATATTTTTATGGGGGAGAATAAGACATTACCCAGGGCGAATTAATACATGCCCTATCTATGGGTGGTTGTACATAAGTACCACTACTATAGGTAAATAGTCCATCACATCAACATGCTAGAAAAGAATTCATGGTAAGTAAAAGCATCATATCAATTAAAACATGGTAGTGGTGTACAAGATCCAAGAAAAAGAATATCATTACCGATTTTGAGACAATTTTACAAAAGAATCATGAATAGAGGAAATAGGGTTCATATAGTGCCTCATTAGGGAATATAGGTTTTTTTTTGCAAATATCCCAACTTATGGTGTAATAAATGCATATACCTCTCATACTGATATCAATTACTAAGTTTCATCACTTTAATTGAGTCAAAGTTTCACTTTGCCTATTTTCAATTTATTAACATGTACTAGATTACAAAATGCACATTAATGTATAAAAACTCTAATTTTAGAACTTTTTATCAAAACTCATATTTATATATTGAAATTATAACATATGAACTATTAGGTTCTCCTGGTCAAGAAAACATTTTTTTATATTAATTTTGGAGTTAAGATGATTGAGATGTACTTTATATGAATTTAATGCATTAAATTCATTTTACAAAAATCAACCTTTGTCAAACCATGAAATCAGACCTTGAAAATATTTTTATTAGATAGATATTAATTTTCCAATTCCAAAATATATTAATTTGTCAAATTTGGATAAGCAAATTAGAAGATATGAATTTTTCAATACTGACCAATAGGAAATGGCCACCTCATCAAACTGATCGAGATAATTGAAGAGGGAGAGTGAGAAAATACCATTTGACCCAAGATCAGGTTTGAAGTTTCATATCAAACTAGAGCTTCTAGAGAAGGTAAAATAGTAAGAAACCAAAATCCTAGTAGAACATGGTAAGAAGAGATGGAGATTATCGATTTTAAATATAGAAGCATGAGTTTTAAGCATGTAGTAAGCAATATATGAGAAGGAGGTTATAAAACTCACCTCTAGGAAGGTAAGAAGGTGTAAACAACAAGGATCCCAAGATTAGAAGGTCTGGTTGCTCCAATCCAAGCTCCTTTCTTGAGCAAAGATCACCTTCTCCACTTTAGAGGTGCAAACCCTAGAAAAACAACATGGAGATGAGATGTTTTGCGTCTATAGGTGGATTTTTACCATGGAAGGTCATGGTTCCGACCTGGAAGAAGGTGGGAGGAATACTAACATCATAAAAATAGGGAAGCAAAGGAGGATACTTACTAGTTTTAGTCAAAATCACAAAGGACGAGCTTAAGATTTCCTAAGTAGAGAAATTTGGAACCCTAAGAGCCTTCTTCACCAAGGTAGGAACCCTCTTTTACCTTGGGATAGCAACTTCATGGCCAAACATAGAAGGGATGGTGCTTTAAGTTGGGGGAAAGTGAAGGAGAGGATTGCTTCTTAGATTGGGAGGTGGGAAGGAGTAGGCATGGCTTTATAAAGACGGGGGCCAGCGTGGGGTGTCTTTTGGACTTTCCATGTGTCCTTAGGCTAAGGCTTCATGGCCATGCAATTGGACAGATCATAGAGACTTCTAATATATCCAGGGTCGGTCCTAAAAGCCCATGGACACTTATGGGCCATCCCCACCATCCTCCAATCAAAGAAATAACCCCATTGGTTGATAGCTTTTAAAGATAACCTCATTTATAAAGAGGGTAATCCCTATAATGCCCTTAGAGAGAAACATATTCAAACCAAGGTGCAACCAGGTGCCCCATGGTTAAAAAGCTCAAGAATGGTAAGGGAATATCTAAGGATTATAATGCATATGATAGAAAGAAAACAAACCACTTTGCTTTTCTGAGGTATATGAGGAATTTGCTTTTTGGTCCCTTTCTTCTAGTGGTTAGGACATTGTCTTTTTGTGTCAAAAACACGTGTTTGTAATTTGCAAAGAAAACCTACCAATTGGGTAAATTGCATAAACGTCCACAATGTTCCTAAAATTGCATAATTTGTGTAAACAACATTCAAATTGAACCAAATTCGAAACTTAGGCTCATTTTATGATTTCAAAACACATAAAAAAGTTAAACTAAGGTTTAGAACACCTAATAAGGCCCTCATATAGAATTTAACTGATGTATTTTTGCATAAACCCTTTTATTGGTACAAATAGTGAATGAATGTTCACCAAGCCACTATAAATTCCACTAAGTAAACATGAACGACATAAAGGACATAAATTAAAGGGAAACTTATAAAAAAAGGGTTACATGGAGATTACATCTAAGATTTAGTATGTTACTAATTTTTTTGCTGCCTTCAGTGGCTTGATGGTGGAGAGATCAAGGTGTAGATGGAGAGCAATGGTCGTGATCAACTTTCCAAAGTAAATTGGAGGTTTCCTTCATACTCGTTGCCTTACTCCCATCACATGCAAATGAAAGAAGGCTCTGAAGTTCATATTTTGGGTTCTCAATTCCAACATCTTGTAAAGGAAGTAAAGAGTGACCCTTTGACATTTCCCTTATCCTTGGGCTGACTTTGCTAGAAGAGTGTTCGTGATGAGGCGGTGAAGCACACGAGAAAAAGGATGTTTGACATCCGTCAAGGAGATGTTGTGCCAACTGATGTGTTGGCCTTCTGGCAAACCCAAAAATAGCTTCCATGTCATCTCAAAGTTGAAGTTGTTGGGGTAGTAGTAGTCATCCTCACATGACCATCTGTAGATGGCATTGAACTGCTACAACATCAATGTAAGCTTGGTGTTGTAGAGCCAGAAATGGATTTTTCCTGTCCCCCAGCTATCCCTAAGCTCGGGGATGATGCAGATCTCCAAGGATGCCATGAACTCGTAGATGAGGTTAGGGTGTGTAGTCCAATCACTGAAGAAGGGAGTGTCACCTACCAACCCGTAACACTCATAGACCTTCTACATATTGTAGGTGAAGCCAACGGAGTCAAGGAAGGCATAGTCTCCATACTGTGTAACAATAATCTCCCACTTGTACTGTTCTTTGTATGTCTTCTTGATATTGGGATGGGATATCCAAATTGGTTTGGACCAAGTGATGAACCCCCACTGATGAAGAAGCCTCCCACCTTGAAGATATCTTCTTAGATGAAAGATATTAGAGAGGGTGGAGCTCAATGTATCATCTGGATGCTTAGAGATGCTTGTAGTTTCTTGCTTAAGAGAGGAGAAGAGAAGGTGTGAAGAAAATAAATTCACATCCCCTCCCTTTTATAATTACAGTAGTCGACCCACGATCGTGTCGGTAGTACCGACACGGCATTGGTAGTACTGATGATTGAATGAGAATCTACGTGCTTGGTGTTACCGATGGCCACAATTGTCCAATTTCAGTTGTGCTAATCACTGTGTGCCGATAGAACCGATGGGATGTCAGTAGTACCAACATGTCCCATGGATCAGTGCTACAAACTATAATATGTGACTGATATTGATCACTCATTGCCACTCCCCACAAATTTCTAACATCATCACTCAGTAGTAAAGACCAAATGTCAGTCATACTGACTCGTTCAAATTCATCAGTGCTTTCGAGAGGGAGCTTAGTGTATCAAACATGGGGCCCAAAATGTCGTTGATACTACCGATGATGTGTCGATAGTATCGAGTCCTTATCAGGTATGTGTCCCTCTTCTCTATAGAAAGTTGGTACTACTGACATTTGGTCAGTAGTACCAAGATGTATGGCTCAATTTTTGCAAATTCCTTGTAGCCACATCGGTAGTACTGAGATTGAACTTAGTAGTACCGACTTTTTCAGTTGATTACATCTATTTCCCTGTGACCTTGTCAGTAGTACCAAGATTTGGCTCCGTAGTACCAAATTTTTCAGCCTACACACCACACAAAAGCATCAAGGTACCTTTTTAAATCAAACTAAGTAAAAATGGAAAATGCCACTACAAAACTAAAAAATTGAAATTCACAGAACATAAAAGACGGTTGGGTTGCCTCCCAACAAGCACCCTTGTTTTATGTCATGGGCTCGACGATCTGAAACTCAATGGATTAGTGAAGCTCAATGAGATTCAACACATCCTCCTTTCTCATCACTTCTCCCCCAATGTAATGCTTGAGACGTTGGCCATTAACAAGTTATGGCTCAGCCCCATTGCTAATCTCCATAGACCCATGAGGAAATGCCTTAATCACCTCAAAGGGTCCACTTAATATAGACCTCAACTTACCAAGATGAATCTTCAACCTAGAACAAACAAAAGGACCTTCTGTCTTGGAGTGAACATCCTATGAAAAATACGGCGATCATGTATTTTCCTAGTCTTCTACTTATAATCTTGAGCTCGCATAAGCAACAAACCTAAGCTCATTCAATTCATTAAATTCCAACAAATGCTTTTTCCCTAAACTATCCAAATTGTAATTAAGTTTCCTTAGGGCCCACTTAGCCTTGTCCTCTAACTCCACTGGTATATGACAAACCCTCTCATAAACCAACCTAAAAGGAGTAGTACATATAGGTGATTTATAGGAGGTCCTATATGCCAATAGATCATCATTGAGTAACATGCTATTATAACCTCATTTTCCAAAACATGAAATGAGATTTGAAAATCTCATTTAAATGACAAAATAAGATCAATGTTTGATTTCATGGTTTGTTTGGAATGAGTTTCGTGCATGCTTTCTTGTTGGGCCTTATTGGCCATTAAGCCCATTTGAAAGAAAAATAAAAAGAAATGAAAAAGGAATTCCATTTAATAAAAGAATACAAGGGGATAATGGAATATATAAGAAAATTATTAAAAGATGATTAAAAGGCTAAAAGACTTTTTCCCAAATAGGATTTTCAAGTTATTGACGTTCCTTGGGGCTCAAGGAACCCAGGGCAATAATAGAATAACAAAAGAAAAAGGAAAAGTATGGAAAATACAATTAAATAAAGAATAAATGAAACTAAAGAAAAGGGCTCGTTTCCTTTGGATAATGACTCCAATTTTTGCACAAAGAAAGACAAAGGCACGAACGAGCTTTCCTCCAAATTTGAAGTAAAAAAGAATTAAGAATTGGGAGTTATCTATTTTTAAGTTAACCTTTATCTTGGAAAGATAATTCGGTTTTTAGGAAATCAATTTTCCTTTTTGCAAGAACATGCACGTTGACGGCCATTGGATTTTAATCCAACGCGCATCGCTCATCGCCACTGTCCCAAAAGGATGTGGCTTGGATAAGTTATAGGGGGACTTTCCCCTCCTGATTCCGATCATCTCAGTGCGTGTACACTCGTGGGGAGAGTCCCATTGTATCCGGGATAAGGAGACGAATCTCCCAGACCCTTCTTTGTTGAGCTTTTGTCGCGTATCGACGAAACGCCCAATTGGGCATGAACAAGGTTTGGCGGCGGGATTGGAAACCCTATAGGGGACCCTCCATACCCTCTATAAATAGGCCCTCGAACACTTCTTTGAACCCTCACGATTCTGAACGGTCGGTTATCAAGCCATACAGACCTCTCCCTCTCGCGATTGCTGTTTCTCTGGTGAGAGAACCACCGCGGCGCCGTCGCGTTATCTTTTGAAGAGAAGGAGGGAGATGACGAGCAGCAGCCCTTGGATCCTGGACCATCATGGACAGTAGCATGATCTAATGGTTCGACAGAGAGGAGAGCGTGCACGCTTCACTAGTGGAGCGATTCGTTGCTGACCATCGATCAGGAGTCCATCGTGGACTCAGCAACAATTGACCATCGGCCGCAACTTGGCCCCACGCATAGGCAGATAGTGGAGGAGTGCGGCGCGGAATGTCAGATCCGGACGAGGTCCATCGGATCACCGATCAAACGGCCTAGAAAATTCTAGTATTTATCTCTCTCTGCCAAATAATCAAGATAATAGCTTTTCCTTGTTAAAATCATAGAAATAGCTAGGAATCTCGTATAAAAGAACTTTATATATGAAAGTTGGGTAGAAAAATGCAAGGAATCTGATAAAAATAATTGTGTAACCTGTTTCCAGTTTGTTTTGCAAAAGTACTTTAATTTGCTAGTAAAATGCATTTTAAGTTAATTGGAAACCCTAATTGCATATAAAAGATGTTTCTTTGTAACTTAATGGGTTAAGTTGAGGATTATAAACCTGTTAATTAATAATATGAAGTTTTCATCCGTTTGAATACAAATATGGCTAATTTAGGGTTTATGTCTATGAATGAAAGATAATGTACATGAAAACCCTAATTTAGGGTAAAAGAAGAAGGAAACCTTGTTATTTTGATAAATTGCTAAATAATGATCCTAAAACTATTAGGAATATTAAAAGGAGATAATTTAAAGGTTTTAAGTGGATTTGATGGATTAGGGTTCATAATAATTGAAAATGGAGGCAAAACCCTAATTTTCAAGAAAACCCTAAAATTGGATAGAAACCCTAAGGGACATGATGATATTGGATAAATATTAATAAAAGTAAACTTGTACTTTTATTTCAGGGTTTTCTGTGCACATTGTTTGATTGCTTGGATATTCTCTCTCTTCACATCTGATTATGTATCTGAAACTGCAATAAGAGGTATGTGGTTACGCTTATGACTACATCGATTAGTTTTTTGAGGATTTTATCGACGTTTCCCTCAATGCTTGAAATAACTGTTGGATGTTTCAATGCATGCAACTATAAAGTGATTATGACTATCACTATGAGTATACATGTATAACTAGCTAGATCTGAGTCCACCCCTGTGGCTATGTAAAGGCTAAGGATAACCTAGAGCAAGGTCTAGGGTATCATGAGTTAGAAACTGGGCTACCCACGTGTAGTGCCATGAGACTCTTAGCATACCATGAGTTAAGGAGTGGGCTACCTACGGGTAATGCCATGTGACTCCACCCTAGAAATTGATTCACTTGATAGGTGTAGTCATGAGGGGTATAAAGGGAATATGGGACACATGGATCATATGGTTATACTTAAAATGTAATTTGTTAAATGATAATTGATTGCAATACATTGTTATAGATAATTGCATGATTAGTGAATCCCCCACATACCAGCTTTGGCTGACCGACGTTTTTTTTGTCGGCGTTTTAGGTACAAACAAAAAGGATAAACAATAAACTATCATTTGTGAAATACACGAATTAAATCCAAAGGAGGATTAGTTAGCTAGTCCCAGTTTTGGATAGAGATTTAGAAATCCAAAATTTTCAAAGGTATGCAAAATTTTATTTATTACAGCTGTTTAGTTTAGTCTGGTAGAATTTAATAATTGTTATCAATTAACTGCTGAACCTTGATCCAGAAATTGATAACGGCACCAACCTATCGGTCTCCTTTAATTGGGGGTTACCAGAAGGTGGGGTCGTTACATTTGGTATCAGAGCCAAGGTTCTCCACTTAATTGTTAATAATTATTAAATTTTACAAACTCCATAGAACCCAAGGGAGTTATTAGAGGATTTTCCGAAAGACTGAGGTGTCTAGAAAAGGATCACTTCTGGGAGCTGGCAAAATTTTCCTCCGCACCGCTAGTCAGAATACGAGGACTCCCAGAATGTGTGACTGCCTGGCCGATGTCCTAGTATTTGAATCGAAATAAGATAACTTTAGGATTTTCTCATCTTATTCATCCCTTCTCATCACAAATTATTATTAAGGACTTTAAGAGTTAGAGATTTCTTTCTCTTCCCCACCCTCATGTGGTATGGGAAAATAAGTTAAGGATTAAGGAATTCTCCATCAAATTAATAAAAGATATGTAATGAGACGTCACTGACATAAGTATAATTAGTTTAATGATAAACTAAAGGTCTGTTTGTTATGCTTATGTAGATGGCTTGTACAAAGACAGCTGTTATCCCTGAGGGTACTGGGAACCCAACTAGGAGTGCTTGGCCTCCCCGCTAAGGAAAGGGGTCTTTAGAGAAAAGGAAGAAGAACCAGGATGGTGAATCCTCTAAGAAGAGAAAGAGGCCTGAAGAGACCACTAATGAGGTCCCTAACCCTGATCCGATACCCTTCGACGACCTTGATCAAGAGCAGGACCAAGAGTATGAAGAGCAACATGTGTACGAGGAAGTAGACCAGATGGAGGAGGACCAAGTTGGAGGTCCAGAGCCAACTATGATGATCCACACCTATGAGGCCTTGAGGATAGAGTAATAGAAGAAGCTGATAGAGGCCATTCACTACTACAGAAATGGATTATAAAGGCACTTTTCAAGGTGTCGGTTGTTTACAAAAACCGACACCTAATGTCTACAGTGTCAGTTGATAACATAAACCGACATCCAATCTGCTTAGGGAGCCCAGACACGGGTACCGCTTTTAATAGGTGTCGGTTAATTAATAAACAACCGACACCTAAACTCAACCGCCAAACCCAAAATTCCAGCGAAAAAATTGGCTCCAAAATTTTACATATGGCGTCGGTTCATACTAAATAACCGACACTATAGGTTTAGTTGTCGGTCTTTTTAAATAACCGACACTTAGTATAGGTGTCGGTTCATAACTAAATAACTGACACTATAGGTTTAGTTGTCGGTTTTTTTAAATAACCGACACCTATTGTGAACTTAATAGCTCACCAGCGACCGATTCTTCCCCTTTCATCCCTGTTTCATTCATTCCCGATCGATTTCCCTAACCTCCTAACCTCCGACGATTTCTTGCTGCTCCCTGCCGCCGCCGCCGCCCCTCCCTGCCCGTCGCCGCCGCTCCTTCGTCGCCGTCGTCGCCGTCGCTACAAGAAGCTATCGCCGCTCGCCCGCCCTCTCTGTCGTCGCCAGTAGCAGCTAGGACCGGCCGCTCCTCTCCTCGCCTCGCCGCCCTCTCCACCGCTCCTCTCCTCACCGCCGGCAGCTGCTAGGACCGACCGCTGCTCCTCTTTCCTCAAGGTGCCCGCCCTAGCTTCTTCTTCTTCCTCTGCTCCTCTTCTCTCAAGCTGTCTGCCCTGCTGCTGGGCATTTTTCTTTATTTTTTAATTTATTTACTTCTCTCAAGGTGCCTGCCTACTCATACACATATTGATGTACATAGAATAAATGCTAAAAAGGTGTGATTTTAGGGTTTAGGTACTGATTTTGTGCTTCTACTGAGCTGAATCCTCTATTGTGTATACAATATATACATGTTCTATGATAAGCCTTAGTTAATTTAATATGCATACTTTGTATGTAAAACATAGTAATCGGGTACTGCTGTATATCCAAGTAAATTACATGTAACTAATCATGACATAGATTTTAGAATGCATACTTTGGTTAAATAACCTGCTGTAATTTTTGATCAAGTGATTATATGTAAATATAGCGATAAGTTAGTAAGGTATCAATGATAAGTCTGTTGTAATGTGATGCAAAATAGTTATTGTATCATGCATATATACTTAATAATTTTTTGTTTTATAGTTGTATAGGGTGTTTTATGTGTGGCAAGTCTATTGTTTAATAGTTTAGCTATAATCATTGTTTAATAGTTTAGCTATATTCTTGGTGACAATCCTAATCACCCTTCTTTTGCTTAATGATGAACTGTAATGCACACATGTGACATGCTTGGAATGTAAATGATGAACTTTTACCTAAATTGCCAATCATGCTTTTAAAGACATCAATAATCACCCTAACTTGAAGAACTAGGATTTTAGGTATAAGAATGACAACACATTATTTGTTGGCCTAGAAACCCATCCAAGATTTACTCATTAGGAGTAAATCTTGGATAGTCCCTGGTTTGGGACTGTTCTTGAACACCTAATCTCGCTTAGGATGTAAGTGTATATAATGTGTGTTGGGTTTTCAAGAAAATTTCCGCAGCATTTCCTCGTTTGTTCTCTAATTAGTACATATGTACTTGGAGAACAGCGGGGAAATGCTGCCGAACTTTTCTTGAAAACCCAATACACATTATACACTTACTAGTGAGATTAGGTATTCAAGAATGGGATAGGTGGTACACATTTATTATATATAAGAATGACATCACATGTATTTGTTAGCCCTAGACCCTAATCTTGTCCTAATATATACTTGTTTTCTCTTTGATCATAGAATGGATAGATCATGGATGTCCATTCGCAATCGCTGCACCCCAGAGTTTATTTTTGGTCTTGACCAGTTTATTAGATTTGCCGAGGAACATAGGAAACAACCTGGAGATAGGTCCTACTGTCCATGTAGGCATTGCGGTAACCACTTGAAAGTCAACACTGGTGACGAAATCAAAACTCATGTCATGTGCAACGAGATTATACAAGGCTATACAGAATGGCACTGGCATGGAGAGATTTCAAACCCGAAACCAGTGGATGTCGACAGCAGTTCTTGTGTGGAAGAAGAAATTACCTACGATGACGTAGATGTGAATGAACCATTTCCAGTAGACATCGTTGATGCGATGTTGGATAGTTGTGGGGTAGAGCACACCGATCCACCTCCCATTTTTAGAAACATTGTGCATGATGCTGAGATTCCATTATACACATGTTGTACTAAGTTTACGAAGCTTAGCGCTGTGTTGAGATTGTATAAGTTGAAAGCTAACAATAGATGGAGCGACAAAAGCTTCACGTCATTGCTGTCTTTGTTGAAAGAAATGCTTCCTGAAGGAAACGAGCTTCCAATCTCAACATACCAGGTAAATAAATTGTTGTGCCCAATGGGGATGGATGCCAAGAAGATACATGCATGCCCGAATCATTGTGTATTATTTCGAAAGGACTATGCGGATTTGAAAGATTGTCCAAAATGTGGTGTGTCACAGTATAAATTGATGACTTCGGGGGAGTCCAAAACTGGTTCTCCTGCCAAGGTGATGTGGTATCTACCTATAATATCACGGTTTCAACGCTTGTTTGCCAATCCGATAGATGCGAAGAATTTGAGGTGGCATGCAGATGTTAAGAAAAATAATGATGGGATCCTACGACATGCGTCTGATTCCCCACAGTGGAAGAGGATTGATCTATTGTACCCTGAATTTGGTGAAGAAGTTAGGAATCTAAGACTTGGGCTTTGTAAAGACGGGATGAATCCGTACGGGACATTGAGCAACCAACATAGCACTTGGCCAGTCATGCTTATTATATACAATCTTCCTCCCTGGCTGTGTATGAAAAATAAGTATGTAATGTTGTCATTGTTGATATCGGGCCCTAAACAACCTGGAAATGACATCAATGTTTATCTTAAACCTCTGATTGATGACATAAAGAAACTCTGGGGTGGTGTGATGACCTATGACGCTTCACGAAGAGAGACATTTCGTTTGCATGCTATGTTGTTTTGCACTATTAATGACTTTCCAGCATATGGGAATTTGTCTGGATATAGTGTCAAAGGAGCTAAAGCGTGTCCTATATGTGAAGAGAACACTGATTCAACAAGAATAAAACATGGAGGTAAGAATGTATATCTCGGTCATCGAAGGTTTCTTCCAAAATTCCATTCGTATCGTAGGAAGCACAAAGCATTCAATGGATTGAATGAGGAACGGAGTGCACCTAAACCTATACCAGGGGAGGTTGTTTATGAAAGAGTAAAAGACATTGTCAATGAATTTGGTAAGAGATCACAATGTACTACACAGAGTGACAATTCTTCATTCAAGAAGAAGTCAATATTTTGGGATCTTCCTTATTGGAGTTCTTTGACAGTCAGACATTGTATCGATGTAATGCACGTTGAGAAAAATGTTTGTGATAGAATCATTGGTACTTTGTTAAATATACCAGGTAAGACTAAAGATGGGATAAAATCCAGACTGGACCTACGTGAAATGGGAATAAGGTCAGAATTAACAGAATTACGTGAAATGGGTAATAAAAGAACATACTTACCTCCCGCTTGTTACACATTGTCTAGAAAGGAGAAGAAAGCTTTTTGTGAATGCTTGGTAAATGTTAAGGTGCCACATGGTTACTCATCCAACATCTGTAGTTTGGTATCAATGAAAGATTTGAAGTTGATAGGTCTTAAATCTCATGATTGTCACACTCTAATGCAACAAATATTGCCCATGGCAATTCGATCTATATTGCCAAAGCATGTAAGGTTTGCAATCACCAGACTTTGTTTCTTTTTCAACAGTCTCTGTAGCAAAGTTATTGACCCTGAGACTCTCGATAATTTACAAAGAGAAGTGGTTGTTACCCTATGTCAGCTTGAGATGTATTTTCCTCCTTCGTTCTTTGATATCATGGTACATCTTGTTGTCCACTTGACTAGGGAAGTGAAAATCTTGGGACCGGTTTTCTTGCATTGGATGTATCCCTTTGAACGATACATGAGCGTTTTCAAAGGTGATGTTCGAAACCGCTATCGACCTGAAGGGAGTATAATTGAAGGTTATGTGGCAAGAGAGGTTATGGATTTCTGCAATGACTTTCTCAGTGGTAATGACACTCCTGATAATGACAAGAATATTGACAAGCTATTTGGCAAAGGAATTTTGGGTTCACGTGTGAAAGTAATAAGCCGTGAGTAGTTGGAACAAGGTCATTTGTATATTTTACACCACATAGATGAAGTGAACGTTTATATCGAGGAACATACCAATTTCATCAAAAGATAATATCCTCGAGCGAATACAATGTGGCTTGCTAGAGAGCATAACAAGACTTTTATTAAGTGGTTTGAAGATAAAGTCTTACATCAACTATCTCAAACACCAGATGATATTAATGAAACTATCAAATGCCTCGCCTTTAAACCAAAGTTGAATGTTATGTCTTATGAAGGGTATGACATTAATGGATTCACATATTACACAAAGCGCCAAGATGATAAGAGTGTCATCCAAAACAGTGGGGTCACCCTTCAAGCATCGACTATGTTTTTTGCAAGTGCAAAGGATAAGATTCCACGTGAAGCTAAAATGTCATATTACGGTGTAATTGAAGACATATGGGAATTTGACTACATAGATTTCAGAATTCCACTCTTCAAATGTAATTGGGTTGATAACACCAAAGAAGTTATAGTGGATGAATTGGGTTTCACTTTAGTGAACTTTGAAAAGATTGGTGAGAAGGCTGAACCATTTATATTGGCATCACAGGCGAAACAAGTATTTTATATCGATGATCCTGCAAATGATAAATGGTCGGTTGTTCTTCATGGTAAAAGACAGTTCGTTGAAGATCCTATAGATGAAGAACAGTACTATGATAAGTATGATGACTCCAGTCCATTCTCAGTTGGGTTGCCAACACCAACAAATATTGAAGCTAATGATGACTTGTATGTGCGCGGAGATCACAATGAAGGATTGTTAATTGATAAAAAATTGCAATATTAGAGGTATATATGTTTTGTTTTATACGTTTTTATTTTTTCTGAATATGTGAACTTTACAATGTGAGCTTAATTTATAATGTGAGCTTAATTTTTCTCTTTGATCATAGAATGGATACTTTACAATTTGAATTACTTTACAATGTGAATGTGAACTTTACAATGTGAGCTTTAATGTGGATATGTACTCATTAGCCTAGAACCCCGTCCAAGATTTACTCATTAGGAGTAAATCTTGGATAGTCCCTAGTTTGGGACTGTTCTTGAAAACCTAATCTCACTTAGGATGTAAGTGTATAATGTGTATTGGGTTTTCAAGAAAATTTCGGTAGCATTTCCCCGTTTGTTCTCTAAGTACATATGTACTTGGAGAACAGCGGGGAAATGCTGCCGAAATTTTCTCGAAAACCCAATACACATTATACACTTACTAGTGAGATTAGGTGTTCAAGAATGGGATAGGTGGTACACATTTATTATATATAAGAATGACATCACATGTATTTGTTGGCCTAATCTTGTCCTAATATATACTTGTTTTTCTCTTTGATCATAGAATGGATACTTTACAATTTGAATTACTTTACAATGTGAGCTTTACAATTTGAATTACTTTACAATGTGAGCTTTACACTTTGAATTACTACTTTACAATGTGAACTTTACAATTTGAATGTGAATTTGCAGATGGCTGACCATTCTCCTGATGACCGTGCTGATGACTACCGTGAGGGTGAGGACATCAATGCGCCGCCTCACAATGTAAGTTTTAAAAATATATCATATATTTATATCTATATGTCCATTTATAGTTATATCTTGTAAATGTGAATTATTTTGTCAAATTTTAGGTTGATGATGCACAGGTACCAGCTGAAGCACTTGAGGAACATGATCAACAACACCAAAAAGTTGACAAGAGAAGGGGCATCACTATGATGAAGAAGTTAATTTCACAAAAGGGCAGTGGACTCAAACTTGTTGTGGATTTCGATAATGCAGGAAATGCATGTGGTGTGAATCGCAATTCATTTATTTCATATCTTGGGTTTGTTACTCGTAGCCATTGCGGTTGTTGCTTAGATTCTTGGCATAAAGTTTCTAAGGAGAAGAAAGATTTAATATGGAGGTATTTATGCGTGAGTTATTATTAATTTGCAATTCTATTTTGTAGATTACTAAATTTTTGGATACTAGTTAATAGCAATTCTATTTTGCAGAGTATATTTGAATTGGATGAAAAGTTGCATCGTAAATGCATGATGCAACGCTGTGGGAGAGTCCTAAGGAACTATAGGACAAATCTCACCAGAGAATACATAAAAGAAGCCGATAAGAGGAAGAAGACAGCCACTGAACAATGGAACTTCCTGGACAAAGAAGAATAGGATGCTTTTGTCACTTCAAGACAAACTGATGAATTCAAGGTATTAGGCGTCAATCTCATTAATTAATATATGTTGAATTCACTTATTCAAGATTAACATTTAGTGTTACTAACCAAATCATTAATTTGCATACTAACTAGGCCCTCAGTGAGGCACAAAGATCAAGGCGTGCACTGAATGTGCATGACCACACAATGGGTCCAAAGGGGTATGCAGGCGTTCGTCAAAGACTACAAGCTGAGGCTACTGTTGCTCAGTCTGCTGCTACTCAGGAGTCCTCTACCATAGGTAGCACACCTCTGCCTCGCCATGATGTCTGGATAGCTGGGAGGAAAAATAAGAAGGGAGAAATACCTAAGGCCGCAACTGCTGAGGCGGCTGCAAAAATGGTAAAATACAACTCTTACAGCAATTATTAGAATATTGATTATTTGTGTTGTTTACTTAAGTACAAATTGTTGTTTTGGCGATTAGCGGGAGCTGCACGAGCTGAGGAAACAAGGAAAGTTCATCCCTGAGGGAACAAAGGATGAATTGACAGTTGCTCTGGGTAACCCAGAGCATCCTGGACGTGTTAGGGCTGCAGGCGCTGGTGTGGGCATCAAATATTTTTTTGGGTCATCCCAGCGCAAACATGTCCCAAAAGTGGGACTTTCACAAGAAGAGGTAACATATTCTTTCTTTATAATGTTACTGTAAAAGAGAATTCAAAAATTAGAATTTGACGTTTCTTTTATCCATGTATAGTTGGATAAGCTATTTGACAGGAAACTCGAAGAAAAACTCGAAGAAGCAATGAAAAAGTGGCAGGCATCTCAGACTGCCACTTACCAGACAATACCTACTGCAGAATCTACTCCTACTCCTACTGCAGAGGTTGGGAGTAATCATGTAGAACCACCACCTAGCACATCCACTGTAAGTATTTTTATGACATAGTAACTAGTTTTTTAATTCAAGATGATACGTATATATGAAATTGTAGTCGTTTAAGAAAAAGATGATATGTATATATGTATATAACATTCTTTACACAAATATTTGTAGGGGTTGAAGCCATGCCGTCTAAAAAGTAAAGAATATGTCATGGCAGAGGCGTCAACTTACCCATCCCTACCAGGGGAAACGTGTCATGGGTCTCCAGTACCAGCTGGTTGGATTCGGGTGAGCCCGATACATATATTCCCCCAGTGGATGGATCTTCCACTACCATATGCCCACCCCGATTGTGAAACGCTTAGTGTGGCAATACGCGGAGTGATATTGTGGGAAAAAGTGTATGTCTTCTTTACTGAAAAGGTGCGGTAAATTTACATTACGTTCAATTGTTAGTGTGTGTATATGCTGGCAGTTGATCTGAAATTATATATATATATACATGTTAAAAAGAAGACACCCACAACATCTAGGCCTCCACCTCCACCTCCTGCATTACCTAGTTGGGTTCCACAGGACCTACCTATCTCGTTAGGTCCTAACTGTAGGGGTATGGCAGTATGGTTAGGGGAACATGATATAAACTCCCCTATAATTGTTTCTGCTGATTCAAATTCTACATGTCAGTCATACGAAACAAAACTATTTATACAAGATATTTTGGAGTTGTTTCGATATGATTGGCTAAATACATCTGTGATAGAGCTATGGATAAGGTGAGATATTCTTTATACATCCATATACCTTGTGTATGATCTGGTGATCTGGTTTCTTATTTATTAATGCATGCGTAATTAATACATATTTTGCAGCTACTTAGACAACATATGTGCAGATTTTGGATTCGAACATGTAGGGTTTTTTATTCCATCCTTGATTAGTCTAGTAGCTAAAGACCCTACATCAGTTCAACAATACTGCTGTGAGGCTTTTTCAATTTGTGCTGTAAAAAAGAAGACGGTGATAATGGCTCCATTCAATGTAGAGTAAGTTTACTTTGCTTATTATAATTTGGACTTAAGAAAATTACATTTTATTGTGGATTTTGAGTTATTAATTTTTAACTTTTTTTCCTCTAGGGGTAGGCATTGGAAGTTATTGGTTATTGCCCTCGAGACGTTCAGTGTGTATTATCTAGATCCTAAGGGGGGTAAATTGAATACAAGATTTGGACACATAATGAAAATGGCAATATTTCGGTGAGAAATATTTCATTTTTCATATCCGTTAACATATGTTATTACATTACTATTTAATTGCAATGTTCTGTTTTACATTAACATGTAGGGGTTTTGAGGAGTACAAAAAGGCTGGAGGAAAGGTCCCCACGAAAAAGAACCAGCCAATAATTTAGAAGAACGTGAACGTAAGTTCCCGACTGCAATATATGTATATATTATTTATGTGAACAATGCTTAATTAGTTGTATTTGTTAATATTTTGTATGTTTGAATTTATAGTGTGCTACACAAGACAATGGATGGGCATGTGGATACTATGTCATGCGATATATGCACATGATTATCAAACATGCCGCACTGGATATCGAATGTATTGCTCAGGTATTATATAGTCTCGTTAGATAATATGATCGAAATATATCAATCTTATTTATAGCTCATTAATTATATATATACATCATTCTCTTTACAGGTGTTTAAAGCTGATCCCATTACAGGAAAGGACTTACCAAATGTTAATGCTCCCTATACGATGGGAGAATTAAATGAAGTAATCGAAGAATGGGCAACAACTATACAATTAGTGAGGGCTTTAAAATATAATTGGGATCCTGATAGCGAATAATGACTAAAAAATGATACTTTGTAAATGAATTTCTGAATTATAATATATGTGTGAATGTTTCTACATGTCTGGATGTTTCTACATGTGTCTGAGTGAAAATGAATGAAAGTGTTTGTTGCTATATGAATGTTTCTACATGTGTGAATGTGAATGAATGGAACTACAGATTGCTAGCATGTGTGAATGTTTATAAATATGTGAATGAATGGAACTCTTTTATTGTTAATTTTGTAGGTTTGCGGCCTGTTGTCGGCTGATATCAATGGATGTCGTAAAACCTACAATTCATAACTGAACTGAACAGGTTTCTCATCCTACGACCAGCCACAGCAGGTCTGCAGACTGACAGGAAAAAAAAACAATAGGCGTCGGTTATTTGTAAATAACTAACACATAATGATATAGTGTCGTTTTTCCTACAATAAACCGACGTCTATTCCTTAACAACACAGCCGTGCTGGACAGCACGGCCGTGGCCAAGATGGTGTGGGTTTGGGCGTCGGTTATTTGTAAAAAACCGACACATAATGTTCTAGTGTCGGTTATTTGTAAAAAACCGACACATAATGTTCTAGTGTCGGTTATTTGTAACAACCGACGTCTATTTCCTAATATATGGCATCGGTTATTTGTAAATAACCGACACTGATAATGGCCAAGATGGCGCCCTTTCTGTGG
This sequence comes from Alisma plantago-aquatica, assembly GCA_963693085.1. Lineage (NCBI taxonomy): Eukaryota > Viridiplantae > Streptophyta > Magnoliopsida > Alismatales > Alismataceae > Alisma > Alisma plantago-aquatica. The sequence goes on along the minus strand of OY856413.1, from coordinate 1,138,696,921 downwards.
CGCGAAAGTTTTGGGCGTCGGTTTCTTATCTAATAACCAACGCCTATTGTCCCCTGATGGCACGCTTCCGGTGGCGCGCGAAGAGTTTGGGCATCGGTTTTGGAACCGACGCCTAATGGGTGGACTTTTAGTGTCGCCCACATAGGTGTCTCTTATAAACCGACACTAAAGGCTTTAAATTACCGACACTAAAGGTAGGTTCTGTAGTAGTGATTAATGCCTTGGCCCTCTGGGACCTACCTAGAGCCGAGAATGGAGATCCACTTCCAGTTCGTCCTCGAATGGGAGCCACCATCATGGACTTCATCAAGTTGAATATTGAGAAGTTCTAGGGAGAAGACAAGACAGAGGTAGTCGACAAAGCGGAAGCTTGGCTGCTTGCAGTTGAGAATGGTTTTCGCATGCTAGAAGTTCATCCGAGCAAGAAGGTCCTCTTTGCTGCTCATCTCCTAGAAGGAGCAGCCAAGATATGGTGGGAGACCCACATCACTGGTCGAGATTTGACAGAGGAACCCATGGCCTGGGCTGACTTGAAGACGATCTTCACCGCCATATTCCTCCCCGTCGCAGTAAAGAAAGAGAAGGAAAGAGAGTTCACTAGCATGACTCAAGGAAGCTCTTCAGTTGCGGACTTTGGTCGTAGGTTCTGCCTCCTAGAATGTTTTGGAAACATGATGGATGAAGAGAGGAGGGTGGACCACTTTTTGGAACATCTTCACCCTGCCATCAAGCCCCATGTGATGGCAAGTAAACCCAAAACTTTTGCCGAAGCCTACAACACTGCTTTAGACATGGAAAGGACGGTGATGCCTGCCCCGTTTCCACCCAAGGGGTACTTGGGTTTCAATGAAGGAGCCCAAGGCCCGAGAAACAACCACAAGAAGGGTCAAGGACGTCATCAAGCTAAAGGTAAACATGGAGGAAAAGGGAAACCTCGTCAAGAGAACAACCGACCTCCTTGTCGCACCTGCGGGAAGGGCCACGCCAGTGAATGTCGCTACAAGAAGAAGAATTGCTTCCGCTGCCACCAAGAAGGACATCTACAGTCCATCTATCCTATGCCAGAGCCCAGAGGACAAGGACCAGTGGCAACCCCACCAGCAGTAGCTCCACCTGTGGCAGCTCCACCTATAGTTGTAGCCCCACCTACAGTAGAAAGAAGACAAGCTCGGGTGTTTGCCATTGACAATGAGGAGGCTCAAGTTAATGCTAATCAGCTGATCGAGGGTAATAACCCCTAGAGTTTTCTTTTATGTTTTAAGTTAAGCATGTAATGGTCTAATGCATGATGAAAAACAATGTAGGCATGCTTGAAGTCATGGGACATAATGTAAAATCTTTGTTTGACTCTGGATCAACTAATACTTTCATTTCGAGAAATCTTGCAACTATGCTTTGTTTGGATATCAAGGATCTAGGATATGTCTTAGATGTTATAACCCCGAGTGGTTGGATCTTTACTTCCCTTTTGAAAACTCTGGTGATACCTGTGAAATATCGAGATCATGAGTTTCCTACAGATTTTATCCTCCTTGACATGAATGATTTTGATGTTATCATTGGCATGGATTGGCTTTATACCTATAGGGCCAACCTTGACTGTAGGGAGAAGAAAGTGATCATTAAGAGACCAGGTCACCCACCTTTTGTCATTATGGGTAGGAAGGATGCCACCACCAACCTGTATGTGTCGGCCTTGAAGGCAGAACAAATGATGAGTAAAGGATGTCAAGCTTTCTTAGCAGTAGTCACCGAGCCAGAACCCAAGGTGCAACCCTTAGAAGAAATATAGGTAATTAGGAGCTATGCTGATGTTTTCCCGGATGATCTACCTGGGATTCCTCCCGAAAGAGAGGTAGATTTCTCCATAGAGCTAGCCCCTGGCACAAACCCTATTTCCTGAGCAGCTTATAGAATGGCCCCTGCTGAATTGCTTGAGTTAAAGAAACAATTGCAGGAATTGCTAGACAAGGGTTTTATTCACCCTAGCACATCACCTTGGGGAGCCCCGGTTCTTTTTGTAAATAAAAAGGATGGTTGGCTCTGTATGTGTATAGACTACCAGATGATCAACCAGGCTACCATTAAGAACAAATACCCTTTACCCCAGAGAGATGACTTGTTTGACCAGTTAAAGTCAGCTCGAGTCTTTTCAAAGATCGACTTAAGGTCAGGTTACCACCAGTTGAGGGTTAAGAGTAAGGACATCCCAAAAACCGCTTTTTGAACCCGGTATGGCCACTATGAGTTCGTGGTTATGCCTTTTGGGTTTTCCAATGCACCCAGTGTGTTCATGAACCTTATGAACAGTGTGTTCCAACCTTTCCTTGACTCATTCGTCATAGTGTTCATAGATGACATACTGGTTTATTCAGATGACTTAGAACAACACTGAGACCACCCAAGTAAAGTCCTTGATATCTTGAGAAAGCAGAAGTTCTATGGAAAATTCTCTAAATGTGAGTTTTGGATAGACCGAGTCATGTTCCTTGGACACATAATCTCAGGAGGAACGATCACCGTAGATCTAGCTAAAGTGTCAGCAGTTCGAGACTGTCTAACACTGAAGAACCCCTCCAAGATACGAAGCTTCTTAGGGTTAGCAGGATATTATCGGCGCTTCATCGCGGATTTCTCAAAGACTGCCTTTCCTTTGACTATGTTGACTCTGAAGGATGTGAAGTTTGTGTGTTCTGATGTTTGTGAGGCTCGTTTCCAGGAGCTGAAAGAGAAGTTGACCACCGCACCAATTTTAACTCTACCATCGGGCAATGAGGGTTTTATGATTTTCACCGATGCGTCAAAAATGGGACTTGGCTTTGTGTTGGAACAGATTCGACATGTGGTTGCATATGCCTCCCGACAACTCAAGCCCAACGAGGTGAATTACCCGACCCACGACCTGGAGTTAGCTGCTATAATCCATGACCTGAAGATATGGCAGAATTACCTGTATGGTGCCACTTTTGAGATCTTCACAGACCATAAGAGCCTGAAGTATCTACTGACGCAAAAAGACTTGAACCTACGACAACGACGATGGATGGAGTACATGAAGGATTACGACTTCACCATTGCCTATCATCCAGGAAAGGAAAACGTCGTAGCTGATTCTCTAAGTCGAAAATAGCTCAGGTGTGCAGTTGTTTTGTCCAGTCAGTGGAAGAGCTTAGAAGAATTGGTGGAATGTTCATCTCAACCATTAGATGATCGAGTTTGATTGGCCAACATCCAAATAAAGTCTGAGTTGTTGAGTGAGATTGTCGCATCACAGTTGGCTAGTGGAGGACTTGACAAGATGAAAGGCTTGATACATAAGCCACAGACACATCTTTCATTGGGAATAGACGGAGGAATCCATTTTGATAATCACATATGGGTTCCTGAAGATTCAACGTTGAAGGAACGTATCCTACAAGAGGCTCATGGTTCTAAGTACACGGTACACCCAGGAACTAATAAGATGTTTAAGGACATGTAGAGGTTTTTCTGGTGGCCAGGAATGAAGAGAGACATTGCAGCTTATGTAGCCAGTTGTCTTACGTGCCAAATGGTGAAGGCTGAACACCAACGACCCGGCGGACGTTTACAGTCTATAGAGATTCCAGAATGGAAATGGGAGTAGATCACCATGGATTTCATGGTGGGTCTACCCCGGACCAAGAGAGGTCATGATGCGATATGGGTTGTGGTAGATCGCCTTACCAAGTCAGCACACTTCCTTGCCCTGAAAACCACTGCCAAAGTGTCGGACTTAGCTGAGCTGTATATCAGAGAGATAGTGCGTTTGCATGGCATACCCGGTTCCATCATCTCGGACAGAGACCCAAAGTTTACTTCCAAATTGTGGAAGCAGGTTCAAGAGGAACTAGGTACAAGGTTGAAGTTCAGTACCGCTTATCACCCCCAGACAGATGGTCAGTCAGAAAGGACGATTCAGACCTTAGAAGATCTGCTGAGAGCTTGTGTCCTCGATTGGGGTGGATCATGGGAGCAGTACCTACCTTTATCCGAGTTTTCTTACAACAACAGTTACCAAGCCAGTATCGGGATGCCTCCACATGAATCTCTATATGGGAGACCATGTCGGTCACCACTTCACTGGGATGATGTTGGTGAAAGGACCTTATTGAGGTCAGATGAACTCCAAGTGTATGCTGATAAAGTCGCTTTGATCAGGCAAAGGCTAAAGAGAGCCCAGGACAGACAGAAGTCGTACGCTGATGTGAAGCGGACTTATGTGCATTTCGCTGTGGGAGAACATGTTTTTCTGAAAATCCGACCGCTCCGAGCTATAGCTAAAAATAGAGGAAAGTTGAGCCCCCGATACGTGGGTCCGTTTGAAGTGTTAGAACGGATTGGTGAAGCTGCATATCGTTTGGTGTTACCCCCTCAATACAGTATGATGCATGATGTGTTTCACGTGTCCAATCTGAAGCGATATGTGCAAGATCCAAGCCATGTGTTTAGCATTGAACCAATTGAGCTTCAAGGAAAGTTGTCTTATCGTGAGTTGCCTTTGCGGATTCTAGATACTAAGCTAAAAGAGCTCAGAAATAAGAATATTGAGATGGTAAAGGTTCTTTGGAAGCACCATGGAGAGGATGAGGCCACGTGGGAGCTGAAGAGGGACATGGAAAATGCATATACAAATTTGTTTGTTTGATTGATTGAATTTTGAGGACAAAATTCCTATAAGGAGGGGAGGATGTTATAACCTCATTTTCCAAAACATGAAATGAGATTTGAAAATGTCATTTAAATGACTAAATAAGATCAATGTTTGATTTCATGGTTTGTTTTGAATGAGTTTCATGCATGCTTTCTTGTTGGGCCTTATTGGCCATTAAGCCCATTTGAAAGAAAAATAAAAAGAAATGAAAAAGGAATTCCACTTAATAAAAGAATACAAGGGGATAATGGAATATATAAGAAAATGATTAAAGGATGATTAAAAGGCTAAAAGACTTTTTCCCAAATAGGATTTTCAAGTTATTGACGTTCCTTGGGGATCAAGGAACCCAGGGCAATAATAAAATAACAAAAGAAAAAGGAAAAGTATGGAAAATACAATTAAATAAGGAATAACTTGAAACTGAAGAAAAGGGCTCGTTTCCTTTAGATAATGACTCCAATTTTTGTACAAGGAAAGACAAAGGCACGAACAAGCTTTCCTCCAAATTTGAAGTAAAACGGAATTAATAATTGGGAGTTATCAATTTTTCAAGTTAACCTTTATCTTGGAAAGATAATTCGGTTTTTAGGATATCAATTTTCCTTTTTGCAAGAACATGCGCGTTGACGGCCATTGGATTTTAATCCAATGTGCGCCACTCGTCACCACTATCCCAGAAGGATGCGGCTTGGATAAGTTATAGGGGGACTTTCCCCTCCTGATTCTGATCATCTCACTGCGGGTGCACTCATGGGGAGAGTCTCATTGTATCCGGGATAAGGAGACGAATCTCCCAGACCCTTCTTTGTTGAGCTTTTGTTGCGTATTGGCGAAATGCCCAATTGGGCTGGAACAAGGTTTGGCGGAGGGATTGGAAACCCTAGAGGGGACCCTCCATACCCTATAAATAGGCCCTCGAACACTTCTTTGAACCCTCACGATTCTGAATGGTCGCTTATCAAGCCATACAGACCTCTCCCTCTCGCGATTGTTGTTTCTCCGGTGAGAGAACTGTCGCGGCGCCGCCGCGTTGTCTTTCGAAGAGAAGGAGGGAGACGACGAGCAGAAGCCCTCAGATCCTAGACCATCGTGGACAGCAACATGATCTAATGGTTCGACAGAGAGGAGAGCGCGCACACTTCACTAATGGAGCGAGTCGTTGCTGACCATCGATCATGAGTCCATCGTGGACTCGGCAACATCTGACCATCGACCGCAACTTGGCCCTGCGTGCAGGTAGATAGTGGAGGAGTGCGACGCGGAACGTCAGATCCGGACGAGGTCCATCGGCGCACCGATCAAACGGCCTACAAAATTCTAGTATTTATCTCTCTCTGCCAAATAATCAAGATAATAGCTTTTCCTTGTTAAAATCATAGAAATAGCTAAGAATCTCGTATAAAAGAACTTTATATATGAAAGTTGGGTAGAAAAATGCAAGGAATATGATAAAAATAATTGTGTAACATGATTCTAGTTCGTTTTGCAAAAGTACTTTAATTTGCTAGTAAAATGCATTTTAAGTTAATTGGAAACCCTAATTGCATATAAAAAATGCTTCTTTGTAACTTAATGGGTTAAGTTGAGGATTATAAACCTGTTAATTAATAATATGAAGTTTTCATCCGTTTGAATACAAATATGGCTAAATTAGGGTTTATGTCTATGAATGAAAGATAATGTACATGAAAACCCTAATTTAGGGTAAAAGAAGGAAACCTTGTTATTTTGATAAATTGCTAAATAATGATCCTAAAACTGTTAGGAATATTAAAAGGAGATAATTTAAAGGTTTTAAGTGGATTTGATGGATTAGGGTTCATAATAATTGAAAATGGAGGCAAAACCCTAATTTTGAAGAAAACCCTAAAATTGGATAGAAACCCTAAGGGACATGATGATATTTGATAAATATTAATAAAAGTAAACTTGTACTTTTATTTCAGGGTTTTTTGTGCACATTGTTTGATTTCTTGGATATTCTCTCTCTTCACATTTGATTTTGTATCTAAAACTGCAATAAGAGGTCTGTGGTTACTCTTATGACTACATCGATTAGTTTTCCTAGGATTTTATCGACGTTTCCCTCAATGCTTGAAATAATTGTTGGATGGTTCAATTCATGCAACTATAAAGTGATTATGACTATCGCTATGAGTATACATGTATAACTACCTAGATCTGAGTCCACCCCAGTGGCTATGCAAAGGCTAAGGATAACCTAGAGCAAGGTCTAGGGTATCATGAGTTAGAAACTGGGCTACCCATGTGTAGTGCCATGAGACTCTTAGCATACCATGAGTTAAGGAGTGGGCTACCTACGAGTAGTGCCATGTGACTCTGCCCTACAAATTGATTCACTTGATAGGTGAAGTCATGAGGGGTATAAAGGGAATATGGGACACATGGATCGTGTGGTTATACTTAAAATGTAAAATTGTTTGTTAAATGATAAATGAGTGCAATACATTGTTATAGATAATTGCATGATTAGTGAATCCCCCACATACTAGCTTTGGTTGACCGACATTTTGTTTGTCGACGTTTTAGGTACAAACAAAAAGGACAAACAGTAAACTGTCATTTGTGAAATACACAAATTAAATCCAAAGGAGGATTAGTTAGCTAGTCCCAGTTCTGGATAGAGATTTTGAAATCCAAAATTTTCAAAGGTATGCAAAATTTTATTTATTACAACTTTTCAGTTTAGTCTGGTAGAATTTAATAATTGTTATCAATTAATTTCTGAACCTTGATCCAAAAATTGATAACGGCACCAACCTATCGGTCTCCTTTAATTGGGGTTTACCGGAAGGTGGGGTCGTTACACATTCTCTAGTTGGTCATGTAGGTTGAAACTGACGTTTTTAAAATCTTCTTGATATCCCTATTAGACACTTCAACTTGGCCTTGAGTTTGGGGATGATATGGGGTACCTACTCTATGTTTCACGCCATACTAACTCAAAAGTGCCCCAAACTTCCTATTGGTGAAATGAATAACACCATCACTAATCATCACCCTGGGCACTCCAAACCTACAAAAAATGTTTTCCTTCACAAATATGCATACCACCTGTGTGTCATCAATGTGGGTTACATTTGATTCCACCAACTTAGATACATAATAAACAACAAGTAATATATAGAGATTAGACTTTGAAGACAAAAAAGGGCCCATGAAGTCTATGCCCCATAAGTCAAAGACCTCTATTTCCTAAAAAACATTCAGCGGCATTTCGTGTCTTTTTGAGATATCACCTACATGTTGACATGCATCACACTGACTAACAAAATTGTATGCATCTTTTAAAAATTGTCGTCAATAAAAACCACATTCTAAGACCTTAGATGCAGTCCTATAACTAGCATGATGACCCCATGTAGGTAAAGAATGATAGTGTGCCAAAATACTCTGGAATTCACAATCTGACACACACTTCCTCATAATACCATCCCCACACTGCCTAATCAAAATGGGGTCATCCCATGTATTGTACTTCAAGGAGTAGAAGAATCTTTTATTCGCATGGTACCCCATTTCACCTGGGAACTCTCCACATGCCAAGCAGTTCACTATGTTTGTGAACCATGGGTCTTTACTTTTCATAGCCAAGAGTTGCTCATCAGGGAATTTCCACAATCGATATTCTAATATCCTTTTCATCCACCCTTTCAAGCCTAGAAAGATGATCTTCCACCACATTCTTAGTGTGACTTTATCCTTGATCTCTATATCATACTCATGCAATAAAAAGATCCACCTAATCAACCTAGGCTTGGCATCTTTTTTCCACAACAAGTCTTAGATAGCTTCCTGATCTATCCATACGACAACCTAAGCCCCAATAAGATATTGACAGAATTTTTCAAAGGAAAAAACAACCACAAATAATTACTTTTTAGTTATTGTATAATTTAATTGGGAATCATTTAAGGTTTTAGACGCATAATAGATGACAACATGGATGTTATCTCAACGTTATCCTAGAACAACCCCTACTACATAATCTGATGCATCACATATCAGCTCAAAAGGGACTCCAATCTAGAGCCTAGACAATGGGAGCAGAGATCAACTTCTCCTTCAACACCTAGAAAGATTGCAAACATCGCTCCTCAAATTTCAAGTCAACATACTTTTCTAATAATTCAGAGAGTGGTTTAGTGATCTTTGAAAAATCCTTATAAAACAGTGGTAAAATCTGACATGTCCTAGAAAGCTCCTTACTCCCTTCACTAATGACGGTGGAGGTAGTTTGAAGATCACCTCTATTTTGATCAGGTCTACCTCCATGCCCCTATGGGACACCTTGTATCCCATGATAATTTCTTCACTCACCATCATGTGACACTTCTCCCAATTCACCACAAGGTGAGTTTCCTCGCATCTTTGCAAAACTTTATCTAGATTGTCAAGGCAATCATCAAAGGAATCCCCATACACCAAAAAATCATCCATAAACACTTCCTGAAAATGCTCTACCATATCATAGAAAATGGCAAGCATGCATCGCTAGAAAGTGGTTGGTGCATTGCAAAGACCAAACAACATATATGGATACGAAAATGTGACATAGGGATAAGTGAAGGTCAACTTCTCATGATCTTGTGGCTCAATGGAAATCTAATTGTATCCCAATTAACCATCAAGGAAACAAAAATGAGAGCGGCCGGTGAGCCACTCTAAAATCTGGTCAGTAAAAGGGAGTGAAAAATGGTCTTTGAGCGTTGCGGTGTTCAAACGCCTTTATTCAATGCAAAAATGCCACCTAGTCACTAGTCTAGTAGAGATCATCTCATCATTATAATTAGTGGTGATCGTTATTCCACCCTTCTTAGGAGCCACCTGGGTCAAACTAACCCAGTTTGAATTAGAGATAGCATATATAATATGTGTAGATAAAAGTTTTACTACCTCTTTTTTTACTACCTAAGTCATGACGTATTTGAGTCACCGTTAAGGTTGCACTACAACTTTTGCTACTTCTAATCAGATCTTGTGTTGATAGAAACTAGGGGAGATCTCCTTTATATCTTCTACTGACCAACTGAATGTAGCATGATCGTTATTTAAAACTCCAAGTAGTTGCTCCTCTTCTCGAACACTTAGTGAAGTTGATATTATGACTGGAAGTTTCTCCTCTAATGCAAAGAAAAATATATTTCAAATGAGGTTGTTGTAACATCCTAGGATTTGAGGCCTCAGATATAATGATATTAAAAGGAATGATTGGACTACCCATATCACTAAGGCGCACCTCCTTTTCCAGGAGTCCATCACTAAAGAACTCCATAGTTAAGCGTGCACAACTTGGAGTAGTACTAGGATGGGTGACCAGTCGGGAAGTTGACCCCAACTTCTGTGTGAGTGAGGATAATGTGCACAGTTAAGGCTAGTGGTGGTTTGTGGGGCTAGTCGTCATTCCAGAAACTCTACTAGAGCATTGGGCAGTGGGCCCAGGCATTACAGTTGCAATGGCTTCAACTCCAACTCTTACAGACTGAACAAAGAAGGAACCGATGGTGGTGGGGGTGGTCCCAAATACTCAAAGTGTCTTGTATAGTAGCATGGAAAGATCTTGAGAAGCAAGGCACACTCCTCCAAAGAGCAATGTCTAGTATAATCATCTACCAGATTCATGAGACATGCCTCTAAAGGCAGTTGTGAGTATGCCTAAACCAGTGGGGTAGAGGTTGCCTCATCCATTATTGTTGGGGAAAAAATCATCTGATGGGTCATCAGGAAGTTGAACCACCTTTATTAAAGATATATCCTTTGTGTTGTCCAAGATGTCCACTACCAATGTGCCTTTTTGTACCTACATCATCACACGAGCCATTTGAAGAAATGGTTTTCCCAAAAATAATGATACATTTTCTTAGACCTATTGCTACATATGACACTGGGCTTTAGCTCTTACAGTGTATGTAGGATTGGGCTTTGAGATTTCAAATTGCTCATCCCTATTGCCCAAAGTCAGTCTTCCTCTACCCATTTCCAAAATCATGTTAGCCATGTCTTGGAATGGTCTCCCCAGTAATAGCTCATTGCCTTATCCATCCTGCATCTCCATGAAAACAAAATCTATTGGAAACACAAACCTATATACCTTGACAAGAACATCCTCGCAAATACCATAAGGCCTCACCACAAAGTTTCCTCCAACTAAATAGTCATATTGCTCTTTCTGGACTCCTGTAGACCTACCTTTATGAAAGTGGTCAAGGGCATAAGATTGATTCTAGATCCTGAATCACATAGGTCCTCTCCAAACATTTCCCTCCAAATAAAACAAGATATATTGAAAAAGCCTGGATCCTATCTTTTTGGTGGCAATGTACCTAGAATGAATGCACTGACTTGCTCTTTTAGAACTACCACCTCAAAATTATCTATTCCCCTATTCTTGTTTATCAGATCCTTAAGAAATTTTCCATATGAAGGGATATGCTTAATTGCATCAATCAATGGGATATTGACATGCAATTTTTTGAAGTTGTCCAAAAAATTATCAAATTCTTGATCCGCCTTTATTGTTTTCATACTATTTGGAAAGGGTACCAACTTTGACACTTTTCGTTGATGATGTGGGACATATGGCCTCTTTCTTTCTTCTTATGGTTCATCAACATCTTCCTCATCTATCTTTTAGTCTGTTATAGTATCTAGTTCCACTGTATAATTTGTCACTACCTTATCTTTTTCACATGTGGCTTCCCCTACATCTGAACAAGATGGTGTATCATTTAGAAATTTTTTTCCAATTTGAAGTAAAACTACCTTGATCTATTGATTTCCATAAGGTATATTGGTATTAGCTGGGAATCCTAACTATCCTGGCTTCTTTAAGGAACTCACCTCCACTACTATCTGAGAAATTTGTGTTTCAATATTGTAGATCTGCACTCCTTGGTTTTGAAGTTCTCGTTGAGTCTGGTTGATAAGCACTTCATTTTGGCTTGCTAGCTTCCCGAGCATCTCTTTAATGTAGTCAGTTTTACTAAGACCCCTGTCATGTTTGTATTGTGATTGGCCACCAACCTGTTGTGGCTTATATTGTTGTTCCTGGGACGAGTCTTGTTGAAAATTGTTGGGATCCTTCTAGGAGAACTTAGGATCCTTCCTCAAATAATAGTCATTGTTTTTGTATTGTTGTTTTTGTCATGCAAATTTGCACTCTTCATCCTCCCCTTCTAAATAATGTCCATCCTTAGTGCACAACTTCTGAGCAATTAAGCCCAACTTCTCATTCAATGTGGAAATTACCTTAGACTCCCCAACACTTTCAATACTTGTTGGGTGCTCTCTCTCTTCTCCCCGTGTCTGGTTATTGACATGTTCTTTAAGATCTCATGACAAAGGGATGGCTTTTTGTTGAGGAACAAGCCCGCTCTTTCACTGTCAAGCGTGATCCTTTCTCCCTTGTCCAGACCATAGTGGAAAATCTTTGTCTGATCTAAAAAATCAATGCCATGGTGGGGGAGCTTTCGTAACATGTTTTGGAATCTATCCCATCCCTCAGAATATAACTCATCAGCTTTCTATCTAAAGTTATGCATCTTCTTTACTAGGTCATTTGTCTTTTGTGGTGGAAAGTACCTCTCGAAGAAATCATCAATCATTTTCTCCCACATTTTAATGCACTCACTGTCAAGGTTATGTAACGAAGACTTAGTACTATCTGCCAAAGATGATGGGAATAGATTCAGGTATATGAAAGTCATTGACACCCTATCTATCTTGATTATATTACAACTTTTGACAAAATTTCTAATGTGCATCATAGGGTCCTTAGAGCTGTGTCGATGAAAAACCTATGATTCCACTAATGGCACCAACCCTGGATCGATATTATAGTTGTCAACATTGATGGCATGTCTCTTTATTGGCCCTTTTTGAGTAGTTGAAGATGATGCCATGATCCTTTCCCAGATTGTCTGTTCTTTTGCTTGGTCACCAATTTCTATTGGCTCAGGTTCCTCAGGTGGCTCAGGTCCTTCATGAGGACGAGTAGGTGGTGGAATTTGATTAAATCTGTCCACTAATCTTCCATACTCCCGTTCTCTACAAAGGAGTTCTACTTGACCTAAGGCCAGTGAGGATGACTCTCCGTAGTAATGGGCTCCGGTATGCACCATGCACTAGTACCTAAAAAATGGTAAAAGTGGCTATGAGAACATGGTACTAATGGTAGAAACAATAAAGATGTTAAAATTCAACTTTGAATGAATAAAAGAAAAATACAATAAAAGGTTGGCCTAGAATGGCCGACTACAACATGTGATAAGGTTATTGTTTCCCCAACAACAATGCCAAAAAAACTTGATAAGTATTTTCTATATGCTTAAAACACAAGAATACACTATTGTAGTAATATAGGCGAACAAGGCCCGAATGTCGAACACAGGGAAACGTTACTTCAAAAAAAAGTACTAACTATAGTATGATCATCTTAGGCCGAAGAAAAATTGAGTGATTAGTTTGATTATCTTAGCATAAAAGAAATCTAAATTATGGTTGTTGTTCTTAGTCTTTGTGAATTCCTTAGGATATTGGTTTGACCATAGTTAACATTTCATTTTAATCTTATCTCTCCTAACCCTCAAATAGAAGCCTGTAGTGAGATTACCCACTCTCATAGTGTAATTCACTACCTAACCTAATACAAACCCCACTCTCATATTAGTTGTGTTATTAGATTGATGCCTTATCAAATTCTTTGGGTATATCCTCACATTTTAAACCACCTTCTTCAAAGGGTTTTATACAATGTGTATTTTTATGAAGTTTTGACTATTAATTTTCCTTTTTCAAGAAATCAATAGCCTAAATACTATCTATGGCGATCAAGCACAAATAGTTCATTCATTCACATAGAAATAAATCTAGAAATTAAGAGAAATTAATGAATTAATGCATAAGAGTCAAATACAATGCATAATCAGTCTACTCCTGGGTCCTAAGAAACATGGGGATTAGCTCCTCGTGGTTTCCAAATATAAAAACATCAAAGGAGATAGGAAAAATGTGGAGAACATGAAGAAACACTGAAGTAGATGGTTCAAACACTCCCTTCTCACACACATGTCGATTTGCTACCATTCAGTTGCAATTCTGTCCGCTAGAAGTTCCTGGATCTTTCAGTTTGCCACATCCTTCTTCTCTATCTCCTCTCCATGCTCTCTCTTATCGTATAATGGTAAAAGATGAGATAATTAAGTTTGGCGTAACTCCCCTTAGTCATAGGTATGACTTATGGTGAGTTAGAACCTCATCCGTTGGATTAAATGAAGCCTTCATATCCTCCTAATCCCAATCTATCGGTACTATCGACATGGTATCAGTACCACCGACTCCTATAAATTTTTGGCCACCTGTAAAGTTGTCAATACCACCGACAATTCATCAGTAGATACCGAGTTGCATTGATAACTTCTGACAAAAAGTTGTAAACTTGTTGGCAGAATCGACAGTCCTGTCGGTACTACTGAGTCTTCTCGATGTCCTTTGTCTTTTCAATACCACTGACTCAAAGTCAGTAATACAGAGTTATGTAAATTCTTGAAAATTCTTGAAATGCACAAAATTTGAACGTAAGCTCTAGAAATCACTAAACCACTTACAAACATTAAAATTATGCATATTAGATGCACCTGAGTATCATAGGCTAATAAGGTAAATCATACACAATTAATATGAGATTTGACCCTAAATTCACAAAAATTTGTATAAAATAGCCTGTGAAAACAACAAAAAAACAATGCATCAAACTCCTCTTAGCTTAAACGTTGCTCGTCCTTGAGCAGCACACTCTTAGATCTGTTTGAGACAAGTCAACAAAAGGATAGAATAATATGAAGATCAATTCCCAACTATCCCCTCTTGGTGGTCCCAAACCAGCTCTCATTAATCTCTGTACAATTAACGGCTCTTTAGCGACCAAAAACATCCATAAAAGATATCCACCCTTAGATCAATGAGCACTATCAAAAGAGCAGTGAACATTATATCCAATCAGGCATTTGCTTGGTGCATTATGTGATTCCCTAATCTACATTTCTCTTCCAAACTACCAATGTACTGGGAAGCAGTTCTCCATATGAATATTAATGAGGAGAAAAATCATATAAGTGGCCTACCAATAAGAGCAATTGATGGTATGAAATAGGTGGCAATTGAAGAATCACAAGTGCATCCAAATAATTTATGCAACATAAAACATGATGAACCTATATGAGTGAAAATATGAGCATGCATGAATCCTAATGCCTCTTTTTTTCTAGATAAAATGATGCATGAATCATGCAATATCATCAACTAAATGAGAATGAAGGATGAGGTGAAAGAATGTGTCATGTGAATTTCTTCATCTCTTCAAGAAGAGTTAAGAGCATACTTGCTCCCTCATAAATTTTAACATTAAAAAACTTTTTTTCTATATGCTTGATAGGTATTTTCTATACGTTTAAAATGCAAGTATACATTATCATAGTAATATAGGCCAATGAGGCCCGAATGTCGAACGCATGGAAAAGTTACTTCAGAAACTAGTACTAACTATAGTACGATCAACTTAGGCCGAAGTAAACTTGAGTGATTGGTTTGGTTATCTTAACAAAAAGGAAACCTAAATAATGTTTGTTGTTCTCAGTCTGAGTGAATTTATTAGGATAATTGTTACACCACATTTGACATTGCATTTCAATCATAATACATTAATAGAAATCTCTCCAAATCCTAGATTAGAAGCTTGTAGTGAGAATTAGCCGCTCTGATAATATAATTCACTACCTAACCTAATACCAACCCCACTCTCATATTGGTTGTGTTATTTGATAGGTGCCTTATCAAATTCTCTAGGTATCACCTCACATTTTTAAACCACCTTTCTCAAAGGGTTTCACACAATGTGTATTTCTATGAAATTTCACCTATTAATCTTCCTTTTTCAAGCAATCAAAAGTCCAAATACTATCTATGGTGAACATGCACAAATAGTTCGTTCATTCACATCAAAATAAATCCAGGAATTAAGAGAAATTGATGAATTAATGCATAACAGTCAAATACAATGCATAATCGGGCTACTCCCGTGTCCTAAGAAATGTGGGGATTAGCCCCTCATGGTTTCCAAAGACAAAAACATCAAAGGAGAAAGGAAAAATGTTCAAAACATGATGAAACCTAGAGTAGACGGTTCAAATGCTCCGTTCTCATGCACCTATTGATTTGCTACCTTCTGGCTGCAATTCCATCCTCTAGAAGTGCCTGGATCATTAGGTTTGCCTCCTTCGTCACTATCTCCTCTCATTGCTCTCCCTTGTCATACACTAGTAAGAGATGAGATAAATGGGTCTAGGCTTAACTCCCCTTATTCATATGTATGACTTATGTTGAGTTAGAACTTCAACTGTTGGATGAAATGAAGCCTTCAGATCTTCCTGATCCCGATCCTTCAGTACTACTAATACGGTGTCAGTACGACAAACTTCTCTAAATTTGTGACCATATGTCATGTTGTCAGTACTATTGACAATTTGTCAGTAGATACCAAGTTGCATTGATAACTTCAAAAAAAACATTATAACCTCATGGGTAGTATCAAAAGTCTCGTCGATACTATCGAGTCTTCTCAATTTCTTTTGTCCTCAATACTAAGTAAGTGTCAATACCACTGACTCCATATTCGGCAGTACTGAGTTGATAGATTCTTGAACGTTATGAAAATGCACAAAATTCAAACATAAGCTCTGGAAAATCACTAAATCACTTAGAAACATTAAAATTATGTTAATTTTATGCACATGAGTATTACAGTCTAATAAGGTAAATCATACACAATTAGTATGAGATTTTATCACAAAGTGCACAAAAATCAGTACAAGATTAGCCTATAAAAATGACAAATAAACATTGCATCACCCCTCCCGTCGAGCTCTCTTCTATGACTCTATACCAGTGATCCTAACTCCTAAGTTCAAGGGTCTTCATGTGCATGGGGTAGGGAAGTAAACCCGTAGGTTGTCATCTTCAACCCAAATTCCTCATTGGTTCATGACTATCATTGGCTCTGTGGTCAAGGTCGAGTTGACTCCTTTCTTCAAGCCTAGGAGGGTGAGTTGAGGGTTCAAGGCTCTCTGTTTCAGCCTTTGTAACATAATCGCCCACTTCTTGTCTGTGTAAGGTGGTCATAACAAGATAACCTAAGGTTTGGATGGGTCAGGAGAATATCAGAGACATCGAGTTTTAGGGTAGGGCACCTGTGATGCAATCAGAGATAGGGTTTAGTTCCTCAAGTTGTTCTGGTTCTCATGGGACATATTTTGATGTTTTATGGAGTAGCTATCCCTTTTAAATAGCCATGACTACCCAATTGATCATACATGGGTTGATACGCCATCTGGGTTTTTAGAAGAACCCCAATCCCAAGCAAAAACCTAGACATATTAGGGTTACATAAATCCGGTTTAGTCTCCACAAACCAAAGGAGAAAGGAATAGGGTAAAAGGTTGAGATTGGAGAGACATTGGGATTCTAGAACATCATATCCACTATAGACTCAGACTCCCTTTTGGTCACTGGGTAGAAGATGATCGACAACCATCAAATCCTTCAGATCTATAGTTAAGAATCTACACGTCACCCCCAAAGGGTTGGGCCCTATGTTTTCCAAATTGATACAAATGATGACATATATTGTATTGCCTTATAAACCTTTCTACTTTAGGGAAAAGTAAATAATTCATATCTCTCTCATATTAAATCCTTTTATTCTCAAATTTTAATGGGAATCCTTAAATAAAATTATCTAGAAGTTTGCAAAGATTGGGAACAAAATTCGAAAATAAAGAAGACTTTTCTACATATGCAAATTTTCTTCTAATTTCATGAATTTAAGGCATCAAAACTAACCCTTTTCCCTTTATTTATTTTCTTTCTTTCTTTATTTTGATTTATTTTCTCATTAGTAACCATTTGGAACCAAAAACAAAACAATAGTGGCCATCCATGCCACTTTCTAGAGAATTCTACATAATTCCCACATATATAAACAAATATCATCTATTTCTTTTCTATATGCATAAAATGGGATTTTCATTTATCCTTTTCCCTTCTATCCATCATTAAATTAATAAAATAGTATAAACCATGAAATCAAGCATCGAAGGTAAATTTGAAAAGGAATCCATTCTTTAAAACAATGCACTCAAATTTCCATTCGTACCTTTTTTCTGTAGAATAATTGAATTTCAAATGATTAAAATACAAGAAAAATTGAGGTTATAACATTTCCTTTGTATTTGGTGCCTAAACGACCCATATTGGTCATGTTAGGAATAATAATTGTTAATTTTCTAAATATTCTCTCTTGTTTCTTGAATTATCTTTTATTGCACATGAGAACCGAATGACAATTTTCAAAACTCCCAATTTGTATCTTGGAATAGATACAAATTTAGAAGAGAGTAATTAGAGCTTTAGGCATTATTACATGACAGTGAATTTAAGTTGTTGCATGATATAGTCTTCTTGTTTGATAAAATGGAGTTGGGTTTAGATAAGCAACACAGAGAACTTAAATCTAATACTTGGTTAATATATGGAAAGATAAGTAAAGCTAGCTAAATATGCAACCAATAGGTGAAGTGCACTAATATTGATGTTGTGTGGATGTGGGGAAAATAAGAATGATTTCTTTAATGTATATCTATTCATCATTTGACTAGTAGGTGTCCAGGTTCCAAATGTATTTCTTGATCTTGATCATCTCGTGACTACCTTTAGTTTTAAATTTAATGTTAGGATTTAATCAAGACCAAATCTCTTTTCTCTAAATTGCATATTTAATTATACTTTATTCTCATTCAATTGATTCATCTCTTCGTGGATTCGACTAGAATGCTATGCTACTTGTGACCCAGTCTATTTTTAGTTAATAGGAGTTTCGTTTGTTTTTTGTGACACCTATGCTCACATCAATTTTTGGATTTGTTTATGTGGAGACACATTTTTTATTAATGCATCAAAATTCAATTCTGCTTTGCATTGTAATTATGTAGGATTGACCTCCTACATTGTTTAGTTCTTGTGTTTCATACAAACTTTTGTATAATGAAACTTTCTTTCTTTTCATTCAGTAGGAACCATACATGGTGCATACTCGGTCTAGATTGGATCCTCTTTTTGAGATTCCTAGCTACCCCAAGGTAGAGTTAATTGATGTATGATGCGAAAAAGAAGAGTGAAGCAAAATCGATACAACGAAGCTTCTCTCTCTCCATGAATCATGCTATTTTAGAAGGAATTGATTGACTAAACATCATCCTAATAAGGTTTCAATATCAGCAATTATAATACCATTTTTAGAAGTCAAGTTCTTTAAGTTAGACCCAAAGTCTAATAGGCATAATGTAGTAGAATGAATTCTCTCGATGAGTTAATGAAGATAGAAATCTTCATGTGAAGAATTTCCTTGAGTTATGTGATATAGTGAAGATCAATGGGATAATTGATGATAGTCTATGGATCCGCATCTTTTTCTTTATATTATGAGCTTGACCCAATCAATGGATTAAATCCATGGACAAAGGGCATATCCAGACTTGGAATGACTTACTAACATCATTATTAGTAGAAATTATTTCATCACATAAAGATCAGTGAGATCCTAAAGAAGATCTCTATCATTGTGAAGTATCCTAGAAAGATATTACCTGATTCTAGGTAGAGGTACAAGAAACTACTTCTCTGATGCCCACACCACAATTTTCTGAGTGAACATATGTTAGAACTTTCTATGGAGGTATATACCATTATATGACCTAAACTAGTGATGCGTTGGACGGTGGGAGCTTCTTCACTAAGAATGCTAATGAAGGAAAGGACATTATTGTGATCATGTTCATGAACCAATATTCCAGAGGCATTGATGGGGGGAGTAGTGGTAGTGACATTGAGGCAATCACAACTCCAAAAGTAAATCCAGACAAGATCACATGCAACGCAATGCCTTAAGTGCCAAATGGGAGAAAGTCTTTCTTTTTTATCAACAAATATGGCTATTTCATTAAGATAATTGAAT
Organism: Alisma plantago-aquatica; assembly: GCA_963693085.1. Taxonomy (NCBI): domain Eukaryota; kingdom Viridiplantae; phylum Streptophyta; class Magnoliopsida; order Alismatales; family Alismataceae; genus Alisma; species Alisma plantago-aquatica. Next base: position 1,138,677,161 of record OY856413.1, on the reverse strand, counting down.
TGAATATTTTGTGGATTTTGAAATTGAATATTATATTTTATATAGTTCAACTTATTAATAGAGGCTTGAAAAAGCGTATTTAGAGATTGATGTGCACTTAAGTCAAAAATAGGTATTTTGTTCTTATACTCCCAAATTGTGGAGAATATGTAAATGGTTGGATTAACTAGGTAAAAATAAAGGAAAATAAGGAATAAATAAAATAAATTTCATCTTTAGTATAAGAAGATTTTACAAATAGTTTGTAGTCCATGAGAAAAAATGGGTTGTCAACCCATTAACTCAATTTATTAGTCCATATGTTTAATACTTTGAGGGGTTTGATGTTATACCCCAATTTTCCATGTATTTGTAAGTTGGGGTGTCTCATGTGTGACAAATTTTGACTCAAGTTTCACTAGTGTTACTTTGTTGTATGGGCTTGATCTTGGGTCCCCAAGATGTGTTACCCTATTGGAGTAGCTGATTGAACCCCTTCAGTTGTTCCTCACACAAATCAAAATAGTATAGTTTTAGGCTACATTTGTTACATAGTGAATCATAGAGAAAAAAATGTTTTTTGTCATGGTCATGGCGATGGGAAATATTCTATGTGAAAAGCATGGTGAATCATGGAAAACGTTTCTTGTAAAACTTCACCACTTATTTAGACATAATATAAAAAAAAGCAAATATTTATTTTTTTCATTTGTGGGATGTTTTTTATAAAACAATTCCCTATCACCATCACCATACCCAAGTAACAAACAAAAATATTTTAATATTTTCCCATCCATTTATCCTTTCCCATCAGATGTTACAAAATTTATTTTAGTAATTTCCCATTCCCTTCCTCGTCCATTTATCCCGGTCATCGCCATCGTCATCATATATTTTTTCACCACGTACTAAATTCAACCTCAATGGTATCCATGGACTCCCAAGACCATACAATGTACCTAAAAAGGCAAGTTTCAAATAGTCCTATCTTAGCAGGTCCACCCTAAGCTAATCAAGACAAAAGTAAAATGTGACAGTTTGTCAAACATATTCATAAACGCATTAAATGAATTTCACATGGTGTAAACCTTTAAATTTTAATATATCTATTTTAAATACTTAACATCCACTAAAGTTTCCAGTTTTGTTCTTTCTTTATATAGTACCTTTCATATATATTCATGTTAATCTTATTTAGTAATTTTGTAATTTTAACATTGTGCATATTCCTATTTTTTTGTGGGTCCATTTTCAGTCATTTGTACTTTTGTTTCATTCTAGTTGTTTTCCATGTTATTTAAGTATGAACATAAAAGAAGTGTAGCTTCAAAGGTAGTAAAAATAGAAATACATTTAGATATTTATAATAGATCCCCTTGTACTCTCATTTTCTTGGTAATGTGTGTGGATGTTATATTATAGTGTGTTGATTTGTTTGTATATTTACCTTTTTGTAAATATAATTGTCCATGATAATCAATTGATCTCATGTTCATATTTTTTGACATCTACACTTTTATAAAATCATTTTATTGGATCACGTTACTTACATGCTAATATTATTTTCTACAAAACTCCCAACATAATAAATTTTAGTATTTTTCACTCCTTATTCTCTCCTCACATTTTTTCAATCACCTTTTTGTTATTTTCATTCATTTCATTCATATCTCACTTGTACTTTTTCTCACTACTACTATGCTTTGAACTATTCATGTGAAATTATAACATTCTATTCAAAATGGTTCCTCAAATTTACCAACTACCATTATTTATATGCCATGACATTTATGTTTATTTTCCCTCACTATTTTAAATTGTTTGAATAGAAAGTTGGAGGGTAAATAGAATTAAATGATTTTATCTCTTGAAAGGTGAATCCAAAATTATTCTATAGGAGAGAGATTATAGTATTATAATTTTTATGGAGAAAGAATGGTCAATAAAAATGGATTGAAGATATCTTCCTCACTTTCTTTATCTCTCCTATCATGGTATTTCACCTTGTTCTATAATACATGTTTTTTATCTCTTTTGATAACAATAAGAACTTCGCCAACGTCCTAATTTCATCTTATCATTTGATTGGACAGATGAAAAATACATGTGTTGACCTCACTGGAGTCTCTCCTTTGTCGAGTATTCTTTCAAGGAACTTTAAAATAGGAAAGACAACTGGTGATGTAGTTGTACAAAAGGTACAAAAGCACAACACAACTTGTATGACAAATCACCATCAATTTTTGATATTTACTTTTAATATTTTGAGCACTTGTTGTAGATGTAACCTATCTTTTGTGTCGCCTTTAATACATGACCGACATGAACATTATGTTGTCATCTTCTATGTCCTATGATTTTATTTTAGATCTATACGATTCACCATCTAGAAAGGCCTAGGAGCCTAATATGTTGCTCACACTTCTATGAAGACAGTTTGTAAAATATTTTATATGGTTGATGCCTTTAAGGGATATTTTCATCAATTTTATACTCTTCTCTTATCCATTTGAAGAAGAATATACAAAAGGATGCATATCAAGAAAGAAGTAAAACTTGGGAGATAATTAATATTTTTAGAAGTGAAAAATCATGATATCACACATGACATAGAGAGGGTGAATATCAAAAGTAATTTTGGAGGAGAGCAAGAGTCAGTAATAGTAACAGAATATAACTAACAATGTCTCAATAAGAAAAGTGTGACATTAAGGAATTAAAATTGTATTCTTTTTGGAATATTAGTGTAGAAATAGTAAACCGAACTCTATACTTAATTATATATTGTAGGTTCATACGCTTGATCAATAGGAAATATATATTTGCATAATCTCCAATACATAGGTTTGTGAGACAAGTTAAAAAAAACCTTCATTGAGTCTCGAGCTACAAATTGGGTTGAAAATCCTTTTTGTATGACAAAGAGAATGATCTAATGATAAAATATGAAGAAGTAGATGAGGGAATCATCATGTTCCTATTTATGATATGTTGTATGCATTATAAGTGGGAAATTGGGTCATTAGTAAGTGACATCAAAAGATAAAGGAAGGAAATGATGGTGGTTTACTTAATACACAATCTTCTGCTAATGAACTTTGTGTATGACTGTATTAAAAGTTTCTTGACCTTCCTTGAAGTTATTTAAAATTTTCCTAGTAAATGGAGAGACTCCAATAATATCAACATAAGTATGCTTTCCATTTCTCCAATAAAATAATAAAATATTAGATGGTCTATGGACGTGAAGACCAGCATGAGTTGTCCCTAAAAAGACGACTAGATCATCTTTCAAAGCTTTTATCCCTGCATGAGAAATAAGGCCAAGAGGGAATCTCAAACGACATCTTTATGGAACTTAAAGCTTAGGTGGTTGTGATAGTGTATCGTGTGATCCCCAAAAGAATCAAGATATGCAGAATGACAAAGGGGGCAATGCTCATTTCTAGGATATAGAGGGATCATCAATGGGTAACATAAAATGACATGGTACTCAATTTTTGTCATCGATAATGCAAGATCATCAATAGGAATAGAAAGAATAAAGTTGTGTGCATGATTAGCCTATAAGGAATCCAAAAAGGCCACTTGTATTTTAGACAACTTTAAATCCTTGAACCGATGGAATACCATGTTGTAGTAGGCATCTACCAAAAGATACCTTGCCTTGGGGGTGGTAGAATTAGTACATGACAACTTGGACTAGCAGAAGGATAGTAGAATCTTACAGATGGAAGCATAAGTAGTGTCAAAAATGTCACTAACTAGAATAGAACAAACCTCATGAAGAATATGATCTTGAAGAACTTTGGTGTGAACCCATGAAGAAACATATGCATAGCTTCCCACATCATTGGAAGTTGTAATATCCAACCTCTAAGATGCATAGGAAGTGTGTAAAGATTCCATAGTTGATCACCAAAACCCTTACCTTTACCAACAACAATGTCTGAAAGGAAACGACTATGTCCACAATCGAAGTGTTCCAAGGTGGAAGGAAAAAATCTAGGTTGTTCTGTTTGGAGAGAAAATAATAACTTTGCCATTTTAACACATACCTAAGTAGGAGAAGTTCACTTTGTGGATCGTTAAGTGTGGCAAAGAACTCTATCATAGCTAGAGATTTGACCATACACTTTCTGAATAAATCCAAAGCAAAACCATAATCAATGGAAAATTGGGCCACAAAAAAACTTCGCACCCGGCATAGGTGAGAAATGTTAGGAGGAAATAAGTCATAATTTGGAGCTCTTGTAGGGTTGATAGAAGGCCAAAAGATTTTATTTTTTGTGTATATTGAGATGAAATCTAAAATCTAGTCATAATTCTCACAAGAGAGATAAAGCCTTAGATACTTCAACAATGTGACTGATGACAATGCCATCATCTAGGTAGAAAGATAATAGGTCAAGGTTGCCTTCCTACTTTAACTGTAAAATCAAGGGGTGAAGAGCCAATGAGAAAAGAAGTGGCCCAAGTGGGTCACCTTGTTGGACCCCAATAGAGGAGAAAATAGACTCCCCTTGATCCAAGTAAAGATGAGCATGAAAAGAATAGAAGAATTCAACCTAGCTGGAAATTTCTAGATAGTGAAGATGAGCCTCATGAAATAATGTTGGATATTTCAATCATATTTAAGAAATTCGAGAACTCATCAAGAGACAATGTGTATGTAGAAACATGTTTATTTTCATGGACAAGGCATGTCACGACATGCAAAAGGGCTTCAACACCCCTATAAATACCAACACCAAATCGGTGGTCCTAATGGTGAGATACAATGTCTTGTATTAATCCCTTTACTGATATTTTAGAAATAAGATGATGTCAAATGGTCTCAACTGTGATGGGATGAATGCCATTGTCAAGAATAAGAAATGGTGTCACGGGAGAACTAGCAATATAAGGCACCATCGAGAGAGGGCAACATTCAACAAACTAAAGATTTACAACATCATATACAACATCCAAGAACAAGTCCTTCACTATAGTAGCCACACCCTGCAAGGCATCGAGAAGATGTTGCACATGAAGTCCATCACATGCACAACATGTGCCTTCATGAAATAATAAGATACCTTCTTTGACCATACTACAAGAACCAATGATTGTAGAAGAAGATAGTTCTAAGGCTAGTAATACCATTGGAGTTGGGAGTTAAGGATGATCAGACTCCATATCCAACTGAGTGGTAGTATTATATGGTGCAACACCACTAAAAGAGAGAATCTAAATAGAAGTAGCAAATTGACTATCTTTGATCTTTGACTTGGCAAGGAAAACATTTGGATCTGAGGTCTGAAAATGATTGATAGGTTGTTGGTGTTGTAAAATATGAACAAGAAGTTGTTGAATGCCATATGGGTCTGAGTTCCAAGTCTTCAAAGCTTTAATAATCATTCATTGATGCAAAAAAGTATGTTTCCAAGAAGAGCGTTCATTAGCAGATGTGGAGTAAAATGAAAAGGAAAACAGAGGAAGCAACAACATACATATCCAAGCAACAACATAGGAAACAATCCAATATTTTTTTTGGATGATGTGGGAACCACCCCCGAGGAAGTGCCACGATTGTGACCCCCTGGAGGTGTAAATCCACAGCTTTCCCCAACTACCCGCACATCAGGGTCAGCAAGGTAAACTCACACATAGGTGGAGGTGCGTGACGGGACCAAGGATCGCTAAAGCTGTACAATTGAGGATTTGAACTTGGGTCCCTATTTTGGGGAGCTCAGGCCTTCTCCACTGAGCTACAACCCCCTCTGCAATAATACAATATTAAATAAATAAAATTGATATATAAATTTCATAATGATACAAATTTTCTCTCTCAGATGTGTCACCTTCTACATGAAGGAAAATTTAGGCAACTGAAAAGGAAATGGAAGAAAAAACTTAAATCATGATTCCCCTTAATAGCAATATCACATCAACAATTATGTATCTAGGAAGGAAAATAATAAGAGTTATACTAGTACTGGAGCAAGTCCAATGACAACTCTTGATGTATTACCTACTTCTTCTCCAAGAATCAATGCACTTCTTCTTTAGCAACACTCAACCATTCGTCAGTAAAAGCCTCCTGGTCTAGTACCATAGATGATAGTTGAATATGTCTTCATAGTGGGAAATATATACTCACCTCTAGAGTAATCCATGTGGACCATCGGGAACTCCACATTGCGTTACTAGCACCGAAGGGATGGAGTTGTCTCTTTTTAATGTTAACCTTCTAGAGCTGATTCACTCTCCCACAATTGTCTCACTGTTGCTATCACTCCCTTTATCGGGTAGGAATTTCGTGAGGCCCTCTATTGGTTACTACAACTAGAGATGAAAACAACTGTCAGAGCAAATGTCATGACTAAGAAGCCCCCAGTACCCCTCTGTTTATAGGAATGTCTAGGTTTAGGGTTCCTAGTCTATGTGGGAGTCGAAGGGTACGCATTCACATATTTTCTATAACATGCACATGGTAAACTAGTCATTTTGCATAGCCAACCAACCAGTTCGTGTGTGAAATAGTCATTTCATGCAGTTTCTAGTTCTGCATCACATTGGCATTCATTGCATGATTAATGCAGAATATGACGTCAGTACTAGTCCTTGATCAAATTGAATTGATCATTGAAGTGGTGGTTCATTGCATGAACCGATCGGTTGCGACATGTGAACCGGTTGGTTCATTATTTGAACCTATCATTTTACACCTTGATTTAGCCTTTGAATAGCCAATGTTGATTCCAATTGACATGACACTCCTACCAATCGATTCACACTTGAACCGATCAGTTCAGAGTCCATTCAGTCAACCTTGAACCTCAATATTTTAATTGAATACCTAAATACTTTGAGTAATTAAATTAAACATCATTCATGAATATACTCCTATCCCAAGTGTATCCACTGTGTGACCCTATAGGTCTAGAATTATGTTGGCAGCGAATGTTTATAACCAATTATGACATCACAAGTAAAGAATGGTGTCTTGAATCACATCATTAATACCCAAGTAATTCAGAGAGTTGGAGAATAACTTAAACCTACAATTTGTGATCAGTGCTATCGTGATATTATAGTTCCTTTTTTTATGATATTCGGATTGAATTCAAGGCTCCCAACATTCAATCCATGTTCCTTGAACTAGAGCAGATCATCTGAGATGCATGTTAGTTCACATATCACATATTGAATCGCATGAGTATGGATGTATATTTATTAGTCTTGCTTATCAAGTGGTCTGGATATCTATCTCCGGTAGGAGGGACAAATTCCATCCACATCACTCACATTCAATCCCCATGTGTCAAAATGCACTCGAGGATCACCTTTATGGAAACACTTATTCAAGATCACAGTGGATGATGTCAAAGTACATGAATGATGTGATAAATGTAGTGACTTCAGGTCTAAGAACCACAATCACCACTATCAATATGAGATCTAATTCTGACTATCATTCCATGGTCTCCATGTATCACTGTCATGGTGTTTCTGTCTGATACTCTGTTCTCTAACATGTACCTATGTTCTTGACTTGATATCACATATCAAAACTAATTAGTTTTTGTCATCAATCAGCACACACTCTAGTCTTATGTATTATTGTTGTGTATTTTGCTTCCACAATAATATCTGACTAGGGACATAACAAGAATGTATGTACCCTTAACATTTGTATGATCTCATTTTTCAAATCACACACTACAAGACATACGCCATCGAGTAACATCATTCTTTAGAAATCTACTATTTATGTGTCATCATGTCTTGAGTCAAACAAACATAAAGTATGGAATTACTTTTATTATTATCAAATCATGTATCTAGTTCCACACTCCAATTATCATATGATTCGTTCTCTTGGACAACATACCAACAAACTCCTTCTTGCATTTAGAACCAATCATCCATGAATCTTATTCCAAGTGATCTTAACATGTCCATCATGGTTTTTCTATGTTGGTGCTTTTATAGTGGGTTCGAAACATTTGCTTCAAGTCTGTAACGCCTGGGCCCACTGCCCAAGGCTCTAGTAGAGTTTCAGGAATGACGACTGGCCCCACAGGCCACCACTAGCCTTAACTGCATGCTTTTGTCCACTCACGTGCAAGCCAGGATCAACTTCTCGACTGGTCACCCAACCTAGTACTACTCTCCAAGTTGAGCACGCTTAACTATGGAGTTCTTTAGAGATGGGCTCCCGGAAAAGGATGTGCACCTTGGTGATATGGGTTGTCTAATCATTCCTTTTAAGATCAACTTATCCAAGGCCTCAAATCCTGGGATGTTACAATCTCCCCCACTTAGACTCTTGACGTCCTCGTCAAGGCTCAACTATATGGCCTCATAATCTGACCCCATTTCAGTGCAGACCCACAATGGCCCATGGACCCCCAGCTCCCGATCACGGAATACCAGCGCAAGGGTGGCTATGTCAACTATGGACAACCCTTTCCTACATGCCTGGACCGCACGGCTCAAGACTGGCATGCCATGCCCATGTGGGCCCCACCTACTGGAGGGGTTATGGCTCTGATACCAAATGTTCCGACCTCACCTTTTAGTAACCCCCAATTAAGGAAGACCAAGAGGTTGAAGCCGCACCCATTAATCCTGGATCAAAGGTTCGATATATAACCATAAACAATTATTAAATTCTAACAGACTATACTGAAAATGGTAATAAAATTTTTCTTTGCATATCCTTGAAAAGTTTGGAACAAACTAAACTTCTAACCTCAGCTGAACTATTCTAACTAGTTCCTCCTTGTTCTTTAATTCTTGAATTCATAAGGTGTCACTTTACTGTTTGTTCTTTAATTGTAACATCTCAAGATTTGAGGCCTTGGATAAATTGATCTTAAAAGGAATGATTAGACTACACATATCACCAAGGTGCACCTCCTTTTCTGGGAGCCCATCTCTAAAGAACTCCATAGTTAAGCGTGCTCATCTTGGAGTAGTACTAGGATGGGTGACCAGTCGGGAAGTTGATCCTGGCTTGCGCGTGAGTGGACAAAAGCATGCAGTTAAGGCTAGTGGTGGCCTGTGGGGCCAGTCGTCATTCCTGAAACTCTACTAGAACCTTGGGCAGTGGGCCCAGGCATTACATTTGGTATCAGAGCGTAGGTTCCTCATTTAACCATTAATAATTATTAAATTTTACAAACTCCATAGAACCCAAGGGAGTTATTAGAGGATTATCCGAAAGATGGAGGTGTCTAGAAAAGGATCATGATCGGGGGCTGGCAATATTTTCCTCCGCATCGCTTGGCGGAATACGAGGACTCCCGGATCCGTGTGACTACCTGGCCAAAGTCTTAGGGTATGAATCGAAATAAGATACCTCTAGGACTTCTCATCTTTTTCATCCCTTCTCATCACAAAATTATGATAAGGATATAAAGGATTAGGGTTTTCTTTCTTCTCCTCACCCTCTTGAGGTATGGGTAAGGTTAATAAGGTTTAAGGAATCCTCCACTAAATTAATGAAAGGCATGTAAAAAAGATGTCATGGACATAAGCTTAATAGATTAAGCGCAAAATAAATAATAGATACATGCTTAGGTCGTATGACATAAGTTGACATGTCCTCAGAAGAGACATGAGGCTAGACCTTCTTGTCAGGAGGATAAGTTAGTATTGGAGATAGAGATCTCCATTGCAATTAGGGCATAGCTGGCACCTAGGGCACGTCATGGGGCTGACAGTAGGATGAAACCCTCGATAAGGAATCATGAGGGAGCACAAAGGGTTATGGATGATCTTGAACAAACATAAGTTTGAACTTAGGCTTCACCCACGTAGAGCATGTTTTGAGGATGATCCTTCATGAAGAAAGGACCTCTAATGGTGAGGTTGGATGTAGGGTTAGCTCTAGAGAGAGCAGGAAACCCAACAAGAAGGTTGGAAGCCTAAAACCCTGAACAATGGATGATAGTGGTTGCCTCATGATCGATCCCTGAAAGTTGATGATACCTTGGTTGTCTTTAGAGGGACCAAACCTAGAGGAAGGATGAAGCTTCTGGAACCTACGTGCTTATGGTATAGATGTTTACCTTCCGAGGAAGGAAGAAGAGTTCCTTAGACCTAGAAAGGTTTAGTAGCAGGTTATGAGGCCTAGTACCTTGTTGGTTGTCCTTAAGGAGGACCCAACTCTAAATGTTGCTTGAGTTGAAGGATGACAAGGAGTGCATGTCATGCTGGGTTCGTAGTTAAGAGACAGAGCATGCAGTGAACCTAGGGTTCCTAGGCCTAAGAGGGGGAAGTGGTGTACCTAAGGCTCATGATGAGAAGTTGAGTTCCTATAGAGGCTGGCATGGTACTCCTCATGTATAGAGGAAGAGAGAAGCCCCTTAAGTTTAAGGTGTGTTTGATGAACCCCTCACAGCTAGGTTGATGGTAAAGAAAGGTATGATCTTGAGGAAAGAGGACAAGTATGACATAGCATGGTTCAGTAGGTGATCTACTTATGCCTTAATAGCTTGGTAGGGTTAAGTAGGCTCATGTGGATGTAAAGAGCTTTTGTGACCTTGTTGTCAAGAGAGAGTTTTCCTCCCATCCTGGGAGAGGGACCCCTTTGGTAGGGTGTATACCAGTTTTGTTGGTTTAAGGTAACCTAAAAAGGTCTCATAGGATCTCGAGAAGCTAAGTGGAAAAGTACATAGTATGAGAATGAACCTGTAGACCCATAGATATCCATATCTAATTGCATATGAATGTGTTACCATGGAGGTAACCGGTATGGGGCTTGACCAAGGTAGGCAGGTTGCCATGATCCCTATGAAAGGATGAAAGCCAGCCCATGAATGCAGAAAGAGAGATGATGAAGACTTGGGTAAGGTTCTAAGTGAACATGTATCATAATGGAGAATCCTAAGTCTATCTTAGGGTCAGGTAGGGATAAGACCGATGAATGTAGGAGTTGCCTATTTCCCCAGTTGTGCATGACCATAGGGTCGGGAGGTAACAACTATCATTGTCTGAGGGCCATGGGTTAGGAGATTGATCACCTTCATGAACTCATGGGACCCAAAGGGCAGATGAGTAGGGCACTCTCTTGATGCATGAGGGAAGAGGGATGACCCCAAAAGTGTCGGCACCCTATAGACCTAGAAGAGATGACCAAGGATTGTGAGGTGACCCAAATAGATTTGAAACTAGTTTTCCATGGAGGTAACCTTGATAACATGATCTCTGTGATGTAGAGACATATGTGGCACGTTTCAACTTAGATGTAAAAGTGTATTGGCAAGGTGGGATGTACCATCTCTACTCTTGGAACATGAAGAACTCTGTATTTGGACTGCAGCCAAATGCTTATTTCCTCTTGTTATGGGGGTGAGAGATAGGACATTAGACATGCCATACACCAAAGATAAGAGATGATGTAGGTTGGAACGTTGCCACGAGAAATGGGGATAGAGAAGATAACCTACCCTGGTAAAGTGAATGATACATGGATGGTTTGTAAACACTAAGAGTAATGAGGTAGTCCCCTTATGAGGATTATTCTAGCATGAGATAAGTGGAGCTTACAAGTTATACCAGGTTGAGTTTGGTCACCATGATGATGAAATGGAGATAGACATGGAGTTTGAGGTAATATGATAAGTGAAATAGATGGAAGTGTATGTCTTCAATGTTACCTAATACCTAAGGATGTGAGGTGGTAATGGATGCTCTGGTTGAGATACATCTGACTTGTTTGACTAGAAGCTAGAAGAGGTTGTTTGTCGAACCCTAAGTTTGAAAAGGAGAGGTGTTTGGATAACAACCAGATGTAATAAGATGCGTTGAAAAGTTAAGGGTTGTTTGGTTACCCAGCCTAGTCCTTGATACAATGAAAGGATGGTGGTAGAACCTAAAGTGCACTTCTTTGGAAAAGAAGGTGATGAAACCCTGACTAGAGTGGTTTAGGGTTTCGGAGGAATCGATCTTGAAAAAATCATGACATACAGGAAATCATGATTGAAGATCACCATACACCATGGAAAATGGCAATAGCACTTTGGATGCTTAAGATAAGGTTGCATGTGGTTTATGCCCATGCAAGCCAGGAGGTAAAGGACGAACCCCAGTAACCCAGTGTATCGATATATAGAACGAAAGAGTCCCTGAGAGGGACTGGGAGCTCAACACTATGGATGTTGTGATAGGTTCTCCATGGGCCAAGGAAGGTCGAGATACAATATGGTTTATGGTAGGTCGCCTTACCTAGATAACATGAGAAAGAAAGAGTTCTGTTAAGGCACAGATCTAGTTGAACTACCCATGAGAGAGATGGTTCAACTACACCAAGAAGCGAGTTCAAAGGTACTTGAGTTTGACCTAAAGGTTTCCTTCCATAAAGTGAAAGTAGGTACATGAAGAACTCGATGTTAGTATAGTTTAACACCCCTAACCATGGTTAGTATGATCCAGACTAAAGGGTCTGATGAGGGCATGTGTGCTCGTTCAGGGTGATATCTAGAGACAATTCTTGTCCTATGAAAGATGTGACAATGACCACCATAGCCAGTATTGGGTTTTATAAGAAGCTCTGTAAGGGAGGTTGTGTCGGTCACCACTTCAGTAAGGTGATGTTGGTGAGAAGGACCACATGATGGTTAGAAAAGGGCCACATGGTGGTTAGAAAAGGGACCACAATGCGTGTAGATGAAGTCACTTTGATCATGCAAGGGATGAAAGGAGCCTAGAGACGATAAGAGTCGTGAGCAGATGCAAAGTAGACTGACATGCAAGTTACTGTGGGAGAATATGTGACATGAAAATCCAACCCCTCTAAGTTATATCTAAGAGAGCTGAGTCCTCGATGCATGGGTTCTTTTGACATGGTTTGGTGGAGAAGACCATACCCCTCAGGATAAAGTAATATGTGATGAGTTCCATGTGTCAAATTTAGAGCACTATGTGAGGTACCCCGACCATGTGCTGAGCAATGAACCTAGTGAGCCCCAAGGGAGGCTGAAATGGCCTGAGTCACCTGTGCGGTTTATAGACGCCAGGATGAAAGAACTCAGAGAAAAGAATATGTGATGATAAAGGTTCTTTGGAAATTCCATGTGTACGGAAAAGCCACATAGGGGCCAATGGTGGACATGGAAAAGTCTTATCCTGAATTGTTTGTTTTCTTGTTTGAATTTTGAGGACAAAATTCCTATAAGAGGGGAAGGATGTTACGACCCCAATTTTTGGGTTCAATTACTGAGAAATGTAATTTCTCATATTAAAGATAATTGAACAAATAATGATATGATTTGTTTTGAATAAATGGATTCCTTTCACAATAGCCTTGATTGGTTGCTTTGTGGGCTTTATTGTCTATTGGGCCCAATAACAAGGAAATTCAAATAGTAAATGGATAATTGAATTTTCGAGAAAAGAAATATGTAGAAACCTCTAGAAGGCAAATCCAAAGAGGATTTCGTGCCTCTTGGGTTCCTTGGGTACCAAGGAGTCCAAGGTTGCAAAAAGAAAGCAATAAGAAAAGAAAAGATTAATTAAGTATTTCTTTATGAAGAAAAAAATTGGAAAATAATGATAAAATGTGGAAAATGAGTGGAAAAGAGGCATAAATGAGATTTCTTGGGGAAATTTCATATCCATGAGATTTATAATAGTAAAAGGAATGCCAATAAGGAAAATAAAAGAGAAATAAAAAGAAATCCTCAAAAAGAGATGGTTAAACGAGAAATAAACAAGATAATTTGAAATGATGCTTAATGATGCATCTAGAAGGATAATAAGTATCCAATAAAGAGAATTTCGAAATAATAAAGTTTCTTGGGTGTCAAGGAGCCCCAATAAAGGAAAAGGAAGAAAAATACCATAATTATAAAATAAAGAGATAATGGGAATACATAAACCATTAATTATGTAAATTTGATAAAAAGAAGTATTGTTTCAACAAAAGGAAATACAATTTCGTGGTTAATGGATTAAGATGCAAGAACAATGATAATAAGAGAAATGATTCAAAATCCTATTATCAGAGGAGGAAGGAATAATAAAGGAATATGAAAGAGAGAGAGAGACTTGCTCTTTAGTGAAGGAATATAACTCCTATTAGGAGTATGTTTTATTCCTTCATGGGCAAGCATGTTGGGGCATGAATACCCTCCTCTAAAAAAGGGTAGACCTTTTGGACGAGCCCAAGCAGTTTCCTTGCGTCTCTCTCTCCTCTCTGTCTTCTTCTTCATAAAACCCTAACTAAGAGCGTAACTCGACCATGGGCAACTAGGGGGCGGTGGAGTTGTCTTGGTGGAGGCAGGAAGACCTCACGATCACCCCTGACCGATCGGTTTCTGCTCCTTCGACCAAGGCTTTGCGTAGCCACGGCCGGTTTGCTACAGTTGCAGTAGCAACTGTGTGCTTCTCCCGCTTGGGAGAAGGCACTTTGGCAGCATCTAGAAGGAGCCCCGAGGGCGGCGGCGGGCGGAGGAGAGATGGGAGGGTTTTGGTGGCTGTCATCGGACCCAGAGGAGAGGGAGGAACCCCGCCAAGCGCAACTAGGGTGGCTGCAGCTCGCGATCCAGAGGTTGAAGATGACCTATGGGCTTTGGACCGATATGCCCTCCAAAGGCTGAAGACTCGACCCACTTACGCAGGGGCAAAATAGTCAAATCGTTATATTTTCCAATTCTAGCGCTTGCATGGATAAGCGATGTGGCACATCGTGATTGGTCGGGTAAGTGAAATCTTGTTAAAATCATATTTAATGATTCGTAACTCGGATTAAGACAAATCTTATATGAAAATTGATCCTCATAACGAGGGGAATTCAATAAAAATATGTTTAGAAGCTAATTCATCTTGCTATGCGAAAAGTAGTATAAATCATCATCTTTCATGAATTAAAGATTAAGAAACCCTATTTTGATATGATTAATGTGTTTAATAGGGTTTAATGGATTATTAGAGTTGATGTTAACATATTAAATGTAAACAGGTACATTATGTTAAAAAAGGAAGAACTTTGCACATGATTAGTCTAATTTGGTGTTTATATGCTTGAAATTCGAAAAGTGTATAAAGTTATCATATTTACTGGTTTAATTAGTGAAAAACCCTTGGAATTGATGATAGTTGAAGATAGTGATGTTATCTGAATGTTTAGAATGAATATTAACATGTTGATAATAAAAGGATGATAATTATACATAATTGGCTTAAATTAGGGTTTCATATACCTAAGTTTGCATTAATGGGCTTAGAAACCCTAATTTAGGAGGATAAGTCTTTTAATGATTTTAATTGTGCAAATCCATGAATAAGTCAATGTTATGTTGTTATAAATCCAATTTGAGTATAAAAGATCATTAATGTGGATATTTTGGGGTTCCTATTGTAGAAAGTGGAATTAATGATACATTAGGGTTTACTGACATAAACAATGAGAATTGTAGTAATTAGGGTTCCTGAAGAATCGAACTATAATTCATTATTGAGTTGTCAATTCAAAGAAACCTGAACACGATAATTGGTCCTAATGATCTTGACATGAACTAAGATGATAAAGATAGTAGTTTTAGTGTAAAAGAGATATATTGGATTTAATTGACTTTTAATGGTGTCTATGATGTTGAAATTAGGGTTTGTGGACTAAACAAACATTAATAGTAATAAATGCATAATGAAAGCTAAAACCCTAAAGGATGACCTAGAAATCTTAAAGTGGAATCCAAGTAGATCTTGAGGTGGTTTGGAATAAAACAATGATGCTTGGATGTTATGTATTAATTTCAGGATATTGATGATTGCTTGATTGATTGGTCCTGAATATTAAATATTTGGACTTCAAGTTGCTCTGAACAGGTATGTGGTTACTTATGAATAACCGCTTAGTTTCCCGATGGTTTCTCGGACGTTTAACCGCATTGAATGCAACTAAACTGTTTGGATGTTCATATTGTAATTATAAAGTGACTATTACTATCACATAATGTATATGACTATAAACTCAGATCCTGGTTCTCTCTGTGGCATAATAGCTAACCTAGTACATGGCTGCCTATGGGTAGGTCCATCAAGTTAGAGAAAGGCCTAGTACATGGCTACCTATTGGGTAGGTCCATCAGGTCTATGGATGACCTAGTACATGGCTACCTATTGGGTAGGTCCATCAGGTCTATGGTTGACTTAGTACATGGCTACCATTGATGTAGGACCATCAAGTCATAATGAGTTAGATATTGGGCTATCTTCGGATAGTGCCATGCGACTCTATTACCTAAAAGAGAGGTGATATCCATGTCCACTGCAGGGACAACCCAGAGTTCAAGAATATGTATGGATTGAGTTGTATGGTTTAAAATGTAATCTTGATTGTTAAATGATTAATTGAATGATTATATTGTTAACATAGTTGAACATTATCTATTTCCTCCACATACCAGCTTCGGCTGACCGACGTTTTGTTTGTTAGCGTTTTAGGTACAATGAAAAGAACAAACAGTAAAGTGACACCTTGTGAATTCAAGAATTAAAGAACAAGGAGGAACTAGTTAGAATAGTTCAGCTGAGGTTAGAAGTTTAGTTTGTTCCAAACTTTTCAAGGATATGCAAAGAAAAATTTTATTACCATTTTCAGTATAGTCTGTTAGAATTTAATAATTGTTTATGGTTATATGTTGAACCTTTGATCCGGGAATAATGGGTGCGGCTTCAACCTCTTGGTCTTCCTTAATTGGGGGTTACTAAAAGGTGAGGTCGTAACAAAGTCGGTATTTGCAGGTTTCACATCTCCTCACTCTATGACATCTCATATGAGATGGAAGTGTTGTAGTATGGTATCTGAGATTCCCAGTCAATCTAGTATCTCCATTATTGGCATAGTATCTCTACTATGTCATCAATGGTTTGGAACCTCTCATAAGTTCATTCACATGAAATTCTTGATCCATACAAAATCCTTAGTTGTTCTCATAACACCAAAATACTCGGCTTTTATTGTATATTGAAACAATTGTCCCTTACTCAAAACCCTTTCCATCTTACAATTCTCATTTTAAAGTCAAACACTATTTTGATTGTGATCATTTATTTGCCATTTTGGAAACTTAAATAGGTGTAACCCTTTACACCCAACTCTTCCTTATTACCATATTCAAGGAACTAATCCTTCTAGTGCTTCTCAAGTACTTAAGGATGTTATTGTGGTATTCTAGTGACCTTCACTAGCATCTAATAGATACTCTCTCTCATCATGTCCAGTACATACAAGATAGCTAGATATCTTCTCATCATGTCCAATACATACAAGATAACGTGATGAGTACATACATGACAGGTCCAGTTGTAAATGAATGTGGCATCTATTCATGTCTTCATTTTTTTCACAATAACTAGGAAATTAGGCTCCTGAGAGACTAACTCCATGGAATATGGACAAGTTCTCTCACATTGAGTCCAGCATGTTGAACCCCTTTGACATCTTGCAAATGTGTGTACTCTTTCTTAGGTTGAGAATCTTTCCAAATCTATCTCTATAGATCTTAATTCCTATCACATAGGTTGCTTCCGCTAAACCCTTCAAAGAAGATACTTTCCTTGGAAGGATTTAATTTGTAGGATACAAATGTTATTCCCCATCATTATGTGGAATATAAATATGCTCCCAGTAAATCTTTTGCAATCACATATTTCATCTTCATTCTGACTCAAGTCAAACCCTTTGACTATCTTATCAAATAGAAGATTATAGTTCTGAGATGCCTGCTTTAATCCAAAGATTGACCTTTGTAGCCTATAGACTATATTTACAATATTGGACTTATAAAACCTTTAGGTTGTGTCACATACACTTTCTCATAAGTATTCCAGTTGTACAGTGTGGTATTAACATACATATGCCAAATCTCACATCATACTAATTTTCAATTGCAAGCAAGATCTTGATGGATTTAACCATGGTAACTGGTGAAAGACTTCATCCTATTCAATACCTTGAACTTGTTTGAAAATCTTTGCAACCGAATTACCCTTCCATGTTAGCCTTCTTTCAAAGACCCAGATTCACCCTACGGGTTTCACCCTTCAAGTGGATCCATCAAGGTCATACCTTGTTGGTTTACATAGACACCATCTTAGATCCCGTGGACTCAAGCCATTTCTCAAATTTTGGTCCCTCAATAGCTTCTAGGTACATTGTTGACTCATCATATATGACCAACTCACCACCATTTGAAACATAAGGTGTCATAATCTTTCAAGCTCAAGGAATGTTCAACAAGAACTATGAGTCTTGTGTGTTACAAAAGAAACTTGAGATTCCATAAGACTTTGTGATTCTCCTTGTTCCTATTGTACCTCTTTAGGTTCAATGGTTTCTTGTTTGTCTCGAACATTTTGCGTTCTACTTTTCTCCCATTGATTCCTTTGGAATTAAATTCCCCTTCAGGAACAAAACCATATTGATCAAAAAACAACTTTGTTGTTGGACTGGAATAAAGGTAGTATTCAACAAAATAACATTTATGTGATTTGTAGACAAAGCTTTTCCAAAAAAATATTTTATTATATGAGATTTCAATCCTTATCATTATAGAATACATATTGGGACATCTCCCAAGCCATATCTCATATGGTGCCTTCTGAAACATTTTAGATGGTACATTGTTTTAGTGTAAATCATGCACTTAAAAGAAATTGAAAGATCTACAAGATTTTGTTGATAGTGGCACCATGACTAACACGGTGTGATTCCTTCTTTCTGATACACTCTTGTGATACACTATCATTGGGTTTTAGGTGGATTTCATCATGATACATTATCATGAACTCCTACAAGGTGTTCAAACTCTTGGTTTAAAATGTCTCAACATCAATCACATCGAAGTATCTTAATAGTTTTACCAAATTAGTTACGTACTTCATTCATAATCTCCTTTAACACTTCAAGAGATCTTATACTTGTATTTCATTAGACACAAACTTCCATATCTACTGCTAGATCTCGTAAATATGATGAGGTACTTGTAACTACCTTTAGCATTTATTCTAAAACATCTACATACATCACTATGTATGGGCCCTAATAGAACAGTCGCTCTCCCACAACATCTAGTGAAGATGCTTTCATCATATTGATCAATAAATAAGACTCGCATGTCTCTATTTGTTCAACAATCAAAGTAGCCTATACAGTTCTCAATTATGGGCTCTAGATGACAATGTTATAATTATTAATTATTTTAGTCATCGAGTCATTCAGTATATCTATATACACATATATGTCTTTACAATAATAAAGTATATTTTATGAGATAAAGGGAATTTCCATGAAACATACATTCTTATCAATACAAGATACATGATGTTCTCATCAATGGAAGGTGCATAATAGCAATTCACTAATTTTGTTACATACCCATGAATGACAACTTCTAACTGTAGTGGCTGCAACTCTTGCTCCGCACAGTTTCTATCTTACTTCTTCTCAGGTCCTGAAGTAGATATCTCTATCTCCTTTTTCTTGAGATCCCCTATGAAGAGGATAGTTCCTTTCCAATATCTAGACAAGTGACAATGGTGGCACTTTCTTTCCTTATTCATTTAAGTGAAAGGACATATTTCTTTTGCACTTACTCTTCTCCTTATCTTGAGTGCTAAAGAATTGAACTTCATCGTATCCTCATAATTCTTCTTGGCCTTGTCTTTGTCCTTAGACTCACTTCTGCTGATCACCATCACAAATTTGTCCTTCTGCATTTTGACTTTGGCATCAACATGCCAAGACGTTCTGAGAGTGGTTTTGCCAAGTTACTCAAGTAACACCTGATAAATTGGTTTTATGATTCATATAATTATTTGTAGCTTCAAATCATTGGTAAACTCTTGACCTAAAAGAAATCCCAATATCTCCACATGCCCAAATATATTGAGTGCATGTGACTCTCTAGGATCTCCCTCTATTAGTTTACTCTCAAACAACACTTCAGAGACATTACACCATACTTTCTTTACATCATTCTTAAGACGTGTTACCATCTTGAGGATTCCCATGTTTTCATGTTTCTTATCCAACTCATAGTTCGTACAATATAGCATAAGTACTCAAATGTCTATGGCATCATTAGCACGCTTCCACTACGCATCCATTTCAGCCTTAGGCACAACTAGAGTGAGTTCCTTTGGCTCTGGTGTTTTAAGGACATAGATATTTCTCTCATTTATGAGGATGCTTCTCAAAATCCTAAACCAGATCTATAGGTAAATCCCATTTAGTTTTTCCTTCAAGGATGGATCACAATAATAACATGTTGGTGTTTATCATTAGATTCTACAAAGAAAAATTACAACTTTTCAAAATATTTTTTATTTTTTTGATTTGAAAAGTTAACAATATTAATTAGGCCTTTAATTAATTATCTCTCTCACTATTTTATTCAAATTTATAACCCTCATGTATCAATTTGAAAGATTGCAACATACAATCATATAGTGAGCCAAGATAAAAAATAATTGAACTATTATCTGGCCAACGCCAATATCTATAACTAATTATTAAGGTAGGAAACTTTTGGCAGTTGTATCTTATGCTATCCTCAGATATATGGTACGTCTAGCTCCCTGTCATAGTCGATGTACATGTCTCGAGGTGCTTAAAATCACTAAGGACACACAATTAAGCCTGACCTAAAAGCCAACATGATAGAATGCACCCCGCTTGATAGACCCACATAACTACCATCACACTTCCAAGAGATAGATGGTACACCACCCTTGGGGTGCCCATGCTTAGTCGATCAAGCTTTTTATGTGTGTCTCTTGTGGAAAGCATCTTAGGCTTAATATTTATTTAGGGATTTTATAGCTAAATACATATACATATTCAATCACCACATACTTATCGTATGTATCATATACATGTTAACCACAATGAAAACATGCAATATAAAACACATAAGCGATGGTAATGGCCATTCTATTGCAATCCCTTGGATCCACAAGGAATGAGTACCACCTAGGGTCCATATCATATGCAACATGTTGTTGATGAAGATCTATTCTCGAACCAATTTGGGTTGATCAGTTCAACACTTGAACCAGTCAGCTCACCTCCTGGTCGCTCAGTTGGGCTCTTGAAATGGTCTCCTGGTCTTAGGTTCAACTGATGTCTGGACTCCACCAGGCAGTTGGTTGGGTCACCAATTGATCAGTTCATCATCATGTCATATCCTCCTCGGTCCTCCGGTCGATCAGTTTATCTCACAAATCAGTCGGTTCATCTTGTGTAATACATCTTCTCATGACGAAATATAAATTAAAACTATCCTATTTCTTATTACATTGTATAAGGGAAAACCACGAGTTACATTCTAGGAGAAATAGGAAAAAGAGCATGAATTTACATTTGGAAAGGAGAGAAGGCTCGTTATGCTAACTGGGATACAAATAGGAATAAACGACCACAACCATGCACACACAGATCAAGGGTTAATGGTCATAACTATGCTTCTCATCCACCATCAAAACCAACTTTTAGGGTGAAGCATATAAATTGCTTATACAAAACATCATATATATATTTTAGTTTGTGAATCATATGAGGTAATTAATCAGATATGCACATTTACTAGTTTAATATAAGCATCACATGTAATAAATATAAATCTGATCATATCGATTTAAATATTGATACACCCATAACTTGACGTGACTCTAATAACACTGTAAGGAAACTGGGGTGATACAAAATGCACAAGATACAAAAATTTAAGTCAAATTCACCTTAACAACAAGATCGCGTCAACAACAATGTATCTAGGAAGGAAAGTAACAAGAGTTATATCTGGTCCTAGAACAAGTCCAGTGACTACTCTTGATCTAGTATTGTACTCTTTGTCCAAGTAGAAATGCACTTCTTCTTCTTTAGCAACACTCAAATAGTCTTTAGCAATGACCTCCTGGTCTGGCACCACGAATGGCGGTTGAGGGTGTTTTCCTAGTGAGAAAATTATCCTTTCCTCTAGAGTTGTCCACACGGACCACCGAGAACTCCACGTTGTGCTACCAGAGTTGACTAGAAGGAGTTGTTCCTTTTGAACATCAACCTACTAGAGTTGATTAACTCTACACAATTGTCTCTCCCTTGCTATCGCTCCCTTTATCGGGTAGGACTTTCTAGGGCTCTCTATTGGTTATCACAACTAGATAGGAAAACAATTATCAGGGCAATCATGATGTTTGGGAATCCCCCAATACCCCTCTATTAATAGCAAAGGCTAGGGTCAGGGTTCCCATTCTGAGTGGGAGTCAAAGGGGATAGATTCACCAATTTTCTAGAACCTGCACACGGTGAACCGGTTGTTTCGCATAGCCAACCGGTCTGTTTTTGTGCAAACTAATTAGTTCACATTCCAAACTAGTCATTTCGTGCAATTTCCTATTCTGAATCACATTGGTAAAAATGCAGGATTAATGAAAAACATAATGTCTTCACTAATCCTTGATCTAATTGAATTGACTATTGAACCAGTCGGTTGGAACCTATGAACTTGTCGATTCACTATGTGAACTAGTTGTTTCATACCTTGGTTCAGCCTTTAATCAGTCAACGTTGTTTCCAATTCACTCGACACTCCAACCAATCAGTTCAACACTTGAACCAATCAGTTCAGAGTCTAGTTAGTCAACCTTGAACCTCAATAGTTTAATTGAATACCTAAACACTTTTAGTAATTAAATTAAGCATCATTCATGAATACACTCATATTTCAAGTGTGTCCTATGTGTTGTAGGTCCAGAATTATGTTGACAGTGAATGTTCATAACCACTTATGACATCACAAGCAAAAAGCAGTGTCAAGCAACACATAATTGCTATCCAAGTCATTTAGAGAGTTGGAGAACAACTGAAACCTACAATCCATGATCAATGTTTCCATGATCGCATAGTTTCGTTGTCATTGATATCCATATTGAATTTGAGGCATGGAATCATCATCCTGTCAATGTCCAATCGATTTTCCTTGAATAAGAGCAGACCGTCCGAGGTGTAGTCTAGTTCACATAACAATATAGAACCATATGAGTATGGTCGTGTGAAGAAGTGAAACCACCTCTCTACTAAAATTTTGAAAAATAAAACCACCAGTCCAAACACACCCAAAAAGGTATGATGAAGTGGGTATAAAATTTTTGAAATCTTATTAATTGTATTCAAAACAACCAAAGTATAGTAGTTGAATGTAAAACATGACTATTATCAATTTCTCATAAGCTTACAATAGAACATCATAATCTCCCACAAAAGGGTTTACATGTGTGATAAAACATAAGGATCTAGTAGAGGGAAGTCTAAACCATAACAACTTTGTCTCCAATCTTTAACTCCTTAAGCTATGCCCAAATCCTCATGACATATCATCCAAGTCCTTGACCTACGGTTGGAAGCATACCCCAGCAAGAAGAGAAACTATAGAAAATATCAGCAAAGGTTGGTATGTGCATGCTAAAAAGGAAAATTGTGCAATGTTATGAAACAAAGGACAACAAATAAATAGAAGCTTCCCATAGAAAAGGAAAGTACCACTCAAGTGGGTATCAAGAGAATTGATCCACAATAAAAGAGATACTTGCCATAAATAAACATATAAAAGTGGTGCCACATAAGAACATTTGAAATTAGGGAACATAACCCATAATCCATAAACATCATCTTGCATGCATGTGAGATAAACATAGTCGTAGAACAATATAAATAACAAAGGTGGCCAAGCCTCATAAACTTGAAACCTGATAGAGAATGGCACATAAACAAATTCTCAAATATATATATATATATATATATATATATATATATATATATATATATATATATATAGAGTCAGGCTAGAATACACTCGAGTGTACGGATCGTACGAATACACTCAAGTGTGTTTGCATATCAAGATTAGTTTTTGCAAAATGTAAACCGTTGATCTTCACCGTCATACTATAACTAGGCTACATACAAATTTTGAACCCATTTGGATGAGTGTAAGTCACTCATCCAAGGGCAACGTAATCAATGCGCGAAACTAATTTGAAATGCATAATTTTTACGGTCTTCATAACATGAGCTATACATATCCAAATGTGCTCAAATTTTGTGTATGAGTTGTTCACGAGATGTTGAAGAAGATCAATGGATTAGATTTTCAAAAAAAATATTGCATCATGGAAAACTACTTGAGTGTATTCCGCTCCGGATACACTCGAGTGTATTCTAGCCTGACTCATATATATATATATATATATATATATATATATATATATATATATATATATATATATATATATATATAAGTGGGCTAAACCTCATAAATTTGAAAATCAGTTATGAGGCACATAACCTCCATCCCAAAAGCATAAAGGTCACATAACCCAAAACCAATGCAATTATACTACTCCAGTACTACTGAATCACATAACATGTTAAATGTAGAGGCAAGTAGAAAGTATAGTCAGATTATACAAACTAGTCACCACATAAGTGATCAACATATACATCCACCTCATAAGTGGGAAAAAGACATCACATGTCATCATATAGAGTTTTATCATGTACAAATTATAAAATAAGAGTCTAAGAGAATACCCATGATCACAAGATCAGTAACAAGTAGGATATTTCACATGAAGCATAATTTCAAAAGAAAAAGACATGGTGTATAGGCTATTGTCCATAGGACTAAGAGAAAGAAGAAACATAGGCCAATTTCTCAAAAGAATAATTTGGGATGCAAACATACCTTAAACCAGGGTCCCAAAAACCCTCTTCACCAACCTAGTGGTTTCCAAAGCTAACTTTACCTAATTACAAATATTCACATGTATTAGTGTTTGTCATATGCATTAATGTAAACCAAACCCTAAACTAGGACTTTTCACACAAAACTATGATTTATATTCTAAAATCATAACCACTTCTCTAGTTAGGTTGTTCTGATTAAGAAAACATTTAATATTTCATATTTTGGAGTTATGAAGTTTTATGTGTATTTTTGGTGATTTTTATGATTAAATTCATTTTTTAGAAAACCCCATGTGACAAAACACAAAACCAAGCCTCGAGAGTAATTTTAATAGAAAGAACACATTTTAAGATTCCAAAACATATTTTAATTTAATTTTTGGACAAGGGAATGAAATGTTATGAATTTTATAAAATTGGCCAGTCAAAAAAAGACATGTCAGCAAACTGAGCGAGAGAGAGGGAGAAAGAGAGTGGGGCCCAACTGACTTGGACCAATTAGTGGTGGCCTCATTAGTAGGTCCAAGGCATAGTTTGACTCATCTAAACATAGAAATATGGGCCCCAAAAGACCAACGTATCCCTACGAGAAACAAAAGAGAGAGAAGAGAAAATAAGGGCAAAATTGGAAAATCAAGCGGAGGAATCATCCCCTTCTTTCCACCCTGCCATGGATGTGTGAAGCAGCATGACTGGACCTCATACAAATTGGGGAAATCTCATCAGTCCACGGTCAGCTCAAAACAAATCATTGTAAATGAAGAGAAGATCTCCCATAACCCCACCTTTGAGCCAATTGTGGATGGAGAGATCAACTTTGACGTCGGCGTGGAGGTCTGCGGCCAACCAAAAGATGACTGGTGGCAGTGAATCAAGGCAAGATGAGCAAAATTGGAAGAGGAGGAGCACCTATTAGTGTCTTTTGATGCCATTGACACCCATATATATTGGTAAGGCACCAAGAACCAACCCCTGCGTTCTCATGGCAACGAGGGAGTTAGCATGGGTTTTGGGGGTTTTTGAAATATGGAGATTTAGGAGAAAATATAGGGATCAACAGGTGTGGAATCCTCTCCCAGATTTGATGCATAAAAAATCATCTAAAATGGATCACAGACTAGGGAGACATGGAGTATTAAAAAATGGGAGTATTGTCCGCCTGAGACAAGACTCCGACTGACGAGTCTGTATCCATTGGATCCTCATCCAAGGTTCAGATTTCAAAGAAAAATTGGGAAACATTGTGAACGGAGAACCATACTCAAAGCAGAGATATAAATTTGTGACATTTAATCAAATCAAAAACCATATCAAATCAGAATCCAAATAAAGTGTAAAACTCAATTATTTAGTATTTTCTCTCTCTTCATTTGAGGGAGCAAACGTATCCCAAATTTGGTGAAATTTGACTCCCAACCTAACTTGAATATGAGGAATTAGAATATGAAATTATATTTGCCATTTGAGAACTTTTGATGAGTTAAATAAATTAAATCGTATTTTCTCTTTCGTCATGCATTAATGACTTTAAGATTCTCCAAATTTTATGAAACTTAACACACAAGACATATCTAATGTATTGGATGCAAACTTTGTTGGTATGTATGCCCTGAGAGCCAATCATGGGATGATTGGTGGGATACATTAAGATTGATTTGATAAACATCAAAGGCAAACTTCCAATTCTTTCTGGTTCAGTCATAACAGATAGTGATAGAACATATTGAATGTATGGAGAATGATAGTACTCAATGACGTATGCTTTTAGGTTGAGGACCTGAACGATGAGATCATACGGATGCTAAGAGTTTGTACATTCTTGTTATGTCCCTAGATGGATGTCATTGTGGAAGGTAGATAGACAACAATGACACACAAGACTAGATTGTGGTGTTGGTTGATGACAGAATCTCATTAGTGATGATATATAGATATCAAACCAAACACATAGGTACTTGTTAAAGAACAAGTGTACCAGACAGACCCACCATGAGTTTGACACATGGAACCATGACATGGTAGTCACAGTCAGTACTCACAGTGATGGTGGTGAGTGTGATTCTTTGACCTGAAATCACTACACTCAACACATGTCGTTGGGTACACTTTGACATCATCAAACACAGTCCTGAAACATGGGTTGTTATAAAGGTGATGATTGGGTGGCTTTGACACATGGGGCTTTTGAGGGGTGAGTGATAGATATGGGATTTGTCCCTCCTGAGGGAGTTTGATATCCATGGCCACTTGATGAGTAGGATTGATATAGGCGTGCACACATGTGTGAATCAGTATGTGATACTGATGTCATAACATATCTCTTCCAATCTACTTTGAGATCAAGAAAGTGAATGAACGTTGATAGGATGACTGTTCAATGCCTCGAGTTCATTCGGGATATCATTGACAAAGGAATTATATATTCACTGTAACATCATTCATGGATTGTAGGATTGAAAGTTGTTCTCCAACTTTCTATTTCACTTGGGTAGAACTGATGTGTGACAAGGCACCGCTCTTTGCTTGTGAAGTCATAAGTGTTATGGACTTTCACTACCAACGTGAAATGGACCTGCAGGGTCACACACATAGGATTTAACCTGGAAGAGGAGTTTTGTCCACAAACAATGTTTAGATTGATTACTAAAGGAGTTTAGTAGTTCAATTAAACACTAATTAATTGATAGCTCAATGTCATAATGTTCAAGGTGTTCGACATATTGATTGGAGTATTGAATTGATTGAAACTGCAATTGACTAATTCTATACAATCTGCATTCCCAACCGATCGGCTCATGTGATGAACCAATCGGCTGAGCTTGGTGAACCGATCGGCTCAGGTGGTGAGTCGATCGGCTCATGGACATGGTGAAACAATCTCTTCAAATGTTGAAACCATCGGTTCAACGGTCAAACCGAGCAAGTTGGGAAAGTAGGATTGGTGAGAAATTTCTTTTCATTTCAGTTGCCCAATTTGATTGGAACAAGGATTGGTATTTGGTACCAATTAGAAACAAAAGATGGAAAGTCAATCAGGAACTGACCAGGACCACGAACCGACCGGTTCAGAAGTGAACTGACCGTTTCATGGGTCCCAACCGATCGGTTGAGGTGTCAACCGACCGTCTCAGGTCCCCAACCGACCATTTCAGAAATGAAACGATCGGTTCAGGTTGCGCAGTTGGTTGTTTTTGTGGAAAATCTTAAACCCTTCTACTCCTGCTTTAGTCCCCTATTGCCCGAGATAGAGAACCATGTCCCATGACCCTCCTATATATAGGGGTATTGGGGGCTTCTCAAAGAACAACTCAGTGTAACCAGTTGCTCTGTAAAGTTGTCGTTCTCTCTGGTTTTGGTAACCAAGAGAGCCTGAGCAAGTGCTACCCGATAAGGGAGGCACAGCAAGGGAAAGACAACTTCAGAAAGTGACTGGTGGCAGAAGAGTGTGTCAGTGACTAGTACACTGATAGGAGGGTGTGACTCCTTCCAATTCCTTGTGATACAAGGAGATTGGAGTTCCAGGTGGTCTGTGTGGACTACTTCAGAGGTGCGAGATTTCTACTGCTCAGAGGATAGCTGTCAATCCCGACAGTCCTGGTGAGACCAGGAGTCGTCAGTCCTGGTGCGACTAGGAGCTGCACATACACCGTCCAAGACCGGAGGTGAAGACCGCACAAGCCGCGAGGTATTGTCGCCGAGCAAGCCTCGGGACAAGGTATGATTCCCAAACCATCCTTCCAATTGTATAGACGTTGACGCGTTTCCTTGTTCTGGGTTTGGGGAGGAGAAATAAATTTTGTTTCCGCTTCCTTCTCTGCCTCCCCTAAAACCCAACAGTGGTATCAGAGCTACGTCAACTGTTGTATACTTTAGGATTATCGATATGATCGATTTTAGTTTGTCGCATTTATTTATTGCATACGATGCGAATAAAATTGGCATTATGCATGTCCAATCCTAAATCCACAAATACCAATTTACATATATGATATGTATTATGAATGCACTCGATACGCGTCACCCTTAAACGAGTTTTGTGGTAGATGTATATCGTGGTTATGGCCAATAAACCCTATATGTGTATGGTTGTATGTGGTTGCTTGCATCTCGGTCTGCGCACCGATCTTCCTTCTCCTATTCCTAATGTAACTCAAAATAATTTGAGATTTCTTTCCTACCTTTGCTCCCCTCTAATGTAACTTGAGGTTTCTCTTTTTACAATGTAAAATAGGATAGAATTTTATTTCATGTTATGTCAAAGAACGGAGGACATCCTGACGACAGCTGAGACGATCGGTTCAAGGCGTGAACCGATCAGTTGACGTTCGAGACGATCAGTTCAAGGAGTGATCTGATCGGTTGGTGACCGGTTTGAGGAGCGAGATGAGCGGGTGGCGGCCATGATGAGTTGCATGATGACCAGGTGAACCGATCGGTTGGAGGAGCCAACCGATCGGCTGGTGGCACCCAACCGACCAGTCTGATGGCGAGTCGATCATTCATGTGATGAGTTGATCAAACCCAGAAAGGCAAAGCACAGAGTTCATCTTGTACAGGTTGCATGTGATGTAGACCTAGATGACCGTGATTCCTCTTGGCTCGAGGAATCACATTAGGATGGCCATAATCATCGCTTTTATCATTTTGCATGTTTTCTGTGGGATATAGCATGTATATGATACATACTATGTATTGTGGTGATTGGATATGTATATGGATATAAAACCAAATCCCTCATTAAATATTAAGTTTTAGATGCCTTCCAAATGTGACACACGTGAAAATCTTGATCGACCAAGTGTGGGCACGCCCTAGCGTGGTGCACCGTCTATCTCGTGGAAGCGTGAAGGATGGATATGTGGGTCTGCCCTAGAAGGGTGCATATTCATCGTGTTTGCTTTGGGTCGGACTTAACAAGGTGATCTAGATGGGATCTAGTACCTTGAGGCTTGGAGGTGATCATGGCAAGGAGTTGCATATGACATTTTATCAAGAGTTGCATATGATACAATTGGCAAGAGTTGCCTACCTGAGAGATATAAGTTGTGGGTGACAGCCCTAGCTGGTCCATGACTTAGAGGATTTCAGGATCTTGCCCACTAGAAGGTTTTACGCTGCAATCTTCCGCATTGATGGTGAGGGATATCAATTTGAACTAAAATAGTAGGAGCGATAATTAATTAAAGGCCTAATTATATCGTCAACTTTTCAAATCAATCAAATAAGTCAAAAATGAGTTTTTGGACTAAAACTGCATATTTCCTTTTGTAGTACAAATGACAACAAACAACAATCACTTTTCCTTTCGATCGGTCCTTGAAAAGAACAAGTTAAATGGGAATAATTTCCACGATTGGTTAGGACGTTGAGAAGCGTTCTAAATCAAAGAGAGAAAGCTCTAAGTCCTAGTTATACCAGAACTAGATGAACTCGATCCCACCACATCAACGGCTAAAAGTATGTTTATGGAAGTATACCGAGGATGACATTGATGAGGAGTGCTTGATGTTGTGTTCTCTGAACTATGAGTTGCAGAGACAACATGAGACATATAATGTCTCCAAGATATTGTCCTAGTATGTCATGAGAGAAGGAGATCTAGTAAGGTATTCACACACTCAATATGATTGGGTAGGTGAAAACACCTGACTGAGAAGGATTCCCTCTGAGCCAAGAGTTGGATATTGGTATGATACTGCAAATGTTGCGAGAATCATACAGTTCATGATAAACTACAACATGAACAACTTTGACAAGTGTTGACAAAGTTGTTGGACATGTTGAGGCAAATATGAAGAAAGACTAACCCTATTCTTTGATGAGATCAATGAAAGGTAAGTCTTAAGCGCAAGGGCAAGGGCAAAGCAAAGAAGTGTTCTGATGCTAGCCAGCAGCCCAAGCCGTCTTCAACCTCAAGGCACATGGGGAAAGGGTGTATGAGGGAATTGCCCTCTATATCTAGAAGAACAACATAAGATGAAGGAGGGGATGGAGATCTCCACCTAAGGTATCATGAAATGAACCGCTTCTTTATCTGAGGTATATGATACCAAGATATGGATATGTCATATATGATATGCAATATCCACAAAGAAGTGATGGCCTTTGTGAAAGGACCAAGAAAGGAGTACCCATCATTGGAGCAAGTGTTGCTGCCATAGATAGGAGTACTTCTCAGTTTATTTCAGACTAAAGGGCACGAAATAGAGTTGAGAACTGCTATTTCATATTTGCCAATAGATAGAAACACTTTATTTTTGCATATTGTATGACAATGATGGCAATTAATAAAGTTGATGTTTCAATTTATAAAGATATGATCTTTGTGGCAATGCCTTGTTTATCTTGTGGTATTTGATATGCATAAGATAAAATGATACCTAAAAGTTATAGATAACTCAAACAATCAAATTAGCATCAATCATGAGAAATTCATTTCTAGTGTCCATGTGATGGATAAATATAGACTCTTTTGGTTAGAGAACCAGTAAGAGACATGAATATCTTGAACATGATTAATCAATCTTCACTAATGGTAGTGGGAGAATGATTATCCTATTAGGTATGATACATGTGATGTATTTACATACCTATTGGAACAAATGCTAATACTTCAATTGGTGTTTTGAGAAATACCAATATGAATATCGTGAAGTGTTCAAGATTATCATAGATGAAGTGCAAATTTGGTAAAGTGTTAATTCTTGATGTGATCAATGAATGAAATACTTGGACCAAATGTTTGAGATCCTTATGAGTGATTATGGTAGTGTATCATAGTTAACTCATGATTAAGGCATGGTGATGTCTAAATCAAGAAGGAATCATACTCTAAGGAGTTAGAGAATGATTATCAAATAACTGAATTCTTCTTAATAAAAGAATACCCCACACTAATAAAGGACATTAAGAATCACAAGGAGTTGTAAGTTCTTATATCCTTGACAGATACACCTCATTTATATATGTGATGAGTTGTTCATGTGATGAGTCAACTATCTAGATGAATATGAGGAACCAAATTTTGAGTTATGGTTTATGACCATTACATCATAATGACTTCCATGTGAACCATAAGGTATGACCTTGATGGTAGCACCCATTGGAATAAAATCCATAAGTGCAAATGAATCTTAAGTGTTAAGACACATGGATAACATTTTCAGAAGGATGATGCTTGTTGATTGCAACTTAATGACTAAGACATTTGTCATATGGATACTAAAACCGCATTCCTATGAGGAATAAAACAAGGATGTGTACGTGACACAACCTATAAGGTTTATGAATGCACTGATGCAAATGAAGTCTATAAGTTACAATGGACTAATCAATGTGATTGATTGAGTACAAGAAACTCAGAATTGGATCTTTACTTTGATGATATAGTCAAAGGGTTTGACTGATATGTCAAAGATAAAGAAGGGATCTGTGATTTAGTGAGAGCGTGTTCACATTCCACATGTTGATGTGAAATGGAAATGTTCTAGAATGGAAATCCAAAAGTGGAAATTATCTTTAAGGAAGATAGAGATGTTTGCTATGTGATAGGAATAGAGATCTATAGAGATAGTTCTCAAAAACCTCTTGACCTAAAAGAGGAGAAAACATACATTGGCAATATGTACTGAAGGGTTCAGTATGCACAGATTCAGTGGGAAAAAACTTGTCCATGTTACTTGGAGTTAGTATCCCAAGGCCAAGTGTCCAATTCTTATGAAGAATGGAAACACTAAGAATAGATATGGATCTATCATGTATGTAATCATCCCATTATCTTGCATGTATCGACATGGCAAGAATAAAAATGCATTCATCATCTTATATATAGGACATGGCAATATGATGTGCTCATCCTGATAACTCGTATGTGAGACATGATGAGTGGATGTCTGTCTACTTCCAGTAAGGGTTACTGGAATACCATGAGAACTTGATAAGTACTTGAGAAGTACTAGTTCTATGGAGATAAGGAAGAGTTCAATGTAAAGAGTTACATTGATGCAAACTTCCGAAAGGATAGAAAATAAATCACAAAATATATATAGGATATATAAAAGTGAAAGTTTGTTGATAATTGGAAGTGTTCCAATAAAACCATTTAAAAGGAAATGCCGAGTATATATGTGTTAGAGAACAACAGTGGATACTATATGGATCTGAAAGTTCATGAGATGAACTTATAGATATTCTGCTCATTGATGACAAGTATGGAATACTTGATCATGCAATGTGGCTAAAGGTTAGCAAAGGAATACTAGATCACATATTACGACAACTCCATCTCATACGTGTGACGTACAACAAAGAGATGTGAGACATGCAATTTATGCTGACTTTGGCAAGGTGTTTCCATAACTCACGATGTTCGCACTACATCACAGTACCATGTGGGACATGTTTAAAGATCACTATGAATATGATTCAAGGGTGATTGGCTCGTAGTGCAAGTGGGAGTCTGTTGGTATGTATGCCCTGAGAGCCAATCAACTGATGATTGGTGGGATACATTAAGATTGATTTGATAAACATCAAAGGCAAGCTTCCAATTCTTTCTAGTTCAGTCATAAGAGATAGTGATATAATAGATTGAATGTCTAGAGAATGACAATACTCAATGACGTATTCTTTTAGGTTGAGGACCTGAACGATGAGATCATACGGATGCTAAGAGTTTGTACATTCTTGTTATGTCCCTAGTCGGATGTCATTATGGAAGGTAGATAGACAACAATGACACACAAGACTAGATTGTGTTGTTGGTTGATGAAAGAATCTAATTAGTCATGATATAGAGATATCAAACCAAAGACATAGGTACTTGTTAGAGAACAAGTGTACCGGACAGACCCACTGTGACTTTGACACATGGAACCATGACATGGTAGTCACAGTCAGTACTCACAGTGATGGTGGTGAGTGTGATTCTTTGACCTGAAATCACTACACTCAACACATGTCGTTGGGCACACTTTGACATCATCAAACACAGTCCTAAAACATGGGTTGTTATAAAGGTGATGATTGGGTGTCTTTGACACATGGGGCTTTTGAGGGGTGAGTGATAGATATGGGATTTTTCCCTCCTGAGGGAGTTTGATATCCATGGCCACTTGATGAGTAGGATTGATATAGGCGTGCACACATGTGTGAATCAGTATGTGATACTGATGTCATAACATATCTCTTCCAATCTACTCTGAGATCAAGAAAGTGAATGAACGTTGACAGGATGACTGTTCAATGCCTCGAGTTCATTCGGGATATCAGTGACAAAGGAATTATACATTCACTGTAACATCATTCACGGATTGTAGGATTGAAAGTTGTTCTCCAACTTTCTATTTCACTTGGGTAGAACTGATGTGTGACTAAGCACCGCTCTTTGCTTGTGAAGTCATAAGTGTTATGGACTTTCACTGCCAACGTGAAATGGACCTGCAGGGTCACACACATAGGATTTAACCTAGAAGAGGAGTTTTGTCCACAAACAATGTTTAGATTGATTACTAAAGGAGTTTAGTAGTTCAATTAAACACTCAATTAATTGATAGCTCAATGTCATAATGTTCAAGGTGTTGGACATATTGATTGGAGTATCGGATTGATTGAAACTGCAATTGACTGATTATGCACAATCTGCATTCCCAACCGATCGTCTCATGTGATGAACCGATCGGCTAAGCATGGTGAACCGATCGGCTCAGGTGGTGAGTCGATCGGCTCATGGACATGGTGAAAAAATCGCTTCAAATGTTGAAACAGTCGGTTCAACGGTCAAACCGAGCAAGTTGGGAAAGTAGGATTGGTGAGAAATTTCTTTTCATTTCACTTGCCCAATTTGATTGGAACAAGGATTGGTATTTGGTACCAATTAGAAAAAAAAGATGGAAAGTCAATCGGGAACTGACCAGGACCACGAACTGACCAGTTTAGAAGTGAAATGACCATTTCATGGGTCCCAACCGACCTGCTCAGGTCCCCAATCGACCGTTTCAGAAATGAAACGATCGGTTCAGGTTGCACAGTTGGTTGTTTTTGTGGAAAATCTCAAACCCTTCTACTCCTGCTTTAGTCCCATATTGCCCAGGATAGAGAACCCTATTCCATGACCCTCCTATATGTAGGGGTATTGGGGGCTTCTCAAAGAACAACTCAGTGCAACCAGTTGCTCTGTAAAGTTGTCGTTCTCTCTTGTTTTGGTAACCGAGAGAGCCCGAGCAAGTGCTACCCGATAAGGGAGGCACAGTAAGGGAAAGACAACTTCAAAAAGTGACTGGTGGCAGGAGAGTATGTCAGTGACTAGTACACTGACAGGAGGGTATGACTCCTTATAATTCCTTGTGAGACAAGGAGATTGGTGTTCCAGGTGGTCTGTGTGGACTACTTCAGAGGCGGGAGATTTCTGCCACTCGGAGGACAGTTGTCAATCCCGACAGTCCTGATGAGACTAGGAGTTGTCAGTCCCACTGCGACCAGGAGCTGCAAAGACACCATCCAAGACCGGAGGTGAAGACCGTGCAAGCCGCGAGGTATTGTCGCCGAGCAAGCCTCGGGACAAGGTATGATTCCCAAACCATCCTTCCTATTGTATAGACGTTGATGTGTTTCCTTGTTTTGGTTTGGGGAGGAGAAAATTTTTGTTTCCGCTGCCTTCTCTACCTCCCCTAAAACCCAACAAATTTACCATCAATTTTACATATTGGAGTTGTTAGAGAATTTATTTAATATTTTTGAAGGTTTTACACACTTTCTCTCTCCTAATTTCACCTTTTGAGTAAACTTTCTCCAAATTGGATGAAAATTCACCCAAAGGCAATTTTTATTATGTAGATTACAAATCCAAGATTATTTTCCTCTTTTGGAGTCATTTATTATTTTATTTTCTATTTTGAGGAAAACTTAGATCTTTTCATTCCTAAATGAATTAAATAAATTATTATTATGTGAATAATGTGAAACTTGACTCCCAAGGAAATTGAGACCCAAGGAACATGAATTTCAACTTAGATTCCACTTTTGGTGTTTCCTTTAATGAGTTATCACATAGTTAATATTTTGAGCCTATTATCCTCACATTTATCATCATTATTATTTTTATCCATTTAATTATGTTCAAAACTTCAGCTAAAGATTTATGTGTGATTATTAAGCTCAAATTATCATGTATTCTCTATGTGACACTTTTTATGTTACATTATTAGTCTAATTCTAATGTGAGAAAATTAGGTTACATTAGGGTGATTTATTCATGCATTAGCTCATTAGAGTCATACTAAACCTTACATAGATCTATCCTCAACCTTGTTTGGCTAAGTCTAAAAAGATCAAACTTCTAGGGTAAAGTTTGAGATCTAGTATGTTACAACACTCCACCCCTGGAAAGGATTTCATCCTCAAAATCTATTAATTCAAACATCAAACAACAAACTAATCTCCACCCCTTAAAAGTTTTAACCTAAAAAATCAAACTAAACAACATTTAGGGTTACCCACATATGTTTTGGTTGTGAAAGTTTTTAGAGATTTATGTTTCTCATGTATCCAACTAATAGTGACACCATCTAGTGTTGAGTTTTAGGTCCTTGTGTCTCTTACCTAACAACCTTGCATAAACATACAAAAGTCATAGGGTAGGTCAACGACACCTTTATATCAATCCTAGTCACAACTCCAAAGTCAAAAATAGTGTTAGAATTCTATTCCAACTATTTCTAGGGTTTCACTATGCATACTTCATAGAATTCTTCATTGTGACTTAGTTCAAGAAAACTTCGGTAAAATCTAGGAAAAATTTATTTTGTACATATAATAGTATAATGAAAATAATTTTTGTTGATGTAAAACCAGCATGCATGCTAAAAATCAATTCAAAACCAAGTCACAATATTTCCATAGCTATAAGAGCGCAGAATCACCCCCTTGCTAAAGATTTGAAGAATAAAAACATCCATTCCAAACACACTCAAATGTATGCTAGAATAGGTGCAAATTTTCAAACTTTAATAAATGGTATTCAAAACAACCAAAGTATAGTAGTGGAATATAAATAAAGACTATATTCAATTTTCACAAAAGATTACAAAAGTACATCATAATATCCCAAAGGGTTTACATGGATGATACAACATAAGGATCTAATTAGAGGGAAATCTAAACCATAACAACTTTGTCTCCAAGCTTTATCTCCTTAAGATATTCCAAAACTTCATGCCTTATCATACAAGTCCTTCACCTAAGGTTGGAAGCATACCCCAGTAAGAAGAGAAAATAGATGACATCGGGAAAGACTGGTATGTGCATACTAAATAGGAAATTGAGAAATATATGGAATAAAGGTCATCAAATATAAAAGGCTTCTCATAGAAAGGATAAGGACCACCCAAATGGGTATCAAGAGAAAAGGAATTGAAATCATATGATAACAAAAGAGTACTTGCTATTAAAAAAAGATAAAGATTGTGCCACACAAGCACATGTAAATAAATTAGGGCACAGACCCCTACAATCATCATCAACCTACATGCAGGTGAGGTAAGCATAGCCCTGGAACAATATAAACACAAAGGCAGACAAGTCTCATAAACTTGAAACCTGATAGAGAAAGGAATACTACCAATCTCCCAAATATATAAAACATGGGCCAAGAATCACACATCTTGCCCTAGTTATGAGGTTCCTTTCCATCCCAAAAGAGCAGGATATATCACATCTGCTCGGTAGGAAATAACACATCTTCCATAAAGACCAATGTATTTACACTACTCTAGTGCTACTGAATCACATAGCGTGTTAAATGTAGAGGCAAGTAGAAAGTATAGTCATATTACATAAATTAGTCACCACAAAAGTGACCAACATACACTTCCACCTCATAAGTGGGAAAAAGACATCACATGTACACAAATAAAAATCCACATCATAGTGGGAACATATCATCAAAAGTCCAATATGCACAAAGTCACAAGATAAGAGTCAAGTGAATATCCAAGATTACCACAAATAAGATAGTTCACAAGAACCATGATATCAAAATATAAGAGCAATGTGCATACGCTATTGTCCATAGGACTAAGAGAACAAATAAGCATAGGTGAATTCCTCAACATAGAAGAATAGGGGATACATCGTACCTGAACTTCAGAGTCTAAACAGTCCAAGTCAGTCCTAGATCCAAGCCTAGGCCTCCAAAGA
This sequence comes from Alisma plantago-aquatica, assembly GCA_963693085.1. NCBI lineage: Eukaryota > Viridiplantae > Streptophyta > Magnoliopsida > Alismatales > Alismataceae > Alisma > Alisma plantago-aquatica. Next base: position 1,138,639,246 of record OY856413.1, on the reverse strand, counting down.
ACCTCTAGGTGGACAAGTCCAATAAGTAAGGTTCCCAAGCTTAGAGAGGTTGGTTTCTCCAACAAAGCTCCTATCCCGAGAAAGAAGCACCTTCTCCACTTTAAATGTGAAAAACCCTAACAAAAGAACATGCAGATGGGGTATTTATGGTTTCTAGGTGGGGTTTCACCATGGAAGGCCATGGTTTTGACCTAGAGGAAGGTGGAAGGAAGACTAACAACATATAAATAGGGAAGGAGAGGAGAAAACTTACTAGTTTTGGTCAAAATCACCAAGGAGGAGCTTTAGAAACCCTAAATAGAGAAATTTGGAACCCTAAGAGCCTTCTTAACCAAGGCATGAACCTCCTTTTACCTCGGGAAAACATCTTCGTGGCCAAATAGAGTAGGAGTTATGCTCTAAGCTAGAAGAAAGAAAGAAGAGCAAGAGTTTTTGAATTTGGAGTTGGGAAGGGGTAGATATGGCTATATAAAGAAAGAGGTAAAGTATGAGGTGTCTATGAGACTTTCCATGTGTCATGTATAAGGGTGTCCATAGACATGCAAGACTTTATGGATAAGGAAGAAGTCAAGAATGAGGTGTCAAGTTACTTTCCATGTGTTCAATGCTAAGGGTGCCTATGGACATGCAAACCTCTATGGATAAGGAAGAAGTCAAGCATGAGGTATCCATGGTGCTTTCCAACTACATAAGTATCATGCAAAAAAAAGAAAAAGAAACATAACTTGTAAAGACTAACTATGAACTATAGGTTAACTTAGTCTTGTCCATCCTCAAACAAGTCTTTACACCTGGGAGACTAGTTCAACATATTAGGGTCCCTAAAGATAAATCATATAGATGTATAAGGTTACTATTTCCTAAAAGCATGCTATTTCAGACAATTCATATCAGCTCAGGCAAGGCCGATATCATATGGATTCGGGAGTATGCATAAACCAAGCTAGTGGTGCGGAGGAAAATCTTGCCAGCCCCTGAACCCTGATCCTTTCTAGACACATTTGCTTTCAATTTCATGTCCTAGTAGTTGCCCAAAGGCCAAGCTAAACAACCTTAAGTTACTATGGTTACTTATGCATCTTTTAGTTGTAAGTATTATAAGGATCTATTCATCATTATTCTAATGTGAAAACTATCTGATCCTAAATCAACCCTTCATCATATATTGATCAACTCTAGGGCAAACATGTCACTTAAAGGTAAGGCAAGCATTCTAACTAGGGAGACAAAATTGAAATAGTCAGATTTCGACTACCATGGGCTCTGATACCATTCTGTAAGGAGGCAACATCACCCCCTTACTAAAGATTTGAAGAATAAAAACATCCATTCCAAACACACTCAAAGGTATGCTAGAATAGGTATAAAATTTTCAAACTTCAATAAAGGGTATTCAAAACAACCAAAGTATAGCAGCGGAATAAAATTAATGACTATATTCAATTTTCACAAAAGATTACAAAAGTACATCATAATATCCCATAAGGGTTTACATGTATGATACGAAATAAGGATCTAAGTAGAGGGAAATCTAAACCATAATAACTTTGTCTCCAAGCTTTATCTCCTTATGATAGTCCAAAACTTCATGCCTTATCATCCAAGTCCTTCACCTAGGGTTGGAAGTATACCCCAATAAGAAGAGAAAATAGATGACATTAGCAAAGGCTGGTATGCGCATACTAAATATGAAATTGAGCAATATATGGAATAAAGGACATCAAATGTAAAAGGATTCCCATAGAAAGGATAAGGACCACCGAAATGGGTATCAAGAGAAAAGAAATTGAAATCATATGATAACAAAAGAATACTTGCCAGTAATAAAACATAAAGATTGTGCCACACAAGAACATGTAAAGAAAGTAGGGAACACACCCCTAAAATCATCATCAACCCACATGCATGTGAGATAAACATAGCCCTATACCAATATAAACGCAAAGGCGGCCAAGTCTCATAAACTTGAAACCTGATAGATAAATGAATACTGCCAATCTACCAAATATATAAAACATGGGCCAAGAATCACACATCTTGCCTTGGGTATGAGGTTCCTTTCCATCCCAAAAGAGAAGGAAATATCACATCTGCTCGGCAGGAAATAACACATCTGCCACAAAAACCAATGCAATTACACTACTCTAGTGCTACTGAATCACATAGCATGTTAAATGTAGAGGCAAGTAGAAAGTATAGTCAGATTACATAAAGTAGTCACCACAAAAGTGAGTAAGTAAGAAAAATACATCACATGTCCACAAATAAACATCCAAATCATATTGGGCACATAGCATCAAAAGTCCAACATGCACCAAGGCACAAGATAAGAGTCAAGAGAATATACAAGATTACTATGAACAAGATAGTTCACAAGAACCATGATATCAAAAGATAAGAGCAATGTGTATAGGATATTGTCTATAGGACTAAGAGAACGAATAAGCATAGGTAAATTGCTCAACATAGAAGAATATGAGATACATAATACCTCAACTTTAGAGTCTAAATAGTCCAAGTCAGACCTAGATCCAAGCCTAGGCCTCCAAAGAACCTCTAGGGAAGGTGGACAGGTCCAATAAGTAAGGTTCCAAAGCTCTGGTTTCTCCAACAAAGCTCCTATCTCGATCAAGAAGCACCTTCTCCACTTTAGAGGTGAAAAACCCTAATAAAAGAACATGGGGATGGGGTGTTTATGGGATCTAGGTGGGGTTTCACCATGGAAGGCCATAGTTCTGACCTAGAGGAAGGTGGAAGGAAGACTAACAACATGAACATAGGGAATGAGAGAAGAAAACTTACTAGTTTTGGTCAAAATCACCAAGGAGGAGCTTTAGAAACCCTAAATAAAGAATTTAGAACCCTAGGAGCCTTCTTCACAAAGGTAGGCACCTCCTTTTACCTTGGGACAACACCTTCATGGACAAATAGAGTATGAATTAAGCTCTAAGATAGAGGAAAGAAGGAAGAGCAAGAGTTTGTGAATTTGGAGTTGGGAAGGGTTAGATATGGCTATATAAAGAAAGAGGTCAAGTATGAGGTGTCTATGAGACTTTCCATGTGTCATGTATAAGTGTGTCCATGGACATGCAAGCCTTCATGAATAAGTAATAATTCAAGCACGAGGTATCAAGTTACTTTCCATGTGTCCAATTCTAAGGGTGCCTATGGACATGCAAAGCTTTGTGGATAAGGAAGAAGTCAAGCATGAGGTGTCCATGGAGCTTTCCATGTGTCCTTAGCCTAGGGATTTCATGTCCAAGCAAGAGGACAACTCATAGAGGCTTATTGAATATCAAATGTAAGTTTATGGACACTTATATGCCATCCCAAACGACCTCCAATCAAAGAAATAACCTCATTGGTTGATAGCTTTTAAAGATAAGCTCATTTATAAAGAGGGTAATCCCTAAAATGCCCTAGGAAAGAAACACCTTCAAACCAAGGTGCAAATAGGTTCCCTATTGTTTAAAAACTCAAGAATGGTAAGGGAATATATAAGGATTTTAATGCATGCGAAAATTTTCAAAGAAAATCTCCCAATTGGATAAATTGTATAAAAGTCCAAAATGTGCCTAAAATTGCATAACATGCACACACAACATCCAAATAGGACCAAACTTCATCCACAAGTTATATTTGATGTTTTGAATATGAATTTGCCATTATTTCCGTATTTTTAAGTTATATAATCACATTATTCATTACTTATGCCTTTTACTCATTTTCTCTCTCCTAAACTTATCCTAATATTTCAAGGTTGTCCAAATTAGATGAAATTTGACATGTAGGCTAATTTTGATATGTAGATTTTTAATTTGAAGTTTGTTTCCACTTTTGTGTCTTTTTCTTATGATATATGTCATATGGCCCATTAACAACCCATTATCTAAATTATTCATCCAATTAAGTTTCTTATCTTCATATTACCACCGAAATGAGTTTTGTGGCATATTTTATGTATCCATTATAAACCTAAGATTAATTTTAGAACATTAGGTTACATTAAGGTGATCTATACATGTATTAGATCATTGAGGTTATATTAAAAATCTATTTAGGTCTAACCTTCAACCTTGTTTGGCTAAGTCCAAAATGTCAACTTCCAGGGTAAGGTCCGAGATCTAGTATGCTATAAAGGCCTCCTTTTCCTACCACTTACTTATAACCTAAAATCATCTTCAAATCAATCATTATTGTATTAAAAGATCATCATTGAACAAATCTAGGGTGAACATCTCACCTAGCGGTAACTTAGCTAAGTCAAGGGTTCTATTTAGGGAGACAAAATTGAAATAGTTAGATTCTGACTACCATGGGATCTGATACCATGCTATAAAGAAGTGAAACCACCTCTCTACTAAAAATTTAAAAAATAAAACCACTAGTCCAAAAACACCCAAAAAGGTATAATGGAGTGGGTGTAAAATTTTCATATCTTATTAATGGTATTCAAAACAACCAAAGTATAGCAGTGGAATGTAAAACATCATTTTTATCAATTTCTCATAAGGTTACAATAGAACATCATAATCTCTCACAAAGGGTTTACATGTATGACACAACATAAGGATTTAGTAGAGGGAAGTCTAAACCATCACAACTTTGTCTCCAATCTTTAACTCCTTAAGCTATGTCCAAATCTTCATGCCATATCATCCAAGTCCTTCACCTAGTGTTGGAAGCATACCCCAGCAAGAAGAGAAATAATTGAAAATATCAGCAAAGGCTGGTATATGAAATACTAAAAATGAACATTTAGCAATGTTATGAAACAAAGGACAACAAATAAATATAATCTTCCCATAGAAAAGGAAAGTACCACCCAAGCGGGTATCAAGAGAATTGATACACAAAAAAGAGATATTTGCATAAATCAACATATAAAAGTGGTACCACATAAGCACATATGAAATTGGTACACATAACCCATAATCCATAAACATCATCCTACATGCATGTGAGATAAACATAGCCCTAGAACAATATAAATAACAAAGGTGGCCAAGCCTCATAAACTTGAAACCTAATAGAAAATGGCACATAACCACCAAACATATATATAAAGTGGGCTAAACCTCATAAATTTGAAACCTGTGCATGGGGCACATAACCTCCATCCCAAAAGCATAAAGGGCACATAACCCAAAACCAATTCAATTATGTTACTCTAGTGCTACTGAATCACATAGCATGTTAAATGTAGAGGCAAGTAGAAAGTATGGTCAGATTATACAAACTAGTCACCACATAAGTGACCAACATATACATGCACCTCATAAGTGGGAAAAAGACATCACATGTCATCATATAGAGTTTCATCATGTACAAATCATAATATAAGAGTACAAGACAATATCCATGATCAAAAGATTAGTAACAAGTAGGGTACTTCACATGAAGCATAATTTCAAAAGAAAAAGACATGGTGTATAGGCTATTATTGTCCATTGGACCAAGAGAAAGAAGAAACATAGGCCAATTGCTCAAAAGAATAATCAGTGATACAAGCATACCTTAAACCAGGGTCCCAGAAACCCTCTTCACCAACCTAGTGGTTTCCAAAGCTAACTTTACCTAATTACAATTATTCACATGTATTAGGGTTTGTCATATGCATTAATGTAAAGAAATCCCTAATTTAGGACTTTTCACACAAAACTCCAATTTAGAGTCTAAAGTCATCACCACTGGTCTACTTAGGTTCTCCTGATTAAGAAATCATATAATATTGCATATTTTGGAGTTATGAAGTTTTATGTGCATTTTGGTGATTTTTATGATTAAATTCATTTTTAGGAAACACCTTTTGAAAAAACTCAAAACCAAGCCTCAACAACATTTTTATTAGAAAGATTATATTTTTTATTGGAAAACATATTTTACTTTAATTTTTGGGCAAGGGAATTAAAAGTTACTTATTATATAAAATCGGCCAATCAAAAGAAGACATGTCAACAATCTGAATGAGAGAGAGGGAGAAAGAGAGTGGGGCCCAGTCGACTTGGCCCAATTAGTGGAAGCCTCATCAGAAGGTCCAAGGCATAGTTTGACTCATCTAAACAAAGAAATCTATTCCCCAAAAGACCAATGTATCCCTTTGAGAAACAAAAGAGAGAGAAGAGAAAAGAAGGGAAAAATAGGAAAATCAAGCGGGGGAATCATCCCATGCTTTCCGCCCCGCCATGGTTGTGTAAAGCAACACAGTTGGACCATGGATGAATTGCGGAAGCTTCTTCAGGCCACAATAATCTCAAAACAAAGCATTGTAAACGAAGAGAGGGTCTCCCATAACCCTACCTTGGGCCAATTGTAGATGGAGAGATCAACTTCGATGCCGGTGTGGAGGTCTACGACTGACCAAAAGATGACTTGGCAGTAGTGAATTAAGGCAAGATGAATGAAATTGAAAGAGGCAGAGCAACTATTGGGGTTTTGTGATGCCATTGACACCCATATATAGGTAAGGTACTAAGAAGTAACCTCTACGATTTCACAGCAGTGGGGGAGTTAGCATGGGTTTTGGAGGTTTCCAAAATATGGAGATTTAGAAGAAAATCTAGGGATCAGTAGGTGTGAAATCCTCTCTCGGATTAAAGACATGAAAAATCAACTAAAATAGATCAAAGACTAGGGAGATAGGGAGTATGCAAAAATCAGGGGTACTGTCCACGTGGGACAGGACTCCGCCCGGAGGTAGGAGACGAGTCTGCCTCCATCAGATCCGCATTCAAGGGTCAGAATTCAAAGCAAAATCAGGAAACTACGTGAGCGGAGAACCATACTCAAAGTGGAGATATAAATTACTGACATTTTATTAAATAAAAAACCATATCAATTCAGAATCCAAATAAAGTGTAAAACTCAATTATTTTGTATTTTCTCTCTCTTCTTTTGAGGGTGCAAATGAATCTCAAATGGGGTGAAATTTGACTCCCAACCTAATTTGGATATGAGGAATCTGAATATGAAATTTGATTTTCCTTTTGAGAACTTTTGATTAGTTAAATAAATGAAATCATATTTTCTCTGTCCTTAATCATTAATGACTTTAAGATTCTCCAAGTTTTATGAAACTTCACACACAAGTCATATTTAATGTGCTGGATATGAATTTTCCATCATTTTTACATGTTGGAGTTGTTTGAGCATTTATATAATATTTTGGAGGTTCTACATACTTTCTATCTCTTGATTCTATGTTTTAAGCAAACTTTCTCAAATTTGGATAAAAATTCACCCAAAGGATATTTTTATTATATATATTATGAATCCAAGATTATTTTTATCTTTTGGAGTCATTTATTATTTTATTTTATATTGTGAGGAAAACTTAGATATTTTCGTTCCTAAATGACTTAAATTAATTATTATTATGTGAATAATGTGAAACTTGACTCTCAAGGCAATTGGGACCCAAGGAACATGATTTTTAACTTAGATTCCACTTTTATGGTTTCCTTTAATGAGTTGTGACATAGTTAATATTTGAGCCTATTATCCTCAAATTTTTCATCATTATTATTTTTATCCATCTAATTATGTTCAAAACTTCACCTAAAGATTTATGTGTGATTATTAAGCTCGAATTATCATGTATTCCCCATGTGACACTATTTATGTTCCATCATTGGTCTAATTCTAATGTGAGAACATTAGGTTACATTTGGTTGATTTATGCATGCATTAGCTCATTATAGTTATACTAAACCTTACCTAGATCTATCCTCAACCTTGTTTGGCTAAGTCCAAGAAGATCAAACTTCTAGGTTATGATTTGAGATCTAGTATGTTACAACACTCCACCCCTTGAAAGGATTTTGTCCTCAAAATCTATTGATCCAAATATCAAACAACCAAATACTCTCCAACCTTTGAAAGGTTTACCTAACAAGTCAAACTATACAACATTTAGGGTCACCCACATATCTTTTGTTTGTGAAAGTTTTTAGAGATTTATGTTTCTCATGTATCCAACTAATAGTCACACCATCTACGATTGAGTTTTAGGTCCTTGTGTCTGTAACCGAACAACCCTGCATAAACAACCAAAATTCATAGGGTAGGTCAACTACACCTTTATATCAATCCTAGTCACAACTCCAAAGTCAAAACTAGGGTTAGAATTCTATTCCAACTATTTCTTGGGTTTCACTATGTGACTTAGTTCAAGAAAACTTCGATAAAATCTAAGAATATTTTTTGTACATATAATAGTATAATGAAAATAATTTTTGTTGATGAAATTTTTTTTGATGTAAAACTAACATGCACGCTAAAAATCCATATGAAAACCAAGTTCCATAGTATGGCCTCCTTTTCCTACTACTTCCTCATAACCTGAACTCACCCTCAAATCAAACCTTATAGTATTAGAAGATCGTCATTGAACAAATCTAGGATGAACATCTCACCTAGTCGTAACTTAGAAAGTCAAGGATTCTATTTACGGAGATAAAATTGAAATAGCAAAATTCCAACTAAACTGGGCTCTGATACCATGCTGTAAAGAAGTGAAACAACCTCTCTACTAAAATTTTGAAAAATAAAACCACCAGTCCAAACACACCCAAAAAACTATGATGGAGTGGGTGTAAAATTTTCAAATCTTATTAATGGTATTCAAAACAACCAATGTATACCAGCTGAATGTAAAACATGACTATTATCAATCTCTCATAAGGTTATAAGAGAACATCATAATCTCCCACAAAGGGTTTACGTGTATGATAAAACATAAGGATCTAGTAGAGGGAAGTCTAAATCATAACAACTTTGTCTCCAATCTTTAACTCCTTAAGCTATCTCCAAATCTTCATGCCATATCATCCATGTCCTTCACCTAGCCTTAGAAGCATACCCCATTAAGAGAAGAAACAATAGAAAATATCAACAAAGGTTGGAATGTGCATACTAAAATGGAACATTGAGCAATGTTATGAAACAAAGGACAATAAATAAATAGAAGCTTCCCATAGAAAAGGAAAGTACCACCCAAGCGGGTATCAAGAGAATTGATCCACAATAAAAGAGATACTTTCTATAAGTCAACATATAAAAGTGGTGCCGCATAAGCACATATGAAATTAGGGCACATATCCCATAATCCATTAACATCATCCTACATGAATCTGAGATAAACATAGCCCTAGAACAATATAAATAACAAAGCCAGCCATGCCTCATAAACTTGAAACCTGATAGAGAATGGCACATAGCCAAACTCCCAAATAGATATATGAAGTGGGCCAAACCTCGTAAATTTGAAACCCAAGTATGGAGCACATAACCTCCATCCCAAATGCATAAAGGGCACATAACCCAAAACCAATGCAATTATAGTACTCTAGTGCTACTGAATCACATAGCATGTTAAATGTAGAGGCAAGTAGAAAGTATAGTCAGATTATACAAATTGGTCACCACATAAGTGACCAAAATATACATCCACCTCATAAGTGGGTAAAAGACATCACATGTCATCATATAGAGTTTCATCATGTACAAAGCATAAAATAAGAGTCCAAGAGAATATCCATGATCACGAGATCAATAACACGTAGGGTACTTCACGTGAAGCATAATTTCAAAAGAAAAAGACTTGGTGTATAGGCTATTGTAACATCCCAGGATTTGAGGCCTCAGATAACATGATCTTAAAAGGAATGATTGGACTACCCATATCACCAAGGTGCACCTCCTTTTCCGGGAGCCCATCACTAAGAACTCCATAGTTAAGCGTGCTCATCTTGGAGTAGTACTAGGATGGGTGACCAGTCGGGAAGTTGATCCTGGCTTGCACGTCAGTGTGGGCAAAGTGCGCAATTAAGGCTAGTGGTGGTTTGTGGGGCCAGTCGTCATTCCTGAAACTCTACTAGAGCCATGGGCAGTGGGCCCAGACGTTACAGCTATTGTCCATAGGACCAAGTGAAAGAAGAAATATAGGTCAATTGCTCAAAAGAATAATCGGGGATGCAAACATACCTTTAACCAAGGTCCTAGAAACCCTCCTCACCAACTTAGAGGTCTCCGAAGCTAACTTTACCTAATTACAATTATTCACATGTATTAGGGTTTGTCATATGCATTAATGTAAATAAAACCCTAATTTAGGACTTTTTTCACAAAAATATGATTTAGACTTTGAAATCATCACCACTGATCTAGTTAGGTTCTCCTAATTAAGAAAACATATAATATTCTATACTTTGGAGTTACAAAGTTTTATGTGTATTTTTGGTGATTTTTATGATTAAATTCATTTTTTAGAAAACACCTTTCAACAGAACTCAAAACAAAGCCTTGAGAGTATTTTTATTAGAAATATCACATTTTTTTATTCCAAAACATTTGTTACTTTATTTTTTAGACAAGGGAATTAAAAGTTATGAATTTTATAAAATCGGCAAGTCAAAAGAAGACATGTGAACAAATTGAGTGAGAGAGAGGAAGAAAGAGAGTGGGGCCCATACGACTTGGCCCAATCAGTGGAGGCCTCATCAGTGGGTCCAAGGCGTAGTTTGATGCATCTAAACAAAGAAATCTAAGCCCTAAAAGACCAATGTATCCCTGTGAGAAACACAAGTGAGAAAAGAGGAAAGAAGGGCAAAATTGGAAAATCAAGTGGGGGAATCATCCCCTTCTTTCTTCCCCGCCATGGCTGCGTGAAGAAACATGACTAGACCTCGACCGAATTGGGGAAACTTCATCAGACCGTGATAAGCTCAAAACAAAGCACAGTAAATGAAGAGAGGGTCTCCCATAACCCTACCTTGGAGCCAATTGTAGATGGAGAGATCAGCTTTGATGTCGGCATGGAGGTCTGTGTCTGATCAAAAGATGACTTGGAAGCAGTGAATCAAGGCAAGATGAATGAAATTGAAAGAGGAGGAGAAACTATCGGTGTCTTTGAATGCCATTGACACCCATATATATAGGTAAGGTACCAAGAACTAACCCCTGCGATCTCACGGCAGTGAGGGAGTTAGCATGGGTTTTGGGGGTTTCTAAATTATGGAGATTTAGGAGAAAATCTAGGGATCATAAGTTGTGCTATCCTCTCCCAGATTCAACACATGAAAAAATAGCTAAAACGGATCAGAGACCAGGGAGATAGGGAGTGTGCAAAAATCGGGGGTACTGTCCGCGTGGGACAGGACTCTGATCGGAGGTAGGAGAAAAGTCTGTCTCCGTCGGATCCTCATCCAAGGGTCAGAATTCAAAGCCATATCAGGAAATAACATGAGCGGAGAACAATAATCGAAGTAGAGATATAAATTTGTGACATTTAATTAAATCAAAAAACCATATCAAATCGGAATCCAAATAAAGTGTAAAACTCAATTATTTAGTATTTTCTCTCTCTTCATTTGAGGGTACAAACGTATCCCAAATTCAGTGAAATTTGACTCCCAACCTAACTTGGATATGATGAATTCAAATATGAAATTGGATATGCCTTTTGATAACTTTTGATGAGTTAAATAAATCAAACTATATTTTCTCTTTCCTCATTCATTATTGAAATTAAGATTCTCCAAATTTTATGAAATTTCATACATAAGTCATATTTAATGTGTTGGATATGAGTTTTCCATCAGTTTTACATGTTGGAGTTGTTTGAGAATTTATTTAATATTTTGAATGTTATACACACTTCCTCTCTCCTAATTTCACCTTTTAAGTAAACTTTCTCCAAATTGGATGAAAATTCACCCAACAGCTATTTTTTTATGTAAACTATGAATCCAAGATATTTTACTCTTTTTGAGTAATTTATTATTTTATTTGATATTTTGAGAAAAACTTAGATCTTTTCGTTCCTAAATGACTTAAATTAAATTATTATTATGTGAATAATGTGAAACTTGACTCCCAATGCAATTGGGACACAAGGAATACAATTTTTAACTTAGATTCCACTTTGGGGTTTCCTGTAATGAGTTATGACATAGTTAATATTTGAGCCTATTATCCTCACATTTATCATCATTATTATTTTTATCCATCTAATTATGTTCAAAACTTCAACTAAAGATTTATGTGTGAGTAGTAAGCTCGAATTATCATGTATTCCCCATGTGACACTTTTTATGTTCCATTATTGGTCTAATTATAATGTGAGAACATTAGGTTACATTAGTGTGATTTATGCATGCATTAGCTCATTAGAGTTATATTAAACCTTACCTAGATCTATCCTTAACCTTGTTTGGCTAAGTCTAAAAAGATCAAACTTCTACGGTAGGGTTTGAGATGTAGTATGTTACAGGTCGTACGTTTCTCAGTCTCACTTATCAAGTGGCATGGATATCAATCTCCTGTAGCAGGGACAATTCCCATCTATATCACTCACACTCAATCCCCATGCATCACAATGCACCCGAGCCTCACCTTTATGACAACTCTTATTCAGGATCACGGTGGATAATGTCAAAGTACATGAATGACTTGTGATGAATGTAGTGACTTCATTTCTAAGAACCACAATCACCGTTATGACTATGAGAGTTGATTCTGACTACCATTACATGGTCTCCATGTGTCACTCTCATAGTGAGCATGTTTGATACATTGTTGTCTAACATGTACTTGTGTGCTTCACTTGATATCACATATCATGACTAATAAGATTCTATCATCAATAGACAGACACTCTAGTCTAATGTATTAATATTGTCTATTTTTCTTCCACTGTAATATCTGACCAGGGACATAGCAAGAATGTATGTACCCTTAACATTTGTATGATCTTATTATTCCGGTCACGCAATAGAAGACATATGTCATCGAGTAACATTATTCTTTAGACATCTACCATGTATATGTTATCATCTCATGAGTGAAACAAACATAATAGGTAGAATTATCTTTATTATTATCAAATCAGGTATCTAATGCCACACTCCAGTCATAATATGAGTGGTTCTCTGGACATGCATATCAACACCACACATTATATTTGAATGTGAATTCGTATTATAACTACAATACCCTTCCTAACCCAAAGTTTTTTCCTTCCTCTCAAATTAATCTATTGAGATTTTCAATTTGAAGTTATACCAACCAATACAAAATATCACATAATTTCTAAATAAATCCCAACTTTTGCATCTCTCTTGTATGCAAAGACATCTTGTTTCCTAAATACCAAAAATAAAAGGAACCGAGTATTGTATCCTATATAAAGTAACGACTCCAATATATGAATGATTATCTATATAAGTCTATGCACAAAGCAAATATGCACATGCATGGGGCAGGTGTATACTAACCGGTAATCTCAATTTTGTTTCAATTAATATTCTTTAAGATTTACATGAAATGGTGACACTCTCTACATCCTGAATTTACAAAGATATCCATACAACCAGAGTAATTACCAAGAGATGCACCATATGACATACACGCATTAAACAACTTTTTAACCCGTAATGGTTTTACATGAAATTTTAAACATATCTATTAAAATATCATTCAACTCGAAGAGAATGGTTGTTCAAAACGACCAATTTCACATCCAATCCACTACAAAAACTGAAGGTCCTAGCCCATATGAAGCAAAGGCAATTGAGCTAGGTAGCTTCCGTGGCATCAACCGATGCATATGTGCTTCTGTAAAAATATTAGCAAAAAACATTGGCGGACCACTAATCTCGTACTTTGGCATTTGACATGGTGGGTTGTGGAGATAGATTTCTTCAAACTTCTCATTTTCAACATTGAAGGCAATCATGTCCTTGAGCAAACGAGGCGAGCGCCAACCAAAGGGTGGGATGTACATGATTTCTTCTTCACAAGTTGCTGATATACCGAAACAGTCCATAAGGGGGAGGCTGCACTTAGCCGTCTGGAGCCTCCACTGGGGTTGATTTAGTCGTCTGCACGGAAAATGCATTGTGATTATCTCCATGCTACAATTAGCAGCAATGTCAGTATCGCTATCGTCCCTGAAGATGCGGACAACTCTGACCACTTTAGGAAGTTGAGGTTTTATACTACATCTCTTGAATATAGAAGACATTTCAATTTCTTTAGAGTATCTTCCCATACCCCAAATCTCATCCTGCAGTTTTACTGGAGTTGACTTGGGAAAGATTTTAAAATGATTGAAAATCAGTTCACATAAGCAATAATTATCGAATGCAGCAAGGCACGCTGCTTGGGCGCAAACTCCAACAAGTTGTGCCTGCTCCATGCCACTAGGTTGGACTATAGAACATCTTCCAAGCTTAGAGTCCAACACAACCTTCGGAAGAAGTTGTGGGGTTGGTGGGATGAAGCTGTCAAGAAGTACACTGGATATCCTTGCAAACACCGACGCTCTTCTTGTTCTTGCTCAAGCGTAATCAGACCAGGTCGGAACTCAAACCAGGATCTGCTATAACAATGTTGCCTTCATCGTAGGCTCCAGTGTTCACTTGCGATTTCCTCTCAAGGTCACGATGGAGGCTTGCTTCTTTTCGTGATGTAAGGTGGTGGTAGTGCTGTTAATTTTGAATTAAGTCGTTATATGCAACCGCGACACATGCAATTAAGTTACCAGTTTATGCCGATTTAGCTAAGAAAACGTAGAATAAACCAATGTAGGACAATAAAAGTAAATAAGTTGACGATCAAACCAGGTCATTTGTTGATAAACGAACGTGATATACTTTCAAAAATCAGTGCCTTGCAACCCTTCTGGATAGGCGTCGTTCTCCTAATAGAAACGGTCATGAACCTGAAGAAAAAATGTCTCGTTCGTTTTGACGAAGAATGATGCAGACATAGATAACTTGTACCACCAGTGTAACGACCCCACCTCCCGGTAACCCCCAATTAAGGGATACCAACAGGTCAGAGTCGTTATCCCAATTTCCCGGATCAAAGGTTCGACAAATAATCAGTAATAATTATTAAATTCTACCATGACTATACTGAAAGCTGGAATAAAATAAAACTTTACATATCTTTTTCAAAAGCTTAGTTATCTAACTTCTATCTGCATATGGACTATATTCTAACTAATCCTCCTTGTACTTTACTTCTTAATTTCACAATATGACACTTTACTGTTTGTCATTTTCAATTTGTATCTAAAACACCGACAAATAAAACGTCAGTCAGCATAAATGAATATGTCGGTATGTGAGGGAAACAATAATCATGCAATTAATTGTAACAACATATTACAGTCAATTATGATTTAACAAACAACTTTACGTTTTAGACATAACTGCTCAATCCATCCATACTCTAGCCTCTGCGTTGTCCCTGCAGTGGACCTGGATGCTACATTCCTTATGGTAGATCCCAATTAAACACCTCATGATCCTACCTAATAGGTGAATCAATTTCTAGAGTTGAATCGCATGGCACTACCCATAGGTAGCCCACTCCTTAACTCGTGGTGTGCTAAAGAGTCTCATGGCACTACACGTGGGTAGCCCAATTTCTAACTCACGATAACCTGATGTCCTACTTAACAAGTAGGCCCTGTACCAGGTTAGCCTTTTCATCATTAGCAAAGCCACAGAAGAGGACCAGGATCTCAGGTAGTCATGTATACATTTTTATGGTGATAATCATAGTCACTTTATAGTTGCATGAAATAAAAATCATCCAAGCAGTTATTTTCAAGCAATTGATAAAACATTCGGGAATCGTTGTGAAAATAAAGCGATTAACCATAAGTGTAACCACATACATGTCATGCTGATTTGAGACATAATTAATCCAATCAATGCAAGAAATCCAATAGGCAAGCAAGCACACAAAGAGATCCTAAAATATGCATATAATTTCCTATCACTGATCATGCCCTCAAGATATATTAAACCTAGCTCGCTTCCTAGGGTTTCAAGTCCACTTTTAGGATTTCCATTACAATTAGGGTTCCTCTTCAATTTTACTCTTTTAAACCCTAATTTTATATAATTACTCACAAACCCTAATTATCTCATCTATTCTTCACGAAAGATATTAAGGTTACCTTTTAACAACATATAACATTAATTTCGGATTAAAGGCACAATTAACCATCAATTAAGTCCATTATGCTCTTTTACATTAAAACTACCATTTTTATCCCTTTAATTCATGACAAAACCATTAGGCCTAATTATCATCGTTGGTTCCTTCCGGGTTAACAACTCATAGTTCATTATGATCTAATTCACATATGAACTCTATTCATCCTTAATTCCACCTTTATCCATTAGAAAACCCTAATTACCATATTAAGGGTATTTATCCACAATTAGGAACTCTTATGCTCGAAATAGATTAGAACCATCATATCTCAGCTTATTCATGAATTTGAATAATTAAAGCCATTAACAGTCACAATGACTAACATTAGGGTTTCAAGGCCCATTAAAGCTCATTCATGTACATGGAACTCTAAATTGAACTAATTATATTCAATGTTCATTCTTTTCAATCTTAATGTATCTTTCATGATTAACATGTTAATATCAACTTTAATCATCCATAAAACCCTTCTTAATACATTAATCATCTCAAATTTGGGTTTCTTAATCATTAATGCATTAAAGTTGATAACTTCTACTACTTTTCGAATTGCAAGAAGAATTAGCTTCAAAATCTATTTTTATTGGATTCCTCACATTTTTTTGAGCAAGATTCATATTTTATACGCATCCATCCAAACTACCAATAAAAAGATATGAATTTTGCATTATTTACATACTTGGATCAATCACTGAGCACCACGTCTTCTCCTTCCATGCAACGTAGCCGATTTGGGAATATAACCAAATGACGTTATTGCCCTCATTTAAGTGATGGTTTCTTCAGCCTGCGGAGGAGCATTTTTTCCAACGCCTGTTTGGTCATCTTCAAGCTCTCGACGCCCAACCTGGTGCAGGTTGCAGCCCTACGCGGGGCTGCCTGCCCTTTCCCCAGGGCCCAACGACCACCGCCACTCCTTGCCCTAGCTCTACCACATCCCTCCGCACCTGGGGCGCCACCTAGCTTGTGGCCTAGGTGGCTAGTTCAAGAGAACCCAACCTGCAACGTGCAGTCGGTTTATAGACCTCCTACGGCACTGCACTGGGTCAGGGTGAATCGATGGGGGTCGCGATCCTTTCTAGCGGTGTGGGTGCGTCGTTCGTCCATAATGAACCTCGTCATGGCTTCTCGTTGCTCCAGGGGTTGGACTACCCCCCTTGGTTAGGGTTTGTGTGCAACGAACAAGAAGAAGGGAGAGATGGGTGTGTGGGATCTCTCTTGAACTCGAACCAAAGGGTCTACCCCTTATATAGGGGAGGATATCCACACCCTAAGGTGTTCATCTACGAGTTAATAAATTATTTTCCCAATAGGAACCCAAGTTCCTTCATTATGAAGCAAACTTCTCTCTCCTAATTATTTCCTTGTTTATCCATATGCTTTGGTTATTAAGAAATCTGAGAATTATCTCTTTTATCACATTTGTGTTTGGCTTTTAATCCCTTGGCCACAAAATCTACTTTCTTAAAGCAAATAATATCTCTTTTTGATATTATCAAAAAGTCATTAATGATGTATCACGTTATCCTCTTATTTTGTATTATTTGCCTTTTCTCTTTCTTTTTCTTCATTGGGACTCCTTGGATCCCAAGAAATCCCTATATTTCGAAATTCCTTTTCAAGGATACTTATTATCATTCAAGATGCATCTACATCCTTCATTTTTCATTATCTTACTTATTTCTTTATTAAGATATTCTATTGCAAGGATTTCTCATTATCTTTCATCTCCTTTTTCCTCTTTTCATATTTCTTTTATTAGAAATCATATGCAAACAAATTTTACTCAATTGTGGCCATTAATGCCGCTATCTAGATATTTCCAAGTATTCCTCATAAATACTTTTCTTAATATCCATTATCATGTATCTTTTTCCATTACTTGGACTTTTCTTCATTTCTTCTCTTTTATATCCATTATTGGACTAATATAATAATAGGAACCACGAAATTCCTAATGTAAGGGAGATTTGCAATGAAATCCCTTCTTTGAAGCAAAGCGTAAAATCTTATCAATTAAGTCCAAATTCATAAAATCATTATATTTCAATTATGAAAACACCTGCAAAATTGAGGTTACAACATCCTTCCCCTCTTATAAAAATTTTGTCCTCAAAATTCTATCAAGCAAACAAACAATTCAGGATAAGACTTTTCCATGTCCATCATTGACCCCTATGTGGCTTTACCATATCCATGGCACTTCCAAAGAACCTTTATCATCACTTATTCATTTCTCTGAGTTATCTCACCTTGGCCTCTATAAACCTCACAGGTGACTCAGGTCATTTCAGCCTCCCTTGGGGCTCACTAGGTTCAGTGCTCAGCACATGGCCCGGGTACCTCACATAGTGCTCTAAATTGGACACATGGAACTCATCACACATTACTTTATCCTGAGGGGTAAGGTCAAACATAACTTTCTCCACCAATCCATCTCAAAGGAACCGATGTATCGGGGACTCAGCTCTCTCAGCTATAACTTATAGGGGTCAGGTTTTCCATTACATATACTCCCACAGTGAACTGCCTCTCAGTCTGCTTTGCATCAGCTCATGACCCATGTCACCCCTAGGCTCTCTTTCAGCCATTGCACGATCAAAGCGACTGCATCTTCACACATTGTGGTCATTTTTCTGACCTCCATGAGGTCCCTTCACCAACATCATCTTAATGAAGTGGTGACTGACACAACCTCCCTTACAGAGCTTCTTTACATCCTGCTACTGGCTATGGTGGTTATCATAACATCTTGCAGAGGACAAGAATTGTCTCCATGTATCACCCTAAACAAGCACACATGCTCTTATCAGACCCTCTAGTCTGGATTATACTAACCATTAGTTAGGAGTGATAAACTGTACTAACATCGAGTTCTTCATGTACCTACTTCCACTGCATGGAAGTGAAACTTTAGGTTATAAAAAACATTTGAACTCGCATCATGGTGTAGTTGAACCATCTCTCTCTCATATGTAGTTCAACCGGATCCGTCCTTTGATAGTATTCTTTCTTTCTCATGTCATCTAGGTAAGGCGATCCACCATATCCCATATTGGATCTTAACCTTCCTTGGTCTAGGGGTGACTTACCACAACATCCATAGTGATAAACTCCCATTCCCTCTCGGGGACTCTTTATCCTCTACATCAACTCTTTGGGTTACTGGTGTTCGTCCTTCACCTCCTATCTTACATGGCGACAAACCACATGCAACTTCATCTTAAGCATCCAATGTACTACTACAACTTACTATCTTAGTAGTACCATGGTGTATGATGAACATAAAATCATGATCTCTTGTATATCATGATTCCTCAAGATTGATTCCTCAAAAACCCTAAACCACTCTAGTCGGGGTTTCATCACCTTTCTTTCCAGAGAAGTGCATCTGAGGTTCTACAACCATTCTTTTATTGCATCAAGGCCTAGGCTGGTTAACCAAACAACTACTAACTTGTTCAACATATCTCGTTACATCTGAGTGTTAGCCCAAACATATCTCCTTTTTCAAACTTAGGGTTAACCTAACAGCCTCTTCTAGCCTCTAGCTAACTAGGCAACTGCATCTCAACCACTTCACATTCTTATGTGTAAGGAAATGTTGAAGACATACACCTCCATCTATTTCACTTATCATCTCATATCGGGCTTTAGGTCTATCTTGAACAAGAAAACTTAGAGCTCATCTTCTTGGTTATCAAACTCAACCTTGTATAACTGACAAATTCCACATAGCTCATGGTAAAAACATCCTCACAAGATGACCACCTTAATTGCCTTGATATTTGTAAACCATCCACATATCGTTCACTCCACAAGGGTATATTATCATCTCTGTCCTCATACCTCATAGCAACATTCCAACTCACATCATCTTTATCCTTGGTGTATGGCATGCGTACTGTCCTATCTCTCATTCCCATAACAAGAGGAAATAAGCATTTGGTAACCGTCCAAACACCAAGTTCTTCTTGTTCCAAGAGTAGAGAGGGTACATCCCACATTGCCAGTACACCATCAAAACTAAGTTGAAATGTGCAACTTATGTCTCTACATAACAATCATCTCGATATCAAAGTTACTTCCACGGAAAACTGGTCTCGAATCTACTTGGGTCACCACACAATCCTTGGTCATCTCCTCTAGGTCTGTAGGTTGACGACACTTTTGGGGTCATCACTCTTCCCTTATGCATCCAGAGAGTTCCCTCCTCATTTTCCCTTTGGGTCCCATGAGTTCATGAAGGTGATTAATCTCCTAACCCATGGCCCTCAGACAATGATAGTTGTTACCTCCCGACCCTACAGTCATGTGCAACTAGGGAATTAGGCAACTCCTACTTCCATCGGTCTTATCCCTACCTGGCCCAAGGATAGACTTAGGATTCTAACATAGTACATGTCCAACTTAGAACCTTATCCAAGTCTCCATCATCTCTCTCTCTACATTCATGGGCTGACTTTCATCCTTTCATAGGGCTCACTAGGTTCATTGCTCAGCACATGGCCCGGGTACCTCACATAGTGCTCTAAATTGGACACATGGAACTCATCACACATTACTTTATCCTGAGGGGTAAGGTCAAACATAACTTTCTCCACCAATCCATCTCAAATGAACCCATGTATCGAGGACTCAGCTCTCTCAGCTATAACTTAGAGGGGTCGGATTTTCCATCACATATACTCCCACAGTGAACTGCCTTTCAGTCTACTTTGCATCAGCTCATGACCCATGTCACCCCTAGGCTCTCTTTCAGCCATTGCACGATCAAAGCGACTTCATCTGCACACATTGTGGTCATTTTTCTGACCTCCATGAGGTCCCTTCACCAACATCATCTTAATGAAGTAGTGACTGACACAACCTCCCTTACAGAGCTTCTTTACATCCTGCTACTGGCTATGGTGGTTATCATAACATCTTGCAGAGGACAAGAATTGTCTCCATGTATCACCCTAAACAAGCACACATGCTCTTATCAAACCCTCTAGTCTAGATTATACTAACCATTAGTTAGGAGTGATAAACTGTACTAACATCGAGTTCTTCATGTACCTACTTCCACTGCATGGAAGTGAAACTTTAGGTTATAAAGAACATTTGAACTCGCATCATGGTGTAGTTGAACCATCTCTCTCTCATATGTAGTTCAACCGGATCCATCCTTTGATAGTATTCTTTCTTTCTCATGTCATCTAGGTAAGGCGATCCACCATAACCCATATTGCATCTTAACCTTCCTTGGTCTAGGGGAGACTTACCACAACATCCATAGTGATGAACTCCCATTCCCTCTCGGGGACTCTTTATCCTCTACATCAACTCTTTGGGTTACTGGTGTTCGTCCTTCACCTCCTGGCTTACATGGCGACAAACCACATGCAACTTCATCCTAAGCATCCAATGTACTACTACAACTTACTATCTTAGTAGTACCACGGTGTATGATGAACATAAAATCATGATCTCTTGTATATCATGATTCCTCAAGATTGATTCCTCAAAAACCCTAAACCACTCTAGTCGGGGTTTCATCACCTTTCTTTCCAGAGAAGTGCATCTGAGGTTCTACAACCATTCTTTTATTGCATCAAGGCCTAGGCTGGTTAACCAAACAACTACTAACTTGTTCAACATATCTCGTTACATCTGAGTGTTAGCCCAAACATATCTCCTTTTTCAAACTTAGGGTTAACCTAACAGCCTCTTCTAGCCTCTAGCTAACTAGGCAACTGCATCTCAACCACTTCACATTCTTATGTGTAAGGAAATGTTGAAGACATACACCTCCATCTATTTCACTTATCATCTCATATCGGGCTTTAGGTCTATCTTGAACAAGAAAACTTAGAGCTCATCTTCTTCGTTATCAAACTCAACCTTGTATAACTGACAAATTCCACATAGCTCATGGTAAGAACATCTGCACAAGATGACCACCTTAATTGCCTTGATATTTGTAAACCATCCACATATCGTTCACTCCAAAAGGGTATATTATCATCTCTGTCCTCATACCTCATAGAAACATTCCAACTCACATCATCTTTATCCTTGGTGTATGGCATGCGTATTGTCCTATCTCTCATTCCCATAACAAGAGGAAATAAGCATTTGGAAACCGTCCAAACACCAAGTTCTTCTTGTTCCAAGAGTAGAGAGGGTACATCCCACATTGCCAGTACACCATAAAAACTAAGTTGAAACGTGCAACTTATGTCTCTACATAACAATCATCTCTATATCAAAGTTACTTCCACGGAAAACTGGTCTCGAATCTACTTGGGTCACCACACAATCCTTGGTCATCTCCTCTAGGTCTGTAGGTTGACGGCACTTTTGGGGTCATCACTCTTCCCTTATGCATCCAGAGAGTTCCCTCCTCATTTTCCCTTTGGGTACCATGAGTTCATGAAGGTGATTAATCTCCTAACCCATGGCCCTCAGACAATGATAGTTGTTACCTCCCAACCCTACAGTCATGTGCAACTAGGGAATTAGGCAACTCCTACTTCCATCGGTCTTATCCCTACCTGGCCCAAGGATAGACTTAGGATTCTAACATAGTACATGTCCAACTTAGAACCTTATCCAAGTCTCCATCATCTCTCTCTCTACATTCCTGGGCTGACTTTCATCCTTTCATAGGGGTCATGGCAACCTACTTACCTTGGTCAAGCCCCATATCGGTTACCTCCATGGTAACACACCACTTAGAGATGGTTACCTATGGGTCTATATGTTCATTCTATTACTATGTACTTTTCATTTAGCTTTACAAGATCCTATGAGACCCCTTAGGTTACTTCAAAACCAACAGAAACTGGTATACACCCTACAAAATGGTCCCTCTCCCAAGATGGGAGGAAACTATCTCTTGATATAAACAAAGGTCACAAACGTTCTTATGTCTAGGGTTTACATCATTCTTAACCCTAGCAAGCTACTAAGGCACAAGCAGACCACCTACTAAACCATGCTAGGTCATACTTGTTCTCATTCCTCAACATTGGACCAAGAACAAACCTTCCCATGTCACCAACTCAGTTGTGAGGGGTTCATCAAAAATACCTTTGACTTAATGGGGTTTCCCTTTCCTCTAAACATGGGGAGTATCATGCTCGAATCTATAAAAACTCAAATCTCAACATGAGCATCAGGTACACCACTTCCCTTCTTAGGCCTACGAACCCTAGGTTCACTTTTACGGTGTCCGACTGCATGTTCAACCTCTTAACCACGAACCAAATATGTACAAGGTATGACATGCACTTTCTGTCATCCTTCTACTCGAGCAACACTTCAAAGTGGAGTCCTTCTCAAGGACAACCAACTAGGTATAAGGCATCACAACCTGTTACTAAACCTCTTCAGTTCTAAGGAACTCTTCTTCCTAGCTCATAAGGTAAGCACCTATTTGCATATAGGTACTAGCAATCTCATCTTCTTTCTAGGGTTTGGTTCCTCTAAAGGCAACCAAGATATCATTAGGCTCTAGGGATCAAGCATGAGGCAACCACAACCATCCACTTAGGTCCCATCATCTTCAACTCCCCATTGTTCCTCATATCTCTGAGTCTAAGCTTCCAACCTTCTTGCTTGGGTCCTACTCTATCTCTCTCTAGAGCTAACCCTTTAAACAACCTTACTACTAGAGGTCCTATCCCCATGAAGGATCAAACTCACAGCATACCCCTACATGGGTGAAGCCTATGTTCAAACTTACGTTCGCTCAAGATTATTCATAGCTCCTCATGCTTATCTCATAAGCCATCCAACATACTCTCCTGGCTATAGTTTCAACCTACTTCCCGCACTACTGACGTACTCTGGGTGCATGTTATGCCCTACTCGCATAAGCCCATAGGGTTTCTATAGGTTCTTCACTAACCTCGTCATTGAAGGAGCTATCCTTCGCTCAAACATGCACGACACTTTCCAGGGTTGGGTCACCAAAGGTACTAGGTCATTCAACCTTACATGGATCATAACATCATGGACATCCAAAAGCATGTCCACACACCTGGTCTATCATGACATTGCTCTCTCTCTAGCCATCACTTAGGGTTAGGGTTAGCATCATCCTCAAAGGATGTGTCAGGTCTCTACTTTTAATGGAGGTCTCTATCTCTAAGACTAACTCTCTCTACTCATCCTCCTGACCCAAAGGTCTAGCCTCATGTCTCTACTGAGGTCATGACAACTCATGTCATACGACCTAAGCATGTAGCTATTCTTTAGTTTATGCTTAAACTATTAAGCTTATGTCCATGACATCTTATTTACAAGATTTTCATTAATTTGGTAGATGATTCCTTAAACCTTATCAACATTATCCATACCTCAAGAGGGTGAGGAAGAGAGAGAAAAGCCTATTCCTTTAAATCCTTAACAACATTTGAGTTGAGAAAGGATGAACAAGATGAGAGAGTCCTAAAGGTATCTTATTACGAGTCAAATCCTGAGACATTGGCCAGGCAATCACACAAATCCTAGAGTCCTCATATTCTGACTAGCAGTGCAGAGGAAAATATTGCCAGCCCCCAGATGTGATCCTTTTCTAGACACCTTTGTCTTTTGTAAAATCCTCTAATAACTCCCTTGGGTTCTAAAGAGTTTGTAAAATTTAATAATTATTAAGGATTAAATGAGGAACCATTGCTATGATACCAAATGTAATGACCCACCTCCTGGTAACCCCCAATTAAGGGAGACCAAGATGTCAGAGTCGTTATCCCAATTTCCTAGATCAAAGATTCGACAAATAATCAGTAATAATTATTAAATTCTACCATGACTATACTGAAAGCTGGAATAAAATAAAACTTTGCATACCTTTTTCAAAACCTTGGATATCTAACTTCTATGCACATTTGGACTCTATTCTAACTAATCCTCCTTGCACTTTACTTCTTAATTTGACAATATGCCACTTTACTATTTGTCCTTTTCAATTTGTACCTAAAACGCCGACAAACAAAATGTTGGTCAGCATAAATGAATATGTCGGTATGTGGCAAAAACAATAATCGTGCAATTAACTATAGCAACATATTGCAGCCAATTATGATTTAACAAACAACTTTACATTTTAGACATAACTGCTCAATCCATCCATACCCTATCCACTGTGTTGTCTCTGTAGTGGACCTGGATGCTACCTTCCTTATGGTAGATCCCCATTAATCCCCTCATGATCCTACCTAACATATGAATCAATTTCTAGGGTTGAGTCGCATGGCACTACCCATAGGTAGCCCACTCCTTAACTCATGGTGTGCTAAAGAGTCTCATGACACTACACGTGGGTAGCCCAATTTCTAACTCATGATAACTTGATGTCCTACTTAACAAGTAGGCCCTGTACCAGGTTACCCTTTTCATCATTAGCAAAGCTAAAGAGGAGGACCAGGATATGAGGTAGTCATGCATATATATTTATGGTGATAATCATAGTCACTTTACAGTTGCATGAAATAAAAGTCATCCAAACAGTTATTTTCAAGCAACTGATAAAACATCTGAGAATTGCCGTAAAACTAAAGTGATTAACCATAAGCGTAACCACATACCTTTCAGGCTAATTTGAGACAAAATTAATCCAATCAATGCAAGAAATCCAATAGGCAAGCAAGCACACAAAGAGATCCTGAAATATACATATAATTTCCTATCATTGATCATGCCATCAAGACCTATTAAACCTAGGTCACTTCCTAGTGTTTCTATTCCACTTTTAGGGTTTCCAATGCAATCAGGGTTCCTCTTCATTTTTACTCTTTTAAATCCTAATTTTACACAATTACTCACAAACCCTAATTATCTCATCTATTCTTCACGAAAGATATTAAGGTTACCTTTTAACAACATATAACCTTAATTTTGGATTAACGGCACAATTAACCATCAATTAAGTCCATTATGCTCTTTTACATTAAAACTACCATTTTATCCCTTTAATTCATGACAAGATCATTAGGCCTAATTATCATCTTTGGTTCCTTCCAGATTAACAACTCATAGTTCATTATGATCTAATTCAAATATGAACTCTATTTATCATTAATTCCCCCTTTATCAATTAGAAAGCCCTAATTACCATATTAAGGGTATTTATCCACAATTAGGAACTCTTGTGCTTGAAATAGCTTAGAACCATCATATCTTAGCTTATTCATGAATTTGAATAATTAAAGCCATTAAGAGTCACAATAACTAACATTAGGGTTTCATGGCCCATTAAAGCTCATTCATGTACATGGAACTCTAAATTAAACGAATTACATGCAAAGTTCATCCTTTTCGATCTTAATTTATCTTTTTATGATTAATAGGTTAATATCAACTTTAATCGCCCATAAAACCCTTCTTAATACATTAATCAATTCGAATTAGGGTTTCTTAATCATTAATGCATTAAAGTTGATAACTTCCACTACTTTTCGAATTGCAAGAGGAATTAGCTTCTAAATCTATTTTTATTGGATTCCTCTCATTTTTCTGAGCAAGATTCATATTTTATATGCATCCATCCGAGCAAGTAATAAAAAAGATATGAATTTTGCATTATTTACTTACTTGGACCAATCACTGAGTGCCATGTCATCTCCTTCCCTGCAACGTAGCCGATTTGGAAATATAACCAAATCACATTATTGCCCTCGTTTAAGTGATGGTTTCTTCAGCCTGCAGAGGGGCATTTTCATCCAACGCTTGTTTGGTCATCTTCAAGCTCTCGACGCCCGACTTGGCGCCGGTTGTAGCCCTACGTGGGGCTACCTACCCCTTCCCCAGGGCCCGATGATTGCCGCCACTCCTTGCCCTAGCTACGTCGCATCTCGTTGCACCTGGGGTGCCGCCCAGTTCGTGACCTAGGTGGCTAGTTCAAGAGAACTCGGCCTGCAACGTGCGGCCGGTTTGCAGACCTCCTACAGTGCTGCACAGGGTCAGGGCGAGTCGGTGGGGGTTGCGATCCTTTCTAGCGGTGTGGGTGCGTCATTCATCCATCATGAACTTCGTCATGGCTTCTCGTTGCTCCAGGGGTTGGACTACCCCCCTTGGTTAGGGTTTGCGTGCAAGGAACAAGCAGAAGGGAGAGAGGGGTGTGTGGGATCTCTCTTGAACTCTAACTAGAGGGTCTACCCCTTATACAGGGGAGGGTATCCATGCCCTAAGTTGTTCATCCATGAGTTAATAAGTTCTTTTCCCAATAGGAACCCAAGTTCCTTCATTAGGAAGCAAACTTCTCTCTCCTAATTATTTCCTTATTTATCCATATGCTTTGGTTATTAAGAAATCTGAGAATTATCTCTTTTATCACATTTATGTTTGGCTTTTAATCCCTTAGCCATGAAATCTATTTTCCTAAAGCAAATAATATCTCTTTTTGATATTATCAAAAAGTCATTAATGATGTATCACATTATCCTCTTATTTTGTATTATTTGCCTTTTCTCTTTCTTTTTATTCATTGGGACTCCTTGGATCCCAAGAAATCCTTATATTTCAAAATTCCTTTTTAAGGATACTTATTATCCTTCTAGATGCATCTACATCCTTCATTTTTCATTATCTTAGTTATTTCTTTATTAAGATATTCTTTTGCAAGGATTTCTCATTATCTTTCATCTCCTTTTTCCTCTTTTCATATTTCTTTTATTAGAAATCATATGTAAACCAATTTTACTCAATTGTGGCCATTAATGCCACTATCTAGATATTTCCAAGTATTTCTCATAAATACTTTTATTAATATCCATTATCATGTATCTTTTTCCATTACTTAGACTTTTCTTCTTTTCTTCTCTTTTATATCCATTATAGGATTAATATAATAATAGGAGCCACGAAATTCTTAATGTAAGGGAGATTTGCAAAGAAATCCCTTATTTGAAGAAAAGCGTACAATCTTTTCAATTAAGTCCAAATTCACAAAATCATTATATTTCAGTTATTAAAACACATGCAAAATTGAGGTTGTAACAACTAGTGTAGCCCAGCAACCACAAAAACCATCGTATGATAGGTTGCGCCTTTGAAGGAAGAGGATGAATGATCTTGCTATGTCCATGACAAAGATCTCCACGTAACACCACAGAACGACGGCGACAGAAAGACTCTGACTTTAGGGTTTGCAAAATAGGCACTCGAAGATGTGACCGAAGGCTTATTTATAGCTTTACACGCCCCAGTAATCCTATTCCTGTTAAGACGCGACCACTCAGTTGCCCTTATACACATTACGAAAAATTCTGCAAAAGAGACACTTTCTAGTTAGGATTAATAAATTTGATTAGGAAAGAAACAATTAATTAAATTAATAATTAATTATGTAGTTGTATCCTAGTATGAAAAGAAGAGGGAAGAAGGAAGACATTCTCCGCAATCTAAAATCCACAATCCACAAACCACAAGGCACAAGTCACAAGCCCGAGCCTAAGCCTGACTCTGACAGGCCAGGCCAGACGTGGTGTGTCATGCTCACGCGTACATAAATGTGTGTTGTGGTTACCTTACCTACCAAGGAGGTGATCATACCCTCCTCCTAGGAACCTTGGACACTAATATCCTATGAGATCCTACATATAAGGACCACAAAACTTCCAAGAGTGGGCAATGTGGGAAAAAACTTCTTTCCCATTTGCACTAGAGAGAAAACTACCTCTCTCACATGTACTAGTTGTACTACTTGGGCTTAACCCATGCTATATGCATGGTTGTAGAAGTCATATATGTTGGTGTGTATGTCCTGAGAGCCAATCATGGGATGATTGGTGGGATACATTAAGATTGATTTGATAAACATCAAAGGCAAGCTTCCAATTCTTTCTGCTTCAGTCATATGAGATAGTGATAGAACTGATTGAATGTCTAGAGAATGACAGTACTCAATTACGTATGCCTTCAGGTTCAGGACCTGAACGATGAGATCATACAGATTCTAAGAGTTTGTACATTCTTGTTATGTCCCTAGTCAGATGTCATTTTGGAAGGTAGATAGACATCAATGACACACAAGACTAGATTGTGGTGTTGGTTGATGACAGAATCTCATTAGTCATGATATAGAGATATCAAACCAAACACGTAGGTACTTGTTAGAGAACACGTTTACCGGATAGACCCACCGTGAGTTTGACACATGGAACCATGACATGGTAGTCACAGTCAGTACTCATAGTGATGGTGGTGAGTGTGATTCTTTGACCTGAAATCACTACACTCAACACATGTCGTTGGGCACACCTTGACATCATCAAACGCAGTCCAGAAACATGGGTTGTTATAAAGGTGATGATTGAGTGGCTTTGACACATGTGTCTTTTTAGGGGTGAGTGATAGATATGGGATTTGTCCCTCCTAAGGGAGTTTGATATCCAAGGCCACTTGATGAGTAGGATTGAAATAGGCCTGCGCACGCACGCATGTGTGAATCAGTATGTGATATTGATGTCATACATATCTCTTCCAATCTACTCTAAGATCAAGAAAGTGAATGAACGTTGATAGGATGACTGTTCCATGCCTCGAGTTCATTCGGGATATCAGTGATAAAGGAATTATACATTCATTATAACACCATTCACGGATTGTAGGATTGAAAATTGTTCTCCAACTTTCTACTTTCACTTGGGTAGCACTGATGTGTGACTAGGCACCGCTCTTTTCTTGTGAAGTCATAAGTGTTATGGACTTTCATAGCCAATGTGAAATGGACCTGTAGGGTCACACACATAGGATTTAACCTGGAAGAGGAGTTTTGTCCACAAGCAATGTTTAGATTGATTACTAAAGGAGGTTAGTAGTTCAATTAAACACTCAGTCAATTGATAGCTCAATATCATAATGTTCAAGGTGTTGGACACATTGATTGGAGTATCAGATTGATTGAAATCGCAATTGACTGATTCTGCACAATCTGCACTCCCAATCGATCGGCTCATGAGATGAACCAATCGGCTGAGATTAGTGAATCGGTCGGCTCAAGTGTTGAGTCGATCGGCTCATGGACAGGGTGAACGATTGCTTCAAGTGTTGGAATGATCGGTTAAATTGTTGCAACCGAGCAAGTTGGGAAAGTCGGATTGGTGAGAATTTTCCTTTTGTTTCACTTGCCCAATTTGATTGGAACAAGGATTGGTATTTGATACCAATTAGAAATAAAAGAAGGAAAGTCGATCGAGAACTGGTCAGGACCACGAACCGACCGGTTCAGAAGTGAACCGACTGGCTCATGGGTCCCAACCGATCGGTTGAGGTGTCAACCGATCGGTTCAGGTCCCCAACCGACCATTTCAGTTGTGAAACGATCGGTTCAGGTTGCGAGTTGGTTGCTTTTGTAGAAAATATCATACCCTTCTACTCCTTCTTTTAGTCCTGCATTGCCCGGGATAGAGAACCCTGTCCCATGACCCTCCTATATATAGGGGTATTGGGGGCTTCTCAAAGAACAACTCAGTGCAACCAGTTGCTCTGGAAAGTTGTCATTCTCTCTGGTTTTGGTAACTGAGAGAGAGCCCGAGCAAGTGCTACCCGAAAAGGGAGGCACAACAAGGGAAGACAACTGTAGTTGCGACTGGTGGCAGGAGAGTGTGTTGGCCACTAGTACGCCGACAGGAGGGTGTGACTCCTTCCAACTCCTTGTGGGACAAGGAGTGTGGAGTTCCAGGTGGTCCGTGTGGAATACTTCAGAGGCGGGAGGTTTCTGCCGCTTAGGAGGACAACTGTCAATCCTGACAGTCCCGGTGAGACCAGGAGTCGTCAGTCCCGGTGCGACCAGGAGCTGCACAGAAACCGTCCAAGACCAGAGTTGAAGACCCTCCAAAGCGTGAGGTGTTGTCGCCGAGCAAGCCTCTGGACAAGGTATGATTCCACAAACCATCCTTTCCTATTATATAGACGTTGACGCGTTTCCTTGTTCCGGGTTTGGGGGAGAAATTGTTTGTTTCCGCTTCCATCTCTGCCTCCCCTAAAACTCAACAGTGGTATCAGAGCCATGTCAACTGCTCTATATTTTAGGAATATCAATATGATCAATTTTGGTTTATCACCTTTATTTATTGCATATGATGCGAATAAAATTGGCTTTATGCATGTCCAATCCTAAATCCACAAATCCCAACTACATATATGATATGTATTATTAATGCACTCGATATGTGTCGCCCTTAAACGAGTTTTGTGGTGGATGTATAGCATAGTTATGTCCAATAAACCCTATCTGTGTATGGTTGTATGTGGTTGCTTGCATCTCAGTCTGTGCACCGATCTTCCCTCTCCTATTCCTGATGTAACTCGAAATACATCGAGATTCTTTCCTACCTTTGCTCCCCCCGAATGTAACTCAGGGTTTCCCTTTTAAGCAATGTAAAATTAGGATAGATTTTATTTCCTGTTATGTCAAAGAACGAAGCACATCCAGACGACAACTGAGACGATCGGTTCAAAACGTGAACCGATCGGTTGACGTTCCAGACGATCGGTTCAAGGAGTGAACCGATCGGTTGATGACCGGTTCGAGGAGCGAGACGAGCGGGTGGCAGCCATGAAGAGATGTACGATGACCAGGCAAACCGATCGGTTGGAGGAGCCAACCGATCAGCTGGTGGCACCCAGACGACCTGGCCAGAATGAGCAAATCATTCATGTGATGAGTTGATCTACTCAGAAGGAAAAGCAAAGAGTTCATCTTGTACAGGTTGCATGTGATATAGACCTAGATGACCGTGATTCCTCTTGGCTCGAGTAATCACATTAGGATGGCCATAATCATCGCTTTTATCGTTTTGCATGTTTTATGTGGGATATAGCATGTATATGATATGTACTATGTATTGTGGTGATTGGATATGTATATGTATATAAAACCAAATCCCTCATTAAAATATTAAGTTTTAGATGCCTTCCAAATGTGACACACGTGAAAAGCTTGATCGACCAAGTGTGGGCACGCCCTAGCGTGGTGCACCGTCTATCTCGTGGAAGCGTGAAGGATGAATGTGTGGGTCTGCCCAAGAAGGGTGCATATTCATCGTGTTGGCTTTGGGTCAGACTTAACAAGGTGACCTAGATAGGATCTAGAACCTTGAGGCATGGAGATGCTCATGGCAAGGAGTTGCATATGACATCTTATCAAGAGTTGCATATGATGCAATTGGCAAGTGTTGCCTACCCAAGAGATCTAAGTTGTGGGTGACAGCCCTAGCTGGTCCATGACTTAGAGGATTTCAGGATCTTGCCCACTAGAAGGTTGTACGCTGCAATCTTCCAAATTGATGGTGAGGGCTATCAATTTGAACTAAAATAGTGGGAGTGATAATTAATTAAAGGCCTAATTTTATCGTCAACTTTTCAAATCAATCAAACAAGTCAAAAGTGTTTTGGACTAAAATTTCATATATTTCCTTTGTTAAAATAAATGGTTAATCAACAAATCACTTTATTTGTGATCGGTCTTTGAGACCAACAAATTAAATAGGAATAATTCCACGACTGGTTAGGATGTTGAGAAGTGTTCTCAAAGAGAGAAAGCTCCAAGTCCTAGTTATACCAGAACCAGATGAACTCAATCCCACCACATCAATGGCTGAAAGTATGCTTATGGAAGCATACCGAGGATGACATTGATGAGGAGTGCTTGATGTTTTGTTCTCTGAACTATGAGTTGTAGAGACAACATGAGACATATGATGTCTCAAGGACACTATCCTAGTATGTCATGACAGAAGGAGATCCAGTAAGGTATTCACGCACTCAATATGATTGGGTATGTAGAAAACCTGACTAAGTAGGATTCCCTCTGAGCCAAGAGTTGGCTATTGGTATGATACTGCAAATGTTGCGAGAATCACACAGTTCATGATAAACTACAACATGAACAACTTTGACAAGTGTTGACAAAGTTGTTGGACATGTTGAGGACAGTAGAGGCAAATATGAAGAAAGACTAAACCTAATCTTTGATGAGATCAATGAAAGGTAAGTCTTAAGGGCAAGGGCAAGGGCAAAGCAAAGAAGTGTTCTGATGCTAGCCAGCAGTCCAAACCGTCTTCAATCTCGAGGCACATGGGGAAAGGGTGTATGAGGGAATTGCCCTCTATATCTGGAAGAACAAAAGAAGATGAAGGAGGGGATGGAGATCTCCACCTAAGGTATAATGAAATGAACCACTTCTTAATTCAACGTATATGATACCAAGATATGGATATGTCATATATGATATGCAATATCCACAAAGAAGTGATGGCCTTTGTGAAAGGACCAAGAAAGGAGTACCCATCATTGGAGCAAGTTTTGCTGCCATAGATAGGAGTACCTTTCAGTTTATTTTAGCCTAAAGGGCACGAAATAGAGTTGAGATCTGCTATTTCATATTTGTCGATAGATAGAAACACTTTATTTTTGCATATTGTATGACAATGATGGCAATCAATAAAGAGATGTTTCAATTTCTAAAGATATGATCTGTGTGGCAATGCCTTGTTTATCTTGTGATACATGGTATGTATAAGCTAAAATGATACCTAAAGTTGTTGATAACTCAAAAAATCTAATTAGCATTAATCATGAGGATTTCATTTCTAGTTTCCATATGATGGATAAATCTAGACTCTTTTGGTTAGAGAACCAGTAAGAGACATGAATATCTTGGACATGATTAATCAATCTTCACTAAAAGTAGTGGGAGAATGAATATCCTATTAGGTATAATACATGTGATGTATTTACATACCTATTGGAACAAATGCTAATACTTCAAATGGTGTTTAGAGAAATACCAATATGAATATCTTGAAGTGTTCAAGATTATCATAGATGAAGTACAAATTTGGTAAAGTGTTAATTCTTGATGAGATCAATGAATGAAATACTTGGACCAAATGTTTGAGATCCTTATGAGTGATTATGATAGTGTATCATAGTGAACTCATGATTAAGGCATGGTGATGTCTAATTCAAGAAGGAGTCATACTCTAAGGAGTTAGAGAATGATTATCGAATAACTAAATTCTTCTCAATAAATGAATATCCCACACTAATAAAGGACATTAAGAATCACAAGGAGTTGTGAGTTCTTATATCCTTGACAGATACACCTCAATTATCTATGTGAGGAGTTGTTCATGTGATGAGTCAACTATCTAGATGAATATGAGGAACCGAATTTTGAGTTATGGTTTATGATCATTATATCCTAAATGACATCCATGTGAACCATAAGGTATGACCTTAATGGTAGCACCCATTGGATGAAATCCATAAGTGCAAATAAGTTTTAAGTGTTAAGACACATGGATAACATTTTGAGAAGGATGATTCTTGTTGATTGCAACTTAATGACTAAGACATTTGACATATGGATACTAAAACTGCATTCCTATGAGGAATAAAACAAGGATGTGTACGTGACACAACCTTAATGTGATTGATTAAGAATTGGATCTTAACTTTGATGACATAGTCAAAGGGTTTGATTGATATGCCAAAGATAAAGAAGGGATCTGTGATTTAGTGGGAGCGTGTTCACATTCCACATATTGTTGTGAAATGGAAATGTTCTAGAATGGAAATCCAAAAGTGGAAATTATCTTTAAGAAAGATAGAGATGTTTCCTGTGTGATAGGAATAGAGATCTATAGAGATAGTTCTCAAAAACCTCTTGACCTGAAAAAGGAAAGCATACATTGGCAATCTGTACCGAAGGGTTCAGTATGCACAGATTCAGTGGGAGAAAACTTGTCCATGTTACCTGGAGTTAGTATCCCAAGGCCAAGTGTCCAATTCTTATGAAGAATGGGAACACTAAGAATAAGTATGGATCTATCATGTATGTAATCATCCCATTATCTGGCATGTATCGACATGGCAAGAACAAAATGCATTCATCATCTTGTATGTAGGACATGGCAATATGATGTGCTCATCCTGATAACTCGTATGTGAGACATGACGAGTGGATGTATGTCTATTTCTAGTAAGGGTTACTGGAATACATGAGAACTTGATAAGTACTTGAGAAGTACTAGTTCTATGGAGATAAGGAAGAATTCAATGTAAAGAGTTACATTGATGCGAACTTCCGATAGGACAGAAAATTAATCGCAAAATATATATAGGATATATAAAAGTTAAAGTTTGTTGATAATTGGAAGTGTTCCAATAAAGCCGTTTAAAAGGAAATGTCGAGTATCTATGAGTTAGAGAACAACAATAGATACTATATGGATCTGGAAGTTCATGAGATGAACTTATATTCTTCTCATTGATGACAAGTATGGAATCCTTGATCATGCAATGTGGCTAAAGGTTAGCAAAGGAATAGTAGATCGCATATTACGGCACCTCCATCTCATATGTGTGACGTACAACGAAGAGATGAGAGACATGCAATTTATACTGACTTTGGAAAGGTGTTGCCATTACTCACTATGTTAAGCACTAGAGCACAATAACATGTGGGACATGTTTGAAGATCACTATGAATATGATTCAAGGGTGATTGGCTCGCAGTGCAAGTGGGAGTCTGTTGGAGTGTATGCCCTGAGAGCCAATCATGGGATGATTGGTGGGATACACTAAGATAGATTTGATAAACATCAAAGGCAAGCTTCCAATTCTTTCTGCTTCAGTCATATGAGATAGTGATAGAACAGATTGAATGTCTAGAGAATGACAATACTCAATGACGTATGCCTTCAGGTTCATGACCTCAACGATGAGATCATACGGATGCTAAGAGTTTGTACATTCTTGTTATGTCCCTAGTCGGATGTCATTGTGGAAGGTAGATAGACAGCAATGACACAGAAGACTAGATTGTGGTGTTGGTTGATGACAGAATCTCATTAGTCATGATATAGAGATATCAAACCAAACACATAGGTACTTGTTAGAGAACAGGTGTACCGGACAGACCCACCATTAGTTTGACACATGGAACCATGACATGGTAGTCACAGTCAGTACTCACAGTGATGGTGGTGAGTGTGATTCTTTGACTTGAAATCACTACACTCAACACATGTCGTTGGGCACACTTTGACATCATCAAATGCAGTCCTGAAACATGGGTTGTTATAAAGGTGATGATTGGGTGGCTTTGACACATGGGGCTTTTGAGGGGTGAGTGATAGATATGGGATTTGTCCCTCCTGAGGGAGTTTGATATCCAAGGCCACTTGATGAGTAGGATTGAAATAGGTGTGCACACACATGTGTGAATCAGTGTGTGATATTGATGTCATACATATCTCTTCTGATCTACTCTGAGATCAAGAAAGTGAATGAACGCTGACACGATGACTGTTCCATTCCTCGAGTTCATTCGAGATATCAGCGACAAAGGAATTATACATTCACTGTAACACCATTCATGGATTGTAGGATTGAAAGTTGTTCTCCAACTTTCTACTTTCACTTGGGTAGCACTGATGTGTCACTAGGCACCGCTCTTTGCTTGTGAAGTCATAAGTGTTATGGACTTTCACTGCCAACGTGAAATGGACCTGCAGGGTCACACACATAGGATTTAACCTGGAAGAGGAGTTTTGTCTGCAAGAAATGTTTAGATTGATTACTAAAGGAGTTTAGTAGTTCAATTAAACACTCAGTCAATTGATAGCTCAATATCATAATGTTCAAGGTGTTGGACACATTGATTGGAGTATTGGATTGATTGAAATCGCAATTGACTGATTCTGCACAATCTTCACTCCCAACCGATCGGCTCATGAGATGAACCGATTGACTGAGCTTGGTGAACTGGTTGGCTCAAGTGTGGAGTCGATCGGCTCATGGACAGGGTGAACGGTTGCTTCAAGTGTTGAAACGATCGATTCAACTATTGCAACCGAGCAAGTTGGGAAAGTCGGATTGGTGAGAATTTTCCTTTTGTTTCACTTTCCCAATTTTTTTGGAACAAGGATTGGTATTTGATACCAATTAGAAATAAAAGAAGGAAATTCGATCGGGAACTGGTCAGGACCACGAACTGACCAGTTCAGAAGTGAACCGACCGGCTCATGGGTCCCAACCGATCAGTTGAGGTGTCAACCGACCGTTTCAGTTGTGAAACGATCAGTTTAGGTTGCGAGTTGGTTGCTTTTGTGGAAAATCTCATACCCTTCTACTCCTTCTTTTAGTCCCGCATTTCCTGGGATAGAGAACCCTGTCCCATGACCCTCCTATATATAGGGGTATTGGGGGCTTCTCAAAGAACAACTCACTGCAACAAGTTGCTCTGGAAAGTTGTCGTTCTCTTTGGTTTTGGTAACTGAGAGAAAGCCAGAGCAAGTGCTACTCGAAAATGGAGGCACAGCAAGGGAAAGACAACTACAGTTGCGACTGGTGGTAGGAGAGTGTGTTGGGAACTAGTACGCTGACAGGAGGGTGCGACTCCTTCCAACTCCTTGTGGGACAAGGAGTGTGTTCTGCTGCCAGCTCTGCCTCCCCTAAAACCCTACAATATATATAACAATCCCCCACAAAGTCTAATGTGTAGTGTGCTCGACCATTCAGTCCTCCATACTATGCTTTCAGCAGATCCGTTTCGATTTGAATCTACATGAGTTATCCAACTGTGACCCTCGCAGGGACTAGGTGAACAAAAGTCTTAAACCTGAACCTTGGGTGCAAGAATATAGGTTGGTAACAACACAATAAAGATATAGTTGAAAAGAAAACAATGCATTAAGGCCATGCATACAAAAATTTAATGTCATGATTGATAATTGAGAACAACCCAATTCTCCTATTGCGGCTTATACAACATCAATCATTTAGTTGAGTCTCCAATGATGTACTACTAACATCCTTTCCTAAGAATTCACACCATTTAGAGACAAATATCTTATTTACTTGCAGTCATGACACTAATAGGTTTCTCAGGAGATAAACACACAGATGCATGAAGCATCAAAGTAACTATATAGTGCCATTCAAATCACTCAACAGCTTGTTATTACCACATTGAACCCAATTTGTGGGATCTCCACTCTGTTGGGTTGGGTTGCTACTCCTTGTGAATAGTGAGGGATTTCAGTCCCATCCCCAATTTGGATTTTTCCACTAAATCTAAGGTAAGACATTTAGTGAAAGGATCAAATGTATTTTCTTTGGTACCGACATAGTCCACAGCCATGACCCCATTAGACACTAACTCCTTTACAGACTTGAGTCTGACTTGGATATGTGTATGCTATTTTTTATTGTACTTGTGACTCTTTATCTTGGAAATAGTTATATGCTATCATAGTGAACTGAAATTACAGGATGCGGCTTCTTTACCATAGGTAAACTGGACATAAGTCTATGTAGCCATTCAGCTTCCAATCCAGTTACATCTAAAGCACACAACTCTGCCTCAAAAGTAGACTGAGACAATATGGTCTATTTCTTAGACCTCCAGGAAAGAGCTCTTCCTTCCAATAGGAATACATATCCTAAGACACCACTACTCCCAGGGTTGATGGCAATCCAACTTGCATCACTATATCCTTCGACTATAAAAGGATATTTTCCATAATGCAGCCCAAGAGAATAAGTTCCCTTGATATACCTCAAAACTCTATCAAGAGCTTCCCAATGGGTTTTGTTGGGACAATTGGTGTACCTATCTAACTTAATCATGTCAAACGCAATGTTTGGACGAGTGCAGTTCATAAGATACATCAAACTTTTGATAATATGAGAGTAACATAATTGAGACACTAGAACCCCAATCTCATTCTTGAACAATGCCTTAGATGAATCATATGGAGTCTTAATAGGTTTACATGATGCGTACAAAAACCTATCTAGTATCTTCTCAACATAGTGAACTAAGAGAGAGTTATACTATCAGTAGACATTATGCTTTTAAGCCCTAAAATCACATTAATGACACCCATATGTTTCACCTCAAACTTGCTAAACAAGAATGTCTTTTTCTCATTTACTACGTTCATATCAAATCCAAAAAGTAGGATATCATCGATATATATAAGCATAATAAAATGAATCCATCATTGAAAATTTTATAGTAGAGAAACATCAAATTCATTAGAAACAAAGTCAAATCATGATATCACAGAATCAAACTTCTCATGCCATTTATTAGGGGCTTGTTTCAAGTCATTACACTTTGGACTCATTCCCACGACCCACAAATCTCTTTTGTTCTTCCATATATATCTCTTCCTAAATATCACTGTGTAAGAACGTAGTATTCACATCCATATGATGGATACCGAGATTATACATGGAAGTCAATGCTATAAGCACTCAGATTGTGGTCATACGGGAAATAGGGGAATATGTATTAAAATAATCTATTTCTTCCCTTTGTGTGTAACCCTTAGCAACTAACCTAGCCTTATACTTATTGATTGTCCCATCTGCATTAAGTTTCTTCTTAAAGATCCATTTACATCCAACTATAGAACAACCAGGAGGCAAATCCACCGATTCCCAAGTTCCATTTGAGAGAATTGATTGGATTTCATAGTTAATGGCTTCTTTCTAAAACTTAGCTTCTGGAGATTTCATAGGTTGTTTGAAAGTTACAGGATTGTCCTCAACATTGTAAGTGAGAAACTCACTTCGAAAGTCCTTGGATGTCCTAGACTATTTATGTCTCCTTGGTTCAATTATTTCTTCAGATACATCTGATTCAAAAATAGCTTGTTCTGAGTCGCCCCCCACATTTGTCATCCTTTCCCCGTGCTCGGGAATGGAACCTATGGTGAATGAATTATCTTGAGATACTTCATTGGGCACACCAGATTTCATGGTAAACACATCCACAAAGAATGTAGCATCACATAATTCCACAATTGTATTGACCTCAATACCTGAGATATCAGATTTTACAATCAAGAATTTGTAGGCATAACTTATCTCT
Organism: Alisma plantago-aquatica; assembly: GCA_963693085.1. NCBI lineage: Eukaryota > Viridiplantae > Streptophyta > Magnoliopsida > Alismatales > Alismataceae > Alisma > Alisma plantago-aquatica. The sequence continues at coordinate 1,138,599,348 of OY856413.1, read as the reverse complement.
ACATACCCCAAGAATATGGCATCAACCATTTTTGGTCCCAATTTTTTCATTTGTGCTTAGAAACAAGTGCCTTAGCAAGGCACCCCCACACTCGAAGGTATTTGAGACTCGATTTTCTTCCTCTCCATAACTTAAACGAACTACTCTCTACATATTTGTGGCCAACTCTATTCAGGATATGGCAATCTTATTCAAAGCTTACCACCACATGAAGTTGGATAGACCTAAGGTTTGTAGTAAAGAATTTACCATATCTATAAGGGTTCAGTTTATACATTCAGCTATCCCATTAGATTGTGCTGAATACGGAGCAGTGTCCTCATGAACTAAACCATGTAATTTACAAAATTCCAAAAACAAATATTAGGTATATTCTCCTCCCCTATTAGACCTAAATCATTTATGTACTTTACTAGTTTAAGTTTCAGCTTCTTTCTTATAAATTTTAAATTTATCCAATGCCTCATCTTTATTTCTAAGAAAGAAGACATAACAATATCTACTATCATCCTCAATAAAAGTTATGAAATAACAATTTTGATCCCATGTAGAAATATCATTAAATACACAGATATTTGTATGCACTAAATCCAATATTTCCAAATTCCTATTCACAGAATGAAAATGTTTCCTAGGTAATTTAGCTTGCACACAAATTACACATTTATTATTACTAATTTCAGATTTAGAGATTAAATTTAGATTCATCACATATTTCACTGAGCCAACATTCACATGTTTCAAACGTCCATGCCAAACATCAGATGATACAAGATTCATGCATAAAAATTATTATCATTTAAATTTAAAATGAAATTTCAAATAGGTTCTTCAAGAATCTTAAACAAGTTCTCCATATCACATAGATACCCCTTACTAGAAAATAAAGAATCTCGAAGGCGAGTAATAATTGCTTTATTACATTTATAATCTATTCTAAAACCATCTCTAACTAAATTGTGCCACTAATAATATTATATCGTATTGATGGAACATGTCTGACTCTATGAAGCGTGAGATCTCCTGAAAAAAACTTCAAGTCCACCCATAATTCGTCTTTGACTTCTACAACACTTAAATCGCCCAAAGTCACGGATCGACCTTTAGAGGCCTGATAAGACACAAATAGGGACTTGTCAGTACACACATGCTCATTAGCCCTAGTGTCTATCATCCAATATAGTGGTTCAGAAATAGAAAGAACTTCAGGTTTTATAGATATGTATCCATCATTGAGGTTCAAAGATGCAATCATCATGTTGACCTTCTTTAAATGACAATTCTTGTTCTAGTGGCCAACCTTTCCATAAATCCAACAAGGCTTATTCTTCAGATTCTTCTGGATTTTGGCCTTAGGTTTAAGTGAACTCTTATATTTCTTATCCTTGTTCTTAGCAGTAGTAAAATTAACAATCACATTAACATCAGTCGGTACTTTGATATTCATCTCTTTTAGATTCTCTTCCTAAATATTGATGTCCATCATGAGATCGTTCATTGACATGTCTCTTTTGTGTTGCTTAAGAGTCATGCCAAACGACTCCCAATATTTTGGGAATTTCTCAATGATTGACATAGGAACAAATTTTTCAGGAAGTGTCATGTCTGCATCAGTGAGCTCTTGCACCAAGAGTTGAAAATTGAGTGTTTGATCAGAAACAAACTTTTCCTCAAACATATGAAATTTAAGAAATTTAGAGATACAATATTTTTCAGTTCCCTGATTCTCAGTATTGTATTTATTTTCTAATGATTTTTACATAGCCTTATATGTAGTAACAGGCGGCTTAGAGTATGCGTCATACAGTTTGTTGCTTAACGCAAACTGAATCAACCCTCGACACATCTTGTCACCCTTCTTCTAGGTTGTAATTATATTAGCATTACCAGGGATAATTTCATCTACTTTGGGTTCGTCTTCTTCTAAATATTGATCATACACTGCCATGTTAAGACAGATTTACATCCTACTTTGCTAATGAGAAAAATAAGTTTCTATAATTTTTTCAAGCATACTAGACGTTTAATATATATTGACTTCTTTAAGATTGTTGTTAATTTTGAATTACATCGTTACATGCAACAGTGATAGGTGCAATTAAGTTAATAGTTTAGGCCGATCCAGATAAGAAAACGTAAAATAAATCAATGCATGAGAATAAAAGTAAATAAGGTTAGGATCAAACTAGGTCATTCATTGAGAAACAAATGTGATATGGTTAAAAATATCAGTGTCTTGCAACTCACTGGATAGGCGTCGTTCTCCTAGTCGACCCGATCACACACTTGAAGAAGAGACGTCTTGTTCGTGTTGACGACGAACGATGCAGATGTAAACGACATGCACCACCAGTGTAGCCCAACAACCGTAGGAACCACCGCTAGACCGGTTTCTCCTTTGAAGGAAAAGGATGAATGATCTTGCTATGTCTAGGAGAAAGATCTCCATGTAACTCCATGGAACAATGGCGGTAGAAAGGCTCCAGCTTTAGGATTTGCAAAACGCGCACTCGAACGGTTGACGGTTGCGTGTTTGAAAGACGTGTTTAATCCTAATGACCGTAGACATATTTATACCCTTACACGCCCGATAATCATATTCTTATTAAGACGCGATCACTCGGTTGTTCTTGTACACATTGTAGAAAAATTCTGTAAAAGAGACACTTTTCAGTTAGGATTAATAAATCCAATTAAGAAATAAATAATTAATTAAATTAATAATTAATTATGTAGTTGTATCCTAGTGTAAAAAAAAGACAGAAGACATTTTTCACAATCCACAAACCCGAGCCAATGCCCGGCCCGACGAGGCAAGGCGCGCATGTGCGTGCGTGTGTGTTGTAGTTACCACCGACCAAGGAGGTGTGCATACCCTCCTTCTAGGACCTTTGGACACTGGTGTCCAATGTGATTCTACGTATAATGACCACAAAAGCTCTAGGAATTAGCAAGGTGGGATAAAACTTTTTTCCCATTTATACTAGAGAACAAAACTACCTCTCTCACATGTACTAGCTGCACTACATTGAGCTTATCTCATACTATATACATGGCTGTAACAGCCATATATCTATCAGGTAGTGGTGTTCATCTTAGAAGTCCTGGTCAAAATTTATTTGAGAAGGCTAGCTCCGTCGTGCCCTCAAAGATGAGTCAACAAAAGAATCGTCGGTTCCGTCACGAGCCATGGCACGAGGTGTGGAAGATCGCCTAAGGGCAGCATTTAGGGCATGTTTAGTCCGTCGTATTTTTCTGTAATGGATCATATTATCAAATCCAGCTGTCAAAAGATTGAGTTTGTTTTGCCGGAGCGGGAGAAAGTGAGGAATCCGACTTTTCCGAGGTGTACGGTGATGCAGGATTTGCTTTTCCTTTTCAAAACGGTGGGACGCTCCTCATTTTTGCCACCGCGACCTGCAGCCTGGCACGGAAGACACGGCCTAGCTGTAAAACAAACACAAAAAGCAAGTCTAACGAAATATGACTGAAAAACATAAACAATGTCTGTACAGAATTTTGGATATCCTAGAATTTATCATTGTTGCATCTAATTAACCGAGCACACCTCATAATCTAGTTGACTCCGGACAAACAAACATGCCCTTAGTTTAAGATCACCAGGTCTCGTGGTAACATCAGGGATTTGAGAACGGGGTTCATCGGTATATAGGGCACACGATCGCGGCTGATCGGATGTCAGGTCACGAACTTGAATAGCTATGGAAACAACAACCATTAGAAAGTACTTTCGCAGCAGTGTGGTATTGTTATATTGATTCATGTAGTAAAGCGTAAAGGAGAGGAATTTTCAATGAACGGCAAATTAAACCGACTGTCTAGTCCTACATTTGCCAAAATGCTTTACAATTCTGAAACGCCCAAGTTATTCGAGAAGGCGGAATGACTTTTTCTATAAAATGTGGAGCATCAGATGGAGAGCGAGGAAAGGGACGAGGAAATGCGATTAATAACATTTAACCTGAACTAATAAATGCGCGTGCTCTTATATATGGTATGGTTGAAATTTAATATATTATCGAATTATATTTTATATTCAATTGTCTATATTTTTCTAGTAATACTTTATTGCATCAATTTTTTTATTTTTGTTTCTAAGCCTGTGTACTTTGTGATGCAAAATGAGTTCCAAATTTATTTCTTTCATAATTCATCCACATTGTAAAATCATTGCATATGAATGTTTGCACACTATAACTAATGTTAACATATTATAAAAGTTAACAAGTTTTACTTTTTTCATAAATGTAATTATTATCGAATTGTCACATATGCACCTTCTGAGTTTTCATAGAAGCTACTACAATCGATTCATTTTACAAAGTTACATTTAAGATTTTTTAATTATGCATTTGAACCCTTCATCGTTGTTACTTATTGCCTTATAAAACCATACATGCTTGTCACCGAATTTTGCCCTAAAAAAACTATATCCCTTATTCTAAAGGATTCACGATACAATTTCTTAATGCATAGACTTGAATTTTTCAAATATCATCAAGAGAGTTCAATAAATATGAGATAAAAAAATATTAAATACATGTTCCAGTTGTCTCTGCATTTTCAAGTTCTTCCGAAATTTCAAGAAAATTTATAACAAACATTAATGTATAAAAGAAAAGTTTGTTTTCTTCTATGATGTACACTAAGTGAATGATATATGTCATATCTCTTAAAATGCATGACATTCTCTAGTGTTCAAATATGTATTATGTAGGTAAAAAGTGATGTATAATAGATTAAATTATTATTATTATCAGATATATCATTCAAAAGATTATGTCCTAATGTAGTATGTATACATAGCTATATCTTTGGAGATATGCAATACAATGTTTATTATAAATTATTACTGAAATTCATGAAAGAAATTGTATGTTGTATCAATTTCATAATAACATAACCGGACATATAAAATGTATCGTTGTAGTGATATAATGTACTTTTTTAAAAAATTTATAATTGCATGAACAACATATCTTGTGGTCAATATGGAACTAAGATTTTTACTGGTATCTTGATGAATAGAAATGCAGTTCAATGTATATAAATTATTTTTTACTTTATTCTAGAGTAAACATTTAAACATTGCTAATACTATAGAAGATGTCACACTTTGATTGGAAGGATATCAAATTTCACACTAATGAAACTAATGACAAAAAAACATGTATTGATGTTTTTTTTAGAGCTTGTATTGATGTAGTTACTAAGAAAAATATCCCTAAGGGCCAAAAAAGAATGGCCACATGGATGTATTGTAGCACATTGTTGTATGACATAGATGCCTAGGAAATAAAGAAAGATTTGTTCGACATGGAAAACTTGATTTGTTCATATATAAGTATGAAGAAAATAATTATTAGAACATGTAGTTGTTAGTAGCAAACAATTAGGCTCCAGGCCATGGGCAAAGACCATGCTTCTCAATTGGCGCACCTCCAAAAACATGCTCGTAGTTGCGGACCTACAAGATTATGCATGTGACCCTTGAATGGGCATAGAGCATTAAATACTACTTCAATTATAGAATAATACATCTAAAATCTATTATAACATTTAAGAAATAGAATAGACTTGATCCACCAGGATATCTACCATATGGCTAAGTGCAAACTCCAATTGAAGATGGGTGTAGTATCACCATGTTCACCAAAGGGTAAAGTAGATGCACCACTAAGACTTAACAATGACAAAGGTCTAGAATTGACGAGCTAAATAGTTGGTGAGGAGATTTTCATGTTGGTCAAAAGATCAACTCGGGCACAGACAGTGGTGTAGCCAAAAAATCTGTTCTAGTTGGACACTGCATTAGATAAAACTTAAATCCTTTTTGTGGTAGGGCACATACACTGATTTGTTGTTAGTATCGCATGCGGATTGCATAAATATGTATATCATAAGCAAACTTGGGGTAGGTCATGTGCCCCTCTAGGATTTCATGTGGCTATGTCATTGGGCACAAGGAAAGAAAATGTTGTGGAAGGATTTTTTCCATGTATTATTCATTTTTCGTCACATGTTTAATTTTAAACAAAGAACTGTAGAACTGCATTTTTCCTAAGCCAATGAGTGTCTCACTCTTAGGGAAGCAATTGCCGGACTACAATTTCCTCAAAATGCAAAAGTTTGACATTCTTATCCAATGTACCTACAAAGATTCATTATAGTCACTGCTAAGATAATCAATATTCAAAACAATAAGAGTAAATTTTTGAAAAACCGTGGTGTATGTGTAAAATTAACTAATTCCTTTGTATGATGATGATGATTGTTTCTTACAATGTATTTGTTATTAATATTTATTATGTCGTTACATGCAACAGCAACAAGTACAAATTAATTAACAAGTTCAGGCAGATCCAATAAGAAAACAAAGATCAAACAGAATAGGAGAAAAGAAATAAATGAGTTAGATTCGCAAACCAGATCATTCATTGAGAAACGAACATGATACTTAAAGAAATCAGTGTCTGACAATCCTCGCGGATAGACACCATTCTCCCAGACACGATCTGGCACGAACCTAGAACAGATACGTCTGGCTCGCACTTGACGTCGTCTCGTTGCACCACCATTGGCACAACACAACAACCGCAGGAACATTCGCCTGACAGTCGCGTCTTGGTAACGGGAAGGAGAAGCCACACTTCACAAAGGAGAACAACTCTACGAAGCATCTCGGGAATGAAGGCAATCGCTCTTTGGATTAGGGCTCTCAAAACACACATGAAACGGCGGCAGAAAACTATTTGTTAGGTGTTTAGCCCTAATGATAAGGGATTATTTATAGCCACACATGTCCCTTATTCCTATTCCCAGTAAGACACAAACACTTGGTCGCTCTTATACACATTACGGAAAAAACTGTAAAAGAGAAACACTTTCTAGTTAGGATTAAGAAATCTGAATAGAAAAGAACCAATTAATTACACAAGTAATTAATTACTTAGTTAAATCCTAGTGCAAAAAGAAGTTGGAAGATGGAAGATATTCTCCACAATCCACAATCCACAATCCACAAGCTCGAGCCCGAGCCCAGCCCGGCCAGGCGAGGCGAGGCGTGGCATGGCGCACGCATTGTGATGTGGTAACCCCACCCACCAAGGAGGTGAGCATACCTCCCTCCTAGGACCCGTTGGATACTAGTGCCCCATGTGATCCTACATATAAGGACTACAAAAGTTCTAGGAGTGAGCAATATGGGATAAAACATCTTTTCTATTTGTACTAGAGACAAAACTACTTTTCTCACATGTACTTGCTGCACTACATTGGGCTTAACCCATGCTAAATAAATGATTGCTACATCATCCATATATCTAACAATCCCCCACAAAGTCCAATGTGTAGCGTGTTCTACCATTCAGTCCTCCATACTGTGCTTTTAGCAGATACCTTTCATATTGAATCTACCTGAGTTATCCAACTATGACTCCCGTAGGAACAAGGTGAACAAAAGTCTTGAACCTAATCCTTGGGTACAAGAGTATAGGTTGGTAACAACACAATAAAGACATGATAGTAAAGAAAACAATGCATTAAGGCAATGCATACAAAATTTTATATCATAATTGATAACAGAGAACAACTCAATTCTCATGTTGTGGCCTACACAACATCAATCACTTAGTTGGAGTCTCTAAGGATGTACTGCTAACATCATGTCCTAAGACTTGACACCATTCAGGGACTACTCTCTTACTAACTTGTAGTCATGACACTAACAGGTTTCCCAGGGAATAGACATATAGATGCAAGAAGCATCAAACAAGAATACATAGTGTCATCGGATTTACCCGACAACTTGTTATTACCACATTGAACCCAATTTGTGGGATCTCCACTCTTTTGGGTTGGGTTGCTACTGCCTAGAAATCTATAGGGGTTTCAGTCCAATCCCCAACTTGGATTTTCCCATTGAAGCTAAGGTAAGACTTTAGTGCAAGGATCAGCTATACTATCTTTGGTACCGACGTAGTCCACAGCCATGACCCCATTAGACACTAACTCCCTTACAGACTTGAGTCTGACTTGGATGTGTCTACACTATTTTTTATTGTACTTGGAACTCTTTATCTTAGCAATAGTTGTAATGTTGTCACAATGAACTGAAATTGTAGGAAGCGGCTTCATTACCATATGTAAACTAGACATAAGTCCATGTAGCCATTCAGCTTCCAATCCAATTTTATCTAAAACACACAACTCTGCTTCAAAAGTGGACCGAGACAATATGGTATGTTTCTTAGACCTCTAGGAAACATCTCCTCCTCCCAACATGAATACATATCTTGAGACACCATTACTCCCAGAATTCACAGCAATCTAGCTTGCATCACTATATCCTTTGACTACAGAAGGATGTTTACAATAATGCAGCCCAAGGGAACAAGTTCCTTGATATACCTTAGAGCTCTGTCAAGAGCTTCCCAATGGGTCTTTTCTGTACAACTGGTGTATCTACTTAACTTGTTCACAACAAACGCAGTGTCTGGACGTGTACAATTCATAAGATACATCAAACTTTCGATAATCTGAGAGTATCATAATTGAGACACTGGAACCCCAGTCTCATTCTTGAACAAGGGCTTGGATGAATCATATGGAGTCTTAACAGGTTTACGTGATGTGTACTCAAACCTCTTCAATATCTTCTCAACATAGTGAGACTGAGAGAGAGTTATACCATCAATATACCTTATGATTTTAAGCCCTAAAATCACATTAGCGACACCCATATCCTTCATCTCAAACTTGCTACACAAGAATGACTTTGTCTCATTTACTACTTTCATATCGGAACCAAAAAGAAGGATATCATCGACGTATAAGCATAATAAAATGAATTCATTATTGACAATCTTGCAGTAGAGACACTTATCAAATTCATTAGAAACAAAGCCAAATGATGATATCACATAATCAAACTTCTCATACCATTGCTTAGGGGCTTGTTTCAAGCCATATAATGACTTAATCAGTTTACACACTTTGGACTCATTCCCACGACCTGCAAATCCCTCAGGTTGTTCCATATATTTCTCTTCCTGAAGATCACCGTGTAGGAACGTGGTCTTTACATCCATTTTATGGATATAGAGATTATAAATGGAAGCCAATGCTATAAGCACTCAGATTGTGGTCATACGGGAAACAGGTGAATATGTATAAAAATAATATATTCCTTCCCTTTGTGTGTAACCCTTAGCAACTAACCTAGCCTTATACTTATTGATTGTCCCAACTTCATTAAGTTTCTTGTTAAAAATCCATTTACAACCAACCGCAGAACAACTAGGAGGCAAATCCACCAAATCCCAAGTTCCATTCGAGAGAATTGATTGTATTTCATCATTAACGGCTTCTTTCCAAGACTTAGCTTCTGAAGATTCCATAGCTTGTTTGAAAGTGACAGATCATCCTCAAAATTGTAAGTGAGAAACTCACTTCCAATGTCCTTGGATGTCCTAGGCCGTTTACTTCTCCTTGGTTCAACTATTTCTTCAAAAACATCAAATTCAAAAATAGCTTGTTTTGAGTCACCCCCCATATTTGTCATCCTTTTTACATGCTCGGGAATGGAACCTGTGGTAAATGAATCTTCTTGAGATACTTAATTGGGCACACCAGTTTTCATAAGAAATACATCCTCAAAGAATATCGCTTCACGTAATTCCATAATTGTATTAACCTCAATGCCAGAGATATCTGATTTTACAATCAGGAATCTATAAGCATAGCTTGTCTCTACATAACCCAAGAATATGGCATCAACTGTTTTCGGTCCCAATTTCTTCCTTTTGTGTTCAGGGACAAGTACCTTAGTAAGGCACCTCCACACTCGAAGATATTTAAGACTCGGTTTCCTTCCTCTCCACAATTCAAACACACTACTCTATGAATGTTTATAAGAAACTCTATTCAGAATATGGCAAGCCGTATTCAAATCCTCCCCCACATAAAGTTGGGTAATCCAGATGTTTGGAGTAAGGTATTTACCATATCTATTAAGGTTTGGTTTTAATATTCAGCTATCCCATTTGATTGTGGTGACTAAGGAGCAGTTATCTCATGAACTATACCATGTAATTGGAAAAATTCCAAAAACAAGTTGGAGGTGTACTCTTCTCCCCTATCAGACCTTAATCGCTTAAGTACTTTACTAGTTTGAGTTTTGGCTTCTTTCTTATAAATTTTAAATTTATCCAATGCCTCATCTTTACTTCTAAGTAAGAAGACATAACAGTATCTACTCGCATCATCAATAAAAGTTATAAAATAATGCTTTTGATCCCTCGTAGCAACACCATTAAATTCACAGATATGTATATGCACTAAATCCGAAATTTCTGAATTCCTATTCACATAATGAAAGGGCTTCCTAGGAAATTTAGCTTGTACATGGATTACACATTTATTGTTGCTAATTTTAGATTTAGGGATCAAATTTAGATTCATCATACGCTTCATTGAGGCAACATTAACATGTCCCAAATGTGAATGACATACATCAGATGAAACAAGATTCATGCAAACAGAACATTAATCATTCAAATTTAAAATGGAATTTGAAACAGGTTCAGCATGAATCTTAAATAAGTTCTCCAAATCACATAAGTACCCCTTGCCAAAAAATAAAGAATCACGAAGGTGTGTAATAATAGCCTTATTACATTTACAGTCTACTCTATAACCTTCCCTAACTAAAATGATGCCACTAAGGATATTGCGTCGAATGGTTGGAAAATGTCTGACCCTGTTAAGAGTCATAACCTTCCCCGAAGGGAACTTCAAGTCTACCCGTCCTTCGCCTTTGACTTATGCAGAGTTGGAATCGCCTAAAGTCACGGACCGACCTCGAGAGGCCTAATAAGACACAAACATGGATTTATCAGCACACACATGCACATTAGCCCTAGTGTCAATTACCCAATAAATTGGTTAAAAATAGAAATGATTTCAGGTTTAATAGACACATACCCATCATTGAGGTTCAAGGATGTAGTCATCTTGTTGACCACAGCCTCCACAGTTGTAGATGCAACAGCTTTCTTTGCCTTCTTAGAAGGACAATCCTTGTTTCAGTGGCCAACTTATCCACAAGTCTAACAAAGTTTGTTCTTCGGTTTCTTTTGGATCATAGCCTTAGGTTTATGTGCATTCTCAGATTTCTTATCTTTGGTATTTTTCGTAGAAGTAAAATTGACTGTTGGATTTGCATTAGTTTGCACCTTGACCGTTTTCTCCTTTAAGTGTTCTTCTTGTATATTAATATCCATCATTAGTTCTTCCATTTTGTGTGTCCCTTTACGATGCTTCAGTGACATACCAAACGATTCCCATGACTTAGGAAATTTTTCTATGACAGACGTAACAACAAACTTCTTAGGCAATACTATCTTGGCATCTGAGAGTTCATGAACTAGGAGTTGTAGATCATGTGTTTGATCAGAATCTGACTTACCCTCAACAATCTGAAACTTAAGAAATTTAGACACGTAGTATTTTTCAGCACTTTGATTTTCAGTACTAAAATTCTTAGTCAATAATTCCCACAAAACCTTAGATGTAGTGACTGGCGGCACATTTTGTCACCCTTCTTCTAATTAGTAATTATATTTGCATTATCAGGAATTGTTTCATCAGATTTAGGTTCACGGTCTACTAAGTATTGATCAAAACCCGCAATATTCTGCCGAATTTCCATCCGACTCTGCCAACGGGAAAAGTTGGTACCAGTAAATTTTTTAGGCATATTGCTGGTATCAATTTTATTTCCCGAACCACCCTGACCGACCATTATTAATTAACGACAGAAAGATATTTTTTTAAGACTGTTGTTAATATTTATTATGTCATTACATTCAACAACAACAGGTGCAAATTAATTAACAAGTTCAGGCAGATCCAATAAGAAAATGAAGATCAAACAGAGAAGGAGAATAGAAATAAACGAGTTAGATTCATAAACCAAATCGTTCGTTGAGAAACGAACGTGGTACTTCAAGAAATCAGTACCCGGAAATCCTCGCAGATAGGCACCGTTCTCCCAGACACGATCTGGCACGAACCTGGAACAGACACGTCTCACTTGCACTTGACGTCGTCTCATTACACCACCACCGGCGCAGCACAGCAACTGCAGGAACCTCCGCCTGACAGTCATGTCTTGGTAATGGGAAGGAGAAGCAGCGCTTCACACAGGAGAACAACTCCACGAAGCGGCTCGGGAACAAAGGCAATCACTCTCTGGATTAGGACTCTCAAAACAAACGTGAAATAGTGGTAGAAAATTATTTGTTATGTGTTTAACCCTAATGGCCGGGGAGTATTTATAGCCACGCACGTCCCTTATTTCTATTCCCAGTAAAACGCAAACACTCGATCCCTCTTGTACACATTATGGAAAAAAACCGCAAAAGAGAAACACTTTCCAATTAGGATTAAGAAATATGAATAGGAAAGAACCAATAAATTACACGAATAATTAATTACTTAGTTGTATCCTAGTGTAAAAAAAAGCCGAAAGCCGGAAGACATTCTCCAGGCCAGGCCAGGCGAGGCGTGGCGTGGCGTGCGTGCGTGCGTGCGTTGTGATGTGGTAACCCCACCCACCAAGGAGGTCAGCATACCTCCCTCCTAGGACACTTTGGACACTAGTGCCCCATGTGATCCTACATATAAGGATCATAAAAGTTCTAGGAGTGAGCAATATGGGATAAAACTGCTTTGTCATTTGCACTAGAGACAAAACTACTTTTATCACATGTACTTGTTGCACTACATTGGATTAACCCATGCTAAATAAATGGTTGCTACAGCAGCCATATATCTAGCTGTATTTACAACAATAGAGTCAAAGTTATTATGAAATACAATTGGTTTAGCCAAATTAGCAATTAATATGGTGCACCGTAATCACATTAGATAAGAAGAAACAGCTTCATACTTTGTTGTATGCATATCTATCCAAAACTGATAGTTCATTCGTTAGCAACATCATCCAATGAATATTAACAAAAATATCATAATGCCTACGAAAAATTCTGCATAGCTATTGCCAAATTATAATACACTATTGGACCACGAGATTCTTCTTTACTTGAAGAGTACATATTAAATCAAGGATGCAAACACCCCTTAATACCATCATGGTGCCTCCGAGTATAGAAAGTGCATCCGTAATTCTTTCCATAATAAAAAATGTAATATGAATGGCCATATCCTTGTGCTTAAGATACAGTTGCCATGCTATACAAGCTTTCATTCACTTGACTATATCACCAGTTGGGCAGATGCCGGATAAAACCTGTCCTTGCATGTAAACCAGTTGGGCATAGTCATATCTTTGTAGATATATAGCAGCCATGTTGATTTCTACTCAACTTAGTTCTCGAAGTTGCTGTGCTCCTTATCCCAGAAGATGAACCGCTTGGATAAGATCGACATTCCATGAGACATAATGATGGACTGAAAGTCAACCTTAGAATTTTGCCACTACTAAAAAAGACTTCATAAATTACTTTTAACCGTGTCATCTTTATCCAAAAAGATTACGTACATGGCAGTCAGCTACCCAATGACTGTCATCTTTCTAGTGTAATCTATACACTATGTAGGCTTTAGTAAACAACGTCACCTATTCTTAGTTCCGGGCTGAGAAACAACTGGAATAAGTGACGTCTTCAGGCATAATCTAATTATAAAAGATTATGTTTATGGTCAACACTTTTTCTGTAAAACATGATGGTGTATTACGTAACTTTTTTGATGTATAGATGACATTGTAAACCATATTTCAAAACTAAATGATAGACAGAACCATGGGTACCTGGAACAGAAATCGTGGCAGCTTCTCAAATCTCCCAAAACAGTGTATATCTTTTATATAAGTATCAATATCTAAAAAAATATGATTTAAATTATCCATAGACAAAATAATAACATGAAAAACAGAATTTTATTGATTTGAAGTGGCACACCACAATGGGGAGGACATAAACCTTGCCCCAAATAAGTTACAAAATACGATGGGGAGGACATAAACCTTGCCCCCAAATAAGTTACGAAAACACAATGGAGAAGACATAGACCTTGCCCCAACCAAGTTACAAACACACAAACACTTCTTGTATTTTGTACAATATTTCTAACATTCAACAGCTAAACCATGCACTATATAATGGCTGAGTTCAATGGACACAGAGTGGTTGCTCCCTTGTTGATTGCTACTCATCAGTTCAAGGAGAATTCTTCAATGGCTTGTGATGACTGTAAGATGTATGAGAGAATATCATAATACTGCAGGATTTCTTTTTGTTGTATGGGAGAATATCATAATACTATAAGAATTATTTTTGCTATCCACGATATTTTCGTTCTTGTAGATTTGCATGTCATGAAGCATTGTCCCAGCTTTTAACCTGGCAACTGAAGCTCTCTTGAGGGTCTTGTTTTCGTCTACATTGAAATTGTGTTGGAGAACTAAAGAGGGACCCGGACCCCTGTGCCATCTTTTTAGTAAATATCCATGTGATGATATCCTGCTTCATGGAAACCCGCCATACTTTCTGAATATAAAGAGTTGTTCCTATTAGACAAGTTAGATACATGAATAATGTTTTCTAATTCATTGTATCTGATTATGAATAGATGGGTTTAACTGATGAAAGAAAAAGAAAAAAGGTACCACTACACCACGTCATGGCCTAGAGAGTAGGCACAAGCAAACTCCTCACTATGCGATTAGTTGTCTGTCCCAGCGAAACATTGTTATAAAATAATACCAAAAGCATACTACAAACATGCATACCAACAAAAGCAAAATTGTATTGATGTACATTAATTTGAAGTTTTTGATAAATTCAAAGTGAATATGATAAAAACATATGTAGTAAAAATTTTGAATTTTAATTGAAGTCTTCTATGAACATTACACCAATGTTTCTTCCTATCTTGTCACTTTGAGTGTCTATCCTCACACTCTACTTGTGAGGAAAACGATCTGTGAACTTTTCTCATATCTAGCCATAGAAGTTTTATCTTATGGAGGAAATATATCCACACTGAACAAAGAATGGCAGAACACATGAATGGGATGTCATATAATATTTATCGACATTGACTTAAAAACAAGAAGACAAAAGTCATTTTTTACCTTTGTAGTCAGCATGGAGCTTACATTTCACAATTTTGTAATAACATGCTCTAGGAACCTCACTGGGATGACTTTCCTCCGCTTGGTTGGAAATACATATTAGCCCATTGATCTACTACCCTGAAATTAGTAATGATACCAAACAGTCAGAGAAAGAAAGTGTGTCACACCTGAAATTCTAGTAGAAGGAGAGAGAAAAATCATAGAATGACACTCTCTGTCATGTTATTTCAAAAATGGATGTGTAACATTTCAATACTAATATGGGATATGGATGAATAAAAATAAAAAATGGAGCAGTAACAAGAATGGATATAAAATAGAGAACCAGTAAGGCGCAATTTGCACTTCTTAAAACTTCGCCTATTTTCACAACATATTTAGAATAGATGCTTGGTGGGACCATGGGGTACAGTAATGGATTTAAATGCCTATATGCAATGGTTATGGAATGTAGTTTTATCTTTCTGGCTACAAATAATGGAGGAATAAAAGAAAATTGAACACCAATGACTACTTCAAAGGGACATATTTTGTAAATCTTGTCGGATAGATCAATAATTGGTACCATGATCACCTTCAGTATCAAGTTGACAAAGTCACCACCATGTACTTTTTTGCCAACTCAGGATTGGGGCAATACAATTCTTCTCATCAATTGTCACACTTCTGATTACAAGGTGTAGGCCCACACCCATCCTTCATCATAGTTGTCATCTATAAGCATCTTGCTCTACATCAAGAATTTCTTACCTAATGCAACAACCACAAGTATATGGTGACCTTGGAGTCAATAGCTCCAAAATTGAGCCACTCTCATGAAAGTCCCTCCACTTTGTCAACAACAACAATGTTTCCACACTACCTATCATTATCCTTGTAAACTCAAGTTCTAACATGTCTAGTGTCAACCAATTGCAGTCTCACTCAAGCCCCCCCAATGCGGGCACACTCTCTGCATCATGCATTGATTATCTGATCAACAATCATAAGTACACCAAGACTTCAGAGTTGATAGTTGTAGAAATTGAGTTACTCTTGAAGTCACCTCTACATAGTCAAAAGCATTGCCGCTGCCACACTCTAAATTCTTGGACTCTGTCAGACCTGCAAGTTTTAACACTACCATGCCAAGTTCAATAAATATTAGTCTCAGGGAAACATTTTTACTACTTCACAAATAGTAATGTTTTTTATGGCATTTAGGTCCATGACCTTTTGAGAGTCTGATGTGGTGCCACCACCATGGTTAACATTGAGACAAGAGGTCATTTAAAAAAAACATATAGTTGGATCATGGACCTAGGAGGTCTTACAACTCTTGAGCACTTTATGACAATCATCACTATCAAACACTCGATGACATTGAAGTAAGTGCCTTCCATAGTTTTATCAAATCATGATCTCACACTTCATATAACTCTTCCAAAAGATGGTAGACGGACTTAGGAAAGAGCCTAATAGAAAGATACTTCTCTAGATTGATAGCAAAAGTGGTAAGTGTCTATATAATATAGATCATTTGTTGCTACCATACATTTTATTTAGTAATGCCCACCATCAAGATGGATTTTAGAATTTATATTTAAGCAAACAATGCCCATGATGCACACCCTATGGTAATCTTGTCTCTTTGGCCATCTCCTCCATGAGATTTTGATTTACAATAGTGAGTTGAGTAAAGAATAACCTTATCATGTCATCCAATCAAGCCTTGGTATTCTATGCCCATATGAGTTAGATGAGATCAGAAGTTCGTGACCATATAACTGTAATTTTTCTTTCCTGTCTTAAAATCCAAATGATGGCATGTGCTACAGTCGCACCTATGGTCTATGCCAATTAAATCATGTCAAATTGTTTTGATGAAGTTAAAATCATGTAGTGCAAGCCATGTTCTAAGCCAATTAAATGATGCCAAGTCCCAATTAATTGTTTTTGGCAATACCATTAAGATTAGGTAGTGCTAGCACAAAAAGAGCACAACAGACCACATGGCGCCCACACCATGTGTGGCTTCAACTAATAAAAGTACATTTCTTCCTATATTTAAAACCCTATATTTATCCAAACATATGCATCGGTTGCTAACGGATCCAAGCAACATTAGTAATTATTTTTTGTAACATATTATAGTTAATACCACATCTTTTCATACCCTATCTAAATCTACAGACATCTAAACAGGTATATAATGAAAGAAATACAAATGTAGGTCATACAATGACATGAGATTTATGGTATAATATGCATGTCTCACTATAATTTGAACATGTGTATAGGAATATGATCTAGCATATCTTTTTTGTGGTCATTTATTCCAGATAGTTCAAAGCACTTAGGTTGATACTTATGAATAACCAACTCAATCTAAATGGCCCCATATGCAGCATATAGCTTGGCTTGGTGCTATCTCATTTGGTTTGGAAATATTACAACCCAAGGATGGTTTAAGGTCGTATCTGAACCTAAATAGACAAGGGAGTTTAAAGTTAAAGAAGGAAGTCAGTGTCCACTCAAAATCAATATTCTTCTAAAGAAGATTTTATCTTTCAAATAATACATCAAAGATGCAAAAAACACAACTATTTGCACAGGCGTGCGTGCAATCCTAAGTACACTCATGTTCCACTTGTGTTTTCAATAAAGTAGTCACACTCAACATACTAGGTTGCTAGCATAAAGAAACAATTCAAGCATATGTAAGATGAAAAGCATATAAATGTACGGTCTGTTTACCCTTGATTGTATCTATTATTAATGACATGATTATTATCATTGTTGTCCAAAACAATGTGATGGAAACCAATGTTTAGAACATCTACCCAACCATCTCTGCAACTCCACAGAACTATCCATTCAGCATTCACCTACAAGTAGAAACCCAATTTACATGAATAAAATGGAAGAAAACGAATGTTGACATCATCTAAGAACAAAACAAAGGGGAACTGACAGCATGATCTTGTCATCAGCAGAGACACAAATATCAATAGGCACCAAAAATAAGTAAATTTCCTAACCTCAGGGGGTGCTCAACTTGGGAATAGCATCCAGGGTGGGGGGAGTGACTACAACCTTTATTCCCACATCTGGAGAACCTCCTCTAGGATCTTGAAAGAAAAGGAAGCATCATGACTGCCTACATCTACAGATCTAGGTCACCCACCTTGCGACAACTTCATCTTGGCCCTCTGACTCAACTACATGACGACTGATGATGTCAGTCTCATCAAAATCACATGTCGGACGCATAGCTCAAGCATAAGAAGACCCGGGGGAGGGAGGCGCTGCTCGGGGACTCCTGGAGCACGCCGTACGTGGAGTCGAGGCTAAGAGAAAGGTTGTAGGGTGTGGAATCAGAAGGGGTGTGACGGTTGGAAGGGAGGGACGGGGCTAAGTTGAACAGGGGAGCATGGGGGTGACAAAGCCAGAAGGGGGTGGGGGCGGTAACGACTCAGTAGAGGCAAGGCCTAAAGGGGGGAAAGAAGGAGGAAGCGGAAGAAATGAAGTCGGAATAGCGGTGGGGAGGCTGAAGAGTTGGAAGGTGCGCCACACAATTTCTGTACGTGAGTGGTGGGATCGGGTACGATGTATGCACATGAAAATTTTCTTAGCTCTACCCACTTTATAATGATATTTCAATAATATCCTTGTAACCTAGGACTGACTGGGGAAAGTTATCTGATTCCACCATCTCATATCCAAACATTTCACTTTTTTACAATCTCGTCCTTAGAGATCCAACGATCATTATTTTTGTTCAACTCACCTATACATTGGGTTTATTCTTAGTTCTATATATTATTTCTAATTTTGTACGGTAGACTAATTCATGTGAAATGACATCAAAGTATGAGATGAAACATACCACAACCACCCTTCCCCTGATCCCCTATGAAAGAAACTAAACATACTAGGGGCACATGAAAGTAATCACTAGCAAGTGTGTTTTTTCATTGTTCTTCAACTTGAGGATACAACGAGCTTAGCATAACTTGACTAGAAGAGATCAAAATCACAAACTAAAACAAATTGAACCCACTAGTGATTTCATCAGAGTCTTGATGCCCTATCAATCCCAACAAGCTGATGGAAAGGGACATAAAATGACATAAAGTTTGAGATATTAAAGACTTGATAAATAATAACATAGTTTAGTCTTACATGCCATCATTGTACTCTTGATTTCCTGAGTGTTTAGTGGATATGATATAACATATGATTCTTTCTTTACTATTTTCTATAATTTTGAACTGTGAACCAATTCATATTATAGTCAGTGTGTACCTTTCCCATATCTGGAATGATTTCTCCATCTCGAAAATGCACTACGATGGCCTATAGTCAAAGGGAAACCACATACATAACGGGGGCTATGTCCTCATTTTGAGAGTGTAATCTTAGTATAAGTGAGAGAAATTACATCATAGAGGTCTGGTATACCAAGATGACCAACAGAAACGGGGTCATCATTGTAAGTTGAGAAAGTATCATTTTGCAACAAGTCACAAATACGACATTTGGAATGATTTTATGTCCACATCATGACAATGACATCTCGTGACAAGTAAGATAAATCACAATTTGGAGGATAGAGCCCCAAGTTGACCTGGGAAGATAGACCTTCCATATATAATGATGTAGTTGTCGATAATAACAAGTCACCAAAACTACATGAGAGATGAGTTTAGACGCTCCTCAAGATATTTCACTCTCATGGAAAGTGAGAGACATAACATCATGGGGAATTGGTATGTCAAGGTGTCATGTAATGAAAATTAGTCTAACTGCCCATTAGAACCCTAAATAGACAATAATAATAGAAATGAACAAATTAACACAAAATTACCCAAACGTGCATTAAAACCAATTATGTACCTTTATGTTCCTAGTTTGGATACATAAAATGTATTTAGATGCAATAAGTGACCTAAAATTCAATATAGCTTGTTTTTTGGAATACAATTAGTGGAGTAGAATACACACATTGATGAATATTGCATTAATTCTAGGCAATCAATAAATAGTCACAAAAAAACATATGTCATAAATATATTTATTATACTTAAGGATGTCAACAAGGCATGTATATTACAACATAATTATCAATATGAAACATTGAGTGAATCCAGTAGCTTCATGTCCCCGAACAGTATCGGGTGGTTGTATTGGTTTCCTTTGGTGCTTTGTGGATGGCATCCATAACTAGTGTAGGCTTGCTACCATCCTTGCTTCCGAAGATCATGTCGTGAACCACTGCACTTTGGGCATCCCTCATAATAGATGGTGGTCACACGACCAACATATGCCTGTTGAATGACCATTCTTGATGCATGTCCACCTAGATAAGTGAAGAAATAATCATCAAGGGTGAGAGAAATCTATCACATTTTCCCCACCTTAACAAAGGTGTCCAATTTTGAAGACAAAATTAGTTTTTATGGAGGGGAGGATGTAATAGAGTAGACATTTGTAACACACCAAGATTTGGGCTATCTTGACTTTAGAAACATGAATCCCTTGATTAAGAGGTTAGAGTGATTGGATTGTTAGAATTGATTAGGATGTTAGAGTGCTTGGTTCATTACATTTGGTCTATCATGATAGTGTCCTCTCGCAACAAGTCCTTGAAAATGAATTTGTGAGGAGCCAAAGCCCATATCATGATGGTGTTCTTTCATAACAAATCCTCAAAAATGCTCTGGGAGGAGCCATGTCCCATATCATTAATGTCCTCTCACAGCAAGTCCCTGAAAATACATTCGAGATGTGCCAAAGCCCATATCATGGCAAATGTCATCTCATAGAAAGTCCCTAAAAATGCATTTATAAGAAGCCATGACACATATCACTATAGTGTCTTCTCACAACAAGTCCCTTCAAATGCATTAGGTAGGATCCAAGTCCCATATATTGACAATGTCCTCCCATAATAAGTCCATGTAAATGTATTTGGGTGAAGTTTGGGCCCATATCATGATAGTATCCTCTCATACCAAGTCCTTGAAAATACATTTGGGAGGTTCTAGGGAACATTTAATGACAGTGTCATCTCACAGTAAGTCCAAAAAAATGCATTTGGGAGGTGCCACGACCCATATCATGATAGTGTCTTCTCACAACAAGTCTCTAAAACTACATTTGGGAGGTTCCAAGGCTCATATCATGACAAATTTCATCATAAGTAGGTCCCTAAACATGCATTGTGGAGGAGTCACAACCTATATCATGAGAATTTCCTTTCACAAAAAGTCCCTTCAAATGCATTAGGGCGGAGTCACAACCCATATATTGACAATGTCCTCTTATAGTAAGGCCCTACAAATATACTTGGGTGAAGTTTTGGCACATATCATGACAGTGTCCTCTCATGCCAATTCCTTGAAAATACATTTCAGAGGTGCCAAGCCACATAAAATGAAAGTGTCATCTCATAGTAAGTCCTACAAATGTATTTGGGAGGTTCCACGACCCATATCATGATGGTGTTCTCTCATAGAATGTATTTAAAATGCAATTGGGAGGTGTAAAGGCCCATATCATGACAAATGTCATCTTACGACAAGTTACTAAAAATGCATTGGGGAGAAGTCACGACCTATATCATGATAATGTCCTTTCACAACAAGTCCCTTCAAATGTAGGGAGGAGCCAGGGCCCATATATTGACAATTTCCTCTCATAATAATTCCCTAAAATTGCATTTGATTGAAGTTTGGGCACATATCATGACAGTGTCCTCTGACGCCAATTCCTTAAAATACATTTCAGAGGTGTCGAGGCACATATAAAGAAAGTGTCATCTCACGGTAAGTCCTTAACAATCCATTTGGGAGGTGCTAGGTCACATATCATGATAACTTCCTCCCAAAACAAGTCCTTGAAATGCATTCGGAGGTGTCAGGGCCCATATCATGACAAATGTTATATCACAAAAAGTCTTTTAAAATACTTTTGAGAGGATCCATGACCCATATCATGATAGTGTCTTCTCACAGCAGGTCCCTACAGATGCATTAGGGAGAAGCCAAGGCCCATATATTAATAGCGTCATCTCAAAACAAGTCCTTGAAAATTCATTTGGGAGGTTCCAAGGCCTTTAAAAATAATATTTGGGAGGAGTCACAACCCATATCATGATAATGTCCTTTCACAATAAGTCCCTTCAAATGCATTACGGAGGATCTAGGGTCCCTATATTGACAGTGTCTTCTCATAATAAGTCCATGCAAATGTATTTGGGTGAATTTTGGTCTCATATCATGATAATGTCCTCTCACTGTGGCAACCCAACCACAAAAAAATATGATTACATACTAACCAGCGGATTACTGAAAATCACGGGAAATTAAAACTGATTTACAACAAGCACCACAAGATGAAACATATTACATCTGAGAAAACACTTTTCTTTTCATAACATATCTTCAAGGTGCTACAACATAGTTTCCCATCATCTCGTTATATGAAATAACTGTTTCACATGTTGCTTTACATCAAGATACATAAACTGAAAACCATAGATCGATCATTTTACAAGAAACATCGAAAACCTTCCCGAAGACCTGAGTGTATAGGGACGACACATAGGACTCCACTGCTAGACACTATCTATTCCAACGGGTATGATACCTCTGCATAAACATCCATAGACACATGATCTGCATCTCGCCAGGTGCGTCAACCTAAAAATGTTATTAACCACTGGGGTGAGACACACAGTCCCAGTGAGAAACATAACCCTCTACCAACTTTATTATGATCACATATAACTGATATAAGCAGATTATAAGAGCAGCATACTGACCAAGGCTAATCTTACCAAGATATTTATGAGGCCTATAACCAGATGTTCTTTATGGAACATGATTAACAAGTTAAGATTTATAAGAACTCATCACATGATATAAGGTTCATATAATAAACTGCATATTATAACTAGAACACTATACAAATAAGGCCTCATCTAATGTTCCGTATTTGCCCTAAGCAAGATACTATACAGCTTGATTACGAATTATTATTCCCTGAGGAAGTGAGCCATACCGCTCAATTCCAACCTTTGGCTATGAAGCCCAAAGCCAGTGCCATACAAGGTCAATGGATGATCTGGAGTCCATGACCTCTCCTTCTCGTGGTCAGTGCACGATAACCAAAAAAGTGGCCTCAGCCACAGGGTCAGACCCGCAGGCTACCCTTTCTCTAACCCACCTTGGTACAAGTCTCAGAACTAGTATATCTGAGCCACAGGCCAAATCACCATGCTCCCGAGCCATGACCACATTCATGCTCTGTCACACTGAGCCATGGGCATGTTCACCATGCTCTCTCTCATTGAGCCATGGGCCTATTCACCATGCTATATCTCACTGAGCCACGGGCCTGTTCACCATGCTCTTATACACATCTTGAGTCTACAACCACAGTTGCATTCCAATCCTCCTATTTTCGGCTAGGAGAAACCCCACATATTCAACAATATGCGCTCCGATCTAATCCGTAGGAGAATCTGTTTCACCATCACCTAATTATTGACGATGATGGATCTATGTCCAGGGAAAACTACATGAGAGATTCATCTATAATTAGTTAATGCATTTTAAGTAGATTGTTGGGTCAATCAAGTTGTATTAAGAAACCACATATAAAATATGAACAACATTTGATTCATTACATTGGTGTTATACTACTACTGCTATTCTCATTGCCCTCAACAATCATCATATTGCCATGGGATAGTAATCCCTCATTCATCATACAATGCCACTGCCTCTCAAGGCTTCGCCATCATACATCATCATGGGATCTAAATCCCTCAAGGTATCATTGTCTCTCAAGGCTTACATCATCACCATGGGATAGCAATCCCTTATCTCAACATCAGAGGATAACACCTCAACTAGGCACTCAGCCTGTATCAGATCATCAGGCCTTTCTCATCATACTGGTGATATATGTTATCTCATTAATAGGATTATCATTATTTAGTGTTATACAAAACACATACATCTCATAGCTCTTACCCGGCTATGAAATCATTCAATACACCTGCATGGTTAGTTATGCATAAGAGAGAGATAACTGGATTCACCAAACATAGAACATAGATCTCAGGGAACATATTGTGATTATCATGCTATCAAGAATTTAGATGCACATGATTGGAACAACATCCATGTTTGTATTTACATGAAGTACAAAGTTGTATCTGTGAACAAATTATATTATTGATATAAAACTATGAGCATCCACCATGCCCTATATCTCATGATCATATCATGATTATCATGATATTAAGATTAAGGTTTAAAGTATTGGAATATCCTTCCATCATTATGAACATATGCAGCTTAATGTCATAACTGGTGTATTAATCGATACATACTACTGCTATCATGTCAGGGGTATCCCACCATACCCTGCATCTCAAGTTATTAAGCAGATCATCCCTAAGGATTTATCATTGAGGATCATACACCATGATCCACCACCCAACTTTATCAGAGGTTCATCTATCATTAACCATGGGTAACCACTATACAAGGGTTTACAACCTATCTTGTCATAGCTCATCATAATCAAAGGTGTACACTCAAGATAACATTCATAGGGGTATTGGGTTAGAGCACAACCCTTACTAAAAGTGTCGCATACCCTCACCAATGCTAGGTAGCGACCACAAACCCTCACTAAAAGGGGATGTCGGGTAGGGTACCAACCCTCACCCAAGGATATCGGGTACCAACAACCCTAAGCACCATGCCTCTAGGCATATCATGCAAGAACACCTCCAAAGAGCCATATTTCCTAGACATACCTCAGGTCATTTCTGTTAAGAAACCACCTTCTCAGATATTAGACAACTCATAGATCTTAAGCATGTTAGGTTCCATGCTCAACCAACACATCTAACTTCCTCTTGGATTAGACAACCTCACAATTGTGTCGGCCAAGGGCCTCATATCACAAAAACCATCAAGGTGCTTTCTAGTTCATCCCTACTAGGAATTTACTTCCTCCTTGCCCTATCTAGGTTCATCTCTTTCAACAGGATATATATGTAATAACCTTTGTCATACTTGGTTCACATAAGCCTCACTGGTACTTGTGTCACTCATGACACCATATCGTCCAACCCTCAACTTGTATCATCCTAGATCTTATATCATCCATGCTCAACACATGTATCGTCCAAGCCTTCAACCCTAGGACCATCCTAGCTATCAAGCACATACACATTTTGGGTAACCGACCAAGAGAGAGCATGTATCGGGCAAGTCATATCGGCCAAAGTGACATATCTCCTTGTGGGGGTATCAGTCATGCACATAACCCTGATGTCGCCCAAGCTATGCACACATGTGCACTTGAATCGAGTTAGGGTTGATGATATCAGGAAGCATATCAAGGGACCGTCCATAATGCCCAACCTCACATCTTTATCATCCATGGAACACTATAACACCATGACACCCAAGATGTCATCACAAGAAGAGCACCCCTATCGGTCATCTAGGGTTAAGGCAACCCTATAGCCCAAGACTCCATGTCACCCAAGATGCCATGTCAGGCAACTAGAGTTAGATCTTGCCTATTGACCAAGGCATCTCATTTCCCAAGATACTACCTCTAGGGATATCGCCCACACCAAGGAACAACCTATCGGTTTCCCTACACTATCAAAGGTACCTATCACCAAAGGAATTACCACTATATCACCCATTCTACTATCCAAGGGCTCAACCCCAAGAGCTTGCCGTGCAACTAGAGTAGAGCATCCATGTCGCCCAGGGCAACCATATCGATCAACTAGGGTTGGAGCTCTATATTGGCAAAGACACTAAGGTTAAGATTACATGTCGGCCAACCACCATATCGCCCACCATCATCATATTGGCTAGAGGTGCATATCGGTCACACAGTCAACAAAGGTTTCACTAAGCATATTACCCAAGGCTCAACTCTAGAAGAGGATATCAGGCAACAACCTCAAGGAGCCACCAAGTAGAGCATATAGCGTCCAAGGGGCCAACCAACTAACCATATCATCCAAACCTAACCCTAGGGTAGGAAAGAGATATCAGTCACCACATCATATCGCCCCAAACATCTAGGCCATAGTATCACCTTTCAAGTCCAAAGGAGAAAAAGGGGTATTGCCAAAAACCATAAACTGAAGCATAACCTATTTAGCAAGGTATTGTATTGGGCAGAGCATAGTTGTATCGGGCAAAGCCCCCATATCGGGTAAAGACCCATATTGGGCTAGTCATCTTCAACCTCTAGCCACCCATTACCATCTAACAAAAGGATAACAAGATAAGGATAGTAATAAAACATGACCATCTCCATTAAAACATATCTCTAGTTCCATATGCATGGCTATCATGAAGAAGGGTACTGATTTAAAGACAAGAATCAATACATGTACATATGGAGAGTGAACATAATAGAGATAGTTAAGAGTTATGTAACCCGCCTTAAGAGGGTCTCCATGAAAGGCATGAAGCTCCTTGGTCCCAGAAGCAACACACGTTCCTCTCCATGAAAACCATCCATCTGAAGCTCTAAGCTTGCCTTCGGCTCCATCATCATCACCTCAAGAAACAAAGGAAGAATAAAAAGATACTATGGTTATGTATAGCTCAAGAAGAAGAGAAAAGGGAAGATAACCACGGCCATGTCTACTCACATCAAGGGCCTATCCATGGTCGAGATGGGAAGGAGGATATGAAGAAGAAGGCACAAGGAAAGACTAGTCAAGAAGCATGACTCACCAAGGTTGGATCTTGAGCAAGGAGTCTCCATTGCCAAGATGCTCGTCCTCCCTAGCTCCATGGGAGTTTGCTTAAGCTCCTAAGATTCCATTCTCGTCCCATACAGGTAGGGGAAGGAAGGTGGCCCAAAGGGAGCACTTGGTCAAGGAGGAAGGGAGTTATATACACCAAGGAAGAGAGAGGTAGCAAAGGAGAGGTGTCATAACCACATAAACCAAGATGCCACTTGCACATGCACTTAACGCCACTTGTTGCCACCCAAGCTTCACATGCATGGACTGGTGATACACTCTAGGATGTGTATCGTGCAGCTGGGTACCTATTATGGGTGACACCCCCCCATGGGCGACACAACTTCAAGCTTCTACCCGATACACTAAAAGACTAGGTAGCATATGTGACACATATATGGTATAAAGACTATATAGAGATGTTACTCCTCAACTACTAACCAAACAAGGCATCCTAACTTCCATCCACATCCTATATGATGCCAAATATAAGGGAGATGACTCTAGAATTGATAAATTTCATATTGACCCCTCCAGTTTGGGTAATTTGCAATTTACACAAAAACTACCACATAAAGCATACACATCAACCAACCAAGCTCAAACTTGGAACATAGGTCCTCCACAAGGCACCCCACCTCATCATTCTATTTATAATGATGCAAGAGAACTAAAGAAATGATCTACATGTGACATATTGCAATATAACCCCTTACTTTGGGTAAATTGTGCTTTGGTCCAAGACAAGCAAACATTGCTCAAACAACATCCAAACGGGACCAAACTGGAAACATGAGCTTATGACATGATACCAAAACATCTAGAGAGATTAGATTAAGGTTCTAAGAACCTTTCATAAGCAAAGCAAAGAGGGTTATCCCAAAACATGGGTCAGGGTCCTTACACTCACCCTAAGTCCTTGAGAATACTTTTGGGAGCTCATATAATGTCATCTTACAAAAAGTCCCTATAAGTGCTTTTATTAGGTGCCATGGCCCAATTCATAACAATTTCCTCTCACAACAAGTCCTTGAATGTACATTTGGGAGGAACATCGTGACAATGTCCTCTCATGCCAAGTCTCTGATAATGCATATGGGAGGAGACAATGTCCATATGAAAGTGTCCTCTCATAACAATGTCCTCTAAAGTGTTGAGACAGCCGTCTGGAAGTGCCAAACGACTATCTCAAGAGTTGATACGAGAGTATGGGTGTCAGATTAGTTGTGAGTTGAATTTGGCCAAAGGAACAAACCGACCCAACCAAATGGCTCGATTTGGGTCACCAGACGACCGTATCTCACAACACAACATCGTGACTGTCTCCACGACACACGTCGTGCCACGATAGAATGTGATACAACAACATTAAAGCAAGTTGAAATGACCAGTGTTACACATAGGCTTTGCGACCAACCCATAACACAATGTCATGGCCCACCCTCAATGCATAATGTCACGACTACATCAAACACAGTGTCAGGACCAGACCAAAATGAAGTGTCACGTATAGAAGCAGAATGGACCATCACAACTGAAAGAAGGCCAACCATCACAACCAAAAAAACACCAACTATCTCAACCTCAAACGCACATGGTGCACATCTTTCTCGACCCAAAACATAAGAGAAACATCAATCTTGGTTAAAACAAGACCCAACAACCCATATCATGATAGTGTTCTTTCACAACATGTCCCTTCAAATGCATTTGGAAGGTGTTAGGGTCCATTTCAAGACAAATGTTATCTCACATCAAGTCCCTAAAAATGCATTTGGGAGGTGCCATGGCCCATATCTTACAACACAACATCGCGACTATCTCCATGATGCACGTGGTGACCGCAATAGAATGTGATACAATGATGTTAAAGCAAGGCGTCATGACCAGTGTTACACATAGGCTTCACAAACAACCCACAACACAATGTTGCGAACCACCCTCACATCACAATGTCATGATCGCATCAAATGAAGTGTCACGACCAGACCAAAATGAAGTGTCACGTACAGAAGTAGAAATACATTTGGGAGGTTCTGAGGTACAAATGATGATAATGTCATCTCACATTAAATTCTTAAAAATGCATTTGGAAGGTGTCAGGTCCCATATCATGACAATGTCTTCTCACAACAAGACCATGAAAATGCATTTGGGAGGTGTCAGGGCCCATATCATGACAAATGTTATCTCACATAAAGTCCCTAAAAATGCAATTGGGAGGTGCCACGACCCATATCATGCTAGTTTCCTTTCACAACATGTCCCTTCAAATGCATTAAGGAGGATCTAGGGCCCACATATTGACAATGTCCTCTCATAATAAGTGCTTGAAAATGCATTTGGGTGAAGTTTGGGCCCATATCATGACAATGTCATCTCACACCAAGTCCTTAAAAATACATCTGGGAGGTGCCATTGCACATATGATGACAATGTCATCTCACAATAAGTCATTAAAATGCATTTGGGTAATATCAGGTCCCATACCATGACAACGTCCTCTCACAAAAAGACCATGAATATCCATTTGGGAGGTGTCAAGGCCCATATCATGACAAATGTTATGTCAGATCAAGTCCCTTTAAATGTATTTGGGAGGTGCCATGACCAATATTGTGATAGTGTCCTTTAACAACATGTCCCTTCAAATGCATTAAGGAGGATACATGACCCATATATTGGCAGTGTCATCTTATAATAAGTTCCTAGAAATGCATTTCGATGAAGTTTGGACCCATATCATGACAATGTCCTCTCATGCCAAGTCCTTGAAAATACATTTGGGAGGCATAATCGCACATATGATGACAATGTCATCTCACAGTAAGTCCTTAATAATGCATTTGGGTGGTGTCAAGTCCCATATCATAACAACGTCCTCTCATAACAAGTCCATCAAAATTCATTTGGGAGGTGTCAGGGTCCATGTCATGACAAATGTTATCTCACATCATGTCCCTAAAAATACATTTGGGAGGTTCCACGACCCATATCATGTTAGTGTTCTTTCACATGTCCCTTCAAATGCATTAAGAAGGATACATGGCCCATATATTGGCAGTGTCCTCTCATAATCAGTCCCTGAAAATGCATTTTGGTGAAGTTTGGGCCTATATCATGACAATGTCCTCTCACGCCAAGTCCTTGAAAATACATTTGGGAGGTGCGATGGTGCATATAATGAAAATGTCATCTCATAGTAAGTCCTTAAAAATGCATTGGGAGATGTTAGATACCATATCATGACAACGTCCTCTCACAATAAGTCCATGAAAATGCATTTGGGAGATGTCAGGGTCCATATCATGACAAATGTTATCTCACATAAACTCCCAAAAATGCATTTGGGAGGTGCCATGACCTAGATCATGATAATGTCCTTTCAGAACTTGTCCCTTTAAATGCATCAAGGAGGATCTAGGGCCCATAAATTGACAACGTCCTCTCATAATAAGTCCTAGAAAATGCATTTTAGTGAAGTTTGGGCACATATCATGACAACTTCCTCTCATGCCAAGTCCTTGAAAATACATTTGGGAGGTTCCATGGAGCATATGATCATAATGTCATCTCACAATAAGTCCTTAAAAATGTATTTGGGAGGTTTTAGGTTCCATATCATGACAACGTCCTCTCACAACAAGTCTATGAAAATGCATTTGGGAGGTGTCAGGACCCATATCATGACAACGTCCTCTCATAACAAGTCCATTAAAATGTATTTGGGAGGTGTCCGGGCCCATATCATGACAAATTCTATCTCACATAAAGTCTCGAAAATGCATTTGGATGGTGCCACGACCCATATTATGATAGTGTCCTTTAACAACATGTCCTTTCAAATGCATTAAGGAGGAGACATGGCCCATATGTTGATAGTTTCCTCTCATAATAAGCCCCTAAAAATGTGTTTGGGTGAAGTTTGGGCCCATATCATGAAAATCTCCTCTCATACCTAGTATTTGAAAATACATTTGGGAGGTTCCATGGCACATATGATGATGATGTCATCTCACAGTAAGTCCTTAAAAATGCATTTGAGAGGTGTCAGGTCTCATATCATGAGAACATCCTCTTACAACAAGTCCATGAAAATGCATTTGGGAGGTGCCAGGGCCCATATCATGACAAATGTTATCTCACAACACATCCCTAAAATGAATTTGGGAGGTTCCACGACACATATCATTATAGTGTCCTTTCACAACACCTCCCTTCAAATGCATTAAGGAGGTGTCATGGCCCATATATTGACAATGTCCATAAATGCATTTAGGAGGAGTCGTGACCTATATCATGACAATATCATCTCACAACAAGTCCCTTGAAATGCATTTGTGAGGATCTTTGGCCCATATCATGACAATATCATCTCACAACAAGTCTCGTGACATGCATTTGTGAGGATCTTGGGCCCATATCATGATAGTGGTCTCTCACAACAACTTCTTGAAACTACATTTATGAGTAACTAGGCCCATATCATGAGAATCCTCTCAGGAAAGTCCCCCAAAATGCACATGTGAGGATCTACGACCCATAACATGACAATGTCCTCTTAGACAAGTCCATTAAAATGCTTTGAGGAGGGGCTAGGTCCTATGTTCTGACATTGTCTTCTCACAAAAAAGTCATTGAGATGTGTATATATGTATTGTCCTCTTAACTATTCATAAATAGACATCTATGAGTTTGGAGACAATTGAAGCTTGGTTGATTGGGTGCTTATGGAAGTTGCTTCCCATTTATAGGGATCGTTGTTGTGGGTGGGAGGTCTGTATAAGATGTTTACAAGGAGAAATTTTCCTTATAAGACAAAGGCTCATTGGCCTTAGAATGATCACCAAAGAGACATGTATGAGTTTGGTGACTATTTTCATGCCAATATCCCTTTATGAATCACTTAGAATGACTCTCAACAACATTTTCTCTCACGCATCTCATTTACAAGTTGTCAAATAAATGTACTAATATATCCTATATCCCAATGAAAATGTAGTTGGGAGGATCCACGAACCATATCATGACAATGATCGCTCACAAAAAGTTCCTTAAAATGTAGCTTTGAGGACTTGTGGCCCATATCTTGATAGTGTCCTCTCATAGCAAGTTCCTAAAAATGCACTTGTGAGGAGACTAGGTCCACATCATGAGAATGTCCGCTCATAGAAATCTTCCAAAATGTATTAGTGAGGAGCCGTGGTCCATATCATAACAATGTGTGTCAGTAGAAAGTCTATGAAAATGCTTTTGGGTGGAGCTAGGGGCCATATCAGGATAGTGTCCTCTCATAGAAAGTCCTTGAAAATGCTTATATTTTAGACATGTATATATTTATTGTCCTTTTATTATTAATAAAAGAGATGATTATGAGTTTGGGGATGATGGGATCAAGGTCGTTCTAGTGCTTTTGACAACCACCACTCTTTTGCAGCAATTGTTATTAGGGATGGGTGGTCTATGCAAGCCACTATCAAGGAGCAATTTTCCTTGCTAGACAAATGCCCATTAGCCTTAGACTGTTCACAAAAGAGACATAAATGAGTTTGGGGGAAGATCTTTATGCCAATATACCTCTATGATTGACCCTCTGAATTACATAGAAAGACTCTCAACAACA
This sequence comes from Alisma plantago-aquatica, assembly GCA_963693085.1. Taxonomy (NCBI): domain Eukaryota; kingdom Viridiplantae; phylum Streptophyta; class Magnoliopsida; order Alismatales; family Alismataceae; genus Alisma; species Alisma plantago-aquatica. The sequence continues at coordinate 1,138,566,753 of OY856413.1, read as the reverse complement.
ATTTCTCTCACATATTTTTCTTTTTGAATTGCCAATAAATGTATTGATATATCCCCATGAAGCATGTTGATGCTTATTATTGGTTGAGAGATATTAGATGACTGACATGTCTATCACTTAAAGTTTAGGTGACAAGTACACATGTCACCTAAAAGTCTGGTGACATGCATGTGTGTCACCTAAATATATACCCCCTTATAGATCACATGTGACTCATATATATGTCACCTATATGGAAAACCCCCATTAGAGCATAGGTGATTCAAATGTATGTCTCCTATTCGGTGTAACCACTACTACAGAAAATGCTTTTTACAACGGGAGATAGACAACAATTCTGATGATTGTGTTGTAGTTAGCATACTTATCACAACAAGCCTATTTTTGAGTTGTATGTTGTATATTTTATACAACACAAGTCATTTACAACATGCCAAACAGTTGTATTATAGGGGGATACTACAACAACTACTAAAGTGTTGTAATAGGATGTAGTAACACAACATATTCAAACCCGTTGTAAAAGATGTTAGTTACACAACATATTTTGACCCGTTGTAATACTCATATGTTGTAATAGACCATCATTACACAACACAGACTCACCCGTTGTAGTATGCATTAATTATACAATGGGCTTTTACATGTTGTATTTGGTATATGTTGTAATAGACCACCATAATACAACATATTGAAACTCGTTGTTATATCCTGACATGAGACAACAGACTCCAACCTGTTGTTATATATTATAATTACAAAACATGTTGTGACATGTTGTAACATCTACACATAACAAATCGTTGTAATAGACCTCCATTACACAACGTAAACTAAACCATTGTAATATACCATTATTACACAACATGATATCACCTGTTGTACTAGCTACATGTTGTAAAATACCATTATCACACAACGTGCTATACCTTGCTGGAAATATGGGTGGATTTTTGTTTGAGTGGTAGGTTGAACAAAATCTTATTTTTTGTGGTCATGCGAATGATAGTTTTTCTCTCTGGGTAGATATTTTGACCTAAAACCGACCCAATCCCAATATATGCATATACTAAAATACATATGGAATAATTACCCCCTCACTACAACAAAATCCGCTATAAGTCAGGGCTACCTGATTAAGAATAAAAGTCCTGACCAAACTATTCCCAATGCTAATCCCTTACCAGTGGTGGCGGGAGGGGGGCAAGCAGGGGCAAGTGCCCCCTTCCAACTTTAATTTTCTTAACATATATATGTTTTATAAATATAGAATGGTATCAAAGTTAATTTTTCTTTTTATATTTGTTCTACTTCACACGCTTATTAACATATTTTCAAATTATGTAAACGTTATTTATAAATAACATTATTATCAATATGATTTTAAGTAAGAATTAGAAATATAAACACATTAAATTAGGGTAAACAGTATAAAATAAATGACATTTTTTTATTTTTCTAAACACATCTCATTATTAAATAATTAACAAGTAATGTGTTTTTATTCAACATATTAACAACAATACCAAATATACATCCATTAATGTTAATTGGTGAACTATTAGTTTGCATCAATTTTATAATGATTAAATAAGAAACTTATATCTATGAGTAATAAAATACTTTATGATCTATAATTAATAGTATACTTTGTTACATGTTAAATAATTTTATATAATTTATAAACAATTAATTAAATGTATTGTAAATATTACAAGTACATAGTTGTATGGTTATTGAGGAAAAGTAAACTAATATCTATAATTTTTTGTATACTTTATGGAAAACCAAATACTTTATAAAGTATAGATAAATAATTAAGTATGTAACAAATATTGAAAATACATAGGTAATATTAAAATAAAAAACCAATATATATAATTAATAATATACTCCATGGGATATCAAATAGTATTATATTATGTATAAATAACTAAATGTATAATGTATATAGCAACAACATAGTCCATAGATGTATATATTATGTGTGCGGATTTATACTGATTCTTTTCTATTACTAGTAAACACACACGTGCACCTACACGTGTCATACCGAATATGTTTAATTTATATTGGATGAAAAAATAGTCAAATACTTAATATGTTTAAATACTATATTTTTATCTCAAAACTTTTATATTTTAAAATAATAACCACGTATGTTCTTAGTTAAACAGTACATCAAACACATTATGTAACATATTTTTGGTTCGTAATCTATTTGCAGAGAACTGGGGAGAGGGACCAAAAATATTGGATATATCGTGCCACTACTACAGAATACGCCTTTGGCGTCGGTTGTTTAACCCCCTTTGGTGACGGTTTTCAAGCGATGCCTATGTGGGTGTCGCTAAAGGTCGAACTCTTCGGCGTCAGTTTTCTAACCGATGCCTATATGATCTATAGGCGTCGGTTATATATAGTTGGCCGACGTCTATAGGGTTCGCGCCACAAAAAAGGGCACCACCTAGGACACTTTCTGCATCAGTTAACAACTGAACAACCGACGCCATACTCCAACAAGACATGGCCGTGCTTCACTGCACGGCCATGTTTAGTACTATAGGCATCCGTTTTATATGAATAAGCGACGCCATTTCCACCACGGTCGTGCTTTCCTGCATGGTCGGGTTGTTTGTCATATTAGGCGTCGATTTTTATCTAATAACCGACGCTGTAGGCCTTTGATGATGGTGTTTTATAAATAACCGACACCTATACTTTAATTTTTTTTCTTATCAGTTTGCAGGCCTGCTGTGGCTGGTCAGCAGGATGAGAACCTGCAGTTCAGTTTTCTGAACTGCAGGTTTACGACATCCATTGATATCAGCCTACAAACAGGGCACAAACCTGCAAAATCAACAAATATTTTTTCACACAAGTAGATACATTCAGACATCAATTCAATTCTCACATTCACACATGTAGAAACATACAAATACATGTAGAAACATTCAGACATGTATAAACATTCAGAAATATTCATTTACAAAATATCATTCAGCATCGCTATCAACATCCCAATTATATCTTACAATCGCCACTGCTTGTATGGCTTTTGCCCATTCTTCTCTTACTTCATTTAATGCTTCCATCGTATATGGAGCATGTACATTTTTTAAGCGTTTACCTATAGTGTGGTCAATTTTAAACACCTGCAAAGAGAATGATGTATATATAAGTAATAATATAAAAATAAGATTGATATATTTCATACTAACTAATGAGACTATATATAATACCTCATGTATGGTATTAATATCCAATGCGGCATGTCGGATAATCATCTACATAAATCGAATCACATAGTATGCGCATGCCCAGTCATTGTCTTGTGTAGCGCACTATAAATTGAAACATACAAAATATTAAAAAATACAACTAAGAATAGTTCACATAAATAGTATATACATTGGAGTCGGGAACTTACTTTTACGTTCTCCCAAATTATTGGCTGGTTCTTTCTCCTTGGGACATTTCCTCCAGCATTTTTGACTGCATCTAAACCCCTACATGTTAATGTAACACCGTAAATTGCATAATTAAATAGTAATATAATAATAGATGTTAACGGATATAAAAATGAAATATTGCTCACCAGAATAATGACATTCTCAATGTGTCCAATTTTAGTGTTCAATGTACTTCCCGCAGGATCTAGATAATAAACAGTGAACGTCTCAGGGACAATAACTAGTAACTCCAAATGTCTACCGCTAGAGGTAAAAAAGTTAAAAATTAATAACTCAAAATGCACAATAAAAATGGAAGTTTCTTAAGTCCAAATTATAAATAAAGTAAACTTACTTGACATTGAATGGAGCTATTATTATCGTCTTCTTTTGCTGACCGAAAATTGTAAAAGCATCTATACAGTATTGTTGAACACTATCAGGGTCTTTAGCTACCATACTAATCAATGATGGAATCAAAAATCCCACATGATCAAATGCAAATTGTTTGCATTGATCTTCGACTAAGTAGTTGCAGAACATGTATTACGTATGCATTAATATATAAGAAACCAGATCACCTGATCTTACATAAGGTATATGGATGTATACACAAGATCTCACCTTATCCATGTCTCTATCATTGATGTATTCAGCCAATCATACATAAACAACTCAATAATATCTTGTATAAATAAAGAGCTATCATATGATTGACCTGCATAAACTGCTTCTAAAGAAACAATTATAGGGCAATGTATATTATGTGCCCGTAGCCAACATGCCATTCCCCTATAAGCAGGACCTAACGGGTATTTTAGGTCAGTTGGAACCCAACTTGGTAATGCAGGAAGTGGAGGTGGAGGCCTAGGTGCTCTGGGTGTCTTCTTTTTAACCTGTATATATAATTTCAGATTAGTTGACCTCATATATACACATTAATAATCTAAAGTAATGTAAATTTATCTTACAATTTTAGTAGTGTAGATGACATCTGCTTTGGGCCACAATATCACCCCGCCTTCTACCTCACCAAGTGTATCAATATCTGGGTCAGCATATGGCAATGCAGCTTCCCTCCAATCGGGTAATACACATATCGGGCTCACACGAACGTAGCCCTGCGGCATTGGAGTCCCATGAAACGTTGTCCCAGGAAGGGACTGGTAAGCATGTGCCTCTGCAACAACATAGTCTTGCATTCTTAAGCGGCATGGCTTCAATGCCTACAAATTTACGTAAAGAATGTTATACATATATACATATCATCTTGAAAACATATCATCTTGAAAAGACTAGCTACAATGTCATAAACAATACTTGCAGCAGACGTGCTAGGCGATGGGTCTCCAAGATTACTCACAGTCTGTGCATCAGGAGAAGAGTGGGTCGCCATAGGCTGATTGGAAGCCTGAGATGCCTGCCACCGCACTATTTCTTCGTTGACCTTCTCAGCAACTATATCATTGACCTTCTTAGCAACTATATCCTCGACTCTCTTATTCTCCTATACATGGATAAAAGAAACATTAGCTTCTTATTATTGAATTCCCTTTTGCAGTAACATTCTAAAAAAGAATAGGTTGCCTCTTCTTGTGAAAGTCCCACTCTGGGTTTGCGCTGGGATGGCCCAAAGAATGCTTTGATGCCCACACCAGCGCCTGCACCCCTAACACATCCAGGATGCTCTAGGTTACCCAGAGCAACTGTCAATTCATCCATTGTGCCCTGAGGGATGAACGTTCCTTGTTTCCTCTGCTCGTGCAGCTCCCGCTAATCACCATCAATAGAAATTGGTAAGTTAACACCACAATAATCAATATTCAAACGATTGTTCCAAGAGTTGTATTTTACCATTTTTGTAGCTGCCTCAGCAGTTACGGGCTTCTTTATTTCACCCTTCTTGTTTTTCCTCCCAGCTATCCAGATATCATGGCGAGGCATGGGTGTGGCAGACTCTTGAGTAGCAACAGACTCCTGAGTAGTCGTAGACACTGCATGTAGTCTTTAGTGAACGCTTGCATAGCCCTTTGGACCCATAATGTGGTCATGCACATTCAGTGCACACCTTGCTTTTTGCGCGTCACTGAGGGCCTAGTTAGTATGCACATTAATGATTTGGTTAGTAGCACTAAATGTTAATCTTGAATAGGTGAATACAATGTATATTAATTAAATTGGGAGTGACGCCTAATACCTTGAATTCTTCAGATTTTCTTGAAGCAACAAAATTGTCCCAATCTTCTTTGTCCAAGAAGTTCCACTGTTCAAGGGCTGACTTCTTCTTCTTATCACAATCTTTTATGTATTCTCTATTGAGATTTGTCCTATAGTTCCTAAGCATCTTTCCAGCGTGTTGCATCATGCTTTTACGATGCAGCTTCTCATCCAATGCAAACAGATTCTGTAAAATAGAATTCTTATTAACTAGTATCCAAAAATAGAATTGCAAATAATATAATTTGTAATCTACAAAATAGAATTGCAAATAATAATAGCTCACACATAAATGCTTCCATATCAAGTCCTTCTTCCCCTGAGGAACTTTATGCCAATTATCATACTTAACACCACAATGGCTTCGAGTGACACACCCAAGATAGTTTACAAAATTATTCCGGTTCACTCCAATTGCATTTCCTCCATTATCAAACTCCACAACCAATTTGGATCCACTGCCACTTAGCATTATTAACTTCTTCAACAGAGTGATGCCCCTTTTCTTGTTAAGTGTTTGGTGCTGCACATCAAGTTGCTCCAGTGCTTCAGTGGGTACATGTGCATCATCAACCTAAAATTTGACAAAAATAAACACACTAAATTAGCGCAATATAGAAATATGGGATATATGACATAACTAGAAGATAATGAATTTTATAAAAATACATGATATGTTTTTAGAACTTACATTGGTATCCTCGCCATGCTCGTCATGGACAGCATGCTCATCATGGACTTCATGCTCATCATGGACATCATGCTCATCATGGTCAGCCATTTAAAAATGTCATTAAAAAGACAAACATTTAGCATTTGTATTAACTAGAAGATAATGAAACATCAAATCTGAAAATGATCTAAAATCCAAAGCCTTAGAATGGGTCAAGTTCAAGTCAAAATGGCTACAAGTGTGCGTTTTGGGTTTTCTATGTAAACGACCTTAGAACATCTATGTAATCACTTGTAATGATGAATTGACTTATAACTTAGAAGGGAAAAATGTTTGGGACAAATTTCACCAAGTTCTAATCACTTTAAATGCAAATTAGAAAATGGATTACATGCACTTGGTCGGTCAAGTTTTCCTGGATTGAAACTCGACCGATCAACCTTGGTCGATTTTCTGAAGATTGCATCGGTCGAGTTCTGTTAGTGCACAACTCGACCGATGCAATCTTCAAAAAATCGACCAAGGATGATCAGTCAAGTTTCAATCCAGGAAAACTCGACCGACCAAGTGCCTGTAATCCATTTTCTAATTTCCATTTAAAGTGATTAGCACTTGGGTGAAATTTGTCCCAAACATTTTTCTCTTATAAGTTACAAGTCAATTCATCATTACTAGTGATTACATAGATGTTCTAAGGTTGTTTACATAGAAAACCCAAAACGCACACTTGCAGCCATTTTGACTTGAACTTGACCCATTCTAGAGCTTTGGATTTTAGTTCCTTTTCATGTAACAGGCCATTTAGCATTTGTATTAACTAGAAAAAGGCAAACATTTAGCATTTGTATTAACTAGAAAAAGGCAAACATTTAGCATTTGTATTAACTAGAAGATAATGAAAAATCAAATCTGAAAATGATATTGATATTAAAAAGGCAAACATTTAGATTCAATAAAAAAATATAAACATACATGCCTCTAAAATTTTGATCTTTTATCAATTAAAAATCCTTCATTGTGATCTCCGCGCACATATAAGTCATCATTAGCTTCAATATTTTTTGGAGTTGTCAACCCAACAGAGAATGGACTGGAGTCATCATACTTATCATAGTACTCTTCTTCATCTATAGGATCTTCAATGAACTGTCTTTTACCATGAAGAACAACCGACCATTTATCATTTGCAGGATCATCGATATAGAATATTTGTTTTTCCTGTGATGCCAATATGAATGGTTCACCCTTCTCACCAATCTTTTCAAAGTTCACCAAAGTGAAACCCAATTCATCCACTATAACTCCTTTGGTGTTATCAACCCAATTACATTTAAAGAGCGGAATTCTAAAATCTATGTAGTTAAACTCCCATATGTCTTCAATGACACCGTAATATGACATTTTAGCTTCACGTGGACTCTTATCCTTTGCACTTGCAAAATACATAGTTGACGCTTGAAGAGTGACCCCACTGTTTTGGACGACACTCTTATCATCTTGGCGCTTTGTGTAATATGTGAACCCATTAATGTCAAACCCTTCATAAGACATAACATTCAGTTTTGGTTTAAAGGCGAGGCATTTGATAGTTTATGTAATATCATTTGGTGTTTGATATAGTTGATGGAAGACTTTATCTTCAAACCACTTAGTAAAAGTCTTATTATGCTCTCTAGCAAGCCACATTGAACTTGCTCGAGGATGTTGTCTCTTGATGAAATTGGTATGTTCCTCGATATAAACACTCACTTCATCCATCTTGTGTAAAATATACAAGTGAGCTTATTCCAACTGCTCACGGATGATTACTTTCACCCGTGATCCCAAAATTCCTTTGCCCTCCTCAATATTCTTGTCATTAACAGGAGTTTTATTACCACTTAGAAAGTCATTGCAAAAATCCATAACCTCTCTCGCCACATAACCTTCAATAATACTCCCTTCAGGCCAATAACAGTTTCGAACATCACCTTTAAAAATGCTCATGTATCATTCAAAGGGATACATCCAATGCAAGAAAACTGGTCCCAACATTTTCACTTCCCTAGTCAAGTGAACAACAAGATGTACCACGATATCAAAGAACAAAGGAGGGAAATACATCTCAAGGTGACATAGGGTAACAACCACTTCTCTTTGCAAATTATCGAGAGTATCAGGGTCAATAACTTTGCTGCATAGACTGTTGAAAAAGAAACAAAGTCTGGTGATTGCAAACCTTACATGCTTCGGCAATATAGATCGAATTGCCACGGGCAATATTTGTTGCATTAGAGTGTGACAATCATGAGATTTAAGATCTATCAACTTCAGATCTTTCATTGATACCAATCTACGGATGTTGGATGAGTAACCATGTGGCACCTTAACATTTACCAAGCATTCACAAAAAGCTTTCTTCTCCTTTCTAGACAACGTGTATAAAGCGGGAGGTAAGTATATTCTTTTATTACCCATTTCACGTAATTCTGTTAATTCTGACCTTATTCCCATTTCATGTAGGTCCAGTCTGGATTTTATCTCATCTTTAGTCTTACCTGGTATATTTAACAGAGTACCAATGATGCTATCACAGACATTTTTCTCAATGTGCATTACATCGATACAATGCCTGACTGTCAAAGAACTCCAATAAAGAAGATCCCAAAATATTGACTTCTTCTTGAATGAAGAATTGTCACTCCGTGTGGCCATACTACAGTGTGATTTCTTACCAAATTCATTGACAATGTCTTTTACTCTTTCATAAACAACATCCCCTAGTATAGGTTTAGGTGCACTCCGTTCATCATTCCATCCATTGAATTTTTTGTGCTTCCTATAATATGGATGGAATTTTGAAAGAAACCTTCGATGACCAAGATATACAGTCTTGCCTCCATGTTTTAGTCTTATTGAATCAATGTTTTTTTCACATATAAGACACACTTTAGCTCCTTTGACACTATATCCAGACAAATTCCCATATGCTGGAAAGTAATTAATAGTGCAAAACAACATAGCGTGCAAACGAAATGTCTCTCTTCCTGAAGCATCATAGGTCATCACACCTTCAGCCCACAGTTTCTTTAAGTCATCAATCAGAGGTTCAAGATAAACATCGATATCATTTCTGGGTTGTTTAGGGCCCAATATCAACAACGACAACATAACGTACTTATTTTTCATACACAACTAGGGAGGAAGATTGTATATAACAAGCATGACTGGCCAAGTGCTATGTTGGCTGCTCAATGTCCCGTACGGATTCATCCCATCTGTACAAAGACCAAGTCTTAGATTCCTATCTTCTTCACCAAATTTGGGGTACAATAGATCAATCTTCTTCCACTATGATGAATCATACGCATGTTGTAGGATCTCATCATTATTTTTCTTAACATCTGCATGCCACCTCAAATGCTTCGCATCTTTTGGATTTGCAAACAAGCATTGAAACCGTGATATTATAGTTAGATACCACAACACCTTGGCAGGAGAACCAGTTTTGGACTCCCCTGAAGTCGTCAATTTATACCGTGACACACCACATTTTGGAAAATCTTTCAAATCTACATAGTCCTTTTGAAATAATACACAATCATTCGGGCATGCATGTATCTTCTTGGCCTCCATTCCCATTGGGCACAACATTTTCTTTACCTGGTATGTTGAGATTGGAAACTTGTTTCCTTCAGGAAGAATTTCTTTCAACAAAGTCAACAATGAAGTGAAGCTTTTGTCACTCCATCTATTGTTAGCTTTCAACTTATACAATCTCAACACAGCGCTAAGCTTTGTAAACTTAGCACAGCCTGTGTATAACGGTATCTCAACATCATGCACAATGTTTCTAAAGATAGGAGGTGGATCGGTGTGCTCTACCCTACAACTATCCAGCATCACATCATTGATGTCTACTGGAACTGGTTCGTTCACATCTACGTCATCGGAGGCAATTTCTTCTTCCACCCAAGCACTGCTATCGACATCTACTGGTTTTGAGTTTAAAATCTCTCCATGCCAGTGCCATTCTGTATAGCCTTGTACAATCCCGTTGCACATGACATAACTTTTGATTTCCTCACCAGTGTTGACTTTCAAGTTGTTACCACAATGCCTACATGGACAGTAGAACCTATCTGTATGTTTTTTCCTATGTTCCTCGGAAAATCTAATAAACTGATCAAGAACAGATATAAACTCTGGGGTGCAGCGATTGCGAATGGACATCCATGATCTATCCATTCTATGATCAAAGAGAAAACAAGTATATATTTGGACAAGATTAGGGTATACACTTACATCCTATCCAAGATTTACTTCTATTATCTACAATGAAGCCGGACTCCATACAAAAAGTATATAATTTAGTGATTATTCATTCTAATTTATACCAATGTACAAGTAATATAAAGAACAATGATTGTTCACTTTCTAGGCCAACAAACACATGTGATGTCATTCTTATATATAATAAATGTGTACCACCTATCCCATCCTTGAATACCTAACCTCACTAGTAAGTGTAAAATGTGTATTGGGTTTTCAAAAAAAATTCGGCAGCATTTCCCTGTTGTTCTCTAAGTACATATGTACTTAGAGAACAAACGAGGAAATGCTACCGAAGATAATCCTACATTATACACATACTTTTCCTGAGTAGGATAATGTGCACTTCATGGAATTATTAAGATCTTACTATATATAAGTTGTTTCTACCTACTTTGATGGGATTTTATAACATTCGAGTCTTCCATTTAAGGCATTAGATGCATATATTGAAGTCCATTGTGTTGAGATAAGAATCCCATGTGATACACACGATTGAGAATCTTTCACCATACTAGGAAAATACTATAGCATGTCCTCTCTAAATCTAGGTTCAGCATATACATCCAAATTAAATACACAACTAGATATTCATTTAGGTGTTAGACATTCATTTAGGTATTCCTGATAACTCACAGGTATGCACAACTAGACAACTGTGGCGGAGCAGTACTGGAGGAAGCATACCTTTCGGTAGCAGCGGCGGACAAGTAGGCGAGCAACAACAACTGACCTCCCAACAGTGGTGGTGGTGACCGGCGAGCTCTAGGCGGTAGGGCAGGCAGGTGCAGCGGTGACCGGCGAGCTCCAGGCGGCAGGGCAGACAGACCAGCAGCCACAGTAGGGCATTAGCGCGACGTCGGCGGTGGGTGGCGGCAGGAAGGAATAGCAGGAGCAGCGGCGTCGGCGGGCGGCGGCAAGGAGGAAGGCGGCGCGGCGGCGACGCAAGGAGGAAGGCGGCAGGCGGCGGCGGTGACGCAGAGCAGCAACAGCACCGTCGACGACGAGGAAGCAGCAGGCAGCATCAGCGGCGAGTGAGAAGCAGCAGGCACCAGGAGGTGAGCAGCAGCGGGCGATGAAACAGAAAATGATGAAACAGAAGAAAGGGGACAATGGCCGTTCGAGGGTCTATTAAGTTGGTAAAAGGCGTCGGTTATAAAATACAATCGACACCTAACGTCTTCGGCGTCAGTTCTACTTAAATAACCAACGTCCAATTAGACAAATTTTGCCCTAAATAATATGGCGGGAACCATTATCGACGTCGGTTATCAATGGATAACTGACACCTAAGATGGAACTTTTCGTGCAATTTTTCATCTTATATAGGTGTCAGTTTGTTGGTAAAAAACCAACGTTGTATGTGCCAAATTTTTTTCGCTCGAAAATTGGATTTCGCGGGCGATTTTAGGCGTCGGTTGTTTGTTAAGCAACCGACGTTGAATACAAAGCGGTACCCGTGTCTTGACTATAGATGTCGGATGACCTACATCACCGACGTTGAATGTTATAGGCGTCAGATTTCCTTAATAACTGACGCCCAGAAAAGTGACATTGAACGTTGTTTCTGTACTAGTGTGCAGAGAATCGGGGAGAGGGACCGTGAACATTTTTGAAGAAAAATATGTCAATAAAAAGAAATGTTTGGCTTACTATTAATCAAGTTGCATGGATCACATAGTCATTGAAAGGTAAAATGGAAAAATTAAATATAAAATTATTTTCCTTATTTATTTATTGGGTGGTTGGGTGATGAAGATAATTGTGGGAGGAGTTGTTGGAACATGGATGGAGATAATTGTGGGCAAATGTGGTTGAATGAGTGAATGATGGAAACAACAATATCATTTGAATTTTTTGAGAGGAAAATAGGAAGAGATGAAGAGAGGTGGTGTGTTTATTGTTTGGAAACATTTCATTTTTGTAAAGAAGTTAGAGAGAATATAGTTTTAATGAGATATGGAGAGGAGAGAGCGGGTGGAGAGGGGGTTGGAAACGTGAGATTAGTTGAAGAGACGAAGAGTACGGATGAAGGGAGAGGGAAACGTGACGATTAGTTAGGGAGAGGGAAACAAACGTCGGTGCTCCACCCTTCCCCGCTAGTTTCTTCTCGCACCCGACGACCGCAGGTGGTCCATCCTTTTGGTGGTTTCTTCTCTATGCTTCATCCTTCAATCAACTTCGTCAATTTTGCAGTACGCTGCGCCATAACCACCGTCCGCAGGCTGAGCACATTCGCCCGGGGCTATAGTTGGTCGTGTGCTAATACAAATCATCACCGTTCTTCGCTCCGCACAAAGCATGGATGGCTGGATGTCCTGTTGGTCGTCATCTTCTAGCCGCCAAAGGTTTTGGCCATTCCGGTTCGTCTGTTCTCATGTTTCTTTCTCGAATGTATCTCTCCTTCAACCCTTGTTTCATTTTCTGTAATCATCCACATTATCAGAGGGCTGTTGATTACTCCCGTTATATATTATCAGGTGTAAAACTTACTACTTGTTTCTCTGCACATACCGTATTGAAGTTCCCTTCTAGAGTTATTGTCTCATCGTCGTTTCCAGACCTACTGTTCGATTGTTTGTTTCTGAACTTGTTGTCCGGTGGTCTAATTTTAGACTGTGCCAGTGCAAATATAAAGTTATTTTGTTCTTGACCTGTTGTGCTAAAGGAAGAAGATCAGACTGACAAGGTATGCATTACCAATGAAACAACTTTTCATTATTTTTATTAGAAATGTAGCATATTTTTTCTGATATAAGATCACTATATAAGAAATTATTTAGTTTTTGGTGACCATAGTTGTAGCCCAAACAAGTTCATTCTCGATTACTCACATTAATAAATGAACATATATGTCAAATTTATGTCATGTGAAGATTAAATCTTTGTTGTTTGTGATCAGTTATCCTTGACATGAGAAAGTTGGAAGTGACAGTGGCAATCCTTCAACAAGTTTTGTTCAAGTTCTACTTTTAATTATTTTCCGACGTAATAGACCATAAAGAAAAAATATTGATATTTATTTCATTGATTACTTTGGAATTATATGCATATAACAAGCTACAATGTTCCTAGTAATAAACATTTTCTTACATTTGTAATACTAGTTAGAATGTCGTTATCGTTAAGAAAATGTCTAAATATTAGCATCGAGTTCCCTTCTTTATTTATAAAAGTGAATTTGGCAGAATACTTCTTAATCATTCTTATATTTTTTTATCTTTATCAAAATCTTTGTTAATATTTATTCTTATTAAATTTGTGACGTCTCTCTTTTCTACTATGTTTATGCTATATCAATTTAGTAGAAAAAACACTCAAGACTAAAACTATAAAATTGCATATTGTGTTCAAAATTAATATTTTATTCCATATGTTTATTTAGTATTTTTATACAATAGATCAGAAATTTAATAAAAAAATAATCTTCATGACAAGTTGCTAGTATAATTGCAAACATTACTTATTTATGTGAGGGTTTTAGAGTTTGTTCAAAAGTTATCAATTATTTGTGTAGGAAAATTATTTGGATTAATTTTAATGGTTAGGATGTATTCCATACTCTAGTGCCTTTCTTCTCTCACATACCAACAATTAAACACATTTAATGATGTACCCACTTTTATTGGATTTTTTTCACCTTTGTAAAATTAGAATGAAGAATCACACATAGTGGTAGGAAACTTTAAAACATTAATATTGCCAGTGGCGGAGCCAACCCCCTAATTGGGGGGGCACATATATAAATTATGTTAAGTACATAAGTGGAATTCATATTGAGTGTCAATATGTCTCAATCGACCTATTTACTTGGATCGAGGCAAGAAAATAGATGTATCTTACATAAATAAAAAGAAGAAGTTGAAGACATAACTCATTACTTGTAGTGGAGTACTTAATTTTAGATCTATATATATAAGGATTATTGTATATGTATATTATAATATTCTACATACATTAATGATTTTCTAACATTAAGGATGAGCTTGAAATGGTGACATCTGATATTGAAAAGATTTAATCTTTTTATATGACCAACTATTCTATTAAATTATTTTTCATAAATATAGGTCATTTAAAAAATACATCAATTTAGTGTTCAATATTGATTGTGTGGATTATTATATTTTTTAATCAAACAAATAATTTCCTACTTGATGAGCTTGACAACTCAAGTAATTTAAAAGTAACATAAAGCTAAGAAAATTGAATATATAAGTAATACAACATGAAAATTACTATTATTATTTAAAAATTAAAAAACAACACTATAGCAATTTATTTTAAATAAAGATACTTATGATGGAGTTGAACCTATTTATTAATTTTACCTAATAAACTCAATAAATGTAGTGACAATATATTGTTCACTAGATTATTATGATTGTTACTTCTATGTAGCGTTGGAAATTTAAATATAAAAATTATGTTATCTACATCATGATGAAAAAAATGTATAATTTAGAGGAGTAATATCTGCACAACTTGCGAATAGAAGTATAATTTAAAGAATTAATATCATAAGATACATGCAATTACATTATTATAACAAATATTGATTGATGTATAAAAATTCAAAACAATACAAATACAATTGGCCGTCCGCTAACACAAATCATCACTGTTCTTTGCTCCGCACAAAGCACGGACAGCTGGCTGTCCTGCTGGCCGTCGTCTTCCAGCCGCCAAAGCTTTTGGCCATTCCAGTTCGTCTGTTCTCATGTTTCTTTCTCGAATGTATCTCCCCTTCAACCCTTATTTCATTTTCTGTAATCATACACGTTATTGGAGGGTTGTTGATTGCTCCTGTTATATATTATCAGGTGTAATACTTGCTACTTGTTTCTTTGGACATACCGTATTGGAGTTTCTTTCTAGAGTTATTGTCTGATCGTCGTTTCCGGACCTACTGTTCGATTGTTTGTTTCTGAACTTGTTGTCCGGTGGTCTAATTTTAGACTGTGCAAGTGCAAATATAAAGTTATTTCATTCTTGACCTACTATGCTAAAGGAAGAAGATCAGACTGACAAGGTATGCATTACCAATGAAACGACTTTTCATTATTTTTATTAGAAATGTAGCATATTTTTTCTGATATAAGATCACTATATAAAAATTATTTAATTTTTGGTGACCATATTTGTAGCCCAAACAAGTTCATTCCCGATTACTCACATTAATAAATGAACATATATGCCAAATTTATGTCATGTGGAGATTAAATCTTTGTTGTTTGTGATTAGTTATCCTTGACATGAGAAAGTTGGAAGTGAAAATGGCAATCTTTCAACAAGTCTTGTTCAAGTTCTACTTTTAATTATTTTCCGACGTAATAGAGCATAAAGAAAAAATATTGATATTTATTTCATTGATTACTTTGGAATGATATGCATATAACAAGCTACAATGTTCCTAGTAATAAACATTTTCTTACATTTATAATACTAGTTAGAATGTCGTTATCGTTAAGAAAATGTCTAAATATTAGCATTGAATTTCCTTCTTTATTTATAAAAGTGAATTTGGCAAAATACTTCTTAATCATTCTTATATTTTTTTATCTTTATCGAAATCTTTGTTAATATTTATTCTTTTTAAATTTGTGACGTCTCTCTTTTCTACTATGCTTATGCTATATCAATTTAGTAGAAAAAAACACTCAAGACTAAAACTATAAAATTGCATATTGTGTTCAAAATTAATATTTTATTCCATATGTTTATTTAGTATTTTAATACAATAGATCAAAAATTTATTAAAAAATAATCTTCATGACAAGTTGCTAGTATAATTGCAAACATTACTTATTTATGTGAGGGTTTTAGATTTTGTTCAAAACTTAAAAATTATTTGTGTAGAAAAATTATTTGGATTAATTTTAATGGTTAGGGTGTATTCCATACTCTAGTTCCTTTCTTCTCTCACATACCAACAATTAAACACATTTAATGATGTACCCACTTTTATTGGATTTTTTTCACCTTTGTAAAATTAGAATGAAGAATCACACATAGTGGTAGGAAACTTTAAAACATTAATATTGCCAGTGGCGGAGCCAACCCCCTAATTGGGGGGCACATATAAAAATTATGTTAAGTACATAAGTGGAATTCATATTGAGTGTCAATATGTCTCAATCGACCTATTTACTTGGATCGAGGCAAGAAAATAGATGTATCTTACATAAATAAAAAAAAGAAGTTGAAGACATAACTCATTACTTGTAGTGGAGTACTTAATTTTAGATCTATATATATGGATTATTGTATATGTATATTATAATATTATACATACATTTATGATTTTCTAACATTAAGGATGAGCTTGAAATGGTGACATCTGATATTGAAAAGATTTAATCTTTTTATAAGACCAACTATTCTATTAAATTATTTTTTCACAAATATAGGTCATTTAAAAAACACATCAATTTAGTGTTCAATATTGATTGTGTGGATTATTATATTTTTTAATCAAACAAATAATTTCCTACTTGATGAGCTTGACAACTCAAGTAATTTAAAAGTAACATAAAGCTAAGAAAATTGAATATATAAGTAATACAACATGAAAATTAAAATTATTATTTAAAAATTAAAAAACAACACTATAGCAATTTATTTTAAATAAAGATACTTATGATGGAGTTAAACCTATTTATTAATTTTACCTAATAAACTCAATAAATGTAGTGACAATATATTGTTCACTAGATTATTATGATTGTTATTTCTATGTAGCGTTGGAAATTTAAATATAAAAATTATGTTATCTACATCATGATGAAAAAAATGTATAATTTAGAGGAGTAATATCTGCACAACTTGCGAATAGAAGTATAATTTAAAGAATTAATATCATATGATACATGCAATTACATTATTATAACAAATATTGATTGATGTATAAAAATTCAAAACAATACAAATACAATTGGCCGTCCGCTAACACAAATCATCACTGTTCTTCGCTCCGCACAAAGCACGGACAGCTGGCTGTCCTGCTGGCCGTCGTCTTCCAGCCGCCAAAGCTTTTGGCCATTCCGGTTCGTCTGTTCTCATGTTTCTTTCTCGAATGTATCTCTCCTTCAACCCTTGTTTCATTTTTTGTAATCATCCACATTATCGGAGGGCTGTTGATTGCTCCCGTTATATATTATCAGGTGTAAAACTTGCTACTTGTTTCTCTACACATACCGTATTGAAGTTCCCTTCTAGAGTTATTGTCTCATCATCGTTTCCGGACCGACTGTTCGATTGTTTGTTTCTGAACTTGTTGTCTGGTGGTCTAATTTTAGACTGTGCAAGTGCAAATATAAAGTTATTTTGTTCTTGACCTGTTGTGCTAAAGGAAGAAGATGAGACTGACAAGGTATGCATTACCAATGAAACAACTTTTCATTATTTTTATTAGAAATGTAGCATATTTTTTCTGATATAAGATCACTATATAAGAAATTATTTAGTTTTTGGTGACCATAGTTGTAGCTCAAACAAGTTCATTCTCGATTACTCACATTAATAAATGAACATATATGTCAAATTTATGTCATGTGAAGATCAAATCTTTGTTGTTTGTGATCAGTTATCCTTGACATGAGAAAGTTGGAAGTGACAGTGGCAATCCTTCAACAAGTTTTGTTCAAGTTCTACTTTTAATTATTTTCCGACATAATAGAACATAATGAAAAAATATTGATATTTATTTCATTGATTACTTTGGAATTATATGCATATAACAAGCTACAATGTTCCTAGTAATAAATATTTTCTTACATTTGTAATACTAGTTAGAATGTCGTTATCGTTAAGAAAATGTCTAAATATTAGCATCGAGTTCCCTTCTTTATTTGTAAAAGTGAATTTGGCAGAATACTTCTTAATCATTCTTATATTTTTTTATCTTTATCAAAATCTTTGTTAATATTTATTCTTTTTAAATTTGTGACGTCTCTCTTTTCTACTATGCTTATGCTATATCAATTTAGTAGAAAAAATACTCAAGACTAAAACTATAAAATTGCATATTGTGTTCAAAATTAATATTTTATTCCATATGTTTATTTAGTATTTTTATACAATAGATCAGAAATTTAATAAAAAAATAATCTTCATGACAAGTTGCTAGTATAATTGCAAACATTACTTATTTATGTGAGGGTTTTAGAGTTTGTTCAAAAGTTATCACTTATTTATGTAGGAAAATTATTTGGATTAATTTTAATGGTTAGGATGTATTCCATACTCTAGTGCCTTTCTAATCTCACATACCAACAATTAAACACATTTAATGATGTACCCACTATTATTGGATTTTTTTCACCTTTGTAAAATTAGAATGAAGAATCACACATAGTGGTAGGAAACTTTAAAACATTAATATTGCCAGTGGCGGAGCCAACCCCCTAATTGGGAGGGAACATATAAAAATTATGTTAAGTACATAAGTGGAATTCATATTGAGTGTCAATATGTCTCAATCGACCTATTTACTTGGATCGAGGCAAGAAAATAGATGTATCTTACATAAATAAAAAAAAGAAGTTGAAGACATAACTCATTACTTGTAGTGGAGTACTTAATTTTAGATCTATATATATGGATTATTGTATATGTATATTATAATATTCTACATACATTTATGATTTTCTAACATTAAGGATGAGCTTGAAATGGTGACATCTGATATTGAAAAGATTTAATCTTTTTATAAGACCAACTATTCTATTAAATTATTTTTGCACAAATATAGGTCATTTAAAAAACACATCAATTTAGTGTTCAATATTGATTGTGTGGATTATTATATTTTTTAATCAAACAAATAATTTCCTACTTGATGAGCTTGACAACTCAAGTAATTTAAAAGTAATATAAAGCTAAGAAAATTGAATATATAAGTAGTACAACATGAAAATTACTATTATCATTTAAAAATTAACAAACAACACTATAGCAATTTATTTTAAATAAAGATACTTATGATGGAGTTAAACCTATTTATTAATTTTACCTAATAAAATCAATAAATGTAGTGACAATATATTGTTCACTAGATTATTATGATTGTTATTTCTATGTAGCGTTGGAAATTTAAATATAAAAATTATGTTATCTACATCATGATGAAAAAAATGTATAATTTAGAGGAGTAATATCTGCACAACTTGCGAATAGAAGTATAATTTAAAGAATTAATATCATAAGATACATGCAATTATATTATTATAACAAATATTGATTGATGTATAAAAATTCAAAACAATACAAATATAATTGGCCGTCCGCTAACACAAATCATCACTGTTCTTCGCTCCGCACAAAGCACGGACAGCTGGCTGTCCTGCTGGCCGTCGTCTTCCAGCCGCCAAAGCTTTTGGCCATTCCGGTTCGTCTGTTCCCATGTTTCTTTCTCAAATGTATCTCTCCTTCAACCCTTGTTTCATTTTCTGTAATCATCCACGTTATCGGAGGGTTGTTGATTGCTCCCGTTATATATTATCAGGTGTAAAACTTGGTACTTGTTTCTCTGCACATACCATATTGGAGTTTCTTTCTAGAGTTATTGTCTGATCGTCGTTTCCGGACCTACTGTTCGATTGTTTGTTTCTAAACTTGTTGTCTGGTGGTCTAATTTTAGACTGTACAAGTACAAATATAAAGTTATTTCATTCTTGACCTACTATGCTAAAGGAAGAAGATCAGACTGACAAGGTATGCATTACCAATGAAACAACTTTTCATTATTTTTATTAGAAATGTAACATATTTTTTCTGATATAAGATCACTATATAAAAATTTATTTAATTTTTGGTGACCATAGTTGTAGCCCAAACAAATTCATTCTCGATTACTCACATTAATAAATGAACATATATGCCAAATTTATGTCATGTGGAGATTAAATCTTTGTTGTTTGTGATTAGTTATCCTTGACATGAGAAAGTTGGAAGTGAAAATGGCAATCCTTCAACAAGTCTTGTTCAAGTTCTACTTTTAATTATTTTCCGACGTAATAGAACATAAAGAAAAAATATTGATATTTATTTCATTGATTACTTTGGAATTATATGCATATAACAAGCTACAATGTTCCTAGTAATAAACATTTTCTTACATTTGTAATACTAGTTAGAATGTCGTTATCGTTAAGAAAATGTCTAAATATTAGCATTGAGTTTCCTTCTTTATTTATAAAAGTGAATTTGGCAAAATACTTCTTAATCATTCTTATATTTTTTTATCTTTATTGAAATCTTTGTTAATATTTATTCTTTTTAAATTTGTGACGTCTCTCTTTTCTACTATGCTTATGCTATATCAATTTAGTAGAAAAAACACTCAAGACTAAAACTATAAAATTGCATATTGTGTTCAAAATTAATATTTTATTCCATATGTTTATTTAGTATTTTTATACAATAGATCAAAAATTTATTAAAAAATAATCTTCATGACAAGTTGCTAGTATAATTGCAAACATTACTTATTTATGTGAGTGTTTTAGATTTTGTTCAAAACTTATCAATTATTTGTGTAGAAAAATTATTTGGATTAATTTTAATGGTTAGGGTGTATTCCATACTCTAGTGCCTTTCTTCTCTCACATACCAACAATTAAACACATTTAATGATGTACCCACTTTTATTGGATTTTTTTCACCTTTGTAAAATTAGAATGAAGAATCACACATAGTGGTAGGAAACTTTAAAACATTAATATTGTAAGTGCCGGAGCCAGCCCCCTAATTGGGGGGGCACATATAAAAATTATGTTAAGTACAGAAGTGGAATTCATATTGAGTGTCAATATGTCTCAATCCACCTATTTACTTGGATCGAGGCAAGAAAATAGATGTATCTTACATAAATAAAAAAAGAAGTTGAAGACATAACTCATTACTTAGTGGAGTACTTAATTTTAGATCTATATATATGGATTATTGTATATGTATATTATAATATGCTATATACATTTATGATTTTCTAACATTAAGTATGAGGTTGAAATGGTGACATCTGATATTGTAAAGATTTAATCTTTTTATAAGACCAACTATTCTATTAAATTATTTTTTCATAAATATAGGTCATTTAAAAAACACATCAATTTAGTGTTCAATATTGATTATGTGGATTATTATATTTTTTAATCAAAGAAATAATTTCCTACTTGATGAGCTTGACAACTCAAGTAATTAAAAAGTAACATAAAGCTAAGAAAATTGAATATATAAGTAGTACAACGTGAAAATTACTATTATTATTTAAAAATTAAAAAACAACACTATAGCAATTTATTTTAAATAAAGATACTTATGATGGAGTTAAACCTATTTATTAATTTTACATAATAAACTCAATAAATGTAGTGATAATATATTGTTCACTAGATTATTATTGTTGTTATTTCTATGTAGCGTTGGAAATTTAAATATAAAAAATATGTTATCTTTGACATCATGATGAAAAAAATGTATAATTTAGAGGATTAATATCTGCACAACTTGTGAATAGAAGTATAATATAAAGAATTAATATCATAAGATACATGCAATTACATTATTATAACAAATATTGATTAATGTATAAAAATTCAAAACAATACAAATATATTAAAAACGTTATTAATGAATTTATTGTGAAACCGTGTACTACTAAGACTATCATATTTCATTTCAAGTTATTTTTCCTAACATACATTACATTCATAATAGAAAAGAATCATCATAAATCCGCACACATAACATATACATCTATGGACTATGTTGTTTCTATATACATTATACATTTAGTTATTTATACATAATATAATACTATTTGATATCCCATGGAGTATATTATTAATTATAGATATTGGTTTTTTGTTTTAATATTACCTATGTACTTACTATATTTGTTACATACTTAATTATTTATATATACTTTATAAAGTATTTGGTATTCTATAAGTATACAAAAAATTATTGATACTAGTTTACTTTTCCTCATTAACCATACAACTATGTACTTGTTATATTTATAATACATTTAAGTAATTGTTTATAAATTATATAAAATTATTTAACATGTCACAAAGTATACTATTAATTATAGATCTTAAAGTATTTTGTTACTCATAGATATCATTTTCTTATTTAATCATTATAAAATTGATGTAAACTAATAGTTCACAAATTAACATTAATGGATGTATTTGATATTGTTGTTAATATGTTTAATAAATTATATTCTTAATAGTGCTTCTTGTGAATGTTGTTTCTCTGGTCTGATTTAACATGTTACTCCTCCTTGTATATTCCCCTTTGTCATCAAGCATTATATCTCTTTATATATATATATATATATATATATATATAAATAAATATATATATATAGCATCATGCATTAACATCAACCAACAATTTGGCATTTTTTAATTTTGATTAGAAATTTTCCATTTTTAAATTTGATTCTGTATACGCATACATTGTATTAATTTTTTTATACTTCCATCCTCTTATTTTCTAACAAGTTCTCACAATTATTTGGATAATAAATTCATATTTTTATACACCCTAAAAAAAAATTCATATTTTTATACAGTGTCCAAAGCAGTCGAGCAACACAGATTGTGAGTATTATGTGCTGAAGTACATGAGAGACATCATTGATGCAAGAATTAGAAATATTCCTGAATGTGTAAGCTACTTATCATTATAAATAAATTGAAAAAGACAATATGTTGATATATTTGTCATATGATTGTAGTATTATTCGAAGTATATTGGCAGTTGCTTCAACGAAGAAGAAATCGACGATGTCCGAAATGAGTGGGCGACATGTGTTCCTAAGAACACATAAGATTACGTGACATGAGGGGAGACATTTATTCTTTAGCATAGACCAATGTGAAATTTTGTTTGTTTGTTTTCAGTTCGATTCTAGAGTGGATACTCAGTACTTTGTATTATTCAATCTTTGTATCGATGATAGAATATTTATTAAATTTAGTACAAGTTTCTCTCATGGTTTGATGGAAAATTTGTTCATTGTTTGTGAAATGAAAAAAGTCTAATTTCATATTTATTACAATTTATTAATAATATAGTTAATTTGATTAATAAAATTGGTTAGATATAAGACCTGTCAAACTCTAATCAAAGACAACATTTAATGATATGTTGTAAAATGTATGATACTACAACAAACAACACATGTTGTGTTATCCATACCTATTACAACAGGTGTGTCTGGAAAAAATACACATATTACAACGGTTGAATGTATGGAAAGACAACATGCTTCAATTATTGTATAAACCTACCTATTACAACGGGTGCACTACATGTTGTAATAAACCTACCTCTTACAACAAGTGTGTTTAGTGAAAGACAACATACTTCAACTATTGTATAATATATATTACAACGGATAAACCACATGTTGTAAAAACACCCATATTACAACGTGTGTGTCTATACCACTAGTAGAAACGGTGGTGTAAAACCACGTTTTATTTTCTACGGACGAGATTGCGTGGAAAATTTCGAAGGGTAGTCCCCTTTCTAATATTAATAGTCTTTCCATAGAAAAGGCCTCTTCCCTCTTCTCTCGCATCTCTCCTCTCCATTCGGCGTGCTCACCCTGCCCCCTACTGTGCCCCTCTTTACCAACTTCTTCTGAATTGGACGCCATGTACTCACGATTGCTTCCTTATTGTGCGACCACGCCGCCCCACCGTAAAATCTCTCCCATGTCTTCCATTTCACTGTCTATGATAAAACAACTAGGTCTATCGGGTATCCTCCCAAATCGTAGAGCCCTTGCCTCTTACTGATTTCACAATGAGCAGTGGTCAAGAGCGTCGATGCCTTTTGTCTGTTGTAGCGCTCTGGTAGTTGGAGTTTGTTCTAGTTCCTACAATCAACCAGAGGACCACCGTCGGGTTCCCTACTCATGGTGGAAAGCGAATCGTCCTGGATATCAACAAATTCTGAAAGTTTGGTTGTGTGGTTGGGGGGTCTATATTCGGTTTTGATCGATTAATAACTTCCCTTGCATTAAGTATGATACCAATTTGCTAATGGGCTTCTGCTTGCAGCCTTTTGCTATGCTAGTTTGGTGAATGGTTTGATTGGAAAGAAGAAAACCAAAGACCACCGACGGAGAAGCTTGATCTTCCTTCATTACAGCAATATAAAAGTATGTCCCCATTCTTATTTTAATCCTCTAGTTGCAAAGGAAATCGTGCCTTTGGATCTGCATGCAAGGTTTCTAATTCTATCTCCACTTATGAATAGGAGAGCTCAACGACATATCATGAACCAGTGGGGAGAACATCTCGGTGAGAAACAATTTTATAGCAGCCACAGAAAACACAATCATATTCAAGGAGGAAGCAAGGTGCTAGGCTTATTTTGATAATGATTTCCTCGATCTAGCTTTTTGGTAAATTCCTTTTGTTGATAGTAGCATTGTTCATGTGATTTTGTCACTGATCTAAACACTGATACAAATCCTCTTTTTTTCGTGTAGACTAACCATCTAGAATTGTGGATGCTTAAGATGTGTTTTTAAATTTCTTTTCGAATAATTAAAATTTGGTTTCATTTGATTTTGGTTAAAGTGTGTCTCCCCTCATGTAGTTGATAATCCATTAATTCTAGTTGGTGCAAAAAAGAACTTTTAGAAAATTCAATGTTTGAGAACCTTAGAGCCTTAGCACCCCCCAAAAAAATTCAGTTTGTACTTAAACCTTACTGTTTCTCAGGTAAGTCTAAGAACCTTTGATTTCTCTTTCTCTAATGAACAAAATTGTAATACTTTGTCTGTAAAAATTGGTCTGTAATGCTTTGTCTGTAATTGTTTTTTAATGAATAAAATTGTAATGATTTGTATTGGGGAGAGCATATCTGAGGTCTTACTTCTTGATTGGTCAAATGCTCCCTAAGGTTAGCAATGCCACATGAGAGATAGAATTCCTAACACCTTATAACTTGTATATTAATGTATTCAACCAAATCATAGATCATATATTTTTTAAGAGTTCTATTATGGCTTTGTATGTTTTCCGTAATATTGTATAGTGTGAACTGTATATTTCTCTTGTGTCCAAAAATGCCCCTTGTACACTGATTTAATTAGTTATGCATAGTGGTCACTATATCAGGGAGTTAGGACCAGGGTGTTGACTACCCCTACGGCGTGATATGTTTGCTTAGTTTTTACCATATGTATGGGAAGATCAATGTCAAGTCTTCGACTCCAATCACAATAATTTTAGATTTTTTAATCTGTTATGCAGATCAGACAAACTATTATGTTCACTTATTTAGCTCTTTAAGTCACATGCATGACAATAACTTTATTTTCATGGTCACATCAGATTTTTTAAACCTTCCATATACAAGAGCATGAACTTTATGTTCCTATACATCACATTATGTATCCAATATGAAACATCGCATTAGTACAACTTTTGACTTTGCTTAGGATTATTTTCACCCTTAACAAAGAATTACAATTTTGTTCATTGAGAAAAAGAGAAATCAAAGCGATAAAATTTAGTTACCACATAACATTTATCACTCTTAACAAAACCTTACAATTTGGAAAATTCAGTTGTTGTTCAAAATCTTCACACCCCTTGAAATCTATAATAAATGTGCTGAGCAACATAAGATCAATGATTTAAACTTGTGTGACAACCTACTCGAATACATGACATGTGTGTCTTATCGTAGAACAATTTTAAAGTAATAAGGAGATAGAAATTGACTAAAAAGTGGTGCATCATGCAGTAGAAGTATACTAAATATTGCAATGAACCTCAAGTTTTAAAGTCTAATGGAAGAAGTACTCCCCATTATCTCCAGAACACATCTACAAAAACCTAGAGTTGACTCATATCTTTCTTAATTGACTACCTATTTAACAACATCAACTTCATTGCCTTTTTTCTTTTTGAAGTTTTACCAATCCAAATTTGACATTAAACATACATAACATGAACTAAATCTAACCTAAGTGATCCTAATTTAACCTACTTCATCTATATCTAACCTAAATTAGAATGAAATTTCTCTTATTTGTCATAAAGACACGAAGTAGCTGTAATATGACCCATTCAGATGTAACATATCCAAATTACCCTTGACTGTCTTAAAGTAGGCCTAAGTTGGATAAATCAAATCTTCTTTGGGAAAATCAGCCTTTATTTGGCCTAAAGCATGTGCTCAACAACATAAAGATCAATGATTTTCACATGTGTGTCAACCAACATGAATAACTACCCTAGATGTCTTACAAGGACCACATCTTTTAATGGTATTAAAAACATCCACGAATACTAAATATGGACTATATTGACCTAGATTCCCCTAATATGCACTATATTGACCTGAATGAGATTTAATTTGGCAAAATCAGTCCTAATTCCCCTATATCTGACTTTCTTTTGCAAATAAGGCCTAAGTTTCCAAAGTACACCTAGTTCACCCTTATTTAAACCTATTTCAACCATAAATAACTATACTAGATTTAATTTCACAAAATTTTGGTGTAATTTATGTGAATGTGGCCTTTAAGTGGCTGAATTCGGGCCTTAAAGGCCTTAGGTGCCAACTTCAAACACTTGTTGGGCTCGACACCCAATTTAAGGTGGCCTAATTAGAGCCTTGGATGCCTAAGCATCCT
This sequence comes from Alisma plantago-aquatica, assembly GCA_963693085.1. Classification (NCBI taxonomy): domain Eukaryota; kingdom Viridiplantae; phylum Streptophyta; class Magnoliopsida; order Alismatales; family Alismataceae; genus Alisma; species Alisma plantago-aquatica. The sequence goes on along the minus strand of OY856413.1, from coordinate 1,138,539,422 downwards.
AGGCGGCTATATAATCACCTCGGTAACTATGGTCAGGGACATAAAAAAATAGAATGATATATCCCTATCCATTGCATTAGTTAAACACCTGAAAAAAGGTCTAATTTATATTAAATAACGTTCATTGGGAGATATATGTACAGTATTGTTTCTTTCACAATAGGCTCAATCTATTTCAACTAGGTTTGTTTTTGTTCAAATAAAATTTGCTGGTGAAAATTATGACAACTTAGGTCATAGTAGGTCTGATTTAGTCAAATTAAGGCTAGTTAGGTCTCATTTGGGTTTAATTAGGCCTAATCTAGACCGAGTTATGGCAAGTTAAGTCTAATATAGGTAACATGAGATGTGATTTTGCTAAAAAAAATTGATCAACGATAATTCAGACAACTTAGGTCATATGATATTTGATTTAGTCAAATTTAGTCAAATTAGGTCTTGTTTAGGTTAAATTAGGCCTAACCAAGTTATGCCAACTGCAGTCCAACACAGATAATGTAACACATGATTTTTGTGAATATTAGATTGATTTAGATATGAGATAACTATTATACATTTACTTCTTAAAATATACATGCAAGTATATCTATATATATTTGTAATCCCATCTAACATAACTTAAAGTTGAAAATATTAAAATGCCTAGACCGTCTAGGCCCTAGCACCTAGGTGGATAGGCTCCTTTTCTTTGGAATAAGGCTTGAATATATTCAAAACATATCTTCCCTGGCCCTAGAGAACCTATAATGAAAGTCTAAGAATTTGTTTAAAATTCCAGAGATCCATGACGTTGTCATTATGGAGTTAATTTTCCATGTTTTGTTAAGAAGCATGTCGTAACTGGCCTCTGCCTAGCCCACAAAGGAATCTATTTTATGTGTAAAAGCTTCTGTCTATTGGAGGGAACAACAGTGGAGTGGTTGGTAGCCTGCTTAGATGACACCAGTGAGTTAAGAGTTGTAGTTACCTCATTCTTTTGGATGGAAAGAAGATGATACTCTATAAACTAATCTTAGGGCTGACATAAGGTGAAGAACATTTTATTCTTTAGTTCAAAGTTGAGTTTCCTATTTGTAAACAACATCACTTTTTACCAATATTTCATTTTATTGGTTGTAAAGAACAATATAAGATCAGTCATTTCAGCTTGTGTGTCAGCTGATCCAAATACATGGCATGTGTGTCTTATATCTAGTGCTACTTAAAAGTAAAAAGGAGACATAAAAATTGACTACAAAGTGGTGCATTAAGAAGCGTAAGTGTCCAACATTCTGAATGAAGCTCAAGCTTTAAAGTCTAATGAAAGAAGTATGCCCCATTATCTAGAAAGCACATGTACACAAACCTAGAGTTGACTTATATCTCCCTTACTTGAATACCTATTCAACTACACCAAATCCAATGCCCTCTTTCTTCTTGAAGCTTTACCAATTTAAAGTTGACATAAAACATGCATAACATGAATTAAATCTGATATAAGTGATCCTAATTTAACCTTCTTGTTCTACATCTAAACTAAATTCGAATGAATGTTTTCCCCTTTGTCCTAACATACCTACTTTTGGCATAAGATGACCCTTTCAGACCTAACATACCCAAGCTTTTGGTTTCAATTGGTTGCATAGAGATGAATTTTTCTATGTCTGGTCAGGCTGCTATATGTGGTGGTCCCTTTGTTTGATCCCTCTATCTTATGGATTTATCAGTTATATGGATGCTTGTAGATGGGTAGGCTTTCTTGGGGCCTCTCTCTTTTGATAGTCTATGATTCAAATTTTCTTTTCTGGTATTCTTTATGGAACCTTTGGTGGAGCTGTGATTCTTCTATGTTTTGATAAGGAAGTTATCTTTTGATGCTGAGTTGAGTCCAATTGATCGGATAGTTGTTCTTTGGTGTTCCATGTTCAGATATCTTGGGCTTTTCCCTTCTCTTTCTGATTTTTTTGTTGGGTTCTCTTACTGGATTATACTCATATGGCTCATTTCATGTATCTAATATCTGGTTATCCATAGCCTAGATGTCATACTGAAAAGAAACATCATTGAGTCATGTTTATTACTTTGTAAATAGTGCTTAATATATATATATTTATATGTTATTTTCTCTTTTATAAATAGGCGCTTAAAGTTGTAGACTATGGATACAAGTTGGATTGAGAAACCAGTTTGTTCTGAAGATTATATTGATGGGATTTATCAGTTTCTTGAATATGCTAAGACTGGAATGGAAGATGGAAAAATTGTTTGTCCATGTAGGAAATGTAAAGTGGCATGGAAAAAACAATTTCCCATTGATGAAGTGGAAAAACATTTAGTGTATAATGGATTTTTCAATGATTATAAGGATTGGATTTTCCATCGCCCAAGAAATCTGTTTGAAAATCTTACTACAAATCGACAAACTAAAAATAATGAACAATTTTCTAATCATGAAGTTGAATTAGGAGGACAAGACGATATGGAAGGTTTATTGAGAGAGGCATTGGGAGTAAATGCTTCAAATATGGGTGATGTATCTACAGGTGAAGGTCATGACGATGACATAGGTGATGATACTCATGTAGATGATATAGATTATCACCAAAGTGATAAATCTCATATTCCAGTAGACGATGTGAAGTATAGAAAGATGGTAGAACTTTCTAATGAAGAGATTTACCCTGGTTGCACAAACTTTTCAACACTCTCATTTCTATTACAATTATTCAATCTTAAATGTATGTTTCAATGGCCAGATGGATCTTTCACTCAATTGTTAGAGCTTCTATTAGATGCCTTTCCACAGTTAACCTCATTCCCATGTTCTTATTATGAAGCTAGAAAATTGATAAAGGAGTAAGGAATTGGATATGAAAATATCCATGCATGTCCAAATGACTGCATGTTGTAATGGGGTGAAAATTCAAATAAGAGTCATTGCATTGTATGTGAAACTCCAAGATGGAAGACAAAAAAAGTAACATAGGTGATGGTCGGAATGAAGATAGTTCTAGCTTGAAAGGAACTCCAGCTAAAGTCATGAAGTATTTTCCTCTAATTCCAAGATTGAAAAGGATGTACATGTCATCGAAGATAGCTGAAGATATGATATGGCATGAGAAAGGTCGAGTTAAAGATGGAAAATTAAGACACCCAGCAGATGAAAAGAGATGAGAAGAGTTTGATGTGATGTATCCATAATTTGCTTTAGACCCTCGTAGTGTGAGGATTACTCTTTCTAGTGATGGATTCAATCCCTATGGAATGCAAAATACAAATTATAGTACATGGCCAGTTATTTTGAGTGTTAATAACTTTCCCCCTTTGCTATGTATGAAACCATATTCCTTGATTCTTTCTTTGATAATCCCTGGAAAATTCAGTCCAGGAAATGATATTGATGTCTATATGCAACCCTTGTTACACGAGTTGAAATTATTATGGGATGGAATTGACACATTTGATGCTTATACTAGAGAGCCTTTTAAGATGCGAGTAGCTTTGATGTCTACCATAAGTGACTTTCCTGCATATGCTATGTTATCAGGTTGGAGTACCAAAGGTTATATTGCATGTCCTTGTTCTGAATCTACCCATTCATATCGATGTGGTTCAAAGATTTGTTACGGTGGTCATCATAGATGGCTACCTGATAACCATCCTTTTAGACTTCAAAGCAATCTATTTGATGGCATTAAGAATATGGTTGTGCTCCTATACCAGAATCAGGACATGATGTACTACGGGAACAACAACGACTTTGCTTTAAATATGGAAAAGATCCAAGGAGCCATAGTAAGAAGAGAAGAAGAAATCTCAGAGTTGTATCCACAAGTAGCGTTGTTATGGATGATGATAATATAATTGTTGAGGAGGGGCTTTGGAAGAAGAGAAGCATATTTTTTAATTTTCCATATTGGGAATATAATTATCTACGTCATAACCTTGATGTCATGCATATAGAGAAAAATGTATGTGATAATATATTCGTAACACTCTTAAATGTGGAGGGGAAGTGCAAAGATGATGAAAATGCACAAAGATTTCTTGAGGAAAATAATATAAGAAAAAATCTTTAGCTTAAACCTCAAGAAGATGGAAGTGTTCTTATGCCCCTGGCTCCTTACTCTATGTCTACATAAGATAAGGATAAATTTTTATATGTCTTAGACAAGCTTAAAGTGCCTGATGGCTATGCTTCAAATCTTTCTTGATGTGTAAATTTGAAGCAAAGAAGATTGCAACACTTGAAGAGTCACGATCACCACATTCTAATGCAAGATATACTTCCTATAGCTTTACAGACATCTGGAGTAACTTGTGTTTTTGATGTGTTGTCAGATTTGTCATATTTCTTCAAGTCATTGTGTTCTACCTGTATTGATTTGGGTGATCTTGATAAGTTACAGACAAGCATTGTTGAAACACTTTGTCACCTAGAAATGGAATTTCTTCCTCCTTTTTTCACTATTATGGTTCACCTCTTGGTTCATTTGGTTGACCAAGTTGAATATGGTGGACCAGTTCAATATGGATGGATGTATCCCATTGAAAGGTTAGATTACCTTTTTATCTATTTTTTATTAAAATTTTATAGGAGTGAATCATGATACTATTATGTTTATAATTTCTTAAAGGTATTTAGCTCTCTTGAAGGGCTATGTCAGAAATAGAGCTCGACCGGTGGGTTCCATTGCAGAGGGATATATTTTAGAGGAGACAATTACTTTCTGTTCCAGGTATATGGAAGGTATAAAGACAACTTTTAATAAACCACAAAGAAATGATGACACTATTCCCAATAAGGATTTATACTTGTTCAACTCTGTTGGATGTCATCTTGGGGCAGTAAAAGTCATGGAGCTCGATGAAAAAAGCATGACACAAGCACATCAATATGTTCTTCTCCATTACGAAGATATTATGAAGAACTTTAAACAGTAATATGTATTATACTTGTTGTGAAACTTCATATATAACATATTTAAGCTAAGCTAACCCACAATATTGTTGTAGAGAATTTTTATATCAAAAAAGAGATGAGAGTCTTCAAAGAGGAGTAAGGGTGGATCAATCTTTAGAAGATAAATGAATGCTAGAAGACTTTTTGAGATGGTTGAACTCCCAGGTAGTAGAAATATGGATGTCGACTTTAAGGGTTTTCTGTTAGAGAAAGCTGACTTGAGGAAGGGTCACCGCTTAGATGAATCTAGAAATGTCACTGAGAAATTTGCTTTTATGGATAATGCTTATGGAAAACTGCAGGACCAGCTTCATTGTATGAGCAGTGCATTGGCTAGGAATGGCATAATGATCAATGACAAAGTTGAAGGGGATGAGAATACAACAGGAATGCATAATGAAGAGGTAGGTATATTAGAAGATTCTTTTTTAACAATTTTGTTGCCATTTCCAAAGGTTTTCCCCTTATCATGTTTCACTCAATTTCTAAGAAGGTTTTTCAACTGGCTTCATTTTACCCTACTGTTTTAAGGACTGTTATTTATATAATTAAGGTTGTTGGAAGACCCTGGCAAGGGGACATGACCGTGAGGGGATGGGAAAATTGAGAAAGTTAAGTAATGAAACTCGAGTGATAGGAAGAATAAGCATAACTTTCTAGGATAGTTAGAGGACTGCCTATGTGTAGCTGTTGATAACCTGTATTGTTCACATAAGTGCAGATGCATGATCTCTTTGCATGGTTTGAGAACTACTTTGAATGAGAATAACTTTCTAGTGATAACATGCCATTTTCTCATGTACTTTTATTATTGTACTTGTCTGCCAACTTGACCCAGTTGACGATCTTATTAGCTATTATTGAATATTGTAGGTTGGTGTTGATGCTTCTATAGCTGAGGAAAATCAAGGAAGGGGTGCCAACAATATGAGAAATTGAGCTCGAGTTAGATAGGAGAGATATGGTTTTATTTAAGTTTTCTACAGTGGATGATGCCATGTGTGGCTACTATCAATTCCTTATGAGACTAGTTTTTTTAAGCACAACTATTGTTCCTATGTTTTTCCCTTAACATTTGTTATCTAATTGTAATCTTCCAAGCTGACTAATGATTCGTTGATGTCTTCATGTTATATTCCTGTAGAGACATAGATGTCTTATCTTTATTTTTCTAGCTGTACTACTAATATTGGATTAATATTGTGCTAGGAATATGTCTATATATGTTGTCCAAAGTATTTGGTATCTTTTTCCAGACATCAACCAAAGAAAATGTAGGCTTTGGTGGCACTTTTTGAGAACCACTTGGCATCAGTTTATGTCCAATGCATTTTTGGAAAGCATCTGCTTTGTTGGATCTAATATTGTGACATGGCATGCATTGAACCCAATTTTCATGACTTGTACTAAAGGTTTTTTGATAAAGTTAATTTCTGATCTTCAGATCATAAAGTTGTCATGCTACATATGAGAACTGCAAGGTACTAATCCTACCCTAAGTAGATTGCTTTAGTGCAATATTTTTACGAGTGCAGTACAATAAATTTAGATATACCTTGCAGGTATTTTCAAGTCTGATTTCATAAAATCAAGTTCAGAGGATCCTAACAATTCGAGAGCCCAATGCACTTGAGCTGAAGCAAAATATGAACAAGTCCATTCTTGTTTGGGATCTCTAAGAGAAGGAACGCCCATGAAATAACTATTGAAACTAAAAAATCCACCATCTTTAGGTTTGTTCACAAGACCTTTACCTTTCCTAACAAGCCTTTTCCTTTTTGGAAAAGTGAGTCCTTTTTATATAAATTTTATTATTTTATGTTATTGGTATCATCCTTCTTTTAGTATGCATGACACCCTCATGTTTAGGCTTTACATTTTCATTTTAGTCATGAGGTAAAATGAACGAACTTTTTCCAAAAGAATAGTTGTACAACAAGTGGAAGTCCTTGTCTTTTTCCAAAAGAATAGTTGTACAACATTTTTATTCAGATTCCTCAATTGTGTGATTGAATATGAGAAATTACAAAAAGCTTTTTATTAAGGTTTGTAGTTGGATGACAACCACATCTTTATTCTTCTAAAATTGTACTAGATAGTCATTTATGGCTTGACTTCCAAGTGGTTGATTGGAACTAGTACCTTGGTTGGTGTGCATCAGAAAAGTTGGCTACAGGCATATGGTAATTATTGTTCTAGAGGTGATGATTGAGGGAACCATTGTAGTGTGATAAAGGATCAAGGTGGCTCCCTTGATCACTGCCTTGGTTGATGTGGTAGGGCCAATGTACAAGGCTACAAAACCACATGTTAGGAGAATTTTAGGGAGATAACAAAGACTACCTCAGATGCATTCCTTTTTTATTTTATGTGAGTCTATCCTTTATGAAAGGTTGTCATTTTTCCATTCATTTTTTATTTTCTCAAAGTCTCTCTGACTTGACTTGTGAGTCTAGTGGTCATCTATGTTGGTGATGTGCAAAACCTTTTGACTAATTCAGAATTATCGGTCAATTCTATTACTTGTTCTAAAGCTTCAGTTGATTGGGTCCATGTACCAAGGCTTGTTTATTAGTTTTTTTTTTCACTTTTTCATGTGGTATGAGTTTCTTTATTACTAATCTATGAAGTTTTGTAGGATTTGTCTTTTGTCCAATTTCTACCTTAGATTTTCTAAATTTGAGGATGAAGGCCAGCTACTTACTTGCTAGGTTGGGCATAACAATTGGTCTCAATGTTGAGGCGACCAACCTACTTGGTGCTACTTCGAAGGTAGTTCCTCAACCCCCTTAATGTCTTGGTTCTTTTTATGCCTTGCAGCTATTTAGGGATAGGTAGGAAGTGTTTTTGTTGCATTGATAGATTGTTAAATAATAGAGTAATAACTTGTAATTGATAGGGAAAAAAATGTAAATGGTTGTGAATAGAGTAATTACCCAAGTTCAGAACCTCACTGAATATCAGAAGAACCATCATGACTATAACGTGATAAATATGGACTAGTGGATGAGCCTTTTATGATTTTACAAAGAGATATTTTTCATCTCTGGACAATCACAACTTGGAACTTGCCTGGTCATTGATATTGGACAATTTTGTGATGCAGGAAAAGCAAAAGTCAACATTTTATAGCACATAATCTTCTCCTTATTTTCCCTCAGCAGTCCTTCCCAAAGTAGGACAAGATCTGCCAAATCTTGTGTGATGTTTATGCTAGTGCTGGTAAAAAACATGTTGGAAATATTTTGTAGATGGATCTTAAATGGAGAAGATTGTCAGTTTATATGACTTTTTTTTTCCAGCTGTTTGCTGTTAGAAAATAAATTATATATATTGAAAATAACACCAAAATAACACCAGCACCTACACAATGCCATGTTATGTAATAATTTGATACACTTTTGGATGTTAGTATTTGAATAAATTCATTGGATCAAAGTGAAAGAATGAATGCATGTGTAAGCATATTGAATCACCTTTTTGTCTATGCTCATTATGAATGTGATTATGATTGAGGTTATGAACTTATATTACACTACCTTTTTGGTATATTGTTGATAGAAACTCAAGACCTATTTTAAAAAGAAGAACCTCAATCTAGAGTGGAATGAAGAGCCAATTCTCATTGTCATAGAGATAATATGTGCCATCAATATGGTATGTGTACTCTCCTATTATACTTGTATCTTGTTTTGTTATATACTGCCTTTTATGTTGTTAAAAATATGTATGATGTGATCAATAATATACTGTTACTGGATAAGGATAGGTGTTTTCTCATATTTTAACGTCTTATACAAATTTTTGTCGAACAATTTATCCATCAGTGGAGTAGTAGGTGTAGGCTGTAGAAGTATACGATTTTCTTCTACGACCATGTCAGCTTTAGCTCATGCAAGGAATATAACAAATTGTGGAGTCCTCGTCGAAGAGGTAGGCAGAACTGAAGTGTTTAAAACCATTCTCCAACCAACCTATTTCGTAGAAGTCAAAACCATGTCTTTATCATTGAAAATGGCTAGGTGAGAAGGAGTTGTGATCAGACTTATAGACCTTATTGTTGGTCTAGCAAGAATGCTCTTTGGGTGGTGACCCCTATCTGACATATCTCTCTAAATTTCTTAGGGATATTGGACTAGGATGTTGATGCATTTACAGAGTTTGAGAGCTATAAATGTTTTTAAAAGATGGCATACTTGTATATATAAGGGAATTTCCAGCTCAATATTATAGGGCAAACTTAGGTGTCCCTGGGAAAAGAATCTCAATTGATAATCATGATCGTCTTTACCAACATAATCCCAATTGATAGAAAAAAATATATATGTAAGGTGCTGACGTGGTTCTATCTACAAGAAACAAAACCAAAATATGAAATACTATGTACTAGTGCATACCCTTTAGTCTAGCATCAGGGGTCACCGTAACTCTCACATCTACACCATATTGTAGAGTAGGATTTCCCTAACGTATCACATGGTTAGATCTACTACACTAGCATACTTATTACAGACTTTGCTAAAGCATCATATGATTGGAACGACTACTCCAGTTGTAAAGTAAGAGCATGCTAAAAAATCATATGGACAAGTGGCAACCCAATAAATGTGTTAGCGTTACTTACCATGTTAAAGTTGGATATCCACTTGGATCTTACAATATGATCAGTGGCATTCATACATAAGAACCTAGGAGTTGGCAACATCACCAATTGAACACTGAGAATTTTCTATATCTTGAAATTTTTTCTTTAGTGACCTGTCACCTTGAGTATTAGTAGATAAATTCATTCTGACAAGCTGAGTATACTAAATAAGCTAAGAAATGTCCATAACAATTTGTCAGAAAGTACATCATTCATATTCTGTCACTGACTGTCTAAATCTTAGTCTTAACAATAAAAGATGGTATAATTGCAAAAAGATTATCTTGTCTAGAGGTGAATTCCGACATTGCCTTCTTGTTGTTGATTTTTTCCAACTGATACCATATCTAGGATAAATAAAGGAAATGTCAGACTTGTAAATATGTTGTGTTGTAGGATTTGTAACTTTTAGTGCATCATTTTTGGTAGCAAGGTGCTACGTCTTAAAGTAAATCAAATTAATTAACACATATCTAACGTGTCCATTTTATTAATTAAATTTAAATGAGATTCAAGTAGCCTATAGATCGTCATCTTGAGTGCATGACGCTGAATATAAGCTTTTCAGATTACTCCATGAATTATATTTCAACTGTATAATATATTGACAAACATATAAGTTGATCAGATATTCAGCTCTGATGCGGAGGAGGTGTAGCAATGAAAAGTAGTGTGCTGAAATTTTGGATTGTGGTGACTTGTATATATATCGTGGCTGTATAGTATAGTGTTTTAAATGCTATCCATACTGTAAGAGTTGTCTAATTTCTAAAAGTTTAGTTAGATTTTTCCAAATATGTTATTAAGCTGTTGAGAAGCTATGCACGATATGAAGACGACCATGAATCAAAGATGGCGAAAATTTCCATTTTACATATAATGTATCGTCTGCTTTCTGAAGCATTATGTCATTGTTATACTCAGAATAACAAGCCGATGATTATTTAATAGGGTGATACATATTGTAATAAATACATGCTCCCCTGTTTAATGGTATACTACTGAAACGTAAGCAAATGGCATACCCCTCGTCTCCTTGATTGGTAGTATAAACTCATCAATTTTATGTTAACCCAACAAAAAAATATCACATGAACTTGTCCTTGACAAAAGAATTAATTAATAAAAGATAAAGTGAAATACTTGTGGAAACCACCAGATGGTGATGTAATAAATACATGCTCCCCTGTTTAATGGTATACTACTGAAACCTAAGCAAATAGCATTCCCCTTGTCTCCTTGATTGGTTAGTATATACTTATCGATTTTAAGTTATACCAATAAAAAAATATCACATGAACTTGTCCTTGACAAAAGAATTAATTATTTAAAGATAAAAGTCAAATGCTTGTGGAAACCTCCAGATTGTGATGTCGAGGATTGAATGCAGCCTATTCGATGATTATGAGTTGTTCGTACAAAGTTATACCCAGGAGAAGTCTATTCGTCACTTGTAGTCTAGCTAACAAGTTTAATACTTCTGTCAACTTTTCTTTTGTATCTATTTGAATTTTTTTATGGAGGAGTTGCTTCTGAAAAGATACGTTTATGTTTATAGCATATCTAAGTTGAGCATGAAGTAAATTGGCTACTTGATGCCGATTCTAGTTTTCAAAGGGCTAGCAGAATGACCTCATCCATCATGGGTAATCCACAACACTGTGACAGGACTGGACAGTTGGGAGTCGAGAAGAGATATGCTCAAATAGTTGAACACGAGCCAGGGTCACTCACTCCAACATCATCAACGGATGTCTCTCATATCATAACATTTTGCACAAGACGTCTGGTGTTAGTCTTCTTATTGTGATTACACTCATCATTCAGATCTTAAGACTCTCATACATAAAGGTTGCAAACATCAACCTGGAGGACCTACCCAATGGTAATATAATGGGAAGATTACGCCCAGCCATCAGAATAGATTCTCTAAGGAGAGACACATCTACTGATCTAAAGGGACAATCATCCAAGAGGTCGTGCTGCAACTCAAGAATGACGAGTCTAAGAAACTAGAGATGCAACTCAAGTATGTGGGTGAGCATTACTAATGCCAAGAAGATCCAAATATAGAAGCATCTCGTCATAAATAAATCATGTAGATTTCGATTTTCTTTTCAATGTTCCTTGAACTATGATTTGAGCGTGTTCATGTTCAATTACTTTTGTTCCTTTTCTATGTTATGTTAATAGCTCAATCATCTTTAGTAACTGACATATCAATGATTCAATTTTTCAGGGATGTCTAGAAAGACGAATCGAATAAAACGTAGAGTACTACAAAAAAGATGATGCTCATTGCTAGATCTATGAACAAGCACATGGGAGGAGGTTGTTCTTCCAAGATCTGTCGTTATGACTATGTTGCTTTTTCTTCTTTTCTTGGAAAGAGCATGTTCTTCCAAGATGTAAAAAAAATCATTGTAAATACCATATAGAAATACTTATGAAAAAAAAAGAAAAGTTTGAGTTTCCAAAAAAGAGGATGCCTTTCAGATAAGATTGCAAATGTGTGTGGGATTTGAACAGTCGTACGTATATATATATATATATATATATATATATATATATATATATATATATATATGTTACAGATAAAAACAACAAACGTGATCATTTTTCATACTTTGTGTATATAATATTTAATGCTAAAATTGCTTCATTCACACCATTTTGGCCTCATTTACCACGCTTCTTAGTGTACATAAGCATTTTTTCTAGAATATAAAAAAAATAAGATGTCAATTTTTCCACCCAAATAAGCGTGAAAAATTATTTCCCACCCAAAAAAATATGGAAAAAAATCCACGCTAAAATGCGTAAACAATTAAGCACCACACATTATTATGTGGAACAAATAGTACACCAAACAACGTGGATAACACTCAACTCCTTTTTTTTCCACGCTGTTTCTACGCTTCAATAAGCGTGGATACTAAAAATATCCACGCGTTTTATCATGGATAACTCCTATATATATAGCGTGGAAAAACACTGCGTAGTGCTAGCAAAAGACAATGTGGTTTAACTGTTGTAGTATATATAGTACAACGGGTGCACCACATGTTGTGTAAAATACTCATATTACAACATGCCATTCATCAAAAGACAACATGTTTTAACTGTTGTATAAAGTACATCTATTACAACATGTGATCACATGTTGTATAAATCACCCCCCATAAGACCACGCGATCTAATACAACGGTTAACACATGTTGTAAAATGGAAAAATGAACTGTTGTAAAAAGCATTCTCTGTAGTAGTGAACCCTTTTATGTATGATAGAACGTATGCCATCTATATTATGTAGGATTATATAGATTATAGATGATTTACATGTATGCCACCTAAAGCATATAACCTTTTCAAAATACTAAAATGTATGTCATCTATTTCACACAGGTCTATACAAATTATAAGTGATGCATAAGCATGTCACCTAAATGCGTAACCATTTACATGACTATCACCTATACTATGTTTTTTGGTAATGTGCGGTGGAAGATCAGGTACATGTCTTCTCATGAAAGTTTAAGCATTATTTTCTGGCGAAGCTTCTTACCCAACGTAGAGTGATGTTCCCGAATTGTACTACTGCTCTTTTCCTTCCTGGCTCCTCAAAACTGAGGATGGTTGATGTCGCTTCCTATCATAGACCCTTGCGTATAAGGAGCAGAACAACAGCAGCCACCCCTTCACACTTGTAAGGGTTTCTGAAATTCAAATGTGATGTTTGTCTGGGAGAGTATAGAGGGAGTTACACTTAATCATCATGACAGACGACTGTAGAATTCAACAGATGGACGATGAACATCGCAAGCCGTAGAGAAAATTTTAGGGTGACTGAGCACGGACACACTACTACAAAATTTGTTAAAACCGAAGGACAAATTCTTGACCAATAGTTGTGAATCCTTGACCAAAATATGATGGTTAGGGTCAATCCCTGACCAAGGTACCTTGAGCAAAAGTTTGGTGACCAATAGTGGTTAGTCAGGTTCTATCCCTGACCAAATCCTTGAGCAATCAAGTAAAAAAGTTGAATTTATATTTTTAGTGAACAACTGATAGTCAGGATCTATGCCTGAACCTTAGAGAAGAGAAACCTTGAGCAATCAACAATTAAATTTCATTTATATATATGTATAAGGCCGTATATCCAAAGTTCATTCTTCACTGACGACAAGACATTTCTTTTCAAGCATCCATATTTGAATACATGTGACATTCAAAATAATTTGGCCATGAGAAGTTACTGGTCATTAATCGATGACCTCAAAACATAGTTGAATACATGATAAAATTCCATGTAATAACATGCTTTTACATTTAAAGCACATGAGTGGAGCATTATGTTTTTCAAGAAAAGGCATATCTTATAATATCAAATTGGCGAGTATTCATATACATAATATGCCTTTTTGGAATACAAGTTTTAAACAAAATATGAAGTGTAATCTCCCAAGAAAATTCACTTCATGTATTTTCCCTTATCTTAATTCTTTAATTTTTCCCATAGAGGCTTTCACTAATATTCCATCGATTCTACATGCTGGAGTACGGTTAACATCCTGCAATACAAAATATTGTGTATTAGGTTCTTATTATTTACAAAATAAATGTTCATAAAGAGCTGACAACCTTCCATGGAATAAAGTTTGATACAAGAAAACTAATAGAATTCTTAAACATCACAATGATTTTGTCATAAAAATAGTTGAAATGGTAGATATGGATTTCGTTATGTTCCTAAGGAGCAAATGTGTATGTTCATCTCTGATCACCAACATTTTAATGTATATGAACTGTTCATTTGAAATTAATCATATTGAAGATATAAGATGAACCGATGTGGCTAGAATATATAATAGGCATGTTATGAAAATAGACAGCAGAGACTCAGAGTTACCATCTTTTATTTGTGGAGTTTTATGATGGCTTTGACATTTTGACGAGCAGGGAACGAGCATTCATGGGACCTTGGCCACTAGGCTAATATACTGAGTTAACTGTAGACATCAACTGCCCTGAAATTTCTTTTGCACCATGAACCAATCAGCTTTTCTCTTCATCGTCTACCTTTGTTGCAGCTTGAACTATTCCAGAATAACCATGCCACATGCACGCCTATCAGAAATGAACACATCGAATGACAAGGATATATATTGGAGGTACGAATTTGCTTTCATTTTAAATCAATTATGTACAACAATTGGTTTGAGAAATGTATAAACACTAATGTCTTTTCGTTTTACCCATTCAGATCTCCGTCAACATAGCTTGGAAGGGGCTTCTCCATTTTATGATACACATTCATCTCTTTCAGCATAGTTTAGAAGTGGCTTCTCCATTTCAAAATATGTGTATCTAGTACATTCCAATCTGATCGCAGAGACATGATAACATAGATTAGAGTATGATATAAAGAAGACACATTTTGTATTGAATAAACCCAACCCATCTTAGATACAAAGAGAGGAAAAGGGCACAATAAATTATCGTAATAAGATGAGAGCTCCTTTTCCTCATGATGAATCAACAGCATAAACCTACCCTCATGGAAGAGAAGTACCACGATTAGATGAAAGAACAGATTAGATGAGATGATTTGATAAAAGGTGGACATATAAAAATCTACAACAGAATAAAGTTCCAGAATTGGGTGGAGAGTGGTGCGAGGAGGCACATGTACCCATTACATACCTGGACTGTAGAGGGGAGCCTTGATTAATATGCACGTCATGGTCGCTCAGGCCACCGTAATAGTCACCTACGATATAAACAGAGAAAGGAAGATCAAGATGATGGGGAAGTCGCGAGGTATAGAAGGAGCGGCTTAAGAAAAGTTAGGGATTGCGGCGGCGATGGCTGGAATGAAGTAGATGGGGCACGAGCGGGTCTAGTAAGGGAAGAAGCGCAAAACTGAAAATAGAATTAGGGGCGCGGGCAAATGAATTTTCACTAGGGCGTCAAACGCGCGGTGAACTTTTGAGCTACATTTGAAACCCAAAAAAAAATTCTATTACGTCAAGGACGAGTTCGTATAGTCAGGGATAAGACTTGACCAGGGATAATAATCTAGTCAAGGCATGTGTCCCTGACTACAAAACCTTGACCTTTGTTAAATTTTTTTGTAGTGACGATAACGGGGAAGTAATTAGCTGTGAGAAGACATGTCTATATACCTTTAACAAAGCAAAGTCTTACAGTCTGTCTGTAAGCTCATCAGACCTGTTTGCTTTGTTGCTTCTTTGTCGCTGCACCCTTACTTTACCCAGAGCCAATCACAAGTTTCAGTAGTAAAAAATACAAACATAACATGACAGGCAACTGTGTGCTTCTTGGCAATGGTTGACACGGACTGTCAAACAAGTACCTCCTAGAAGAGAAAAAAATAAATTAACCGAACTGGAGGACTAATGCAAAGTTGAATTCCAACTACCGAAGAAACAGCTAGCTGCGCGCACCTGTGCTCTCTTCTGCACGCCCGTCTTTCCGATTACTTATTTCTAAGATAGGCATAGCTCTTCCAGACCTCATATGCTACGATTCTTTCGTGAATTCTAACATCTGCCTCGCTTCTTCATCTTCTTCTTCTCTTTCGACAAAAACAAAGATATTCGCCGATTAATTTAAGTTGCTTCTGTCAGAAGCATTCACTACAGTCATTAGCCTTCATTTATAGCTGAAACCACAACGACTGGCAACATGTAACATGTATTTTTTCCTCATCCTTTCCGCGCTAACCACAATCAACCATTGAATATGGAGGCTTTCTGTTGTAGATTATATTCCAATACGAAGGCACTTTATGCTGACCCCTTAAAATTATTAAGTACTTACCACCGTAGTCACCTAACATGGCCACCAACTACCCAATCTTTGCCGTTCAATTCAACCTATAGGAATGACAGAATAATGATTAGTAATTAGAACAACACAAACATTATGTCTTTTTCAGTTTAAAAATTATGTCTTTTTCAGCATAACGAGGTCACTGGCAATCTGAACCCAAATATTCAAAGGATATAATACTTATATTACGTTGGGTACGAGATCGTTTTATTACATAAATAGATATCTAATGAACAAACGTTGTGATGCAGCTGACTGTAGCATGGTAATAGAGAAGCAAAATTATTTATGACTTACCTAATACAATCATACAATGATGCATCTTATATTCATACTAATAACACACCAAAGTGTATTTTATATATTTTTTATTTTTAGTAATATATGTGGTGCAAAAGTGCTACGCGGACAGAAAGAATGATGCATCTTATATTCATGCTAATAACATACCAAAGTATATTTTATATATTTTTTATTTTTAGTAATATATGTCATGTGCACATGGACAGAAAGACGTGTTCGTCTCTAGAATTTGACCTCAATAAAAAAAATATATTCCAAGGACATAGTTGGAGTACTACCAATGCGCGAAGAAATACCACATATCATCATGTCATTTCTTCGAAGAGTTAGATCGTGTATATAATCCCTACACACCATACAAGGCCACGAAAAAATGAGAGAACTAGTAACATATGCTTTACAATACATCTTTGTTAGATCTAAACAAAACACAAGCATACGGCCAAGTCACACAAACACCACCGTTCGTTGTCATAATTTTTCTTTCATCTTTTTTATATTAGGATCTGTTGCTTTTTCCTAGAAAATCGTGATTGAAAATTTTATTATTCGTGAATGTCAAACAATTTTGCTTTACACGTTAATTTTAGTAATAATGATGGTATCACAGTTTTTCATATTTTCATTTTATGCTCATTTGTGACTAATTTTAGTAATTTGTTTTCCTACGTATATATATTGAATGTGGACATTGATGATGTCTTTATGTTATGTAAACATATCCAATAATCATTCCTTTCCGCTACACTAGAATATTGATTATCATTAGAAAAAGATTCACTTTTTTTATAGGATGAAATATTCATAGATACCAGAGGAAAAGAAAATCTTAATACGAAAAAGAAAAAGAGATTATTATTCTAACCTTTCAGACAAGAAAAAGGCACTTAAGCGTGAAAAAGACAGAAAAAGTTATATGAGAAGAAGGCTTGAAAAAAATAATAAAACTTCCAAACAGACAAACAAAGTTGATTCATTGCCTTCTCAAACAATTTGATCGTTTGGATGCTTAGAGAAAGAATGCTTGCCATCTAATATTCCTAGCACATGGGAATTGGGATCTTCATCATCTGTTACTAAAACAAAATTTTTGTCTTCAGTAAAAATGAAAAGAAAACTCGATCATGTGACAAAGACCTTTATAATAGATTTAGTGATACTGAAAGAGGCATACATTCTTCCAAGCTGTAAAAACTGTGACAAATGTGATGCAAAGAGATTTCTTTATTAAAGACATTTTTTTTCTATGATGGAGAAGTATTGTTACCAACAAATGATATTCCTTCAGAATTATTGTGTCTTTATACCTCATCAAATGAAGAGGTTGTTCACTTCAGGCAATGTATAAGGATGTACAATAATACATTTATTTTTACATCTATGGGTGTGCATGATGATAAAAATCTTTCAAATAGAAATAAAGGAATATACACATTTAATGTACAAGGTCAAATGTATCATTTTATAAATAAGATGATACCAGGAGATGGTCAACTATCACATTTGCAATTGTATTTTACGATAGTGATCATGATATAGAGAATTGACTGCACCAGTCATCCAGATTAAAAGAAGATGTGGTAAGGATATTAGTCAAAACATTATGGGAAAATCCTTACTCAAAGTTCTTTTGAAGCTTAAAAGACCTAGAAAATCTTTAGAACATTTAGATATGTATTAGGTTTCTAACCCAATTGTCCAACAAGGTGTTCAGAATGAACCTACCTCTTGACAAGTAGCTGCAATTTGGACCGAAAGTGAGGATGAAAATAGTAGCAATATAAACTTTGAATGTGATATTCGTGTTTACACTCATACTGGAAGTAGCCATTGTGTTCATTATTACTATGGATGTTATGATCCTTTACAATATCCATTATTATTTCCACAAGGAGAAATTGGTTGGCATGAAGGAATTTCAAGAAGAAATAAAAAGAGTGGTAAATGGATGATCAGTGGTACATCATTCATTCTATTATGCTTTCATGATATCGATGCGCTAATTTAACAAGAGCAAAGAGGTACCATTTATTAAAATAATTATATTTACCTATTAAATTATGTCTATTTATCTATTTATATATTTACTTATTTATTTATTTTGTATTCAATTCTAGAATGTAAGGAAAAGAAGAGAAAATCTGTATCATGTCGTGAATATTATTGTTACAAACTACAAATCAAGTCCAATGAAAATTCAATGTTGTTACACTTGGGAAGACTTCTACAACAATATATTCTGGACATGTACATTAAATTAGAAAGCAGTCGGTAGGACTATATTAGAAGAGATCAACATAAAATAAGAGTTGATCTATATAAAGGAATTGTTGATAGCTATAGTCATGGGAAAAGTAGTGGTAATATGGTTGGTAAGAAATTCATTCTTCCTACTTCTTTTATTGGTGGTCCTAGAGATATGAGACATCGTTATCTAGATGCAATGGTGTTAGTTCAGAGATATGGAAAGCCTGATATATTTTTAACTTTTACATGCAACCCATCATGGGAAGAAGTGAAAAGGGAACTGTTGTATTTTGAAGAACCACAAAATAGGCCAGATCTACTTGCTAGAGTATTCAAAGCAAAATTTGAAGAGCTGAAAGTTGATATGTTTATGAGGGATATATTCAGACAAGTCATTGGTTACGTTTATGTTATTGAATATAAAAAAGAGGCCTACCACATGCACATTTCCTTATCATACTAGAAAAGAATCAAAAGATTGTGATGCCATATGCATATGATCAGTATGTTTCTGTTGAGATACCAGAAAAAGGGTTGAATCCACATCTACATAAAATGGTAATGAAACATATGATACATGGACCATGTGGAGTATTAAACCCAAACAATGTTTGCATGGAAAATGGACCATGCAAAAAACATTACCCAAAAGATTCTGCTCAACAACAATACATACATCAATTCATATCCTTTGTACCGATGAGGGGAGATAGATCATCTGATAATGATTGGTTCTACAAAAATTGATAATTGATGGATTGTTCCATACAATCCTTTCTTATTAGCTAAATATAATTGCCACATGAATGTTGAAATTTGTTATTCAATTAAAGCAGTCAAATATCTATACAAGTATATATACAAATGACATGATCGTGTATTCTTTCAAGTAAATGCAAATCAAAGTAAGAACATGCATGATGAAGTTGCACAATTTGTATCTGGAAGATGGGTATCACCACAAGAAGCGGCATGGAGAATATATCAATTTTCTTTGAGTGAAATACATCCCTCTATAACATGTTTACAACTTCATCTTGAAGGCATGCAAACTATTACTTTTCATGAAAGTCAAGATATGTCTGCAATTATACATAGTGAACATTTTACAAAAACAATGCTTACTGAATACTTTAGAAGAAATTGTGTTGATGAGGAAGCTAGAAGTTACATGTATAAGGAATTTTCTGAGCATTATGTGTGGGACAAAAAATCCAAGTGTTAGACGAGAAGAAAATAAGGAAATTCAATTGGAAGGATCATATTTGCAAGTCCGAATGAAGGTGAGCGATATTACTTGCGTTGTCTATTGAACCATGTTAAAGGTGCCAAATCATTTTCTCATTTGAAGATTGTAAATGGGACCCAGTGTCGTACATTCCAAGAAGCATTTGAAAAGCATAATTTATTGGATTCTAATAGTAACATTAAAGAATGTCTTGTTGAAGTAGTGTTATTTCATATGCCTTCAAGTCTTCGAAAATTTTCTACCATAATAGTGTAGTGCACTTTGATTTCTCCGATTGAGCTGTGGGAAAAGTTGAAAGATCCAATGAGAGATGATTTTTGTCATAGATAGAAAATGGACCAGAAGAAAGCTTATAACAGTTGTTTGAAATGCATCAGTGTGTGTTTAGAATCAATGGGGAAGAACTATGTGACTTTGACTTGCCATCAATCGTCCAAGATGAACATGAAAGGTTGTACAAAGAGATAGAAGAGGAATTGAATATCATTGTATCTGATGAAGATATACTGGCCATATCACAACTAAACTATGACCAAGGTTGTGTTTATAGAATTATAGTTGATCAAATGAATAGTAGAAAACAAGAAATCTTTTTTATTGATGGTCCAGGAGGATCGGGAAAAACATTTCTATATCATTATTTATTGCAAAAGTAAGATCATGTGGCCAAATAGCACTTCCAATTGCATCCTCTGGTGTGGCAGCATCTTTACTACCTTATGGCCGAACTGCGCATTTAAGGTTTAAAATACCATTGAACACTGAAGAACAAAGAATATGCAATATTTCAAAAAAAAGTAGTTTGGGTGAGTTACTTTGTAGATTAAATCTTATAGTTTGGGATGAAGTATCTATGGTAGAAAAAAAAGCAATTAAATCTCGTGATTTGTTATTAATAGATATAACATACAACACTATGCTTTTTGGGGGGAAGTTGTAGTGTTTGGTGGTGATTTCATACAAATTCTTCATGTTGTTCCAAAAGGTGGTAAGGAGCAAACAATTTAGCAAGCTTTGTAAAGTCAAATCTATGGCAACATGTTGAGAAGTTAGAGCTCAAAGAAAATATGAGGGTCATATTAAATCCAAATTTTTCTCAGTATTTCCTTGAAGTTGGCAATGGAAAAATAGAATCTCATCCTGATGATCAAATTGAAGTTCCTAAATCCATGGTCATCCCATTCACTGATGAAAAATCTTCAAAGCATGATTTGATATGAGCAATTTTTCACAACTTTATGGATGGTGAGAAGAATATTCATTCCCTTACCAGTTGTGCAATTTTAACGACAAAGAATGAGTTTTGTTGATGATATTAATGAGATACTTATTGATATTTTACCTAGTGATAGACATGAATACTTTAGTTTTGATTCAGCTGTTGATAATACCAATCAGTTTCAAGAAGAAGACGTTTTGAATTCCTTGACCCCTTATGGTCTTCGCCCCACAGGTTCGTTTTGAAAAGAAATTGTCCTATTATATTACTTAGAAATATTGATCCCTCCTCAGGTCTTTGTAATGGTACATGACTTACCTGTAAGAACTTCAGCAAAAATTTCATTGATGCTGAGATAGTAGATGGAAATAGAAAAGGACAAAGAGTATTCATTCCAAGAATTCCTTTAATGCCAAAAGATCACGAGAAGCTACCATTTTCTTTTAAGAGGTTGCAATTTCCAATTTGCTTATGTTTTATGATGACAATCAACAAATCACAAGGACAAACTTTGGAGAAAGTTGGAATCTATTTACCACAACCAGTATTCTCTCATGGGGAGTTATATGTGGCTTTATCTAGAGTGTAGTCAAATGAAGATATTAAATTTCTAATTAGACCATCTTCTATTGAAAATACAAATGTTACAACAACAAGGAACATTGTCTACACTTAAGTATGATCTACTGTAGGGATTGTTTAGAAAGTAGAAGAATATTTCAGTAAGTTTCACCTTTTGTAATTTAATATTCACATGTATAGTCATATCTATTATGTTTATTTTTTTCAATGATAAGTAATCCAACTCTAAAATTTTATAGTACATCTACATCTGAATGCTTATGATGTTTTCATGAAATTGATGAAAGTATTCAAATACAGACAATGGAGATGGGAAGAAAATACATACAAGATCAACATTCATAGAGGAAAAGGTATGTTCATAGTCCTTATAAAGATAATCATTCTGATTCAAGAAAGAATATTATATGTGAATTCATTTTTAGGAAATGAAGATACAACAAAAAATATATGAAGATGAGGTTAAAGAAAAGTACTACATTCCAATGAGAACCATAGTATGTGGCCTACAATATCATCTCATACAAGTGCATCTCATCTTCCAATTATATTTTACAAAGAAATAAGTATATCAACAATATGTGACAAAGTTTTGCAACACTAGAGGAAGAGACAAAGTGTGAGTACGTTGTTATCTGGACAAAGTGTTCTATTTCTTTTTATATGTCAACAAACACCATTATCATGATGCCACTTATATATGTAAAGAGATTTACGTGACAACATATGTGGATAATGTTTTATGTTAAATTTGTAATGATATATAAATGCAAAAAAAATCGTTTATCCACATAAGAAATCTCATTTGAGTACTCAATTGAACATCACATGCTTAGCATGTGCTCCCTTGCTAGTTTACATAAAAAGTGCAAAGTCACATGCTTAGCATGTGAGGATGAAAATGAGTATTTTCCCCTTTGTGTTTAGTATGGTACAATAGATTAATGATAAAATGACTATCAGTATAGAGGTGACTCTCGCCTTCTAGCCTCCTCCTAATTCAAAAAGTAAATATTCAGTTATAAGTTTATGATAAAATATAACATATTACATATAAGTTGATGCACAAAATATGAACAAATAAGTCATTGGTGTGATATTTGTTTCTTTGTTTGTTTTACTGGCATAAGTTCAAAGCGTAGGTTTTTTTTAGATCCATAAGATTTTCCATTCAAAAAGGGCTGGCAGTTCAATTTGTTACCCATCTTTTTGCGAAGGGATTTTAGCTTTTTTTTTGGAATATGGTAAATATATTT
The DNA here is from genome assembly GCA_963693085.1 of Alisma plantago-aquatica. NCBI lineage: Eukaryota > Viridiplantae > Streptophyta > Magnoliopsida > Alismatales > Alismataceae > Alisma > Alisma plantago-aquatica. The sequence continues at coordinate 1,138,516,121 of OY856413.1, read as the reverse complement.
CAAAAAAGGGAAAGTAGAACCACACTATACAATACAGGAAATAGAGCCTCCTAAAATGGGAAGCTAGCCAAATAGAAAACTATACAGGGGTGTAACTACAAAATACCCCAGTACATACATGTATCATGATTTAGCTTTGTTAGAAGGTACTTTCTATGGTTAACCTTCTTGCATAACACCCTAGAGAAGTTATCCAAAATCTTGAGGTATTCCAGCTCCCCAAGACCATGGATTCTTGTTTTTCTCTCCATCTAGATAGAATAACATAAACCCGAAATGCATAAAACAAGAAAGTGCATTCTCATTTTGTTGTTGTCGTATAACCACTCCATATAAATCAAAATATCATCCACATTCATGATATTCCTCCTTCTCCACCTATTTCTCAAACAGACTATAGTCCATAGTTGTTTGGAGAACTTGCACTCAAAGAAAATATGGTTTTTCGATTCATTCATGGCATTGCACAAAGGGCACACCTCCTTCGTCAGCAAACCCCATCTGAAAAGCTTGTCTCTGGTAGGTAGCTTGTTCAGTAGGATTTTGTAGACAAGGGTACGCCATTTGGGACATTGGATCCTGCCCCAAAGCTTCTTGGTGTGCACAACAGGAGGATTGTGAACAACACTGGTGTTGATCAATGTTGTCTAGTCTATAGCAGACCAGACACCATTGCAATCAACCTTGTACTCCTTCTGAAAGACGCTACACATCCTCCTCCAGGCAGTAGAGGGGTTTGACCTCTCGTCCAACATCGGTAAGTCCCCATACCTACTATTCATCCACTTCGTCCATATATTTTTGTTATTGTCAATGAATCTGTCCATTCTGTTCTTTGTGTTGGTCAATAAAATCATGCCAGTATCATTCAAGTTAAGGCCGCCTTTATCAAAAGGCTTGGCGATTGTATCCCATGCTATACCATGTCCTTTTCCTACCCAAAGGAAATTAGCAGAAATAGATCGCAAGACAGAGATGATGGGGTTAGGAATATCCTCCATGGTAGTCCAAAAACGGATGATAGCTTGCACTACAAATCTAAGCAACACAAGTCTACCATCAAACGAGATCTTCATCCCACTCCATCCTTCCATCTTTTTCCTCAGATCATCAATGACTATTCTAAAATCCTTGGAGCTAATGATCCCATCATTCATACACATGCCAAGGTATTTAGTTGGTAATATCCCCAGCATCATCCCCATAGCTCTCTTTAGTCGGCCCCTTCTGTTGTCATAGGACTTGGAGAGAAACACACGGGATTTAATAACACTTATGTAGAGCCTCGTCAACTTTCCAAATGAGGTTAGGATCTTTTGGACTTCTTTCAGCCTCTTGACATTGCCCTTAGAGAACAAGAGAACATCAATCAGTAAAAATGAGCATTCGTTTGACTTTGACACCTTTGACATCATACATTTTAACATTTCCCCCTTCTACAACACCTTTCATTATGTGAGAAAGACTCTCCATCACAATAGTAAAGAGCATGGGAGATAGTGGGTCACCCTGTCTCAACCCATTGGTTGATCTAAACATCCCTTTAGGGGCACCGTTGACCAGCATAGAGAAAGAGCAAGTCTCAAAACATTATCTCATGAGTCCAATCCATCTATTATCGAACCCCATTTCTACCATTATGTCAGTCATAAAGCCCCAACTGACATGCTCATAAGATTTTCTTATGTCAATCTTCATGATGGCTTTAGCAGTTGTATTCTTGTTACTAAACCCTATGAGGAACTCAGAAGCCAATGGAGTACAGTAACCAATTCTTCTGCCTTTCATGAAAGCATTATGGTCCTCAAATATGATGTGAGAAAGGATCTCTTTGATTCTTCTAGATAGAACTTTAGCAATAACTTTGTACAACACCAAGCAGCATGCAATAGGGTAAAAGTTAGTCTCGCTCCTAGAATCTTTAGTCTTAGGTATCAACTTGATAAAAGTGTGATCCACCGCTCTCACCATGTTGCCCCCTTTTATGAACCAATTAACTACTTCACATAGATCATCCTTGATCATGTCCCACACTTCCTGAAAGAAGTGACTATTGAACCCATCAGGGCCTGGGGCTTTAGCCCTATGAATAGAGAACAGAGCTTCTTTGTCTTCCTTCACAGTAGCCTCCTTGCACAGTTGTGTATTCATAACACTTGTGACTCAATCTTTAGGTAAATCTATCGTGCTAGTAGAAACATAGTTGCTGTTGTAAAGGTTGGTGAAGTAATTCACAGCTACCTCTGCAATCTCTTCTCATGAATCAACCGTCTATCTTTGTACATTAATGAGTTCATAAATGATATCTCTCATATCTTTCTTCTTTATATCTGTGTGGTATACTCTAGTATTCCGGTCCCCATCTTCAATCCACCTCAATCTACTTCTCTTCCATAGGAATTGTTCCTCATCTTGTTCCAGCTTTCCTACTCTCTCCTTCTTCCTTTTTTCCACCTATAGAAGCAACTCATTAAGAGCTTGGTCTCTTAGCAGAATGGCATTAACTTCATATTCCTTCCTAGCCTTTTCCAGAAGATTTTCAATGTTTACTTTATCTTTGCTCCAGACCTTCAATTTGCTTTTTGTCAGCTGCAGCTTCTTGAGAAATCTATATAGTAGATTACCATCTATACGCTCAGTCCAAAACCCCTTGATAACCTCCTTATACCCCTCCCATTTAGCCCAGAAATTACATAACTGAAAAGGTTTAGGTTTTGATTTTGTATCTTTGAGTTTCACATACATCCAAGCATAATCACTGAATATATGAGACCCCAACTTCACCACTACATTAGGCATGTAGTTCAACCAGGCGCTATTGACCAGTCCTCTATCCAACCGACTAGCAATCTATTTCTTCTGTTTGTTAGACCAAGTAGTATGTCCACCCAATGTATTGAGCTCATGAAGTTCAACAACATCAATACATTGATTGAATCTATCAATCACTCTGTCCGGAACACGTTAACCACCCCACTTATCACCAACGTTTCTGATGTTATTGAAATCTCCCATGACAATCGAAGGTATGTCCTGTTGAGCAGTATCCTCCATCTCCTTCCATAATCTCTCCCTGTCTACTTCCAAAATTTCCCCATAAATAGTCGAGAGGATACATTAAAACCCACCTCTATTGAAACAACTAATTGTGATGATTTGGTATGTAGAACTGATCAACTCAATCTACAATTTGTTTGTGTCCCAACCAATAGGAATTCTATCACCATCTATTTTATCCAAATTAGAAACAAACCCCCACTATGGGGGGAACAACGTTGTCATCCTTTCAGAAACAACTCTCTTGATCTTCGTCTCCATACAGCAAACAATCTCAGCATCCTGTTGGCTAAATGGACATCTATAAAATCCCTTTGTTTTGATTATGACAAACATTTCATTCTTATTTATCTAACGAGCTACTTGAGTGTGCAGGATGGCACAACTATAAGGGAAATCCAACGTGAAGTATTTATATTTTCATGCAAATGTAATCATTGTAAAAACTTGTACAGAATTATAATGTACAAGTACTTAGAATCGCATGTAAATCAAGCATTGGATTTTCCCTAGCTAAACACCTTAGTCATCCATTCAATAGGATCACATAAAGCACACTTATGCACACACTTAGTATCTTAATTGAAAGATTGAAAACAGAGTCAATCTCGGTCGACCACACTCCTCGACCGAGACACTCTCGGTCGACAAACCTCTCGACCGAGATTGACCAAAAATAGTCGTTAGACACAGCAGTTAACAGTTGCAAATAAACGTTAATCCAGAGAGCCTGTCGGTCGACAAATCCTCGACCGACTGGACATCTCGGTCGACAAGTCCTCGACCGAGATGGTCTCTGACAGCAACTGCAGAATTAATTAACTAGCCGTTGCTAATGCACCTAACTTATTCCTAACGGCTAGTTAAGCACTAGGAACCCCATAGAAGTTGTCTAGAATGTCCTTAAGCATACTTAGGCCATTCCTATAAATAGGACAAGCCATAGGACACTAAGATACACTTCTTACACTTGATATACTTGAGAAAATACTTGAGCCCTCTTGTGCAATCTGTGTGAACTGAGCTGTGTGATCAATTGGCCATTTTTCTCCTTTGCTCAAGCTCGTCCTATAGGCTAGATTTTCCTAACCCTAGCAATCACAAGTCCATCATATTGGCTAGGAAAATCCAAACGCTTGATCTAGGGAAATCAAGCCTTGAGCTACAAGGATAAGTTGTATTTTCTTTTATTCCTTTCTCGTTCCTTTGTATTACTTGTACTCTCCTTGCTACTCCAGGTAGGAGGCTGCGGATTGGAGAGGTTGAAGCTCTTCGTGTGAAGAGGAGGACTTTGGACTACTTCGGAAGGCTGTCTTGACGGGAAGCTACTTCAGGAGGAAGGCTACTTCAAGGGGGAGCTTGAAGTTACTTCAAGGAAGGCTGCTTCGAGGTTGGCAAGACTACTTCAGGGTGAAGGCTGTCCAAAGGGTGTTTAGAAAGTATTGTAAATTTTATGTAACATCCTTGAGAGGTAATAAAATTTAGTACTTTCAAAATCCCGGTTGGGTAAGCAACCGGGTAGTGGACTGACTCCTTAGTATTTGCTAAGGTGGAACCACTCTAAACACCTGTGTTCCTCTTCTCAATCTTTACTTTGGTTGTTTGAGTTTAAATTATTTTAAAATCTCTATAAAACTCTATTCACCCCCCCTCTAGAGGTTTTCAATTGGTATCAGAGCAGGCTTCAAGGAGCCCTAACAAAGTCTTGAAGAAAAGATGGGGGATGGAGTGCTCAACAACCTCAACATTGAAGGAACGCTCGTTGCTCGACCTCCGGCATTTGACGGGACAAACTATCAATACTGGAAGAGAAGAATGCAATTTTACTTCCAAGGAATCAATTGGGATCTTTGGAGAATGGTATCTACACCATACACACTTCCACAAGACGAGTTCGAAGTATGGGACGCTAATACGGTAAAAATGGCACAAATGAATGCAAAGGCGGTAAGCATTTTATATTGTTCCATTTCAGTAGGTGAATTTAATAGAGTATCAAACTGTGATACCGCATATGACATTTGGCATAGATTATCTATAACATATGAGGGTACGGTTCAAGTTAAAAACTCTAAAGTTAGTTTGCTTAAAACCAAATTTGAACATTTTCGTATGGATCCAAACGAAACTATTAGTGAAATGTATTCAAAATTTTCTACTATTGTCAATGGTTTGAGTGCTTTAGGGAAACCTGTTCTTGAGGAAGATCAGGTATCAAAAATACTTCGATCTCTTCCTCCAAAGTACAAACCAAAGGTGACAGCTATTGCAGAAGCAAACGACCTCACTCGCCTCAAAATGGAACAGCTCATCGGAAACTTAGAAGCTCATGAGGCAGACCTAGAAGAGGAAGAGAGAAGAGAACATGAACATCAACGTGGGCCAAAGAAAGACGTGGCTCTCAAAGCAACAAAAGCTCTCTCACAAGAAAGTGAGGAATCTAGTGAAGAAGAAGGAGAAGAAGCATTGATAGTCAATGGTAAGAAATATAGAAGGTTTAAATCTAATAAAATTTCTAGTTCTTCTTCCACTCCCAGGTGCTTCGAATGTGGAAAGAAAGGACATTTCAAAAATGAATGTCCCAAAGCTAAGAAGGGAAAGAAAAGCTCACATAAGAAGAAAGAAAAAGCTTATAAAGCAGCATGGGATGAAACGAGTGAAAGTGAAAGCGGAGAAGACAAGATAGAATGTCTAATGGCAAGAGAAGATGAAGAATCTCAAGAGGTAAGCCTAGTTGATCTTCCTAAAGAAGAGTTAGTAGCTAGCTTACAAGAAACTCATGATAAATATGTTGATGCCAAGAAGAAACTAAAAAGGACTATAAAATCAAACAATGAGCTCATTGCCAAAATAGATGAACTTTCTTCCGAAAAGAATAACATTGATCTTGAAAATGTATCTTTAAAAACATCTTTAGATGATTGCACTAGAAAGCTACTTACTTTGGAAACTAATGTTGATCTTCTATCAAAAGAAAAGACTGATTTGTTAGCTAAACTACAAGCTTTTCAAACTCAACCTATCTTGTGCAATCATTCGGACTATGACATTATTGTAAAAGAAAAGGATTCATTGCTTTCTGATTTAGACCAGGCAAGAAAAGATATACATAAGAAAATGAATAACATTGCTCAGTTGCAACAAGAACTTCATGAGTTAAGAAGAAAAGATATTCTTGATAACATATTAAGAAGTGGTACTACCTTCAATGGAAGAAAAGGTTTGGGATATGTTCCAAAGAGAAACCAAACCAAAAAGACCCAAACTATGTTTGTACCCAAAAACACAATGACTAGAAAAAGAAATGAAGTTGATTCTATTACTTGTCATTTCTGTTTACGTCTTGGTCATTACTGTTTTTCATGCCCCTACAAGACTAAGAAGTCCAACTTAGTTTGGACCCCAAGACCTCAAACTTAGAAGAATGGAATGTAGTTGAGATATGACAAAATACTTAATTTGTGCAATTTATATTGTCCTATCTCAACAAACGATGCTATGCTTATTGGTATTATTTTTCTGCATTGCTGTACTAAAACAGAAACCTCGTCGGTCGAAGTACTGTCGACCGAGCTCTGGGTCGGTCGAAGTAGTGTCGACCGACTGGATGTCTTTAACAAATCGAAAATCTTCCAGTACTCATTTCGGTCGAACACTGGTCAACCGAAAAATCTTTCTGTTCTTTTTGATTGTGATACAGTAACATCCTCGATCGATAAATTGTCGACCGAGAATTATATCGGTCGAACAATCGTCGACCGACTGGTTTCCTGTATCAGAACTTTTATACACATCAGCAAATTAAAAAGTTTCTAACCTTATCGGACCATCACATGGGTACCAAAATCTATATTCTAATGCAGGAATGGGTCGTTGACAGTGGTTGCTCCAAACATATGACCGGAAACAAGGATGCATTTTCAACTTTTGAAGAAAAGAAAAGTGGGACGGTCACCTTTGGAGACAATGGTAAGGGCAAAATCGTTGGAATAGGTAATGTTGGAACAAATCTTGAAATCAAAAATGTTCTACTAGTTGATGGATTGCATCATAACTTAATAAGTGTAAGTCAACTATGTGATAGCGGTTATGATGTGTTATTTAACAAAACCTGCTGCAAGTTATTGATAGAAAATACTACAACTGTTGTTTATGAAGGAAATAGAGTTGGAAATCTTTATATCCTTAAACCAAACTCTATGAAATCAGTAGTAGGTAAATGCTTACTTGCAAATGAAAACACCTTACAACTATGGCATAAAAAGCTTGGTCATGCTAGTTCACATGCTATTAAAAAGTTAGTAAAATATGATCTTGTTCGTGGATTACCTGTTTTGTCTTTTGATCAAGTTGCAAATTGTGAACCTTGTACAATGGGAAAGCAAACCAAAACATCTTTTAAATCAAAACATGTACTTAGCACCAGTAGATCCTTAGAATTAATTCATATGGATTTATTTGGACCAATGAGAACACAATCTATTGGTGGTAAACGATACTGTTTTGTTATTGTTGATGATTATAGTAGATTTACATGGGTACATTTTATTGCAACAAAAGATGACACTATTCATGTCTTTATGCAATTTTGTTCTAAAATTGAAAATCTTTTACAACATAAAATATGTACCATTAGAAGTGATCACGGTGGCGAATTTGAAAATCATACTTTTGAAACTTTTTGTACATCTCAGGGATATACTCACAATTTCTCTGCTCCACGTACCCCACAACAAAATGGTATTGTGGAACGGAAAAATCGATCTCTACAAGAAATGGCTAGGACCATGATGCTTGAACACAACACACCTAAAACCTTTTGGGCTGAAGCTGTAAACACAGCTTGTTATGTGCTAAATAGAGTCACGGTTCACTCTCACTTGAAGAAAACTCCATATGAAATAATACACTCTAAGAAACCTAGAGTTGACTACTTTCATACTTTTGGCTCTACATGTTATATTTTAAACACCAAGGATGATAGAGACAAGTTTGATTCTAAATCACAAAAAGCATTCTTCTTGGGATATTCTACTTCTAGCAAAGCGTTTAGGGTATATAACACTATCTCTAGAAAAGTTGAGGAATCCATTCATGTTTCTTTTCATGAGGAATCAAAATCTACAAATTTAGATATCATTGATCTCACAAATCAATTTGAAACTATAACCATTCCAAATGATAATGAGAAAACTCCCACATCCGATCCTCCGGTCGAATCACAACCTACACCTAGGCTGATCAAGGATCATCCCCAAGAGCTAATTATTGGAGATCCAAATGATAAAGTCAAAACTAGGTCCTCTTTCCAAGATGTTGCAAACATGGCTTTTGTTTCTATCATTGAACCTAAGAAAATATCCGAAGCTCTTAAGGATGATTACTGGATAATAGCCATGCAAGAGGAATTAAATCAATTCACTAAAAATGATGTATGGGATTTAGTTCCTAAACCACAAGATAAAACTATCATAGGCACTAAATGGGTTTTTAGGAACAAACTTAATGAGGCAGGAGAAGTCATACGGAATAAAGCACGGTTAGTTGCACAAGGATATAATCAACAAGAAGGAATTGACTTTGATGAAACATATGCACCCGTAGCTCGACTTGAAGCTATTAGGATGTTATTAGCTATTGCTGCCCATAAAAACATTCAGTTATATCAAATGGATGTCAAAAGTGCATTTCTAAATGGTATCATACAAGAAGAAGTTTATGTTGCTCAACCACCTGGCTTCGAAATCCCAGAAAAGGACGATCATGTTTATAAACTTAAAAAGGCACTTTATGGTCTAAAACAAGCCCCTAGGACTTGGTATGAACGGCTCAAGACATATCTTTTTGATAATGGTTTCTCTATTGGAAATTCAGATTCTACTCTATTTTTCAAAACATATGCATCTGATTTCTTAGTTGTACAAATATATGTTGATGACATTATTTTTGGTGCCTCAAATGAATCATTATGCACACAATTTAGTGACATTATGCAAAAAGAATTTGAAATGAGCCTTATGGGTGAACTAACATTCTTTCTTGGTTTTCAAATTAAGCAAACACCTGCCGGAATTTTTATAAGCCAAGAAAAATACACTAAAGAACTGTTAAAACGCTTTGGGATGGATCAATGCAAACATGCTACTACTCCTATGGCTACTTCTATTAAAATTGATAAGGATGAAAATGGGGAACCTATTGATGATTCCTTATATAGAGCCATGATTGGTAGTTTGCTTTATTTAACCGCTTCCCGACCGGACATTATGTTTTCCGTTGGTCTTTGTGCTCGATTTCAATCCCAGCCTATGCAATCTCATTTTCTTGCGGTTAAACGAATCCTTCGATATCTAGCCGGCACTACTTGTTTTGGTTTATGGTATCCAAAAGGACAATCATTGGATTTTAAAGCATATACTGATGCGGATTATGCCGGTTGTCGACTTGATCGCAAAAGTACTAGTGGTGGATGTTTCTTATTAGGTAGAGCCTTAGTATCTTGGTTTAGCAAGAAACAAAACACGGTTGCCCTATCTACCACCGAAGCTGAATATATGGCAGCTGGGTCTTGTTGTGCTCAAGTGCTCTATATGCAACAGGTTTTAAGCGATTATGGTTTTCATCTTTCATCTACACCTATTTTTTGTGACAACACAAGCGCCATAAACTTAGCACACAATCCTATTCTATACAGCCGGGCCAAACATATTGAAATTCGTCATCACTTCTTAAGGGATCACATCTCAAAGAATCATGTTTCCCTTCATCATGTTGATACAGAAAATCAATTAGCTGATATCTTTACAAAACCGCTTCCATTAGATCAATTCAACAACATTAGGAAGCAACTACTTATTACTACGTTGGAGGATGTTTTCTTTGATATCTGCGGTTCTTAAAAATGACTACTTATGCTTTTATGATTTGTATCAATATTGATATGAACGTTTCAATTGGTAATTTGCAAATTGTTGCCTCTTGGCTAGACACCTCATTGCTTTACATTTTGGCTATTCAATGGACATCTTTTTTCGTTCATTTTTGATGGGATATCTAATTAAGGGGGAGTTTTTAAATAAAACGGTTATCTTTTTGAGATGACAAAGGGGGAGAGATATATAAAACTATAACTTAATACTTATGACAAACTCAATCAATGAGTTTCATCAATATACTCTTGGCTTTACATTGAAAGTTGCTATATTCCCAAATGAACTGGATTTCATGTTCCATAATTCACTGGGGATACTAAGCACACATTTTATAAATAAGAGGAAAAGTTCCAAATGGCAATCTAAAGGTATGGCATTTATATGTTTTATATTTCCTTTATTCATATTTTGGAAATGTTTGTCATCTTCAAAAAGGGGGAGATTGTTGGCTAAATGGACATCTATAAAATCCCTTTGTTTTGATTATGACAAACATTTCATTCTTATTTATCTAACGAGCTACTTGAGTGTGCAGGATGGCACAACTATAAGGGAAATCCAACGTGAAGTATTTATATTTTCATGCAAATGTAATCATTGTAAAAACTTGTACAGAATTATAATGTACAAGTACTTAGAATCGCATGTAAATCAAGCATTGGATTTTCCCTAGCTAAACACCTTAGTCATCCATTCAATAGGATCACATAAAGCACACTTATGCACACACTTAGTATCTTAATTGAAAGATTGAAAACAGAGTCAATCTCGGTCGACCACACTCCTCGACCGAGACACTCTCGGTCGACAAACCTCTCGACCGAGATTGACCAAAAATAGCCGTTAGACACAGCAGTTAACAGTTGCAAATAAACGTTAATCCAGAGAGCCTGTCGGTCGACAAATCCTCGACCGACTGGACATCTCGGTCGACAAGTCCTCGACCGAGATGGTCTCTGACAGCAACTGCAGAATTAATTAACTAGCCGTTGCTAATGCACCTAACTTATTCCTAACGGCTAGTTAAGCACTAGGAACCCCCTAGAAGTTGTCTAGAATGTCCTTAAGCATACTTAGGCCATTCCTATAAATAGGACAAGCCATAGGACACTAAGATACACTTCTTACACTTGATATACTTGAGAAAATACTTGAGCCCTCTTGTGCAATCTGTGTGAACTGAGCTGTGTGATCAATTGGCCATTTTTCTCCTTTGCTCAAGCTCGTCCTATAGGCTAGATTTTCCTAACCCTAGCAATCACAAGTCCATCATATTGGCTAGGAAAATCCAAACGCTTGATCTAGGGAAATCAAGCCTTGAGCTACAAGGATAAGTTGTATTTTCTTTTATTCCTTTCTCGTTCCTTTGTATTACTTGTACTCTCCTTGCTACTCCAGGTAGGAGGCTGCGGATTGGAGAGGTTGAAGCTCTTCGTGTGAAGAGGAGGACTTTGGACTACTTCGGAAGGCTGTCTTGACGGGAAGCTACTTCAGGAGGAAGGCTACTTCAAGGGGGAGCTTGAAGTTACTTCAAGGAAGGCTGCTTCGAGGTTGGCAAGACTACTTCAGGGTGAAGGCTGTCCAAAGGGTGTTTAGAAAGTATTGTAAATTTTATGTAACATCCTTGAGAGGTAATAAAATTTAGTACTTTCAAAATCCCGGTTGGGTAAGCAACCGGGTAGTGGACTGACTCCTTAGTATTTGCTAAGGTGGAACCACTCTAAACACCTGTGTTCCTCTTCTCAATCTTTACTTTGGTTGTTTGAGTTTAAATTATTTTAAAATCTCTATAAAACTCTATTCACCCCCCCTCTAGAGGTTTTCACATCCAACCTACCCAGAATCTACCTTAGCCTCCTTTGAGACTTGGGCAAGGAATCCCCTCGCACATTCCATGTGAGTATTGACATCAATTGCTCTTTTTAGGCCCTCCTTCTGCAATGGATTTGGTCTTGTTCTTCTCTTTAGTAGTAGCACTCCTGGTGTGTCGAGGGCTTCTACTTCTTCTATCTTCTACACCTACAGGTGCTTCTTTTCCTTCAAGTTGGTTTAACATCGAGAAGGGGTTGTTGGACTCTGCTTCTTTGTCTTTCTCCTTCCCTTTATTAGCACCTTTACTGTTGTCATCTGGTTTATGTGAGAGTCCTTCATCATTCACATTGACAACAACTGGGACCTCAGCGATCTACTTGTCCTTGTTCTTGTCAATGGGTACTTCAATCCTTTTCTCTTGTACACTGCCTTGTCTCGTGTGATCTCGCTGAGGAGGCCTGGACTGGTATCTCTTATTGGGGGGTCTTCTAGTATCTGCCACAACTTGCCTGATAATTCTTGTTTGTTCTCCTAAGTGTAATTAAAAACTCGGCCCAATCCTTTTTTAAAGATTGGGCCGAACCAAATATAATGAGAAAATATCCATCTTTCTTAACATTCATTAGTATTTACATATATTTTTTGTTTTATAACAATAAACTATATCACTCAACATGTACAGTATAGGAGGTTCCAGCATTGGTGTCATGTTTCTTGCCCCAGGGCATTTACCGGTATTATGACCAAACACCTTGCAGGTGTCACAGCGGTCTGGTAAAGCTTTGTACTTTAGCTTGACTTCCCATTCAGTACCATTCGGTAGCTCCACCATGATCTCAATGGTAGGTTCCTTACAACTTATTACAAGCCTTGTATAAATAAGAGTCTATATATGGTAGTACTTCTGTACTCAGAAATATGGGACTAAACACATGTAACCACTACATACTCTAATACTCCCCCTCAAGTTGTAGCATGGGTGAAGCACATGTGCGGTTCAAAAGAAAGACAAAAACATGATATACAAACTCAAATTAAATAAAAATATACTCAGCTCATACAAAGATCACTCCCCCTGAAGAACATAGGGGTAGAGCAACTAGCATGTGAAAGCTTGAACTAGAACGGGAGAAATCTTGATGTCAGTATCCAAGAGAAGATGTTGGTGAGAATACTTGCTATTAGCGTTGGAAGGGCATGTTGATGGCACTGATTTTTATGAAGGTTGGAGCTCTAACATGAATAAGAAAGAAGAAAGAGAGGTTTCTTGCCCCTGCCTTGCAATTTGAGTCAGGTAGAAAAGAAGATACACTCTTAGAGAGGTTGTGCAGAACTTTTGGGATGTTCCTGATGAAATATGAAAGGATGATTGATTTCCACTTGCTGGAGGATGTTGTGGATGCCTCAGAGGAAGAAAAATGATAAGTCCGGATCTTGATCATGATCTGCATCTGAGCTTCCTTTTCTATCCTGGAACATGAGGAGCTTGTAGACAAGGAGTAGAAAGTGGTTGCTGATAATGGCCATGTAGGACATGTCTTCATATGTCTTCTTGTACTTCTCGACAAAGAGACTAAGGTAGGTGAGAGGGAACTAGAGGTGGAGGTGATCCCGTCAGAGATGGAGAGGTATGGGCCAGAGAGCTGAAGATGGTAGTTTTTCTCAAAAGGTGAGGAGGCTAGGAGGAGGGTGAAGGGCAAGGCAATTGTGCTCGGAAGGTGAGGAAGCTAGGAGGAGGGAAAAGGAGATAGGGGGAGGAGGGTGAAGGATAAGTCAAATCTCTATTGTGTGTAGACCAGGATGTCTGCTAAGATGGCCCAGAAAAGTAGGGGAGCAAAGATCGACAATGGAACTAGAAATGATTAGAAATACAACAGAGAAAGAAAACAATAGGAAGGTGAAGAGAAATCAAGAAGAGAAGAAAAGAACATGGGAAATCAAAGGAATTGGAAATCAAAAAATGGAAGTGGAAGAAGAAAAGAAAGAAAGAAAATATTGAAAAGAAACAAATTGGAAACCAATACAATGAGAGAAGAAGGTAGAAATAAAAGGGAAAGAGGGTATCAGTGGAAAGAAACGAAGAAAACAAGAAGCTGGGAAGGAAATGGAATAAGAGTAAAAAAAAGAGGAATATTAAAGAAGGGAAAGGAAATGACATTTTGACTAGAAGAAAAGGAAGAGGGAAAAAACTGACAATGTTATTAATTAATAAAGGAAACCAATAGAAAATGGAAGAGAATGATAATGTTATGAAAAAAGGAAATTGTTTCTGTAAATAGAGAAAAAATAAACTAGGATGACAAAAATATTAAGAATACAAAAATGATGGCGAGCAACATACCAAGATAGAGGGTCGCTGCCCTCCAGCTAGGAGTGTCTTTTGTTTCCTTTCTCTTATAGTGTCTTGACTCTAATACCATGTAAGAAGAGAAAATATGATTATATTGACATGACATATAACTGATTTCAATCCTTGTATAAATGGTAGTCTAGATACGACATCACTCATGTACTCAACAAATGGAACTAAACACATGTAATTACTAGATACTCTAATAAGTTGGATATCATACTTGTATAGTATTCAATTTCTCTTCCCATGTATAATGCTAGGCACCTAGAGGTGGGTGATATAGGAGTAAATTTCCCCCTCTCCACAAAACACTATAACAACATTATACACATACATGGATTTTTTACACATAATTAAAGGATTAGATCTATTACTCCCACATAAAGTTCAAAAAGTAAAAGTTTCTCTACTATATCACTTTCATAGTAATGTTTTCCTACAATGATATGTACCACTTGAAGTACTACTTACATTGTTTAGTATTTATTACAAGAACCTTGGTGAAAAACTACAAATTATATAGCATTAATCTCGAAAATGATGCATTATTGTAATATAACATAATTTTTGATATTGGTTAATTATAGAAAACTAGTCATTCCCCTATGGCATGTACACACAATGAATCTCTTGGTAGAAATGTCTAAGTGAAATGATAACACACTATCCAAGAGTTGAACCTTTCAAAGTAATTTCTATTACTAAGTAGTACTTAATGACATTGTATGTTTTATATGGCTTACACATTTATTCAAAAATGTGCATTTACTCAAAACTTATCAATTCATTTGTATTTTGATAAATTGGGTACAAATTGAAAGTAATATAATATATAGATGTCACAAAAGAATTGTAGACGTTCAAGATGCACTATCCTTAAGAGTACACTTCTATGACTCTCAATAACTAACATCGAAGTAGTAGATACAGAAAAGCTACCCTCCCATGAAAAAAGATTATGAACTATCATTTGCCAACATTCATTGAAGAGGATGAATGATTTTATATCTATCTTCCACCAATTAGAAATGAATCAAGAATTTTGTTTTTTTAGATCCAATACAGAAATGTGTTAATTATGGTTCAAAAAATAAAGTAGTGAGCCCCTAGAAAATTTTATATCCTAATAAACTCAAACATACCTAATGTTACAACCTCAATTTTACATGTCTTTTCATAATTGAAATGTAATAACGTTATGAATATGGACTTGAATTGAGAAGGTTGTATGCTTTTCTTCAAAGGATGGATTTCCTTGCAAATCTCCCTTTTGATTGGAATTTCGTAGTATCTACCAGGAGAAAAGAAGAAAAGTCCAAATATTAGAAAAAGATACAAGATAATGAATATTAAGCAAAGTATTTATAAGAAATATATAGAAATCCCTAGAAAGTTGCATTAATGGCCACAATTGAGTAAATTTTGTTTACATGTGATTTCTAATGAAAGAAATAGGAAAAGAGGAAAAAGGAAATAAAATATAAAGAGAAATCCTTGAAAAGAAATCTTTTAATAAAGAAATAAGTAAGATAATGAGAAATAATGTATGTAGATGCATCTAGAAGGATAATAAGTATCCTTCAAAAAGGATTTCGAAATCATAATTCTTGGGGTCCAAGGAGTCCCAGTTGAAAATAAGAAAGAGAAAATACAAATAATATAAAAGTCTTAATATGAGGATAATGTACTTTTTGGTGTTATCAAAAAAGAGATACTATTTACTTTAAGGAAGTAAAGTTTCGTGGCCAATGGATTAAAAGCCAACCACAAAGAAGATAAAAGATGTAAATTTTGGATTCCTTAATAACCAAGGATCATGGATAAACAAGGAATTATTTAATGAGAGAATTTATTCTTAATTATGGAAAGTCGGTTTCCTAATGAGGAAAGGCCTTCTTTTCTTCATGGGCAAGCATGTTAGGGCATGGCTACCCCCCCCTATACAAGGGTCGGACCCTTAGCCTTGACCCCAAGAAGATCTCGGACATCCCACTCTCTCCTTCTTCTTGTTTCCACATAAACCCTAATCAAGAAGAGTATAGCAATCTCTGGAGCAACGAGGAGCCGTGACGGGGTGCGCTGGAGGCATGATGCTTCCCTGACAACCTAAGGGAGCTTGGCCATCATCTCCTTGCTTTTTCTTTCACTCCAGCCACCTACAACATGTCTGCAAGGCCAAATGACGAGGATGCAGCTACAAGCCTGACCCCAGCCACCTTGGCCACAACTTGGGGCCTTCGCGGGTGCGGCAGAGGGCGACAGAGGTGAAGGGACCCTTGCCGGTACTCTTCGAGCCCTAGGGAGGAGGGGGCGAAAGAGGTGAAGGGACCCTCACTGAGTAGGGTTTGTGACGAATTGGATGACTAGGGTGGCATTGGACGAAATTGCCCCTCCGGGTACAACTGAATCAGGAAGTTGCGTGGGGGTATAAGAGTCTTCTCGTTATGTTCTCAGCTGAGCTACGTAATGCATGGGATGGCTGATGTGTCAGCATCCCATTAGTCCAAGTAAGTGAATCTTGCAAAATTCATATTTAATTAATGGTAGCTCATATTGGTACATATAATATATGAAATTTGCTCAAAAAATATGAGGAATCCATTAAAAATAGTTTTAGAGCCTAATTGCTCTTGCAATTTGAAAAGTAGTTAAAGTTGCCAACTTTAATGCATTAATGATTAAGAAACCCTAATATTGATGTTAATAAGATTGAGAAAGGTATTATGGGTGTTTTTCATCAATATTAACATGTTGATTATAAAAAGGACACATAAGATCTAGAAGGATGATTTTTATGTGTAGTTTCATTAATGTAGGGTTCCATGTACATGAATATGCTTTCATGGGCGTTGAAACCCTAATTTTGGTAATTATGACTCTTAATGGCTTTAATTGTTCAAATCCTGAATAAAGCTGAGATATGATGATTCTAAGCTATTTTGAATATAAAAGTTTCTAATTGTGGATAACTACCCTTAATTTGGTAATTAGGGTTTCCTAGTGGATACATGTGGAATTAGTGATAAATAGGGTTCATATGTGAATTAGACTATAATGAAATATGAGTTGTCAATTCGAAAGAAAATTAACATGATAATTAGGATTAATGATCTTGACATGACTTAAAAAGATAAAGATGGTAGTTTTAGTGTAAAAGAGATGTATTAAACTCAATTGACATTCAAGTATGCCTATGATGATGAAATTAGGGTTTGTGGACTAAAAGAGCATTAAACGTGATAAAAGAATTATGGAAGCTAAAACCTTAATAAAACCCTAAAGTTGGCCTAGAAATCCTAAGGTGGAATCCAAGTCAACCTTGAGGATGTTTTAAATAAAACAATGACACATGGATGTTATGCATTAATTTCAGGATATTGTTGATTGCTTGATTGAATGTTCTTGATTATTCTTGCTTGGACATCAAGTTGTTGTAGATTAGGTATGTGGTTATTTATGATTAACCACTTTAGTTTCACAGGGTTTTATCAGATGATTGATCGAATTGAATGCAACCTAACTGTTGGATGTTCATATATCCAAATTCATAAATTCACTATGATTATCACAATTAATTTATAAGTGTGTATTCTCACACCTACATGCCACCCTGATGTATGATGCAATGAGGTTAAGCCCAAGAGGGAAGACCAATGGGCACCATGAAAGGTGACACCAGGCACCAAGCTCAGGATAGAGAAGGTGGCCTTATGATATTGCATGACTAATGGGCACCATGAGAGGTGACCCTAGGAACCAAGCTCAGGATGGAGAATGTGGATTTATGTCTATTGCAAAAGAGAAACCCTAAAGAGGGTATTCTAGGGTTAGGGAAAAAGTGGTTGAGAATGTCATATTGAAGATGTAAATTGGATTGTTAATTAACTTGATTGTGGTATTTAGGTTGTTAGCAATATATGTGAAATTTTGGTTGTTCCCACATACTGATATATTCATTTATCCTGACCAACATTTTGTTTGTCGGCATTTTAGGTACAAGCTTGAAAAGGACAAACAGTAAGGTGATACATTGTGAATATATGAATTAAAGTAAAAGGAGGATTAGTTAGAATAGACTCCAGTTGTGGATAGTAGTTTAGAAATCCAAGATTTTAAAAACGTATGCAAAGTTTTATTTTATTTCAGCAATTCAGTATAGTTTTGGTAGAATTTAGTAATTATTATTGATTATTTATAGAACCATTGATCTAGTTAATTGGGATAACTGCTTTGACCTTTTGGTCTCCCTTAATTGGGGTTACCGGGAGGCGGGGTCATTAAATTTGGTATCAGAGCATTGGTTCCCTGTTTAATCTCTAATAATTATTAAATTTTACAAACTCTTTAGAACCAAAGGGAGTTATTAGAAGATTTTTTGATGATGGAGGTGTCTAGAAAAGGATCACGGTCTGGGGGCTAGCAATATTTTCCTCCACCCCGCTAGTCGGTCATGAGGACTCCCGGATGCAATGTGACTGTCTGGCCAATGTCTGAGGTTTTGACTCGAAATAAGATACCTTTATGACTCTCTCATCTATTTTCATTCCTTCTGAACCCTAATTAAATTAAGATTCTAAGGTTTAGGGTTTTCCCTCTCTTCCTCACCCTCTTGAGGATAGGGTGTGTATGATAAGGTTAAAGAATCCTCTACCAAATTAATGAAAAGCATGTAAATAAGATGTCATTGACATAAGCATAATAGTTTCATCATAGACTACAGATTAGTTGCATGCTTAGGGTTGTATGGCATGTATTATCATACCCTCAGGAGATACCTAAGTTAGACCTTCTTGTCAGGAGGATGAATAGAGAGTTGGTCTGAGGCAGAAACCTCCATTAAAGGTAGATACCTAGCACATCCTCTCAGGATGATGCTAACCCTAACCCTAAGTGGTGGTTAGAGAGAGATTACATAATGAGTTAGATGCCATGGTCGACCATGTGTGTGGGTTGACATGCTTTTGGTTTTGGATACCTATGAGAAGTATGAGCTATGTGAGGTTGGTTGACCCAGTGTCTTTTGGGCGACCCAACCTTAGTAGGGTTGTGCCTGTTAGGGTGAAGTATAACTCCTTCATTGATGAGGTCAGTGATGACCATATAAAACCCTTATGGGTTTATATGAGCATGGTAGAGTATGCACCTAGGGTACATCAGTAGTGATGGCATTAGGTTAAAACATGGGCCAAAAGAGCATGTTGGATAACTTATGAGATAAGAATAAAGAGATATGGATAATCGTGAGTGAACTTAGGTTTCACCCATGTAGGTGTATGCATGTCAGCTTGATCCACCTTAGAGAGAACCTATAGTGTGGTAAGGTTGTTTGTAGGGTTATGAACTAGAGAGAGAGAGAGCAAGACCCGAGCAAGAAGGTTGGAAGCTTAGACTTTGGGATATAAGGAACCCTGAGAAGTCTGATATGTACGACCTAAGTGGATGGTTATGGTTGTCTCGTGCATGATGCTTGGAGGCTTGTGGTATCTAGGTTGCCTTTAGAGGAACCAATACCTAGAAAGAGGAAGATACTTCTGGAACCGATCTATGGAAGTAGTAGGTGTCTACCTTACCTTCTAAGGATAGGAAGAAGAGTTCCTTAGACCCTGAGAAGGTATAGTATCAAGTTGGAAGACCTCATACCAAGTTGTTTGTACTTGAGGAGGGCTCAACTCTGAGGTGTTGTTCAAGTGGAAGGATTATAGGACATGCATGATATACCTCGTACATGTTTGGTTCATGGTTGGAAAGCTGAGGATGAGGTTAGATGGCTGATGCATAAAAGTGAACCTAGGGTTCCTAGACCTAAAGAGGGGAAGAAGTAGTTCCTGGTGCACCTGATGCTCACATGGATGCTTGGGTTCTTACGCATGGGAACATGGCACTGCTCATGTTTATAGGAAAAGGAAACCCCTTAGACTAAGGTATATGTTTGATGAACCCCTCACATATAGGTTGGTGACATGGGCATGTATGATGATGGTCCAATGTTGAGGAATGAGAACAAGTATGACCTACCATGGAGACCTAGTAAGGTTTGGTAGGTGGTCTATTTATTAGCTATGTGCCTTAGTAGCTTGATAGGACTAAGCATGCTCATGTTGATGTAAACCCTAGACGCAAGGACGTTTGTAACCTTTGTAGTTTCCTCCCATCTTGGGAGAGAGAACCTTCTATAGGGTATGTACCAGATTTTGTTGGGTTTGAGGTAACCTAAAGAGGTCTCGTACAATCTTAAGAAGTTTTGTTGAGAGTATATAGCATGAGGATGAACCTACAGACCCATAGATAACCATCTCTAAGTGCATATGGATGTGTTACCATGGAAGTAACCAGTATGGGGCCTGACCGAGGTAGGTAGGTTGCCATCATCCCTATGAGAGGATGTAAGTCAGACCACAAATGCTGAGAGAGATGATGGAGACTTGGGTAACGTTTCAAGATGGATATGTATTATGCTAGAATCCTAAGTCCATTCTAGGGTCAGGTAGGGATAAGACCGATGGGAGTAGGAGTCGCCTAATTCCCTAGTTGCACAAGACCATAGGGTTGGGAGGTAACAACTATCATTGTCTGAGGACCATGGGTTAGGAGATTGATCACCTTCATGAACTCATGGGACCCAATGGGCAGATGAGGAGGGAACTCTCTGGATGCATAAGGGATACAAACCTAGGGGAGATGACTAAGGATTGTGTGACAACCCAAGTGTGTTGGAGACCAGTTTTCCACGAAAGAAACCCTGATGTCGAGATGTTCATCATGTGGAGACATGTGTTGCATTTTTCCACTTAGATTGGAAGGTGTACCGGAAATGTGGAATGCACCATCTCTACTCTTGGAATGGGAAGAACTTTGTGTTTGGAAGGCCGCTAAATGCTCATTTCCTCTCATTATGGGGGTTAGAGATAGGGTAGCATGCATGCCATACACTAAGGATAATGATGATGTGAGCTGAAACGTTGCTACGATGTATGGGAATAGAGATAATAGTGTACCCTTGTGGAGTGTATGATGTGTGGATGGTTTACGAACACCAAGAGAACTAAGTTAGTCCTCTAATAAGGACGTTCTTATTATGAGGTGTATGGAATTTATGAGTTATATAAGTTTGAGTTTGATAACCAAGAAGATGAGCTCTGAGTTTTCTTGATGAAGATAGACCTAAAGTCCGAGATGAGATGATAAGTGGACTACATGGAGGTCTATGTCTTCACTGTTACCTAGCACATAAGGATGAAAGGTGGTAATGGATGCTGTTGTTGAGACATAGCTGCCTAGTTTAGCTGGTGGAAAGGCTGGAAGAGATGGCTAGGTGAACCCTGAGTTTGTGAGATATGTTGGGCTAACCCTCATATATAACGAGATCTATTGATCAAGTTAGTGGTTGCTTGGTTAGCCAACCTAGGGCTTGTTGTGATAGAAGGATGGTTGTAGAATCTTAGATGCACTTCTCTGGAAAAGAAGGTGATGAAACCCACGACTAGAGTGTTTTAGGGTTTCTGAGGAATCAACCTTGACAAATCATGACATACATGAGATCATGATTTTAAGTTTACCATATAACGTGGTACTACTAAGATAGTATGTTGCAGTAGTAATTTGGATGACTAAGATGAAAAATGTACAGAGTTGCATATGGATTGTCGCCATGCATGTCAGGAGGTAAAGGATGAACACCAGTAACCCAATGAGTTGATACAGAGGATAAAAATTCCCCGAGAGGGAATGGGAGTTGATCACTATGGATGTTGTAGTGAGTCTCCCTTGG
The DNA here is from genome assembly GCA_963693085.1 of Alisma plantago-aquatica. Lineage (NCBI taxonomy): Eukaryota > Viridiplantae > Streptophyta > Magnoliopsida > Alismatales > Alismataceae > Alisma > Alisma plantago-aquatica. The sequence goes on along the minus strand of OY856413.1, from coordinate 1,138,494,199 downwards.
ACCGAGGAAGGTCAAGATGCAATATGGGTTATGGTAAGATCGCTTTACCTAGATGACATAATCTAAGAGAAAGAGGGAGTACTGTCAAGGGACAGATCTAGTTGAAATACATGTAAGAGAGAGAGAGACATGGTTCAACTACACCATAATGTGAGTTCAAACATCTCAGATTGTCAAATGACCATTTGGCAGTTTCCCAACTGCACACGAATTTGGCAATTTTGACTCCAATTACTATCACATATTAATTCCTTGCACCATAAGTAATGTGCAATCAAAACTATTTGGAAAACATCGAGAATGTTTGTTCATCCCAACTGAGCCATCTCACCTAGGTGAGACGCCTGTCTCACTCATCTAGACAGTCGTCTAGTGAGTCTAAGATGAGTTAGTCAGTTCAATCACATTGAACCGATCAGTTTAAGTGCAAAACTTGGCCAACTCGAACTCGGCTTACTGTCACAACTCAAATGGATGTATCAACACTTGAGACATCCACTTGAATGGCCATACCAACACTTGAGACATCCGCTTGGCTTCCTAAACATCCATTTCACTCAGTGAGAGGGTCATTTGGCAGACCAGTCATCCAATCATTTGATATGTTGTGTGAATTATATACTCAAACACTTTAGTAATCAATCCAATCATAATTGAAGATAAACTCCTCTCCTAGAGAGTTCATTTGTGTGTGACTCTATAGGTGCCATATCATGTTGGTAGTGAATGTCCATAACCAGCTTATGACATCACAAACAAAGTGCAGTGCCAAGGTTCACATCAGTGCTACCCAAGTGAATGTAAAGTTGGAGAACAACTTTAACCTACAATATATGTAAGGTGTTGTAGTGATTGTATAATTCCTTTTCCTTGGATATCTAAAGTGAACTTGAGGCAAGGAAACATCATCTCTCAATGTTCATGTCATGTTTCTTGAACCAATAGCAGACTGTCTCAGATAATATGACCTCAATATCATATATTGATTCACATGTGCATGCACAAGTGTTTCTCAGTCTCGCTTATCAAGTGGCCATGGTATCATACTCCATTTGGAGGGGAAAATATCATATCTATCACTCATGGTCTATCCCCATTTATCAAAGTCACCCAATCATCACCTTTGTAACAACCCATGTTTCGGGACTGCATTTGATGATGTCAAAATGTACTCAACGACATGTGACAAGTGCGGTGATTTTAGGTCAAAGAATCACAATCACCACCTTCACTATGGGAGATGACTATGACCACCAATTATGGTTTCCATGTATCACTCTCAAGTGGGTTTGTCTGATACACTATTCCTTAACATGTATCTGTGTGCCTGGCTTGATATTGTGATATCATGACTAATGTGATTCTATCATCAACCAACCCACACTCTAGTCTTTAGTGTTATTGGTGTCTATCTACCTTACAAAGTAATAGATGACTAGGGACATATTAAGAATGTACAAATTCTTAACATCCATATGATCTCATCCTCCAAGTCACCTACTTGAAGACATACGCCATTGAATATTGTCATTCCTAAGATATTCATAATATTTCCTCATTATCTCATAACTAAGTGAAACATAATGAATTGGAAGCTTTCTTTTATATGTACTAATCAAATCCTTGATGGTCAATTCCATGTCAATCATCATATGATTAGATCTATGGTCATACCTTACTAACAGACTCCCACTTGCACTTAGAGCCAATCACCCATGAATCTTGTTCTTAATGATCCAAGCATGTACACCATGGTTGTGTTGCACAAGTACTTAATCCAGTGAGTTAGCAACATTTTTCTATTAGTCAGTATATTGCATGTTTCTTATCTCTTTGCTTTGAGGTGAAACCACTGAAATATGGTATTTGATATTCCTTGCCTAAAAATTAGCTCCATTGTTGTCACAATATCACTACTGAGTCACTAATGGTTAGAACATCTATGAGTTCATCATATGAACTTCTAGATCCATATTGTATCACTTTGTGTTCATAACACAAGTATACTCATCTTATTTTGTAGAATAGAATTAATGGAAATTAGTTTGCAACCTTTCCAACTAACAACATTTCTCCTTTTAAAACTTATTTGTATTGTGATCAATTTCTCATTATGGAAGCCTGCATTCATGGAACCCTTTACATCCAACTCTTCCTTTTTATTGTTAACCTTATTGACTAGTAATCTATCCTGAAATACTTCTCAAGTATAAATGCATGTCTTTAAGGACATTCCAATAGCCCTTATTAAATTTTAGTTTCATCTTGTCATGTCCAGTATATACAAGATTATATGGGGTAAGTACACTTATAACATTCACGATAGATCCATCACATGGCATCTGATTCATGGTATTTCCATTCTTCACAAGAATTGGAACATATGGTTCATAATAGACTAATATGGATTCTCTCTCATTGAAACCATCCTTGTTGAACTCTTTCAACATTTTACTTTTGTACTCAAACTTCCATTCTAAAACATTCAAGAACTATCTCATAGCTCTTGATCCTTATCTCATAATATGTTTCATATAATCCTTCACTACAAAAGGGATTTTATGTCAGTTCAATATAATACTAAAATGTTTTTTCCACATCATATGTGTAATATTCGTATACTCTCCCACTAAATATTTTTTGATCACTGATTTCATCTTTTATCTTGATTCAAGTCAAACTTTTTACCATCTTATCAAGTTGAAAAGATCCCATTTTTGAGTTGCTTGTTTCTATCACAAATTGAACTTTGTAGTTTATAGACTTTATTTGCATTCTTGAAGTTATAAAACCATTTACGTAGTGTCACGAACACATCCTCTAATGTATTCCTTTTTAAGGAATCCGATTTCTATCTTCATATGCCAAATCTCTTAGTCTATTTGAACAACAACAACAACAAGCATGACAATGGGTAAAGAAATTTATATCATGTTCAACAATTTGAAATGATTTGAAACCTATTCAACCAATTTGTTCTTTTATGTTATCCATGTAGGTCTTTGCTATAATACCCCATTGCACCCTTTAGGTATTACCCCTTTAGGTGGCGCTATCAAGGTCCTACATTGTTATTACATGGTTTCCATATTACTCTGCTAGTTGACTAGTTGGGTCATCTAGTATGACCAACCCATCTGAATTGTTGGATTCACAATCCTCCAATCTTAGATATGTTCTACTAGAACTACTTTGGTCTGTGTCATATGACAAACTTGGGATTCCAAAACAATTTATGATTCTCTTTGTTCTCATTGTACCTCATTGTTGACCTCAAACATTTCAAGCTCTACTTTTACTCCCATCGACTCTTTAAGAGATCAATTATCCTATCACATAATACTTTTGTTGTTGGATTGGGACTATTAGTAACAGTCATGATTTATTGATAAACCTTATGAAAAACTACTTTCTCATTGTAGGTTTTAATCCTTTAGACATTTTAGGATATTCCCAATTCATATATGATGTCTTACAAACCATTCAGATGGTACATCTTTTAGTGATAGCTTTATATTTATGAGGATAAGAATATTACATTAATTCACAATCATATCATGACCCATCATGGTATAATCCTTCATTTTGACACATCATCATGTTCAGATGGATTTGACTCCTGATAGATTATCATAGTCCTTTCCTTGAAGGTACCCTAGGTATTATTGCAAAGTATTTCAACACATGATCTCAACAAAGTTTCTCAATACTTTAATCAAACTTGTACTTCATTTCTAATCTCCTTGAATATTTTGAGAGATTTATGTTTATATTTTACTGAGTACATATCATCATATTACTAGTAAATAAATATGAGGTATAAATTATTATCTATAATAGTCATTCCATAAGATCTTCATGCATCACATGTATGACATCTGATGGAAAGCTTATACTCCCACTACATCTAGTGAAGGAAGACATGTAACATTGTGCGTAAATAAGACTTTGCATATTTCCTTAGGTTCGATAACCTAGGGTATCTAGATTAACATCAATATGCATTCTAGACATGCATTTCTTATATATACATCCAACGTGACTATTGTAATGATAAATTTTAGTTATCAATCATAATCCTTTAGTATTTAAACTTATAAACATTCATATTGAAATCTTTCACGCAAAGACCATTTAGATGTTTGGGCATTGTGATGCAAGATCATATTTTTGGAACGAAAATAATAATATCATACATTATTGATATATCATCATTATCATACAAGATTATATAAACTAAATATCTCCATTTGATGGCAAAATGAAATAGCAGTTCTACAAACTATATTACCTACCCATTGGGCTAAGATAAATTTAAATGTAGACTCATCAACTCTTTATCCTCCTTGTCCATCTTAGTTCTTCTGTGGAGGTCTTTACTTCTTTATAGATTATGCACATCAGTTAGTCAGATCTCTATTTGGTATCATATACCAAATTGAAGAAGTAATCAAATTTATCTTATAAAGTTTATACCTGATGTGGAGGCGTCAATGGCTTCCTTCTTGTTCTTTAGTTTCTCTAACCAAAGTGGGCAATTACTTTTCCAATGTCCAGGATGGTGATAATTGTGGCAATCACCTCGTACTTTCTTCACACCTCCCTTTGCTTTGAGATTTGAAGACTTGGGCTTCTGGTTAGCTTTAGAACTCTTCATAGCTTTGCCTTTTCCTTTTGACTTCCCATTTGTCTTGTTGATCATTGTAACATACTGAATTCTAGACTTTTTACCCTTTTTATCCTCTTTTCCATCTATTCCTTTCATTTATATCCTCTTTGGCCTTTCTATTTAATTTGTGGAGAATATAATGGCCTAATGAGCATTTTTTCAACTTTTATTCCAATATTTGTGTATATGCACAAATACCTCAGTGAAAGCTTAGTAATGGGTTTAATATGTAAAATGTCCACTTAAGTAATAAAAATAATAAAATATTTCATCCTAGAACTTTATAGTGTTGTTTAGAATATGAAAAAGAAATAAAATCCCGAAATATATGCAAAGGAGATGATAAGTGTAATATTTGGAGATAATATGGGATATAATGGTTAAAAGGAGATAATGAGGAATATATTATTCCAAAAATCCTAAATAGAAACCCAAGAAGATAATTTGGATAATAAATATATCAATTTCTTTTTCTTGACTTAAAAGTTGCTTAATGGCCAAGTATCATCTAATTTGGATAATAAATAAATATATAAAAGCCTTTATTACAAGATAATGGGAAATAAGCCAATAAGGTGAAATAAAAATATCTAACATCCTAAAATTGGAAAAATAACTCCAAATTCGTAATATACATATCAAAATGAGTCTATGTGTGAATTTGTAATTAATTTGGCCAATGTTTAATATTTTATTTTTCTCAGGGGAGAGAAAATAATTTAAAGGCCAAAAATATTAAATATATGTTGATAAAAATTAATTAATCTCACTACAACGTTCACTACGTTTATTATTACTTGTATACCATGTTTTATATTTTTAGAAGGTTCCTAGATACCTCTAATAAATTAAAAGGATAAATAAGTGGTAAATTTTTAATGAATTAAATAAAATAATAAAAGTCTTCAAAAAAAAAATAATGCCAAATTCGTGTTCTACATGTTAAAATAGACCTTTGTATGAATTTTGAATCAATTTGGAAAATATTTGATGAGAAGATAAATTAAGGAGAGAGAAAGTGTACAAAACTTTCAACTCATTATTTAAAATAGCAAACGACATCAACAAATGGAAATAATGATAAATTCGTATTCAACATACTTAATATGAGTTATGGGTGAAGTTTTGTAATTTTTGTATAATCATAGAGTCATAAATAAATAAGGAAAGAGAAAATGTGTTTTAAATTATTTAACACATTAAAGATTCTCAAAAGGCAAAACTAATTTCATATTCAGATTCTACACGTCAAAATCAGTCCTGGTGCAAATTTTGGTTATTTTTGAAAATTGTTTGATCCCTCAAATAAAGAAAGATAAAAAGTTAAATAATTAAATAAAGGACTTTATTCTGTGTTGGATTTGGCAACTGATTAAGTGTTATAATGTGCGCGCCAACAGTGACCGTCAGATCACGATCGAATGGTGTCTGGATCATCTTCTAGCTTGTACCCTACAAGGCAACAGGCCAACGTTTTGGTGTGGATTAAAAATGAGATTTCTCTCTCGTTTCTTGACGGTTTTTCAAAGTTTTTGATGCTATGGATTCGAGAGTGAATTCCGCACCACATTATCCCAAAGATTTTGCGTTTTGATGAAGATTCAAGAAAAACCCAAAGTTTTCTCCCCAAGCTTCGACGCTCCATTATGTAAACCCTAGTCTAGGTCTCCTTGCCTATATATATATATATATACCCTAATGACCGCCATCACATTTGTAACTCAACCACGCCACTAATTTTGAGTTTTGTGGATATCTTGACCTTCATCTAGCCGCCGTAGACCCCTGACCTTGCGGCCCCCCTTGCTCCAAGATTCCTCAATCATCGTCTCAATTGAAGGTATCACCAAGTTTGTATCGTTCCAAGCTTCGATTTGCATGTTTAAACGTGAGTTTTGGTCGAGGATTTCATATTTTCCCAAAACCGCCAAGCAAGCAGCAGCTTGCGGCACCGGCCATGGTCGGGCCGTGCGAGTGGGGAAGACAACGCGTTGATTTACATTTCTACCCCTGCACTCTCCTCTCTTCTCTTTCTGTGCTCGCGCGGGGGCACTCCGGTCTTTTGGTTTACTTTTTTTCAAATGATGTGCCGACGTGGCAAGTTATCATTGGTCAGTTTTAGAAAAATCATATCTTTTGACTCGATTATTCAAATTTAAAACCAAAATATGTTTTGGAATTAGGAGAACGAGATTTATCTAAAACAATATTTTTGTGTTTGTTTCTGAGGTTTTCGAGTATGTATTTTTCGAGTTGATTTAATTAACTAATATATATATATATATATATATATATATATATATATACCCTAATGACTGCCATCACATTTGCAACTCAACCACGCCGTTAATTTCGAGTTTCGTGGATATCTTGACCTTCATCTAGCCGCCGTAGACCCCTGACATTGCGGCCCCCCTTGCTCCAAGATTCCTCGATCATCGTCTCAATTGAAGGTATCACCAAGTTCCTATCGTTCCAAGCTTCGATTTGCATGTTTAAACGTGAGTTTTGGTCGAGGATTTCATGTTTTCCAAAAACCGCCAAGCAAGCAGCAGCTTGCGGCACCGGCCATGGTCGGGCCGTGCGAGTGGGGAAGACAACACGTTGATTTACATTTCTACCCCTGCACTCTCCTCTCTTCTCTTTCTGTGCTCGCGCGGGGGCACTCCGGTCTTTTGGTTTACTTTTTTTTTCAAATGATGTGCCGACGTGGCAAGTTATCATTGGTCAGTTTTAGAAAAATCATATCTTTTTACTCGATTATTCAAATTTCAAACCAAAATATGTTTTGGAATTAGGAGAACGAGATTTATCTAAAAAAAATATTTTTGTGGTTTGTTTCTGAGGTTTTCGAATATGTATTTTTCGAGTTGATTTAATTAACTAATAAATATGGAAAATAGCCTAAAACGTCAGTATTTCAACAATATACAAAACTATACGTTATTTTGATCAAAAAATCCTAACTAAGACATTGGTGAGGTTTTCAGAGTCTAATTCGATCGTTTGTGGAAAAAGTCGATGGTTTTGAGGTTTTAAGCCTTTAATGAATATACATAGATCTAATACATGGATATGATGATCATATTAGGGCAAGTGGATCTGATCTCGTATAAAGGTTGTGAAAAGTGGTTTTATGGTTCTAATGCTAAGGTATGTGCTATGTATGTGCTTAATACACTTCAATTGGGAATTATATGATCCTTAACCTATGCTTTCCATAATGAGGCTTATTTGCACCTTATATCCTATCTTCATGATTCTCTTGCTATACTTGCCTCATGATCAGTTTGGAATATTATTCTTGGGTCTTGGTACCCCACTGCTTTGTTCTATTTGATATTGATGTTACTTGCCATCTATTGAAGCATGTTGATTTTATTATACTAATTAACTAGTGTAGTGGTACTCGTAAGTACAACCACCCATAGTTGGGGAATGTGTTATTTCTCCCCTGGGGAACGTGTTACTCTCCCCCACACATGAAATATGTGCATGTGACTGGGAATGTGTTATTATCCCCTCACCCTTTGGTTGAAGGTCTGGTAGGTGCCTCAACCCTACATTGTTAAGATAGTCAATATTAATCATACATGCAAATGTTGTTATTTTATTTTGTTTGAGGCAAGCATCTATTGAAATATTCTTTTGTATATGGCCTCATTCTCTTGATTATCTTCATCTTATGATGAACCCTATCCTGCTTTTACATGCTTTTCTTATCTTACCATCTTAGAACAGTTTTTTTAACACATACTTTTACTTTCCTTTCCCTCTTGCTGGGTGCCTTCCCAACCACCCAGATGTGGAGCAAGGTGATGAATAGGACTTTAAGATCTTAGCTTGGCTTGGACTTAGCCGATGGATATGTTGCTTGGAGACAAAAGTGGAGTAGTCTAGACTTCCCTCTATCTAGATCCTAGTTGTGTATGATGATGTAACCCTAAAAGGGAGAATTTGATGTATTTTGTACAATCTTTTATGAAATTGAATATAGTTAGAAAATTTTTATTTCGTTGTTTTCCAATGAGTTTTGATTATCATATTTTAGTATAGGGTGGTTTATCCTACTCTTTACAATCATCATCATAGACTTAGGCTTGTCTTTCTTCATTTGTGTCTTAGTTGTTCTCAACATGCCTAACAGCTCTGTCAACAGTTTGTCAAAGTTGTTCATGTTGTAGTTAATGACAAACTGACAATATGACTCTAGAAGGACTATAGGATCACGTCAGTGGCCAACTCTTGACCGAAAGGGAATCCTAGTCTAGCTAGATTCTCCACATATCCAATAAGATTGAGTACATGAGGACCTACTAGATCTCCTTCTGTCATGTTGCACTTGAAAAATACCTTGGAGACATCATATCTCTATTTTCTTGCCTAATCTTGGTACATGTTCTTGAGATGTGTGACTATTTCAATCACACCCATATTCTCATGATGCCTCTAAAACTCATAATTCATGGAGCATATAATCAGACACTTGACATCCATGACATCTTTAGTATGCTTCTTGTAAGCATCTCTGTCAGCCCTTGGTGCATTTTGAGGTGGTTCCTCTGGTTTTGGCGTTTCTTGGATATAGAGTTTGGGCTCCTGTGTGAGAATCATTCTCAACATCCTAAACCAATCGCAGAAGTTGTTCCCAGTTAGTTTATCCTTCTCAAGGACCAATCACAGAGAAAAATGATTGTTGTGTGTTGCCATTTGATTCTACAAAATATTTGCAATTTTGTCAAAAATTCATTTTTGAATTGATTTGATTTGATTAAAATTTTGGGCTATAATAATTAAGACTTTAATTCATTATCGTTCTCATTATTTTGTTCAAATTGACAACCCTCAACTATCAATTTGGAAAATTATAGTGAATAAATTTGCTAATGAGAAAGATCCAAGATGATTCAACTATGGACTGACCAAATCCACAAAACACAGTTAATTACCAAGGTAGGCAACTTTTGCCAATTGCACCATATGCAATTCTTGATAGATAATATGTGCAACTCCTTGCCATAATTATTTGCTTGATTTTGGGCGCATATGCTCAGAGAATCATTGGTTAAGCCTAACCCAATAGCTTATACAATAATAATGCACCCCATGGAGGTAGAACCTATATTATTACCATCACACTTCTACAAGGTATATGGCGCACCACGCGAAGGCATAACCTAGTTTTAGTCGAACAAGTTTTTTATGTGTATTGCTATTGGAAAACATCTTAGACTTAAATATGTTTGATCGAGGGATTTATATATATATATATATATATATATATATATATATATATATATATATATATATATACATATATTATATCCATTCACCACATATATAGTACATATCATATACATGCTATATCCCACAATGCAAACATGTAAAATAAAAAGTGATGGTTATGGCCATGTCTACTTGTAATTCCTTGGAGCCATAAGGAATTACTACTACCTATGTCAATCATCACATCACATGTATGAACCTGTTGTTGGTGTAGATCTATGCTTGCCAATTTGGGTAGATCATTTCAACCATTGAATAATTCATCTCATCTCTTGGTCAGTCGGTTGGTCATCACAGACGGTCGTCTCGCCTCCTATCCAACTGATATTTGGACTCCATCCAAATGGTCAGTATGGCCTAACAGGTGGTCATCTGACTCAATCATTCTATCATCCATTGTCCTAATAGTTGCCTCATCTCACTAATTGGTCATCTCATCTGATGATGATCATCTTCCTCATCATTGCAAGAAAATAAACTTTCATATTGCTATTAAACTATTATATTGTAAAGAGAAACTTTGAGTTACATTTGAGGGGAGCAAAGTTAGGAAAGAATTAACTTTTCATTGGGAAGAAAGAGGTAGAGGCTCGGTGCACATATCGAGATAAACAAGAGAAAACAAACCATACAACCACACATAGATATTGGGTATTGGCCATAACCATGCTACACATCCACCATCAAAATTGCTTTTAGGGTGATGCTTGTAAATGGCATATATATATATATATCATGATTATGTGGTCTTTGATTGGATATGTATATGAGAAGGTTTAAATATTCACAGTGTATGCAATATATAACAATTAAACAAAAAATATGATCATATCGATTATCCTAAATCATAGTAAATTGACGTGACTCTGATACCACTGTAAGGAAATACGAGCACAGAGTATAGAAGTGGAAATTAAATTTTTATCTATCTGTGTTCCCATAACACCAAGATCATGTCAACTACTATGAAATAGTAAGGATAGCTTAGTGAGTTATACTTGGGCTTGAAGCAATTCCAACGACAACAACTCATTTCAATGAAAGTGTGAAGAAGTTACCCTTGGACAGTGGCGATGCAGCTTCTGGTCTTCACCATGAACAATGACCATGAACAACTTCTGTAGTTCTCTTGTAGTCTCCCCACAGACTGTAGGCTGACTTTGCTCTCCAAACAGGAGCCAAAAGACTTCAACATCTAGAGTAGTCCACACTGACCAACTACAACTCCATTCGTTAAACTAGAATGGACAGGAATGACTTGTCCCTCCTATTGGTGTACTAGTCACCAACTTGCTCTCCCACTAACAACAATCTCAGTTGTTCTCTCACTTTCTATTCCTCCCTTGTCGGGTAGACTTTCTTTGGCTCTCTCAGTTACCACAAACAGAGAGGAAAAAAATTGTCAGAGTAATTGATCCTTAGTTGTCTGTGTTATATTTTGAAAGCCCCCAGTAGCCCTCTATTTACAGGTGGGATTTGGGCCAGGGTTCCCAGTCGGTACAGGATTGTGTGAGTGTGGAAGGGAACAAAATATCTAGACTTTTGGCAACATGTGAACCACAAAACGATCGTCTGGTGACCCATACGGTCATCTAGTCACACGATATGGTCCTCTCAGACTACCAAATGAGAGTTTGGTAGTTTTCCAATTGCACATGAATTTAGCAATTTGGATTCCAATTAATATCACATACTAATTCCTTACACCACAAGTAATGTGCAATTGAGACTATTCATGAAACATATAGAATGTTTGTTTGGCCCAACCGATTTGGCTCACCAATGAGAGATGCCAGTCTCACTCACCCATACGGTCTTCTGGTGAGGCTGAGATGAGCCAATTCGTTCAATCACATTGAACCGGTCGGTTCAAGGGTGATACTTAACCAGTTTGAACTCTGATTACACAAACAACCCAAAGGTCCATCTCAACACTTGAGATGCCCATATGGCTCCCCAAATGACCATCTCACTTAGTGAGATTGTCATTTGGCAGACCAGTCAGCCAATCAGTTGAATTGTTGCATGAGTTGAATACCTAAACACTTTAGTAATCAGTCCAATCATCATTCTAGATAAAATCCTTTTCTAGATAAGTTCCTTCGTGTGTGACCCTATAGGTCCCATATCACGTTGGCAGTGAATGTCCATAACTAGCTTATGACATCACAAGCAAAGAGCAGTGCCAAGTCGCACATCAGTGCTACCCAAGTGAACAAAAAGTCAGAGAACAACTTCAACCTACAATCAGTGTAAGTGTTTCAGTGATTGTATAATTCCTTTGTATTTGATATCCAAAATGAGCTCGAGGCATGTACACATCATCCTCTCAACATTCATGTCATGTTTCTTGAACTAAGAGTACATTTTCTAGAGATAATGTGACCTCAATATCATATATTGATTCACATGTGCAGGCGTATGCATTTCTCGATCTCTCTTATCAAGTGGTCATAATATCATACTCCATTTGGATGGGAAAATACCATACCTGTCACTCACAGTATATCCTCATGTGTCAAAGTCACCCAATCGTCACCTTTATAACAAACCATATTTCAGGATTGTGTTTGATAATGTCAAAGTGTTCCCCACGACATGCGATGAGTGCCGTGATTTTTGGTCTATGAATCACAATAACCACCTTCACTAATTGAGATGACTATGACCACCAATGATGGATTTAATGTATCACTCTCAAGGTAGATCTATTCGATACACTATTCCCTAACATGTATCTTTTTGCTTAGTTTGATATCACCATATCATGACTAGTGAGATTCTATCATCTACCAACCCACACGCTAGTCTTTAGGGTTATTGGTGTCTATCTACCTTCCACACTAATAGCCTAATAGGGACATAATAAGAATGTACACACTCTTAATATTTGTATGATCTCATTCTCCAAGTCACGTACTTGAAGACATACATCATTGAGTGTTGTCAGACTTTAGATATCATTAAATTTCCTCATTATCTCATAAATGAGTGAAATAAAATGAATTGAAAGCTTTCCTTTATATGTATTAATCAAATCATGTATTGTCTATAACATGTCAATCATCATATGATTGGCTCTCTGGGCATACCTTACCAATAGTAATGGATTTGGACTTGCTAATGTTGAACCTTTCTAGAATCTGTTCAACATAGCTCTCTTGTGACAACCACAAATTGTGGTTCTTCCTATCACATGTGATCTGGATCCCCAAAATATGTCATGCTAGTTCCAAATCCTTCATCTCAAAGGATTTTGAAAGCTCTGTCTTCAATTTCTTGATCAAACTGACATCATGCCCCACTATCAACATGTCATCAATAAAGAGTAGAACAATAATGAAGTTCTCATTTGGAAACCTCCTTATGTAAACATATGGATCTACACTTGTCTTATAGTACCCATGACTCTATATGAAAGAATCAAACTTCTTGTACCACAGCCTGGGAGCTTGTTTCAAACCATACAAACTCTTCTTCAATTTGCATACTAAGTTCTCTTTACCCTTTTCTTGAAAACTTTCTAGTTGTTCCATGTAGACTTCCTCTAAAAGGTCACACTGAATAAATGTTGTCATTATATTCATATGATCAAGCTCTAGATCTAAGATAGAAACCAATCTTAGAACCAATTTCAGAGAAGTCATATTCACAACATGAGAAAATATCTCATTAAAGTTCACCCCTGGTCTTTGACCAAATCCGTTTACAACTAGTTTTGATTTGTATATAATATTCTTACTATGGTCATATCTCTTCATCCTATAGACCCACTTGTTCTTTAGAGCTCTCCGACCCATGGAAAGCGTCACAAGCTCATCAGTATCATTCTTCTGCTAAGAAGACATCTCCTCTTGCATCACATGATGCCACTGTGCTCTATCTTTGAGTCTTTGCCTCCTAAAAAGTCTCTGGCTCCCTCTGATCAGTAAGGATAATATATTGAGATGTCAAATATATAAATGAAGGATGACAAACTCTATAACAAACTAAAATCTTGATATATTATCAATTTGGCCCTCTTCCTAAGATTTTCCTATCTTTTCTATCCTTTGTATCCTTTATGTTGAACTTGTGGAATTATTAGTGGTTTGGAGTGAATTTGATCACCATTTATGCCAATGTATGGGTTTAGGCACAAATGCCACTTATGATGAAGACTGGGACAATAACACTTGTACCCTTTGCTAGTACTGGAGTACCCAAGAAAAAGAGTCCTAATCGACCTAGGGGATAATTTGTCAGCCTTAGGATCAAAATTGTGGACAAAGGAAGTACAACCAAATACTATAAGGGAAACAAGAAACGGATGATCTTTCGAACGTAAGATAGAGAATGGAGTATGCCCTTTAAGCACAGAAGAGGGCTTCCTATTAATAAGGAAATGTGCAATAAGTAAAGCATCAGACCAGAATCTCTTAGGAACATGGATTGAAACATAATGGTAATGCAAATATCAAGAAGGTGATAGTTTTTCCTCTCAGCTACCCCATTCTATTGAGGGGTGTGAGGATAATATGTGCGATGCATCATCCCAAAAGAGTTACAAAAATCAGCCATAGCACTTTGAACATATTTCAAGACATTATCATATTGAAGAATTTTAATATTGCAATCAAATTGGACCTTTATTTCTTGATGAAAATTCTTGACAATGGATAACATAGGCTCTCGACTCTTCAACAAATAATCCATGTCATTTGATAAAAATCATCCAGAAAGGAAATAAAATAGCTAAAACCATTATAGTTGTTGACTTTTACAGGACCCCAAACATCATTATGGACTAACTCAAAGGGACAAGAAGTCTGTATATTAACATGACTGGGATAAGACATTCTATGACGGTTACCCAATTGACAGGATTGACACTCTAATGAAGACACTTGGGATAACTCAGGTTTTAACTTTCTCAAGCTCTCTATGAAGGATGTCTGTATCGGTAGTGCCACAGTAAGGGAGAACCTCTCAAAAGGATAACTGGAGCAAGAGAAAATACTTGGCGAGGCAGACTTTCACCATGGAAGAGGTAGAGATCACCTTTCCTAGGACCCCCACCAACTGTCCTCATACTCTTCAGATCCTGTAATACAAAATAAGAAGGTCCAAATGTCACCATACATTTCCTAGTATCAATCAATTATGCAATAGAAAGAAGATTAAATGGAAATGTAGGCACATAATGTATAGATTTAAGATCAATTATAGGAGTCAGAGAAATAGATCCACTGGCTAACACTCTCCTCATTGAACCATATGCTATTGATGAGGAATGTGTGATTCAATGGAATGAAGCAAGCTCCTCATACAAGTCATATGCTGTGACATCTCTAGAGTCAACCACCCATGAAGAAGTGACCCAGAAGCCAATAAAGTGGTAGCCTAATTACAAGTAGTAGATGCCAGGTTGGATGAAGAAAAAGATGATCCCAAACTCATGTTGGGTAGCCATAATTAATCTATCATATTCCTCTTTGGTGAGTGTGATGCCAGAAGATCCAGAACTCAAAGCAGGAGGCTTAGAAGACTCAATAGTGCTAGCATAGTTTGTTGCACCCCACAAGTGGTATAGCATGTCTGTCATGCTTCTTACAACATTTCTCAACTGTGTGTCTGGGCTTTTCACAGAATGTGCACTTAGGATGTGTGCCATGTCCTCGTATGGTACCTATATGACCTCCTCTAACTATAGCGGTTGCAGATGCATGAGAATCTCCATGAGACAGGACAACTATAGGATCAACCTGTTAAAATTTTGATTGTAAAATCCTTGAGTAAGCTTCTTCCAAGCTGTGAAGTTTGTCAGAAGCTAGGATAACACTATGGGTAGAATTGCATGAAGAACTCTAGTCGGATAAGAATTTTGTTGTAATCAAATCATATCTGTCTCTAACTTATTTTGTGATAGTCATTGGATGATTGAAGCTTAGTTCTTGAGCAATAGCTTGGATCACTCCAAAATATTCTTTCAAAGGCTTGTCTCCCTGTTACTCTACAAATAGATGGTCATATATCATAAACTGACGAACAACATTATTTTCTTGTGATTAATGTTTCTTAATTGCATCCCATATCTCTTTGGCAGTAGTGTAGAACATGAACCTAGTAGCACTTCCATGTATCATGTTCCCCCACAACCATGTCTTCACCAAACTATTTTGATGCTTCCATTCAGCACAACCATTGTCAGTAGAAGCAGACGGATCAGACTCAACATGATTTGCCTTGTCTTAGAATTCCAACACTATGTGGACAACATTCATCAACAAGACATAATTCTTCCAGTTCAACTTCATGGAGGGGATAGGTGACATCTCATTGTAGATGGTAGATGCCTTGGTATCCTCTATTATCTAAATAGAAAATATAATGATAGGAGTGACAGAAAGATACACGTCAAGAGAGAAAATAAGTAACAAAGATGCACGTGACATTGTGGAAGGAAGTGATGGAGATATACATGTCACCCAAATACAGATGAGATGATACATTTCTGGCACATCAACAACCTCTAAGCGAGTATTTCCTAATCACACATGGAGGAGATGTGATTAAGAATTCTCCAAATAGACGCAGGCTGCTTGATTTGTACTTTTAGAAGGTCGTTCAAGAGGTTGAAGGAGTCTACGCCTTTTGGTCAAGAATCAATCATTTTTGGCCCATCATCCAGTGAAAACCAGCCTGGCAGAAAGTTGCTAGGCAACTACTTTTCCAGTGGTGATGGGCCTGCAGTGGTGGTGGGCTATCGACAGAGGGTTGTCGATTGCACGAATGCTGCCCGACGGCCTATTGCCATCAAAAACTGTGTGTGCTGCTGCATAGCGGTTGTGGAATTGTTGTTGTCAGCGGCTATTACTGCTTCTTGATGGAGGCGACAACTACTGTCTGGTGTCTCAGCGGTTGGCCCTATTGGTTGCGGTTAGGAGCACTATGCTTCCCTTGAATCGTGTTTCTCTAGTACCATCTGAACTAGAAAGATAGGACATTGTAATGTAGCATGCGAAGTGGAACAATGTGCCCTCTTCCTTTTATTAATAAGAGAACTTGGAGAAATTACATAGAGGTCTAGAAGTACATAGAAATTACGAAATATAATAAATTTGAATATAAATAATATATTAACATCTTTATTCATATTCCTTTTGATATATTTTCCTAAAAATCAATGGTGATATTCTATTTCTTGGGTCTTGTACCCCACTACCATGTTTCAAATATATGATGCTTCTACTTCCATAGTTTCTCTTTAGCATGTTGATTTTATTAGACAATTAGCTAATGTAGTGGTACTTTTGTACAAACACCCATAGATAGGGCATGTGTTATTTCACCCAAGGGAATGTGTTACTCTCTCCATTATAAAATATATTGTAGGTGACTGGGAATGTGTTATTCTCCCCTCACCTATTTGGTTGAGGTCCAGTAGGTGGTTGAACCCTACTTATTTAATGTAGTCAATATTAATCATACATAAAAATCTTTTACTATTTTCTTGTTATGGCACACATCATTTTGATTATGACTCATACTCTGGATCTCTTCATCTTATGATGAAATCTTAGCCTTATTTTCCATTTTATTTCTTTACCTTTCATCATTTTTCTCTATTGACACATACCTTATTTCCTTCTCTTGTTGGATGATCCTAATCACCCATGCCTAGGATCAAAGTTGTAGAGAATGATGATGTACTCTTAATAAATTGAATAAAGTCATTACTTCTATTCTGCTACTACACTTTGTTTGATTTGAATACAATTATTGAGATTTGAAAAATTTACACCTATTTCAAACATACCTTATGAGTTTGTTTGGAATGGATGTTTTATTCTTCAAATTTTAGTATGGAGTGGATTCTCTCTGGTCCCACTCCTTACAACTATATCAAACCTCCTTAGTTGCTACTCTACACCCCCTACCTAGAAGTTTCTGACTGTGAGTCTAAACCAATCATCTATTTATCAGGAACAAGAGCACTCGACGTGCTTTCACTTTGTTGCTCAGGGTAATCATGCTTCTCTTCTTTTTCATCTAAAGACTACACTAGTGCAGAAGCTAAAACATCCTCATACTCATCATTAGAAGAACTATCACTTGATCTTGTAGCCTCTACATCATCACTATCAGGCTATGTCACTTCCTGACTCTCACAGACATCTTTGTGTATGCTAATGTTCTTTTAATAGGGTCCCATAACATTTAGCCAAACTGTTGATCTCCATAGACAAGAAAGATACATGGAACCATCTTAACATCCTATTTTTGCCTCTTCTCCTTTGGAACATGTGCATAAGACTTGCACCCAAATACTCACAAATGAGAATAAGAAGCATCCTAGTCTATCCATACCTTCTCAGGTATATCAAACCCCAAAGAAATAGATGGAGACCGATTGATCAGATAGCAGATAATACTCACTACCTCACCCGAGAATGTCTTTGGTAACTTTGTAGTCTTCAACATGCATCTAACTTTCTCCACTATGGTATGATTCATCTTCTTAGTTGTACCATTGTGTTATGGTGTTTCAGGCTCTATCCATTCATGTCGTATGTCGTGTTGTGCTCAGTAATGTTGGAACTCCTTGGAGGTGTACTCTCCTCTATTGTTTGTGCGAAGACACTTCAACTTTTTCCCTATCTTTCGCTCCACCATGGCATGAAATTTCTAGAAACACTAAAAGACATGATCCTTAGTCTTCAACAAGTAGACCCACACCTTCCTAGATGCATCATCAATAAATGTGAGAAATTACCTATTGTTACCTAGTGAATCCACCTCAAACAGACCGCAAACATCTGAATGAATCAACTATAGAATGTTTGCCTTCACCTTTGATCTTGTCTTGAAAGAAACTCACTGATTCTTTCCCATCTGACATGAATCACATGAGCTTAGACTAGTGTCCATGCCAAAAAAAAAAATCAACCCCTGCTTTGATAGAAACTAAAAGACTTTCTCAATAATGTGTCCTATCTAGCTGTGCATAGATCTTCCTGGTGATCTACAACTACATTGACGTCACCACCTTTGAGCACTTTAAGCTGGTATTTGTACAATGTGTGACACATTTTACCCACAATAACCAAAGCCCCCTTAGTGATCTTGCATTTTCCACCATCAAAATCTAGATGACAACCTTCTATATCAAAAAAAGAACCATATATTAATTTGAGCCACAAATATGGAACATGAAGAACATCCTTGAGTGTGAGCATGAAACCAACACTTGTCTAAACACAAATGTCTCGAATCCCAATAATTCTAGAGAAGCTAGAATTTCCCATGTTCACCCTCTCTTAATCTCCCATCTTGTGTGAAGTAAAGAACTCCTTACTTGGTGAAGCATGGTAAGAAGCTGCAATATCCACCACCCACTCAGAATCATCATCCTCAGCATGCAAACACTACTCTTGGATCATCAAGACACATCATTATCATCATCGTATGAAATTGTTGATGTAATATTTTTGTCGTCATCCTTCTTTTCTTTGGCTTCAGACCCATATTTTCTTTTCCAAACTTTGTAATCCTTGTTGAAATGGCATGGCTTCCCACAATGGAAGCACCCTCTACTCTTTGACTTGGATCTACCATGAGACTTCCCCTGGTCCTGGGACTCAACACGGCTCTGAGATCTGCCACATTCATTTACTTTGTCAACACCTCTACTCTATGTGAAGTGCACCTCAGACCCTCTATCAACTAAGGCTCGTCATCGAGTCTCTTTATTCAAAATACTGATCTTCACCTGATCAAGTGCCAATTTGTCTTCTTGTGCAGAATTGCTAAAAGTCACAACAAGCGTCTCCCAATTATCAGGTAATGATCTCAAAAGAAGTAGAGCCTCGAGTTCATCATCAAGAACCATCTTTATGGACCTCAATTGATTTATAAGGCTTTGAAATTCATTCATGCAATCATCAACATTTGTACCATCCTGGTACTTCAGGCTCACCATCTTCCTCATCAAGAAAGCTTTATTAAGAATGTTTTCCTCTCATATAATTTCTTGAGATTTTCTCATAGATCTTTGGCATCAGTCTCCTCTGAGATGTGATGGAACAAAGACATATCGAGCCACTTTTGCACTATTCCTACAATCTTCCTATTTAGTTTCTTCTAATCTGCATCAAAAACATTTCCTGACTTTTGTCCCTCTATAGGGTCATACAAATCTTTGCAATAAATAATATCTTCCATCTTGGATTCCAAATCTGCCAATTTGTTCTTGTTAACTTTACCATTGTTGCATAATCATCATTTCCCATATGGATCTGGATCTGCCCAACCAGGGCTCCAATACCACTTGATGGGTTTGATTGATGGGGAATATGTGCATGTATGCTATGCTACCAAGATACAATGAGAAAGAAATATATGCAAAAGTGTTACCGACGAGCATGTAAACTCAAGATTATATTTGCAAGCAGATAGAGGAAATAAAAAGACCATATTTTTATGTAGAAAACCTTCACGATGTGTGAAGGAAAACCACGGGGCCAAACACGGGAAAATCCACTATAAGAAGCAAAGATACAATTTTTACCTCTAGGATTTTGACCCAAATTTGAGATAATATACCAAGAAGAAGAAATAAGAAGATACCACACTACAAGGAGATATCCCTACAATTCTAATACTCTACAACTTCTTAGAAAGACATACTCTTTAACAAAGTGCACTGTTATAGATGACCTGAAGAAGACACCCCGATGCCTTGGCAGTCCTTGCCCCGCTTCCTTTCTTTTTCTTCCCTCGTCCTTCTTTGCCTTATTCCATGTCTTCAAGACACTGCCTTTTTGCTTTGGTGACTGCCTATTTCAATTGATAGTTCTCCTGCTCCTTTTTCAATTGAGCGGTTGTGTTGGTTCTTGGCCGTTGGCACATATTTTTTGAATTAGCACCTATGGGGTTATATAACCCACCCACAGTGGTAGTAGGGAGAATCCCTAATGGGATTTCTCATCTTGGAATGGAAACACCGCTAGCACAACAATCTCCCCCTCCATCTCAAGGAGGAGACTATCATCACAAAATCATCACTAGGAATTTCAGATGTTAAGTTCTTTATAAAGATGTAGCTTGTATCATATCACCACCTTAGAAATCATGTCAGAAGCATTATTCTTAGTATTGATCTTCTTCAGAGTCAACTACCTCTTATCAATCACATCATGAAGCTAATTATATCTCACTTCAATATACTTTGTCCGTGCATGATGCGTTGTGCTCTTTCTCAAGTCAATAGCACTCTAACTATCAAAGAAAATAGTCGGATCAACTCGATTCATGTCCAAACCCCCATAAAATCTCAAAATTTAGAGTATTTCTTTTCCTACTTATGTTTTTGCAATGTATTCTACTTTTGTCGTAGAATGTGCAACATACTTTTGTAACCTAGACTGCCAACATATGACCCTCTACAAAAGTGAAAACATACCCAGAGGTAGACTTCATGTGATCAATATCACCTGCCATATCAGCATCAACGAAACCTTTCAGAACTAGTTCAGAACCACCAAACATCAAACATGTGTTGGTCATATCTTGTAAGTATCAGAGGATCCACTTGACTGCCCCCCAGTGATCTTTACCAAGTTTTGAGAGAAACTTGCTCACAACACCAACCACATTAGCAATGTCAAGACGAGTACATACCATTATGTACAACATACTCACCACAGTAGAAGATGGGGGATCTTGTCCATCTTCTCCTTCTCCTCATCATTAGATGGACATGACTTCCTTCTTAGCTTCAACTGACCTAATAGTGGAGTAGTGTAACGTCTTAGAATTTGAGGCCTTGGATAAGATGATCTTAAAAGGGAATGATTGGACTACCCATATCACCAAGGTGCACCTCCTTTTTTGGGAGCCCATCACTAAAGAACTCCATAGTTAAGCGTGCTCAGCTTGGAGTAGTACTAGGATGGGTGACCAGTTGGGAAGTTGATCCCGACTCATGCGTGTGTGAGGAAAAAGTGCACAGTTAAGGCTAGTGGTGGTCTGTTGGGCCAGTCGTCATTCCTAAAACTCTACTAGATCCTAGGAAAGTGGGCCGGTGTATTACAAATGGTATCAGAGCCAATTCCATGCCAGTCTTTGAGTCGTCCGGTCCACGCATGTTGTAAAGGGCTATCCAAGTTGATGGAGTCGCCCATGCGCTGGTAGTGTCCAGGCATGTTGGAAAGGGCTATCTGAGTTGATGGAGCCACCCTTGCATTGGTAGCCGTGATCGGGAGTTGGGTCTAAATTGGCCATTTGGGTCAGCACTAAAATGGAGAATGATTATGAGGCCTTATTGTTGATCCTTGATGATGACGTCAAGATTCTATGTGGGGGAGATTGTAACGTCCTAGGATTTGAGGCCTTGAATAAGATGATCTTAAAAAGGAATGATTGGATTACCCATATCACCAAGGTGCACCTCCTTTTTTGGGAGCCCATCACTAAAGAACTCTATAGTTAAGTGTGCTCAGCTTGGAGTAGTACTAGAATGGGTGACCAGTCGAGAAGTTGATCCTGGTTTGTGCGTGAGTGAGGAAAAAGTGCACAATTAAGGCTAGTGGTTGTATGTGAGGCCAATCGTCATTCCTGAAACTCTACTAGAGCCTAGGGCAGTGGGCCTAGGTGTTACAAGTAGTCACAGCTTTGGACTTGATCACGTTGAATCGCTCCAGAATCCATTCAACATATCTCTCTTGTGACAACCACAACTTGTGTTACTTCCTATCACATGTGATTTGTATCCTTGGAATCTGGCATGACGGTCCCAAATCCTTCATCTCAAAGGCTTTGGAAATCTATATCTTCAGTTTCTTGATCAAACTGACATCCCGCCCCACTATCAACATGTCATCCACATAGAGTAGTAGAATAATGAACTTCTCATTGGGAATCCTCCTAATGTAAACACATAGATCTAAACTTGTCATATGGTACCCATGACTCTTCATGAAAGAATCAAACTTCTTGTATCACTGCCTGGGAGATTATTTCAAACCATACAAGCTCTTCTTCAATTTACAGCCTAAGTTCTCTTTCCCCATTTATTGAGAACCTTCTAGTTGTTCCATGTAGATTTCCTCTACAAGGTCACCATGAAGAAATATTGTCTTCACTTTCATTTTCTTAAAATCCAAATCTAGGCTAGAAACCAAGACTAGAACCAATCTAATAGAAGTCATATTCACAATAGGAGAAATTATCTCATTAAAGTTCACCCCTAGTCTTTGACCAAAGTCCATGACAACTAGTCTGGCTTTGTATTTGATATCCTTATTTTTGTCATCTCTCTTAATCATGTTGACCCACTTATTATTTAATGCTCTTCATCCCTTCAGAATTGCCACAAGCTCATGGGTATCATTTTTCTACAAAGAAGACACCTCTTCGTGCATCACCTAATGCCATTGAGCTCTATCTCTATGAGTCTTTGCTTCCTGAAAAGTCTCTGGCTCCCCTTGATTAGTAAGGAGAATATATTGAGATGTTAGATATCTGGATGAAGGATGAAAAACTCTATCAGACCTCCCCAGCTGCTTCTCTGAGGACTCTATCTGGTCATGTGAGTTTGAACCACTCATCTATTCATCGAGAACATGAGAACTCAACGTGCTTTCACTATGTAGCTTTGGGTGATCATGATGCTCTTCTTCATCATCTGAAGACTACACCAGTGAAGAAGCTGGAGCATCCTCATACTCATCATCATAAAAACTATCACCTGATCCTACAACCTCTACATCATCACTCTAAGGCTTCGTCATCGTCTGACTCTCATAGAAAGTCACATCTATGTGTGTATTCGTTGTCTTTTTAGTAGGACCCCATAACATGTGGAAAACTATTGATCTCTATAGCCAAGAAAGACACACGGCACCACTTTATCATCCAATTTTTGCCTCTTCTCTTTTGGAACATATGCATAATGATTGCACACAAATACTCACAAATGAGTATAAGAAGCATCCTTTCTAGTCCACACATTCTCATGTAAATCAAACCCGAAATGAACTAATGGAGATCGATTAATCAGATAGCAGGCAATACTCACTACCTCACCCCATAATGTCCTAGGCAACTTGGCAGTCTTCAACATGCATCTAACTTTATCCACTATGATATGGTTCATCCTCTCAGTTGCACCATTATGTTGTGGTGTGTTGGGATCTATCCTTTTATTTTGTATGATGTGTTGGGTGCAGTAATCCTTAAACTCTCTGGAGGTCTACTCCCCTCCATTATTTGTGTGGAGACACTTCAACTTTTCATTTTTCTCTCACTCCACCATGGCATGAAATTTCTAGAAATAATGAATGACATGATCCTTGGTCTTCAACAAGTAGACCCACACCTTTGTAGATGCATCATCAATGAATGTGATAAAATACCTATTGCCACCATGTAAAGCTACCACAAACGGACCGCAGACATCCAAATGAATCAACTGTAGAACATTTGGCTTCACCTTTGATCTTGTCTTGAAAGAAACTCATTGATACTTTCTCGTCTGAGCTGAGACTAGTGTCCTAACCAAAAGACATCATCCCCTACTTTCATAGAAGTTGCACACCTTTCTCACTCATGTGTCCTAGCCGTCTGTGCCATAGCTCTATATGGTGATCCTCGACTGCATTGATATTGCCACCTTTGAGCACTTCAAGGCATGTGTTCTACAATGTGCGACACAATTTACCCCGCACAATAACCAAAGCTCCCTCAGGTAATCTTACAGTTGCCACCACCAAAATCTAGATGACAACCTTCTCTACCAAAAAAGAACTAGATATTAAACTAAGCCACAAATCTGGAACATGAAGAACATCCTTGAGTGTGAGTGTGCAACTTACACTTGTCTAAACATAAATGTCTCCAATCTAAATAATTGTAGAGAAGCTGGAATTTCTCATACTCACCTCCTAGAGTATACCCTCCTATATGAAGTAAAGAACTCCTTACTCAGTTAAGCATAATAAGAAGTTGCAATATCCACCACCCATGTAGAATCATCATCCTCACGATGCAAACACTTTTCCTAAATTGTTAATACCACATCGTCATTATCATCCCTTTCACCTGAAATTGCCACTACAATATTCTTTTCGTCATCCTTCTCGGCGTTGGCTTCAGATCCATTTTTTTTTCAAACTTTACAATCCTACTTGAAATGACCAAGCACCGTATACTCTTTGACTTGGATTTACCATGAGAATTCCCACGGTCCTAGGACTCACCACGGTTCTGAGATCTACCATGGTCTTTTACTCTATCAGTGCCTCTACTCCATGTGATGTGCACCTATGATTCGTTGTCACCTGAGGCTCATCATTGAGTCTCGTCATTCAGAAGATTGTTCTACACCTAATCAAGTGTCAATTTGCCTTCTTGTGCAGAATTGTTGACAGTCACAACAAGTGTCCCCCAACTGTCAGGTAATGATCCCAAAAGAAGTAAAGCACAAAGTTCATCATCAAGAACCATCTTCATGGACCCCAATTGATTTTTAAGGCTTTGAAATTCATTATTGTGCTCTACGATGTTTGTACCATTTCAGTACTTCAGGTTCACCCACTTCCTGATCAAGAAAGCTTATCTGTCATAATTTTTTGCTCATATAATTTTCTGAGCTTTACTCACAGATCTTTAGTATCGATCTCCTCTGAGATGTGATAGAGCATGAAAATATCAAGCCACTTTCACACTATTCCAACAGTCTTTCTATTTAGTTTCTTTCAATCTGCACCATAAACATTCCCTGGCTTTTGTCCCTCTATCAGACCATACAAATCTTTGCAATAAAGAATATCTTCTATCTTGGATTTCCAAATCTGTCAATTTGTGCTCGTCAACTTAACCATCATTGCATCATCATCCTTCCCCGTCTGGATCTAGATCCGCCCAATCGGGACTCTGATACCACTTGATGAGTTTGATTGATGGGAATATGTGGACGTATGCTATGCAACCAAGATACAATGAGAAAGAAATATATGTGGAAGCGTTACCGACGAGTATGTAAACTCAAGATAATAATCACAGACAGATAAAGGATAGAAAAAGACTAGAGTTTTACGTGGAAAACCTTCATGATGTGTGAGAAAAAATCACGGGACCGACTGTGGGCAATTCACTATATAAAGCAAGAATACAATTTTTACCTTTCGAATTTTGACCCAAATTTGAGACAACATATCAAGAATGAGAAATAATAAGATACCAGACTGTAGGCAATTCTACTACTCTAAAATTTCCCCAAAAAACGTATTATTTCATAAAGTGCATTATAGTAGATGTCCCGAAGAAGACACCCAGATATCTTGCAGTTTAGCCCCCGTCTCCTTTCTTCTTCCATTTTTTTTCTTCTTTGTCCTTTTTCCCCATCTCCAAGACACTGCCTTTTTATTTTGGCAAATGCCTTTTTCAATTGACGGTTGCCCTGTCTTTTATTTTCAATTGAGCGGTTGTCTTGGTTCTTGCCTTTTGGCACATCTTTTCGGTTAGCGGCTATGGGTTTATCTAACCCACCCGCAGCGGCAGCAGGGAGAAGCCCTAATGGGCCATCCCATCTTGGGCTGGAAATACCGCTAGCCCAAGATATGTCAATATTTGCTCCCCGGTCGTAGGATCCATTGTTAAAATCCGTACAAAAGGAAGAGGGAAATAACCCTTGTATGCAACAATTATTAAATGGAACCAATATTTTCATATTTTTACTCATTTAGTTTATGTCGTTGCCATCTGCGACGTCGTAGGCTTCAATCTAATTTACAAGTGAATTTTCCAACAAGCGTCCACAGGAAATGCACGTAGCTAAACGATTGGTTGTTTCCCTTTCTGCCAATATCATGAGCAACAAGAAACCAAACAAACGCAACTTGCCATGCAAACTTCGACACAACTTAGATTATCATTGATAATATCTTGCAAAGCTATCCTATGTCAACTTGTCAAGTATTCATCCGTTTAAAAGTTTACTACTACGGTTAATGTTGTCGGATCAAGGGATTTCTTCTATGCATACGAAAATGATGTAATTTATAAAACAACCAAGAAATTTATTGATGTACAAAAATTGTAACAAGCCTGTAAACAATGTGCTCACTTAGGATAGTAGTGTGATAAATTTCGGTAAACCCTGTAGTATTCCAATCTCCATTCCATCCATCTCAGATTCGTCAACTACCATGTTGTAGTCCTCTGTCTCAAAAAGGGAAGCTAGACAAAAAGAAAAAGAAAAACTACAAAATTGAGGGTAAAAGCAATACATCGAGGAAAAAAATCCATGTGTGCCACCGATTCAATGCAGAAAGTGAGTAATTCTTGAAATAGTTCTTCTGGCTCTTTGGTGAGCTAGCTGTTTTTCTTGCCTTCCTCCACCCCAATCTCAAGAATGGAATGGTGGAAAAAGTGAATGAACTTGGACGTCGCTCGGCGGCAGTGTGTTAGAAGCACAGCGCAACGGTTTCTGCGCAGTGATGAGGTCATCTTCCAGTCAGACGCCAAACACTTGCGTGTCAAGGTACAGAAAATGGATGCAGAATAGAGAAATAGCACCACGACGATGACCATGGCGGTAGGAGCCGTGAAGCCAAAGAAGAGGAGGCTCTCCATATGCGGTAAGCTGCCGGCTTGTTGAGCTGCGGCAGTGCTCTTGAGAGGCGGCCACGCCAGCGGGGAAGAGACTGAACTGGCCATTTCTGGCTCTCCGGTCTTCCTGACTCGATCTGTAATTTGATGGAAGGGAGAAGCTGTGGGAGAAACTGTCACCTGGGAAACTGGCGGTTGTCTGTGTGGGAGCCTATATACACGGACGGGCGGAACGAACTACCACCGATTACATCGCCCATGCATGACGTTATAGTGGGCTTGTTAGTCGCTTGTCTGGAAGATTCAATCGAAGGGGGCATTTACATGCTTAGCCTTGAACCTGCACGCCATGCGTGTGGTTTCCGTGATTATACAAGTAGGACCGTTTAGGGATATTCCAGTAATTCTTCTGACCGCCGTGGAGCGCGTGGGCTTTCAAGAGCAAGAAGCAAGGAACGCGCGTCGGACATACAAAGAATCAACTGGTGGAATATCCTTCCACGTTGAAGGCAAACGACAATGAGTTCAATGACAGCAGAGCATAGGCTGAGCTTTCTCTTGTCCCTTGTTTCCCCTTCCACTAGTCCTTCCGTTGAATTTGGCTTTCTAACAGGTATTCCTCATGGTTTATAAAACCCGTTTATACATGGAATTGGGATCCATGGGTGTA
Source organism: Alisma plantago-aquatica (assembly GCA_963693085.1). Taxonomy (NCBI): domain Eukaryota; kingdom Viridiplantae; phylum Streptophyta; class Magnoliopsida; order Alismatales; family Alismataceae; genus Alisma; species Alisma plantago-aquatica. The sequence goes on along the minus strand of OY856413.1, from coordinate 1,138,465,982 downwards.
GTTCATAACAGCGCGGCAATAGATAGATCCGCAAGACCTTCGAGGGTCCTGGCACCCTTGACTGATACAGGGGGTTGCCCAAGATCAAGTGATCAAGTACAAAACGGTCTCAACACGGCATGTAACAGCCATGAGGCCTGCAAATCTGACCCATCGTTTCTTCATAGAACAACTCAAGAAATAGGATTAAGGTATGGGTTCACATGGGAGGCATATTTGGAGACCATGCCCATGACATACACTATAACAACCTGCTTTTAGATTAATCATCTAATTAGAGTTTACTTAGATGATTGTACGCTTAACTAGATTGATCATTGTTTAAAGCTTGATTAATGATGGTAGTTTAATTATGATGTTTCAAACACAATGAGAAACTTTAAGCATACTTTGATTCATATAATTAAAATTTGATAATTGATAATCCTTATCGACCAAATATTTGGGTTTTGGTAACATATGAATATAGAATTTGACAAATATAGCGGTGTACGAAATGATTTTAGTACTTTATATACACTTGTAATTTAGTTAAAATTTGAATATAATTTGGAGAACTCAATTATTTGTGTTCTCATAAAATATTAGACTTTTTGAAGAATTTTCTGACATGTTTGTCAGCCGAGTTTTCCTAGGACAAACTCAGCTGACTATTTAATCAGATTAAAATACAACATCATAATATTTGAGTTTTATATTTTTGTTGGTACATCCAATTAGTCTGAAATTTTAACTATAGATTGGGAACTCTCTTTTAGACATCTGTTAAATTTGTATAATTTTTGGATGATTTTTGAATTATACAGAGTGTGGTGTCAGTCCAATTTTCCCTAGACAAACTCAGTCGACCATGCATTCTAGCTACAAAATAGTAGTCTAGTATTTAATTTTTATTTATTTATTACTAACTCAGATAGTTCTAAATTTTACTAGAGCACTAAAATTTTATTTCAGACAACATTTAATTATTTCATAATTATTGGAGGAGGTTTGACCAATTAAGTAAATGATACTCAATAACATATTTTATGATAGCAAAATATGTTGAAATAAAAGTAAATCGAAAGTGCCTTAATTGATCTATATGAGCAATCTAGCCCACAAGGAGCTCGCACATTTTGTGATCCATTCTAGAGAAATGAAATCCTAGAGAGAGAGGAGATCTAGGGTTTTGAGAGGAGAAAGTGCTTGAGATGTTGACCTAGGATTTCACTACCCCAGATATGATGAAATCAAGTATGTTTAGTTTCTTTGCATAGTCATTCATGGTGAATCTTCTCTCACGTGTCAAGATTATATTCCTCCTCTAATTTGATTTGAATGATATCAAATCTCCATCTTTTCTCACTCTTGCTCTCCTAATCCTCATTTTTAGGATTTCTGAGTTGAGAGGATAAAGAAATGGACTCAGTTTCTAGAGTTTGATTTGATTTATAGAAATTCAAACTTTGACTTGTGTTTTCAAGGTGTTTGTAACCTTAGGTGACTGTTTTTCTCCCTCTTAAACTTTGTATTCATGTTTAAATCCTAATTCTATCCGGAAAAAATATTCAGAAACCTTGTTTGTATATATATGTGACTGGGTATGGATTAGGGAATCAAATTTTATTAGTTTAGATTATTTTTGATTGATTGGAACTTGCTTAATTCCTGATATCCTCATTAAAGATCCATGGAAAATTATATGGATATATGACTACGTCATTTCATTTAAATATTGCCTAAAAATCAACCCAATGGCCGATATGCTAGGGAATTGAATTGACATGTATATAATCATATTTCAATTGTATTAGAATAATTATACAAGTGTGTTGTTGAATCATACTGAAAATGAATACAATATACACATAAGAATCAGAATGAGGTGGTGATATACCTTAATTAGGGTTTGTGTTGAAGGATTGAATCAAATGAGTCATTGAATTAATGTATACTTATGATTGATGAATGAAATATGTGGAAATGAGAATTAGGGTTTCCATGTGCGTGAATATCCCTAATGAACCCGTGTGCACCATGATGAAATTAATGAATGATAGGATTCTTATGGTGTGTTGAACTAAGATGACTTCTTAAACACTAGAAATTTAGTGTTGAACCGACTATGAGAGATAAAGCTCAATGTTGTACATTATCTTATAAATGAGATGATATTCTCAATTGTAGGAACTACTACTTCATTTCAAGGTGATAGGCCTTATTAAGATGATATAAGCTTAATGCATGTATTCTAGTACAATTTTTAGAATATGAACAAATCCAACATGAATGCTACATTTATATACAAGTCTCTTAATGATGAATCAAGAAATGAATAAAGATTAAAGAGTGAGAAGAAGAAAACCTAATATCCGGTACCTTCTAATTTTAGAGTTCAGTAAGGAATTGAAGGATTGTCTTTACTTACTAAAATGTCATCATGTGTCAAATAACACGACACATGTATCTAGATGCAAATTAAGGAATGGTGATATTAATTGTGATGATATGTAATGAATAAAGTATTTATAAAATAAGTATCAGGAAGTATTTATCTTTTTACTTTATGTATATCTCGGTTGCCCTAAAATTAATAGACTATACTAAAATCATACTATAAATGATATCAATGAGCGAGAAACCTTATGCATTTAGTAATTTTAGAATGTTATGTTCCAAGAGTAATAGTGAACATGAAAATAAAAAAGTTGAGACTAATCAATATGAAATGAAAGAAAAATGATAAAAACTAGTAGATGGATCTAAGAACCTAACTCTAACCCTAAAATGATGATTGATGTAAAGCTAATGAGTATTGAACTCAAATGAGGGATTAAGGAATGTATATGAGTTAGTTTAATTCAATTACATGATGAATATTCAAGGATATGAATTGCTTTATAAGAATGTACTCTTGGATTGTGATTGTATGATATGATACTTGTATTATGAGAATAGCCTTCTCTAATGAATTTCTAATGAGATCATTTATGCATTGAATAATATCCCTAACTAAAGAGTGGTAAATTGTAAGAAAGGATTATTAAGTGTATAATGCACATTAATGTGTTGAGATTTATTCATACGCATAGAAATCAAATGGAATAAGTATATGTTGTATGATAAATATATTCTGAGTATGACGAATGATACTATATATATATATATAGAGTCAGGCTAGAATACACTCGAGCGTATCCAGAGTAGAATACACTCAAGTAGTTTTCCATGATGCAATATTTGTTTTTGAAAATATAATCATTTATAGTATGCGCCAAATAATTTAGGGAAAAGATTGTCTAATTGGACGTCGGTTTTTTACTATCAACCGACACTGAAGAGTGAAAGGCGTCGGTTTTGTAGATAACCGACGCCGTTGATCAACTTAATAGACCCGATCACCCGGCTCTTCCCCCTTTCTTCCTATTTCATCGTGATAAATCCTGTGCTCGCCGCTCTCGCGTAAAATCGTCTGACGACCCTGTGCTCGCCGTCGCTGCTGCTGTGCTCGCCGCCGCGCCCTGTTTCTGCTGTTGTTGCCGCCGCTTGCTGCCACTGCTGCTCTGCTCTCTTCTCCCGGTGCCAGTGTGAGCGCCGCTCTGCTCTGCTTTTCGCCTGCTCGCCGCTACTGCTGCCGCCGCTCGCTGCCACTCTTCTCCACGCTAGCTCCAGGTAGCCCTAGCTCCTTCTCCCTAGCTCCTTACCAACAGTAAGTACGGCCGTGGCTGTGTTGGCCTACCACAGCCGTGTTGTCCAATACGGCTGTGGTAGGCCAACACAGCCACGACCGTGCTTGCTGTTGGTAAGGATATGAACAAATCTTTATGTAAATCCTTAGATACGAACAAATCTTTTGCTTGCATATATTTGTGCTTCTAATCCTAATGTTTGACCTAATTCAGTAAATTTTGATGCATGTTGAAATAAGATTTAAACTTGTCCATTCTAGCATCCTAATTTGATTTGATTAAACCTAACATTGATGAAACCCTAACATCAATTGTGATGAAACCCTAACATTAATTGTGATGAAACCCTAACATGTACATATCTATTATTGTGTTTGTTGGCCTAGAAACCCGTCCAAGATTTACTCATTAGGAGTAAATCTTGGATAGTCCCCGATTTGGAACTGTTCTTGAACACCTAATCTCACTTAGCATGTAAGTGTATAATGTGTATTGGGTTTTCGAGAAAATTTCGGTAGCATTTCCCCGTTTTTTCTCTAAGTACATATGTACTTAGAGAACAACGGGGAAATACTGCCGAAATTTTCTCGAAAACCCAATACACATTATACACTTACTAGTGAGATTAGGTGTTCAAGGATGGGATAGGTGGTACACATTTATTATATATAAGAATGACATCACATGTGTTTGTTGGCCTAGAAACCCGTCCAAGATTTACTCATTAGGAGTAAATCTTGGATAGTCCCCGGTTTGGGACTGTTCTTGAACACCTAATCTCACTTAGGATGTAAGTGTATAATGTGTATTGGGTTTTCAAGAAAATTTCGGCAGCATTTCCCCGTTTGTTCTCTAAGTACATATGTACTTAGAGAACAGCGGGGAAATGCTGCCGAAACTTTCTCAAAAACCCAATACACATTATACACTTACTAGTGAGATTAGGTGTTCAAGGATGGGATAGGTGGTACACATTTATTATATATCAGATTAAATGTTTGCTGTTTTAATATCAATATCATTTTCAGATTTGATGTTTCATTATCTTCTAGTTAATACAAATGCTAAATGTTTGCCTTTTTAATGACATTTTCAGATGGCTGACCATGATGAGCATGATGTCCATGATGAGCATGAAGTCCATGATGAGCATGCTGTCCATGATGACCATGGTGTGGATACCAATGTAAGTTCTAAAATCATATCATGTATTACTATATTGGGGTAATTCAGTGTGTTTATTTGTGTCAAAGTTTAGGTTGATGATGCACATGTACCCACGAAAGCACTGGAGGAACTTGATGCGCATCACCAAACACTTAACAAGAAAAGGGGCATCACTCTGTTGAAGAAATTAATAGCGCTAAGTGGCAGTGGATCCAGATTGGTTGTGGAGTTTGATAATGGAGGAAATGCAATTGGAGTGAACCGCAATAATTTTGTAAACTATCTTGGGGTTATCACTCGAAGCCATTGTGGTGTTAAGTATGATCAAGTGCATAAAGTTCCTCAGGTGAAGAAAGACTTGATATGGAAGGATTTATGCGTGAGTTATTATTATTTGCAATTCTATTTTGTAGATTACAAATTCTATTATTTGCAATTCTATTTTTGGATACTAGTTAATAACAATTCTATTTTACAGAATCTATTTGCATTGGATGAGAAGCTGCATCGTAAAAGCGTGATGCAACACGCTGGAAAGATGCTAAGGAACTATAGGACAAATCTCAATAGAGAACACATAAAAGATGGTGATAAGAAGAAGAAGTCAGCCCTTGAACAGTGGAACTTCTTGGACAAAGAAGATTGGGACATGTTTGTTGCTTCAAGAAAATCTGAAGAATTCAAGGTATTAGGTGTCACTCCTAATTTAATTAATATACATTGTATTCACCTATTCAAGATTAACATTTAGTACTACTAACCAATTCTATTTAGTGTGCATACTAACTAGGCCCCCAGTGAGGTGCAAAAAGCAAGGCGTGCACTGAATGTGCATGACCACACTATGGGTCCAAAGGGCTATGCAAGCGTTCACCAAAGACTACAGGCGGAGTCTGCTGCTACTCAGGAGTCCTCTACTACATGTGCCACACCCATGCCTCACCATGATGTCTGGATAGCTGGGAGGAAAAACAAGAAGGGTGAAATAAAGAAGCTCGTAACTACTGAGGCGGCTGTGAAAATGGTAAAATACAACTCTTAGAGCAATCATTTGAATATTGATTATTTGTGGTGTTAACTTACCAATTTCTGTTGATGGTGATTAGCGGGAGCTACACGAGCAGAGGAAACAAGGCACGTTCATCCCTCAGGGCAGAAGGTATGAATTGACAGTTTCTATGGGTAACCCAGAGCATCTTGGACGTGTTAGGGGTGCAGGCATTGGTGTGGGCATCAAAGCATTCTTTGGGCCATCCCAGTGCAAACCCAGAGCGGGACTTTCACAAGAAGAGGTAACCTATTCTTTTTTTAGAATGTTACTGCAAAAGGAAATTCAATAATAAGAAGCTAATGTTTCTTTTATCCATGTATAGGAGAATAAGAGAGTCGAGGATATAGTTGCTAAAAAAGGTCAATGATATAGTTGCTGAGAAGGTCAAGGAAGAAATGGTGCGGTGGCAGGCATCTTAGGCTTCCAATCAGCCTATGGCAACCCACTCTTCTCTTGATGCACAGACTGTGAGTAATCCTAGAGACCCATCGCCTAACACGTCTGCTATAAGTATTGTTTATGACATTGTAGCTAGTCTTTTCAAGATGATATGTATATATGTATAACATTCTTTACGTAAATTTGTAGGCATTGAAGCCATGTCGCTTAAGAATGCAAGACTATGTTGTTGCAGAGGTTCAGGCTTACCCGTCCCTTCTTGGGGCAACGTTTCATGGGACTCCAATGCCACAGGGCTACATTCGTGTGAGTCCGATATGTGTATTACCCGATTGGAGGGAAGCTGCATTGCCATATGCCCACCTGGATATTGATACACTTGGTGAGGCAGAAGGCGGGGTGATATTGTGGCCCAAAGCAGATGTTGTCTACACTACTAAAATTGTAAGATAAATTTACATTACTTTAGATTGTTAATGTATATATATGAGGTCAATTGATCTGAAATTATATATACAGGTTAAAAAAAAGACACCCGGAGCACCTAGGCCTCCACCTCCACTTCCTGCATTACCAACTTGGGTTCCAACTGACATAAAATACCTGTTAGGTTCTTCTTGTAGGGGAATGACATGTTGGCTACGGGAACATAATATACATTTCCCTATAATTGTTTCTTTAGAAGCGAATTATGTAGGTCAATCATATGAAAGCTCTTTATTTATACAAGATATTATTCAGCTGTTTATATATGATTGGCTGAATACATCAATGATAGAGACATGGATAAGGTGAGATCTTATTTATACATCCATATACCTTATGTAAGATCCGGTGATCTGGTTTCTTATATATTAATGCATACGTAATACATTTTTGTAGCTACTTAGTCGAAAATCAATGCAAACAATTTGCATTTGACCATGTGGGATTTTTGATTCCATCATTGATTAGTATGGTAGCTAAAAACCCTGATAGTGTTCAACAATACTGTATAGATGCTTTTACAATTTTCGGTCAGCAAAAGAAGACGATAATAATAGCTCCATTCAATGTCAAGTAAGTTTACTTTACTTATAATTTGGACTTAAGAAAATTACATTTTTATTGTGGATTTTGAGTTATTAATTTTTAACTTTTTTACCTCTAGCGGTAGGCATTGGGAGTTACTAGTTATTGTCCCCGGGACGTTCACTGTTTATTATCTAGATCCTGCGGGGAGTACATTGAATACTAAAATTGGACACGTAATGAGATTGCCATTATTCTGGTGAGAAATATTTCGTTTTTATATCCGTTAACATATTTTATTACATTACTATTTATTATGCAATTTACTGTGTTACATTAACATGTAGGGGTTTAGATGCATTCAAAAATGCTGGAGGAAAGGTCCCAAGGAAAACGAACCAGCCAATAATTTGGGAGAACGTAAAAGTAAGTTCCCAACTCCAATGTATATATTATTTGTGTGAACTGTGCTTAGTTGTATTTTTTAATATTTTGTATGTTTCAATTTATAGTGCACTACACAAGACAACGGCTGGGCATGCACATACTATGTGATGCGATTTATGCAGATGATTATCCAATATGCCGCATTGGACATCAATACCATACATGAGCTATTATATATAGTCTCATTAGTTAGTATGAAATATATCAATCTTATTTTGATATTATTACTTATATATATACATCATTCTCTTTGCAGGTATTTAATTCTTACCACACTATAGGTAAATGTTTAAAAGATGTACATGCTCCATATACGATGGAAGCATTAAATGAAGTAAGAGAAGATTGGGCAAGAGCCATTAAAGCAGTGGCGATTGTAAGATATAATTGGGATGCTGATAGCGATGTTGAATGATATTTTGTAAATGAATATTTCTAAATTTTATACATGTCTGAATGTTTCTACATGTATTTGAATGTTTCCACATGTGTGAATGTGAGAATTGAATTGATGTCTGAATGTATCTACTTGTGTGAAAAGTATATTTGTTAATTTTGCAGGTTTGTGGCCTGTATGTAGGCTGATATCAATGGATGTCGTAAACCTGTAGTTCAGAAAACTGAATTGCAAGTTCTCATCCTACTGACCAGCCACAGCAGGCCTGCAAACTGATAAGAAAAAAAAACATAGGCGTCGGTTATTTATAGAACACCGTCATCAAAGACTTACAACATCGGTTATTGGATAAAACCGTCGCCTAATATGACAAACAACCCGACCGTGCAGGAAAGCACGACCGTGGCGGAAAAAGCATCGGTGCTCAGTACAAAACCAGCGCCTATAGTACTAAACACGGCCGTGCAGGGAAGCACGGCCGTTTCATCTGGAAATATGGCGTCGATTTTGTAGTTGCAAACCGACACAGAAAGTGTCCTAGATGGCGCCCTTTTTTTGGTGCGAACCCTTTTGGCGTCGGCTTACTATACATAACCGACGCCTATAGGTGCCATGCTGGTGCGTTTTCGGTGGCGCGAAGCCTTTTGGCGTCGGTTATAAATCTGACGCCGAAGAGTTCGACCTTTAGCGGCACCCACATAGGCGTCGCTGGAGAACCGTCGCTAAAAGGGGTTAAACAACCGATGCCAAAGGCGTGTTCTGTAGTAGTGAACATGACCTATAACTGTCCAAATGTGCTCAAATTTTGTGTATAAGCTATTGGCGTGATTCCGCTAGAGGTGCAACACACTAGCCAATTTGACTCGACTAGATGCGCCCTACGAGGTCAGAATGCACGGTGGATGGGGGTTTGCTTTCAAAATTTATAAACCTAAACTAGCTACCTACGTCTACTAAAACACTACACCCACAAGCGCACGGGGTCGTGTCGTAGTATAGGAAGGTGGCAAGTATAAGGTCGATCCACAGGGAAAAAAGGGGGCACTAGAGCTAGGTTAGTTATGCTAGGTTCCTACTATGGAGACTAGGGTTAAGGGTTTAAAAGTTGTTTTGATTGTTAACTAAGGATGAACCAACAAGGAAAGGCTAAGCTAGGTATGAAAAGAAAATTTACACTAAGGCAATCAAGAGAAAGGCAAGAAAGCAAGTAAAGAGCTAATCTAACATAAACAAGGCAAGAACAAGGCAAGAAGCTAACTAAGCAGGAAAGGAACTAACTAAGCTAAGCAAGGACAAAACTAGGGTTTTAAACAGTAAAGAGATGTGTGGGCTGTTTAGGGGTATGAACTTATCAATTAAGTTGGGGGTGACATATGAACATTATGATTCCATTTAGATTATCCAAACCAAACAACAAGTTAGAGTCTAATGAATTAACCTAAGCTACTAACTGGCCATGGATATGCTAGGTTGTGTATAGGGGAACTAGTCCCTAACACCCCCTACTACCCTTACGAGGCTCAATTGGGTTAGGGGTTAGGTTCAATCCAATTAGAGTCTAATCAAGTCTAGGTTTCTAGATTAGACATTCCTAGGCCAATTAGGGGCCGAGGGTAGTAATGGGGAGGTAAAATTAGGGTTTTGGACCCCAATTCCCCCACATTCTAGCCTTGAGAAGGCTCCATGCTAATTGCACTAGAATTATCCAATCTAGCTACTGAGATCTCTTACTTAGGTTTAGGGAGATTGATTAGGATGTAGGAAGATGGGAGGAAACCTAGGGATCCAATAATTGGACCTAGGGGAAAATCCCAAAATTCACACATATAACCAATTTGCCTAAATTCCTAAGTGATTTCACACACAAACCAACAAGCAATTCATGGAGAATGAGATGCAAATAGAATATAATCATTAACAAATGGAATTACAAAGTTTACATGTCATTTTCCCCCAACATGGTATCAAAGTAACATATTTGACCCCAAACAGCCCACCTAAGGGGCCTAGCTTCTCATGGAAATAGAAAATACAAAAAGAAAGGGGAAGAAGATGGAGGTGGCCATGGAGCTCGAAGTAGTGGCTGTCAATCCTCTCTCCAGCAGCAGCAGGTCGACCTCCTCCCTCCTCCAAGGTGCAAGGGTGAGAAATGAGGGGGATTATGGGTAGGAACTAGTGTAAACTAGTGATTTGGTGGTGAAAATGGTGGAATGGGGTGGATTTGAGGTGGATATGGAGCGGAATGGAGTGGATGGCGATTTGGGGAGCTAGGAGGAGGTGGAAGGTAGCTAGACTCGTGCCCCAGCCGCCACCTAGGTATATATAGGTGTGGGGGAAGCACTAGGTTAAGTTAGGGGCAAAATGGGGAAAGCAGTGGAAAAATGGTTGGATTCTGTGAGTAGCACGGCCGTGGTGGGGTACCACGGCCGTGGTGGGCAGGGTAGGCCACGACCGTGGTGTAGGGGCACGACCGTGGGAATAAAATTGCTAAAAGTCAGGTTGGTGGTCAAAACGGCCACATCCGTGGTGGAGGTGGTGTGCCACGGCCGTGGTGGCTGGCACGGCCGTGGTGGGCCTGGTTGATGTGGTCGTGGTACTGCTGCACGGCCGTTTTGCTCTGTTGCACCACGGCCGTTTTGTGGTGCACGGCCATGGTGTCTGTCACTGGCACGACCGTTTTGTTCCACCACGGCCGTGATGCCTTCGGCATGATTTGGAAGTTGAACCTGTCGATTTCTAAGTGACCTAGCACGACCATTTTGTTGTACCACGGCCGTGATGAGTCCTGGGGCAACACTTTGACTTGGATCTTTGGATTTTCTTGGACATCTTTGCTTCAAATGATCTTTGGCCACTAAGGGTAGGTTGAGGGAGCCTTGGACTTCACTATGGGCCTCTCCAAGGGCATAGGAACCCTAGGATCACTCCTTCTCTCTCTCTTCCATCATGTGTGGTCCAAATGCCTGAAAAACACGCAAATGATGTCCATAAGTGCATTTTATACAAATAAGCATATTAGGGGGAATGACATGCAATCTAACAGGTATAGATGTGATTGAAGAGCAAAATAACACAAGATGAAGCCCTAAAATAGGGCTGCATCACCACCCCAAACTTGAAACATACTTGTCCTCAAGTAGGCTCCAACTCAATCTCTCTACAGACTTTCACAAAAAGAAATGACAAATGCAATATAAAAGACGATTGTTGTTGAATGGGATCAAAGATGACTAAGTACATGCATTTCACCTCTCTCCTCTCCTTCTTTCACAATCCAATCATGAAAAGAGCACAGAGCATATGAACTTTAAATATAGCGCATAGAATACACAAGTTATCCATATTTCTTCCATTAAGTTCTGGGTAAACCATTTCATGGTGGCGTTAATCAAGAATGACTAGGAGTGTTGTTTCACATTCATGCATTCAATCTTATATCTCAAATCACACCAAATGACCCACATGGCTGCGGAAAAGGGTAAAATGAGCTAAGTTTGATGTTTCCTAGCTCAATGGGTATGAAAGTGGAAGAAAGGGTTGCGGTATGATTTTTGGAGTGTTTTTACACACTCATCTTTTCTTTATTTGAATGCTCTTAAACAAGAGCATCATTTTATTTTATTTTGCTTTTCTTTTTCTTGCCCTTGGTGTAGATAGGGCATATGGTGGATAGAGTGAAGCGGGGAGATAAAGATATGGCCACCCCAAACTTTTGGAGGTGGCCAAGGCTGATTATGTGCACTAGGGCATCTTTTTATGAGGCGGAGGGGTATGAATATGGTGGAAGAATAGTCGGGTCAAAGAGGGGTCATTGGTATTATTTTCCACATAAGACATCCTGCATGAGAATTAATCCAACACTTCATCCAAGATATCACACCACATGAATGAACCAAATGGAATTGATATATCAAACAAGTAATTCCACAAACACTAAGCGTTCAAAGCTTGCTCAATTTCACAATTCAACCAATTCAATCACAATCCTAAGAGAGGTGATGCACATGTAAAAATTCAAACATTGATACGACTTAGAAACAAACAATGGTGATTCACTTGTATTTGTCAAAGGTCAACATTTTAGTTCAAAACAGTAGAGATTGGGAAAAAACACAATTTTTAGACAAGAAGTTTCAAATTTGGGCAAAATTGGCCAAAATGGTGCCAAGTTGCCTTCAATCACATCTAAGCCTAAATTATTGAACTTAAAGCAGTAAACAAGCAAATCCTAGCTAAAAACATGCAAAAATTACCAAAAATCTACATGGTATGCAATGCATGGCAAAAGAGCAAAAATTTTGAAAATTACACAAAAATGACAAGAAAGTAAATGACATGGCATGCGGGTATGCAAAGCAGTAAAGATGACTAAGGTAGATAGAAAAAGCAAGAAAACAAAAGTGGATGTGGCAGGTGAAATGCAAAGTGAAACTTGGGCATACCTGCCCTACCACCCCAAACTTTTGAATCATGTTGTCCTCAACATGATCCTAGAGTTTAGGATGATACGATAGACAATCATGGCTCTCTCAAGGCTTTGGCGGTGTTCCTCCCTATGGTGGAGGATATGCGTAGTAGTTGCCTCACTAATCTACCTTGAGTGGCTAAAATTGGTCTGATGCACGGCCGTGCTGCGTAGCACGGCCGTGGTGGCTTCAGGTTGCACGGCCGTGCTGCCTGGCACGGCCGTGGTGCAGTCCTTTGGCAACTTTTCTCAATTTTGCTTTTGAATCTAGGGACTTGGTGTGTTTTTCATGCAAATGATCACGGTCGTATTGATGTGCCACGACCGTGGTGGTCCCTGTAGCTACTACTCTCAAAATGAGGAACATCAAACACTCAAAAACTTGACCCAAAGTGATTTTTCTTTGAATCCTTCTCTCAATTGTACTCAAATTTCCTTCATTTCACCCTGTTACCACCTGCACATCTTAAAACTAGACAAAAACTATTAAACACAAGTGTGTGTGTGTTTTCTTGGAAGGTGTAAAAACAAAGCAATTGTATCAAAAAGTGAAGGTTGGGTCAAAATTTCCCAAACCTATGTGGGTTGCCTCCCACAAGCGCTAAGTTTCATGCCTTCAGCCAGGCTTGTTGTTCTTTCACCATCAACCATGGTCCAAAAACAAAATGTTTGCAGTCCCATCATAAGCAATCCTCTCAAATGCTTTCCTTGATTGATCTTCCTCCCAAGGGTCATGCGAGCTTCGTAAGTCTTTTTCAGCAATTCTCTCTCCTTGGGGATCATCATCATAGATATTAATCAGCCTTAAGACCCTTAGAAATATCATGCCATAGGTTTTATCTCTCTTGAGGAACGGGTCTTCATAGGCACCAAAGAGAGGGGTCTCAATCATATCCATTTGCTCATGGGAAGTAGGGGGAGCATGTGATAGTTGTGGTGGTGGCATCAGTGTTGATGGCCCTTGGACTTTAGGTGGAGGAGGGCATTGAGGTTGGAAGGTGAATTGGTGGGAGGGTTGTGGTGATGGAGGTGGTAGAATGAATTGAGGTTGGAAGGTGAATTGGAGGGGGGTTGTGGAAATGGAGGTGGTGGTGGTGTGTAAGGCTTAGGATAGCCTTGGAGGTAGGGTAGTGGAGAAGGGAATTGAGGTTGGAAAGTGAAGTAGTGGGAAGGTTGCGGCAATGGAGGTGGTGGAGGTGTGTAAGGCTTAGGATAGCCTTGGAGGTAGGGTGGTGGAGGAAATGGATGGGTTTGTGCATTTTGGCCTTCCATCTTGTCTTCTCTGAGTGCCTTGTCACATGCACAAGGCACAACCAAACAAAAGAAAGCAAGTTAGCAAACCAATATACACAAAGAATGCAAAGAGTAATGAATAAAGAATAGCAATGATGAGGGCAGTAGGAAAAGTCAAAGAAAAACTAACTAGATAGGCCGAGCACCTCTAATCCCCGGCAACGGTGCCAAAAATCTTGGCGCGATTCCGCTAGTGGTGCTAACACACTACTCGATTGAATAGATGCGCCCCACGAGGTCGGAATGCACGGTGGATGGGGGTTTGCTTTCAATATTTATAAACCTAAACTAGCTACCTACGTCTACTAAAACAACTACACCCGCAAGCGCACGGGGTCCTGTCGTAGTATAGGAAGGTGGCAAGTATAGGGTCAATCCACAGGGAAAAGAGGGGGCACGAGAGCTAGGTTAGTTTGGCTAGGTTCCTACTGCGGAGACTAGGGTTAAGGGTTTAAAAGTTGTTTTGATTGTTAACTAAGGATGAACCAGCAAGGAAAGGCTAAGCTAGGTATGAAAAGAAAAATTACACTAAGGCAAGCAAGAAAAAGGCAAGAAAGCAAGTAAAGAGCTAATATAACATAAACAAGGCAAGAACAAGGCAAGAAGCTAACTAAGCAGGAAAAGAACTAACTAAGCTAAACAAGGACAAAACTAGGGTTTTAAACAGTAAAGAGATGTGTGGGCTGTTTAGGGGTATGAACTTATCAATTAAGTTGGGGGTGACATATGAACATTATGATTCTATTTAGATTATCCAAACCAAACAACAAGTAAGAGTCTAATGAATTAACCTAAGCTACTAACTGGCCATGGATATGCTAGGTTGTGTATAGGGCAACTAGTCCCTAACACCCCCTACTACCCTTACGAGGCTCAATTGGGTTAGGGGTTAGGTTCAATCCAATTAGAGTCTAATCAAGTCTAGGTTTCTAGATTAGACATTCCTAGGCCAATTAGGGGCCGAGGGTAGTAATGGGGAGGTGAAATTAGGGTTTTGGACCCTAATTCCCCCACATTCTAGCCTTGAGAAGGCTCCATGCTAATTGCACTAGAATTATCCAATCTAGCTACTTAGATCTCTCACTTAGGTTTAGGGAGAATGATTAGGATGTAGAAAGATGGGAGGCAACCTAGGGATCCAAGAATTGGACTTAGGGGCAAATCCCAAAATTCACACATATAACCAATTTGCCGAAATTCCTAAGTGATTTCACACACAAACCAACAAGCAATTCATGGAGAATGAGATGCAAATAGAATATAATCATTAATAAATGGAATTACAAAGTTTACATGTCATTTTCCCCCAACATGGTATCAAAGTAACATATTTGACCCCAAACAACCCACCTAAGGGGGCCTAGCTACTCATGGAAATAGAAAATACAAAAAGAAAGGGGAAGAAGATGGAGGTGGCCATGGAGCTCAAAGTAGTGGCTGTCAATCCTCTCTCCAGCAGCAGCAGGTCAACCTCCTCCCTCCTCCAAGGTGCAAGGGTGAGAAATGAGGGGGATTATGGGTAGGAACTAGTGTAAACTAGTGATTTGGTGGTGAAAATGGTGGAATGGGGTGGATTTGAGGTGGATATGGAGTGGAATGGAGTGGATGGAGATTTGGGGAGCTAGGAGGCGGAGGAAGGTAGCTAGACTCGTGCCCCAGCCACCACCTAGGTATATATAGGTGTGGGGGAAGTACTAGGTTAAGTTAGGGGCAAAATGGGGAAAGTAGTGGAAAAATGGCTGGATTCTGTGAGTAGCACGGTCGTGGTGGGGTACTACGGCCGTGGTGGGCAGGGTAGGCCACGACCGTGGTGTAGGGGCACAGTCGTGGGAATTAAATTGCTAAAAGTCAGGTTGGTGGTCAAAACGGCCAAGGCCGTGGTGGAGGTGGTGGCTGGCACGGCCGTGGTGGGCCTGGTTGATGTGGTCGTGGTACTGCTGCACAGCCGTTTTGCTCTGCTGCGCCACGGCCGTTTTGTGGTGCACGGCCGTGGTGTCTGTCACTGGCACAGCCGTTTTGTTCCACCACGGTCGTGCTGCCTTCGGCATGATTTGGAAGTTGAACCTGTCAATTTCTAAGTGACCTAGCACGACCGTTTTGTTGTACCACGGCCGTGCTGAGTCCTGGGGCAGCACTTTGACTTGGATCTTTGGATTTTCTTGGACATCTTTGCTTCAAATGATCTTTGGCCACTAAGGGTAGGTTGAGGGAGCCTTGGACTTCACTTTGGGCCTCTCCAAGGGCAGAGGAACCCTAGGATCACTCCTTCTCTCTCTCTTCCATCAAGTGTGGTCCAAATGCTTGAAAAAAACACAAATGATGTCCATAAGTGCATTTTATACAAATAAGCATATTAGGGGGAATGGCATGCAATCTAACAGGTATAGATGTGATTGAAGAGCAAAATAACACAAGATGAAGCCCTAAAATAGGGCTGCATCAGCTATTCACAAGATGTTTAAGAATATCAATGGATTGGATTTTTGAAAAAAATATTACATCATGAAAAACTACTTGAGTGTATTCTGCTATGAATATACTCGAGTGTATTCTAGCCAGACTCTCTCTCTGTTACAACCCCAATTTTTTGGGTTCAATTGGTGAGAAATGTAATTTCTCATATTAAAGATAATTGAACAAATAATAATATAATTTGTTTTGAATAAATGGATTTTGTTTACAATATCCTTGATGATTGTGTTGTGGGCTTTATTGGCTATTGGGCCCAAATAACAAGAAAATTCAATTAGTAAATGAATAATTGAATATTTGAGAAAAGGAAAATATGGAAACCTCTAGTAGGGCACATCCAAAGAGGATTTCGTGCCTCTTGGATTCCTTGGGTTCCAAGGAGTCCAAAGTTGCAAAGAAAAAGCAATAAGAAAAGAAAAGATTGATTAAGTATTCCTTTATTAAGAAAGAACTTGAAAATAATGATAAAATGTGGAAAATGAGTGGAAAGGGGCATAAATGAGATTTCTTGGTGAAATTTCGTATCCATGAGGTTGCTAATATTAAAAGGAATGCCAATGAAGAAAATAAAAGAGAAATAAAGAGAAAACCTCAAAAAGAGTTATTTTAATAAGAAATAAACATGATAAAGTAGAAATAATGCATTTAGATGCATCTAGAAGGATAATGAGTATCCAATAAAAAGGATTTCGAAATAATAGAGTTTCTTGGGATCCAAGGAGTCCCAATGAAGAAAATGGAAAGAGAAAATACCTATAAACGAAAATAAGAATATAATGTGAATACATTATTAATGGATTATGTGGTTTTGTTAAAAAGGAGATAGTTTCTACTAAAGGAAAATAGAAACTCGTGCTAATGGTTTAAAAAGCAAGAATAAAGGGGATAAATGAGAGGAATTTTGAATTCCTAACTATCCAAGAAATAAGAATATCAAAAAGGATAAGAAGAGAGAGAAGGAATACTTCTCCTTGAAGGAATGAGATTCCTTTTGGAAACGAATGCTTTGATTTGTGTTAAGCCAACCTATGACTTTGTTTCCCACCCCTATATAAGGGGTATAGTCGTGGTTCAAAGGGAAGAGAGTACCCCACGTTCTCCTGCTTTATTCTTCTTCCTCTTCTGTGCAAACCCTAACCATGTGGGTATTATGCTAACCACATGGCTGCAAGGGGCCATGACGTCGTTATGTTGGAGCCATGACGTTCCTTTGACAGAACGTGGGTTGAGATCACTGTCTACTTGCTCCCGCCTGTGTGCAGCATCTGCCGGGAGTCCGCAGCAGGGATGCAAGTCGCAGACCTGGCCCGCGCTTGCTGGACACCTTGGCCAGAAGTGCTCGACATTCCTGAGTGCAAGGAGGATGGGCGGAGGCAGCGACACCTCTCCGGTGACCGTCAGCGTCAGTAGGGAAGAAGGAAACGCGCCTAGGGTTAACGAGGCGGCGCTACTGCAAGCATCGGGAGGAAGAAGGAGATGGAAGATGTGTTGGACCATTTTACCCTTCTGAGTATTGAAGAGCCGACCACTTAAGGAGGGGCAGTTTCGTCATTTTTAAATGTTCTCAAACTCAGCCCAGCAAAGTGTCTTGCATGGGAATAGGGTGACGTGGCATCTCCCAATTGGCCAGATTAAGTAAGTTTTGTTAAATTCGTATCTCCTCAACCGTAGCTCGGATTAATATGCATTATACATGAATGTTGCTCAGAAAAATGAGATGAATTCAATAAAAATATGTTTAGAAACTAATTCCTCTTACAATAAAAAAAGTAGAGTAAGTTATCAACTTTAACAAATTAAAGATTAAGAAACTCTACTTTGAGATGATTAATGAAATTAGTAGAGTTTAATGGGTGATTAAAGTTGATTTTAACTTGTTAATTGTAAAAAGGTACTTTAAGATCGAAAAGGATGATCTTGACACATAATTAGTTTAATTTAAATATTATGTGCATAAATATGCTTGAAATTTGAAAAATACATAAATTTATCATCTTTAAGGATGTAATTAATGAAAAACCCTTAGATTTGATGATAGATGGATTTAATATTGTTCATTGGATAATTCAAGCCAATATTAACCTGTTATTGATAAAAGTGAAGATAGGATCTAAAATGATGATCTTTTTTATATAATTGGCTTAATTTAGGGTTTCATGCATGAATATGCATTAATGAGCTTGAAAACCCTAATTTAGGTGAATATGTCTTTTAATTGTTTTAATTGTTCAAATCCATGAATAAATAGGGATATGATGATCCTAAGTCAATTTGGGTATAAAAGACTATTAAAATGGATAGTTTGAACAATTAGGGTTTATATGAGTAGAAAAGAGTATTTTAGGGTTTGTCGACCTAAAAAGGGATAAAGTTTGAGAAATTGATCTAATAAACCCTGATGAATATTAATGAAACCTTAATGTGGATTAGAAACCCTAGAAAGTGAATCCAAGTCAATATAGTAGATTCTTGATAAAGTGTGTAATAAATAGAGTACATATTCTTTTCAGGAATTATGGAATTGTTGAATTGCTTGATTGGATTACTTTCTTGGTTGGATTTGCTTAATGCTTGTGAAATCATCAAATTAGGTATGTGGTTACGCTTATGAATAATCGTTCTAGTTTCACGGCGATTCCCGAACATTTTATCGATTGCTTGAAAAATAACTGTTCGATGTCTATTTATTTCATGCAACTATAAAGTGACTATGATTATCACCATAAGTACATATATAACTGGCTAGATCCGGGTCCACCTCTGTTGCTTTGAAAAGGCTAAAAAAGGGGTAATCCTAGAGCAAGGTCTAGGTTACCGAGAGTTAGAAACTGGGCTACCTACGTGTAGTGCCATGAGACTCTTTAGCATACCATGAGTCAAGGAGTGGTCTGCCTATGGACAGTTCCATGTGACTCAACCCTAGAAACTGGTTCACTTGATAGGTGGATCATGAGGGGTTTAATGGGGACAACACAGAGGATAGGGTACTCTTGGATCACGGAGTTATATTTAAAATGTAATCTTGGTTGTTAAATGATTAATTGAATGATTACGTTGTTAACATAGTTGCACATTTTTTGTTTCCCCCACATACCAGCTTCGGCTGACTGACGTTTTGTTTGTCGACATTTTAGGTACAAGCCAAAAGGACAAACCATAAATCATCATATTGTGAAATACATGAAGTAAAATACAGGGAGGATTAGTTAGAGTAGAATCCATAAATGGATAGAAGTTTAGAGATCCAAGTTTTCAAAAAGGTATGCAAAAGTTTATTTTCTTACAGCTTTTCAGTTTAGTCTGTTAAAATTTAATAATTGTTCTTGGTTAATTGCCGAACCTTTGATCTGGAAATTATGGGTGCGGCTTCAATCTTTCGGACTCCCTTAATTGGGGGTTACCAGAAGGTGGGGTCGTAACATTTGGTATTAGAGCGTAGGTTCCTCAGTTAACCATTAATAATTATTTAATTTTACAAACTCCATAGAACCCAAGGGAGTTATTAGAGGATTATCTGAAAGATGGAGGTGTCTAGAAAAGGATCATGACCGGGGGCTGGCAATATTTTCCTCTACACCGCTAGTCGGAATACGAGGACTCCTGGATCCGTGTGACTACCTGGCCAAAGTCTTAGGGTATGAATCGAAATAAGATACCTTTAGGACTTTCTCATCTTATTCATCCCTTCTCATCACAAATTCTATTAAGGACCTTAAGGATTAGGGTTTTCTCTCTTCTCCTCACCCTCTTGAGGTATGAGTAAGATTAATAAGGTCTAAGGAATCCTCCACCAAATTAATGAAAAAGTATGTAAATAAGATGTCATGGACATAAGCTTAATAGATTAAGCACAAACTAAAGAATAAATACATGATTAGGTCGTATGACATAAGTTGTCATGCCCTCAGAAGAGACCTGAGGCTAGACCTTCTTATCAGGAGGATAGATAAAGAGAGTTAGTCTTGGAGATAGAAATATCCATTACAAATAGAGACCTGGCACCTCCTCTGAGTATGATGTAAACCCTAACCCTAAGTGAAGGTTAGAGAGAGATGGCATAATGAGTTAGACCAAGTGGTTGGATGGACATGCCTTGGACGACGGATGACCTAGTACCTCTGGCGACCCAACCCTGGGAAGGTTCGTGCATGTAACGACCCGCACTTTTGAGTGTCTAAAAGACCATAAAGTCGCAGATCGTTAATCATAACTTCCAGGATCAGATTCATGAAATAATACAAAATAGTAAACAATTTCCATTAATGATCAAATATTTACATGTTTACATGAAAAGCTCCTCTAAGGAGTTACATAACTTTTAACAGAATTAACATTTACATGTGTGAAGATAAACCATTAAAACTAAACCTTCATGATTAAACTGTAGTGTCTTCAAGATCTTTATCTGTATCCTCATGTCCACACTATCAAGTATATTTGATTCCTAAAACGCCGACAAACAAATACGCGATCAGTATATTGCTATACTGGTACGTGGGTTCAAACAGTAATCACAAGTTCAGATATAAGCAAACATCTTTATCTTGAATATAAGAAAATAAACTTATTTTCATATTCTAACCCATATCTAGTCAACTACCTCAGGTGTAATCACTGTCCCTCCGCGGCTCGTGTGCATTACCCTTAAGATCAGTCTAACCCAGAGTTCAGAATACTATTATTTACTTTACATGATACTCATATGCACTTTATAGTTTGCAAGAACTAAATAAACAAGCAAGCAGTTTATTTGTCGTTCAATCTCATCGAGAAACATCGGCAATCTCAGAATTTGATACATGTAATCATAAGCGTAACCACGTACCTTTGTCATGCAGAAACCACGCAAAATATATCACACGTACTTTAAGAGTGTATCCAAACATCCAAGCAATAAAGCATTCGATCTAAAATATACATACTACATATGTGTCACCATGTGTTCACATTATATTACTCAGATCTAGATGTGATCCTAAACTAGGGTTTAGGGTTATCTCATGTTTGGACTAAGGATCAGGGTGACAAACCCTAATTCTATCATACCGCGGTTTCTAAGATTACAACCCAATCATCCATGTTAGGTTAAACTTTGATTAGTATCTTAAGCATATTAAACTATTCATGACACCTAAGTCACATTTCTAGCATTAAGATTATATCAAGATGTTCACATTGGTTTTGAACCCTAAAACAACATGAATAAGATTATGAATATGGAATTGTCCATTATTCAACATTATCAAGGTTTTAATCATTAAACATGGCAAGATCAGGTGTTAGCCTAACATGAACGAAAATATTCAATTAATCATCAGATTAAGGCAGATCTATGTTTTCCTTTACATTAAACACATCTAAATATGTATTGCACATAATTTTGGAATAGGAATCCTAATTAGGTTGTGATATTATTTTATTTGGATTCCTCTCTTTCTCCTGATCAATTTTGATGTATTATACCTTGTAATCTGAGTTACCAGTAATTAACTAGATTAATTTCAAGATAAGTATATATGGACCAATCAGCAATTGCCACATCAGCATATGTAAATCATACCGTGTTTTTTATTCTTCAGACTGGGTTTATAATGAAAAGACATCCATGCCCTTGCAGTCTATATACATCCTCAGGGGTCTTTGAGTCATATGACAATGTTTCTCCTTCTACCCCGCAACGGCAGACCCTCTACCTCACGCACATCTGCGGCGTCGGACTCTACATGATGTGCGACTGGAGGCGCCATGGTGGCACTATGCTTTCCTCCTCCATGCGCCACCAGCTCCGCCGCCTAGACTACCTACCGATGTGGCAATTGAAGCATGCAGCTCGCCGTCCCTAACCTCGCGACAGGCTCTAATGCTGCGCACGCCCGTAGGATGCTGTGATGGGTCGCCTCTGCTGGCCACACTACACGACGCCACCACCCCAAAACTACTTCTCAACCTCTGGCCTCCCTTTCAAAAACACCTTCTCTCCTGCTACAAGGGGCACCGCAGACTCGCACCCTACCACAGCAAGGACGGACGGCCGGGAAGCTCCATCGCGGTCCCTGCCAACCGCGCTGCGCACATCAGCGCTCACGACTCTACTTTGACGAGGACACCACTGCCTCGACGTCACCGTCTCCTACTCCTCTTGTGAATCTTCCCGCGGATCGCGTCTTGGACTCCCATCCTCACTGACCTGGGTTCATGTTGCAAAGCACCGCTGACTGCTACACCCCTGCCATCCTCACGACACCGACAACTGCTGCTCCCTTCCGGATCCTCCACAGCCTTCTCCACGGTCCCTCTTCGTCCCCAAAGCTTCTGCCCCCTCATGTGTGGACTTGCGAAAAGACATCTATATTCCGTCGAAAGAACGGCTCCCACCTGCGACAGCCACCCGCCTCCATGACGGCTCATGGGGGTGCAGATCGGAGGGTGAAACCCATCCTGCTTCCAGCCTGCCAGCTTCACAACTGGTCCCGTGAGCAACGTTGTTATCACATCAGCTAGGTCACGCCACCCTCCCATGGTGGTTAGGTCATAGTGTAGGTCTTTGACAATCCTTGCGCCAAAAACTTGGCCACCTGCGATGATCTTATAGGAGTTAGGGGTACGGCCCTTAGGAGAGTTCTGAGTTTGGAAGGAGAGGGAGATGAAGACGAACAAGGAGAGTTAGGGCACCGATACTTTAGGATATCCAAGAATCGGGGTGCACCTTCCTCTATATATACTAATATCATGAAGAGTGTCCTTTGTTCTCACATCTCTAGGGTTTGTCTCCATTAAACCCTTTCCCTTTCTAAAGAGTCCTATCCTCACGTGTATATAATCGATGGGGCAAGTTCCCAAATGTTTAAGGAAACTATCTTAATATATATTCCTTCCTCTTCTTTATTAATAAAACCCATCGTCATTATCTTATCTAGATCCATATGGAATCTCCACTCTCTTATATCTTGGATTTGTTGTAAGAAAAAGAAACAATCAATACCTTTCCATTAAAAGAGATATCTTTTTCCATTATCTTATAAAGATACCTTTCTTTTCAAACATTAAGTGGTATTAGGGGAAAGACAAGGTATTTTGTTTGGAAAACTATTAAACATATTCTCCTTATCTTCCCTTGTGCTACAAGCACCCATGCCACACATGCGATTAAAATTATTATTCCACCAATAGTACCATTGGGAAAACTACAAAAATAGTCCAATTATATAATTCAATTTTACCAAAATTTGAGGTTATTACAGTGCATGTTAGAGTGAAGGATAGCTCCTTCATTGTTGAGGTTAGAGAAGAACCTATGGAAACCCCATGAGCTTATAGGCACCCAGTATGAATCAGTAGTGCGAGCAATAGGTTGAAACCCTAGCTGGGAGAGTTTGATGGTTAGCTTATGAGATAAGCATAAAGAGCTATGGACAACCTTGAGCAAACGTAATATGCTTCACCATGTAGGGGGTAGGCTTGTGAGCTTGATCCCTCTTGGAGAGAGAGTCTCTCGTAGTAAGGATGTTTGTAGGGTTGGCTCTAGAGAGAGAGAGAAGGACTCATGCAAGAAGGTTGGAAGCCTAGACTCTGAGATATGAGGAACAGTGGGGAGTTGAGGATGATGCGACCTATGTGGATGATAGGGGTTGCCTCATGCTCGATCCCTAGAGGCTGATGATATCTTGGTTGCCTTTGGAGGAACCAAACTCTAGAGAGAGGATGAGGCTTTTGGCACCTATGTGCCTATGGTATAAGTGTTTACCTTCTGAGAAAGGAAGAAGAAGTTCTGTATACCCTAGAGAAGTTTAGTAATAGGTTATGAGGCCTTGTACCTTGTTGATTGTCCTTGAGGAGGACTCAACTTTAAAGTGTTGATCGAGGAAAAAGGATGACAGGAAGTGTATGTCATACCCGATACATGTTTGTTTGTGGATAAGAGGTTGAGCAGACATCTAAACATCAGGAAAGTGAACCTTTGGTTCCTAGGCCTAAGAGGGGAAGTGGTATACCTAATGCTCATGATGAGAATTAAGTTGCTATAGTTTCGAGCATGGTACTCATGTATAGAGGAAAAGGGAAGCCCCTTAAGTTTAAGGTATGTTTGATGAACCCCTCACAGCTAGGTTGATGATAAAGGAAGGTATGATCTTGATCCAGCATTGAGGAAAGAGGACAAGTATGACCTAGCATGGTTCAGTAGGTGATCTGCTTGTGCCTTAATAGCTTGCTAGGGTTAAGTAGGCTCATGTTGATGTAAACCCTAGACCTAAGAGCTTTTGTGACCTTGTTGTCAAGAGATAGTTTTCCTCCCATCCTGGGAGAGGGACCCCTTTGTTAGGGTGTATATCAGTTTTGTTGGTTTAAGGTAACCTAAAGAGGTCTCATAGGATCTTGAGAAGCTAAGTGAAAAGTACATGGTATGAGAATGAACCTATAGACCCATAGATATCCATCTCTAAGTGCATATGGATGTGTTACCATGGAGGTAGCCGGTAAGGGGCCTGACCAAGGTAGGCAGGTCACCATGACCCCTATGAAAGGATGAATGTCAGCCCATGTATACAAAGAGAGATGATGAAGGCTTGGGTAAGGTTCTAAGTTGGACATGTACTATAAATGGAATCCTAAGTTTATCCTAGGGTCAGGTAGGGATAAGACCGATGAAAGTAGGAGTTGCCTAATTCCCTAGTTGCACATGACCATAGGGTTGGGAGGTAACAACTATCATTGTCTGAGGGCCATGGGTTAGGAGATTGATCACCTTCATGAACTCATGGGACCCAAAGGGCAGATGAGTAGGGCACTCTCTGGATGCATAAGGGAAGAGAGATGACCCCAAAAGTACCGGCACCCTATAGACCTAGAGGAGATGACCAAGGAATGTGTGTGGACTCAAGTAGATTTGAGACCAGTTGTCCATGAAAGTAACTTTGATATTGAGATGATTGTGATGAAGTGACATATGAGGCACGTTTCAACTAAGATTAAAGGTGTACTGACAAGGTGGGATGTACCATCTCTACTCTTGGAACAGGAAGAACTCTATATTTGGACTGCAGCCGAATGCTTATTTCCTCTTGTTATGGGGGTGAGAGATAGGACATTACGCATGCCATACACCAAGGATAAGAGATGATGTAGGTTGGAATGTTGCTACGAGACATGGGGAAAGAGAAGATAACATACCCTGGTAAAGTGAATGATACATGGATGGTTTACAAATAGTAAGAGTATTAAGGTAATCATCTTGTGAGGATGTTTTAGCACGAGCTATGTGGAATTTGCAAGTGGTACAAGGTTGAATTTAAAAACCAAGAGGTGAGTCTAACAAGGATGATTTTGATCACCATGATGATGAGATCAGAGAGTGAATTTGATGAATACAGACTTAGAGTCGAGATGAGATGATAAGTGGAATACATGAAGGTGTATGTCATCAACATTACCTACTACATAAGAAGGTGAAGTGATAATGGATGCTCTGGTTGAGGTATATCTGCCTAGTTTGGCTAGAAGAAGTTGTTAGACTAACCCTAAGTTTGGAAAAGAAGATATGTGTGTCTAACACTAATATAACAAGATCAGTAGTGGTTGTTTGGTTAATTCA
This sequence comes from Alisma plantago-aquatica, assembly GCA_963693085.1. Taxonomy (NCBI): domain Eukaryota; kingdom Viridiplantae; phylum Streptophyta; class Magnoliopsida; order Alismatales; family Alismataceae; genus Alisma; species Alisma plantago-aquatica. Next base: position 1,138,440,020 of record OY856413.1, on the reverse strand, counting down.
GCCTAGTCCTTAATATAATGAAAGGATGGCGATAGAACCTCAGATGCACCTCTTTGGATAAGAAGGTGATGAAACCCCGATAGAATGGTTTAGGGTTTTTGAGGTATTGATCTTGAAGAATAATGATTTTAAGATCACCATACACCGTACCACCAAGATAATAAGTGACAATAGGACTTTGGATGCCTAAGATAAAGTTGCATGTGGTATATGGCCATGCAAGCCGAGGGTGAAGGACGAACACCAGTAACCCAGTGCATTGATATAAAGGATAAAGAGTCCCCAAAGGAGAAAGGGAGTTCATCACTACGGATGATGTGGAAAGTCTCCCCTTGACCAAGGAAGGTCATGATGCAATATGGGTTATGGTAGATCGGCTTACCTAGATGACATGAGAAAGGAAGAGTTCTGTCAAGGGACAGATCTAGTTGAACTACCCATGAGAAAGATGGTTCAACTACACCATGAAGCGAGTTCAAAGGTTCTTGAGTTGACCTAAAGGTTCCATTCCAAAAGGTGGAAGTAGGTACATGAAGAACTCGATGTTAGTACAGTTTATCATCCTTATCTAATGGATAGTGTGATCTAGACTAAAGGGTCTGATGAGAGCATGTGTGCTCATTCAGGGTGATATCTAGAGACAGTTCTTGTCCTATGAAAGATGTGATGATAATCACCATCGCCAGTATCGGGAATTAAAGAAGCTCTGTAAGGGAGGTTGTGTTGGTCACCACTTCAGTAGGGTGATGTTGGTGAAAGGACCACGTGATGGTTAGAAAAGTACCACAATGTGTATAGATGAAGTCGCTTTGATCGTGCAATGGCTGAAAGGAGCCTAGAGATGACGAAAGTCGTGAACAGATGCAAGGTAGACTGACATGCAGTTCACTGTGGGGGAATATGTGACATGAGAATCTGACCCCTCTGAGCTATAGCTAAGAAGGCAGAGTCCCCGATACATGGGTCCGTTTAAGGTAGATTGGTAGAGAAGGTCATGTTTGACCTTACCCCTCAGGATAAAGAAATGTGTGATGAGTTCCATGCGTCCAATTTAGAGCACTATGTGAGGTACCTCGACCATGTGCTGAACAATGAACCTAGTGAGCCCAAGGGAGGCTAAAATGGCCTGAGTCACCTGTGTAGTTTATAGACGCCAGGATGAAAGAACTCAGAGAAAACAATATGTGATGATAAAGGTTTTTTGGGAGTGCCATGAGTACGATAAAGCCACATAGGGGTCAATGATGGACATGGAAAAGTCTTATCCTGAATTGTTTGTTTGTTTGATAGAATTTTGAGGACTAAATTCCTATAAGAGGGGAAGGATGTTACAACCCCAATTTTTTGGGTTCAATTGGTGAGAAATGTAATTTCTCATATTAAAGATAATTGAACAAATAATAATATAATTTGTTTTGAATAAATGGATTTTGTTTACAATAGACTTGATGATTGTGTTGTGGGCTTTATTGGCTATTGGGCCCAAATAACAAGAAAATTCAATTAGTAAATGAATAATTGAATATTTGAGGAAAGGAAAATATGGAAACCTCTAGTAGGGCACATCCAAAGAGGATTTCATGCCTCTTGGGTTCCTTGGGTTCCAAGGAGTCCAAAGTTGCAAAGAAAAAGCAATAAGAAAAGAAAAGATTGGTTAAGTATTCCTTTATTAAGAAAGAACTTGAAAATAATGATAAAATGTGGAAAATGAGTGGAAAGAGGCATAAATGAGATTTCTTGGTGAAATTTCGTATCCATGAGGTTGCTAATATTAAAAGGAATGCCAATGTCGAAAATAAAAGAGAAATAAAGAGAAAACCTCAAAAAGAGTTATTTTAATAAGAAATAAACATGATAAAGAAGAAATAATGGATTTAGATGCATCTAGAAGGATAATGAGTATCCAATAAAAAGGATTTCGAAATAATAGAGTTTCTTGGGATCCAAGGAGTCCCAATGAAGAAAGTGGAAAGAGAAAATACCTATAAAAGAAAATAAGAATATAATGCGAATACATTATTAATGGATTATGTGGTTTTGTTTAAAAGGAGATAGTTTCTACTAAAGGAAAATAGAAACTCGTGCTAATGGTTTAAAAAGCAAGAATAAAGGAGATAAATGAGAGGAATTTCGAATTCCTAACTATCTAAGAAATAAGAATATCAAAAAGGATAAGAAGAGAGAGAAGGAATACTTCTCCTTGAAGGAATGAGATTCCTTCTGGAAACGGACTCTTTGATTTGTGTTAAGCCAACCTATGGCTTCGTTTCCCACCCCTATATAAGCGGTATAGTCGTGGTTCAAAGGGAAGAGAGAACCCCACGTTCTCCTGCTTTCTTCTTCTTTCTCTTCTGTGCAAACCCTAACCATGCAGGTATTGTTCTAACCACACGGCCGCAAGGGGCCACGACGTCGTTATGTTGGAGCCATGACGTTCCTTTGACAGAACGTGGGTTGAGATCACTGTCTACTTGCTCCCGCCTGTGTGCAGCATCTGTCGGGAGTCCACAGCAGGGCTGCAAGTCGCAGACCTGTCCCGCGCTTGCCGGCCACCTTGGCCACAAGTGCTCTCCATTCCTGAGTGCGAGGAGGAAGGGCGGAGGCAGCGACACCTCTCCGGTGACCGTCAGCGTCAGTAGGGAAGAAGGAAACGCGCCTAGGGTTAACGAGGCGGCGCTGCTGCAAGCATCGGGAGGAAGACGGAGATGGAAGATGCGTTGGACCGTTTTACCCTTCCGAGTATTAAAGAGCCAACCACTTAAGGAGGGGCAGTTTCGTCATTTCGAAATGTTCTCAAACTCAGCCGAGCAAAGCGTGTTGCATGGGAATAGGGTGACGTGGCATCTCCCAATTGGCCAGAGTAAGTAAGTTTTGTTAAATTCGTATCTCCTCAACCGTAGCTCGGATTGATATGCATTATACATGAATGTTGCTCAGAAAAATGAGAGGAATTCAATAAAAATATGTCTAGAAGCTAATTCTCTTACAATAAAAAAGTAGTGTAAGTTATCAACTTTAACAAATTAAAGATTAAGAAACTCTACTTTGAGATGATTAATGAAATTAGTAGAGTTTAATGGGTGATTAAAGTTGATATTAACCTATTAATCGTAAAAAGGTACTTTAAGATCGAAAAGGATGATCTTGACACATAATTAGTTTAATTTAAAGATTATGTGCATAAATATGCTTGAAATTTGAAAAGTACATAAAGTTAACACCTTAAGGATGTAATTAATGAAAAACCCTTAGATTTGATGATAGATGGATTTAATGTTGTTCATTGGATAATTCAAGCCAATATTAACCTATTATTGATAAAAGTGAAGATAGGATCTAAAAATATGATCTTTTTTATATAATTGGCTTAATTTAGGGTTTCATGCATGAATATGCATTAATGAGCTTGAAAGACCTAATTTAGGTGAATATGTCTTTTAATTGTTTTAATTGTTCAAATCCATGAATAAATAGGGATATGATGATCCTAAGTCAATTTGGGTATAAAAGACTATTAAAATGGATAGTTTGAGCAATTAGGGTTTATATGAGTAGAAAAGAGTATTTTAGGATTTGTCGACCTAAAAAGGAATAAAGTTTGAGAAATTGATCTAAGAAACCTTGATTAATATTAATGAAACCTTAATGTGGATTAGAAACCTTAGAAAGTGAATCCAAGTCAATAAAGTAGATTCTTGATAAAGTGTGTAATAAATAGAGTACATATTCTTTTCAGGAATTATGGAATTGTTGAATTGCTTGATTGGATTGCTTTCTTGGTTGGATTTGCTTAATGCTTGTGAAATCATCAAATTAGGTATGTGGTTACACTTATGAATAATCGTTCTAGTTTCACGGCGATTCCCGAACATTTTATCAGATGCTTGAAAAATAACTGTTGGATGTCTATTTATTTCATGTAACTATAAAGTGATTATGATTATCACCATAAGTACAAATATAACTGGCCAGATCCGGGTCCACCTCTGTTGTTTTGAAAAGGCTAAAAAAGGGGTAATCCTTGAGCAAGGTCTAGGTTACCGAGAGTTAGAAACTGGGCTACCTACGTGTAGTGCCAGGAGACTCTTTAGCATACCATGAGTTAAGGAGTGGTCTGCCTATGGGCAGTTCCATGTGACTCAACCCTAGAAACTGGTTCACTTGATAGGTGGATCATGAGGGGTTTAATGGGGACAACACAAAGAATAGGGTACTCTTGGATCGTAGAGTTATATTTAAAATGTAATCTTGGTTGTTAAATGATTAATTGAATGATTACGTTGTTAACATAGTTGCACATTTTTTGTTTCCCCCACATACCAGCTTCGACTGACCGACGTTTTGTTTGTCGGCGTTTTAGGTACAAGCCAAAAGGACAAACCGTAAATCGTCATATTGTGAAATACATGAAGTAAAATACAAGGAGGATTAGTTAGAGTAGAATCCATAAACGGATAGAAGTTTAGAGATCCAAGTTTTCAAAAACATATGCAAAAGTTTATTTTCTTACAGCTTTTCAGTTTAGTCTATTAAAATTTAATAATTGTTCTTGGTTAATTTCCAAACCTTTGATCCGGAAATTATGGGTGCGGCTTCAACCTCTCGGTCTCCCTTAATTGGGGGTTACCGGAAGGTGGGTTCGTAACACTCTCTCTCTCTATATATATATATATATATATATGTATGTATGTATGTATGTATATGTATATGTCTGTGTGTGTGTGTATGTGTGTGTGTGTGTGTGCGCGCACTTTTATGATTTCTAGTTCTAATGTTTCTATTATTACTTGATGAGAGTGCTAATATGAAATTAACAGATAAGAAATATGTTGAGTTTGAATTTAACATGCACTGATTACATTTGAAAATCCTAATGAGGGTAAATTCTACACAATGAGATTATGTCTCGGTTTAAAAGCCCACTGATGATGATAAATCCATGATGGGGTAAATGGTGGACAATGAGATTTTGTCTCAGGCTAAAAGCCCACTGTTGATAACTCTTATGATTTGATGTGAAAATGTAAAGAATTGTATGTGTTGCAAATTATGATTGTTGTGTTTCTTATTTGGTCATTGTCTTTCTTAATATGCATAATATGTTCATGTTATTCTAGTTACGTGAGAATCACACATATGATGTATGATGTTTTGAATTTTTTTAAGATGAGTAATAGAGATCAATAACAAGTGAAATGATGACGCATCTAGTTAGGTGTCCTAAACACTATGAGTTTCCCCTGAGGCCCACAGTGGGGAAACAAAATGGATATCCTTGTAGTAATCAATGAATTATGAGAAGGATTTTCAGAGTGTGGATCAAGACCTTAAAGGTTAGATGACCAAGATTTAGGAGTGAGTCATTTGGAGTGGCTATGGCCCTAAAACTTGATGTGAAAGTATATGGTCATGGGGAATAGGCTGTGATGAAACGAAATATGTGAAATATGAAAATATGAGAAATATTGTGATATGTGATATATTGTTTTGTTGGTTCCTATCTAATGTACCTGAAATGAGGACATGAGCCTCTTTAGGCAACCCTGAGATGGCCAGGGTCTATTGTTGATATTTGAGCATGGCCAACTAAACCCTAAGATAGTGAGCATTAGTTTTTGACACGAGAATCGGGCGCCTATTTATTTCATTTTCTAAACTATCTTCTTGATAAGTAGTAAATGTTGGGATTTATATCCACTTTGAATATGATTTTCATTGCTTGTCATTTGATAGTAATGTTTGGAAGTCGTGTCGTATGTGTACTCCAGCTTCAGGACTATAGAATGTGTTTGTGGTCTGGTTATTGGAGTGTCACAACTATGGTGTTATTGTTATCTATTAATTCTAAATGTTAGATCCTAACGTGTTACTCAAACTAATGGATTGTTATTCTGAATTAAGTAGCATGTACTGATATGTTCATAGACATACTGTAAAATATGTTTAAAAGTTGGATTTGGTCTAATTGTTTACCTTATTTGATTGACTAGACTGTTATTGTAAACTAGATTTGATCAGATGCTAGAACTATCTGCTAGACTTTTCATTATCAGCAAATTTCTTTTAAATTCATTATACTTAATCTGATGGTGATGCATGTACTCAGCTTGAGTGAGAGGTATTCACTCACTGGGGCTCTATATGAGTCTCATGAGGTTGTTTCAAATGTTTTTAGGATAATTATATCAAACTGAGAGGTTGTGATAAAGAAAATATAAATAGAATAATCTAGATATATTAGAATGTCCATGTACACTCTCTTTCCCGGGATGGTGGTAGTATGTTGAGTTTGTTGTTTCATGTATATGTATTTGGTGTAAACTAAACTATATGTAAGTAGTAAGATTTGATTCTAGTTTTTAATTGAGTTGAATAAGATTTGTGATATCTTGATGTGATGTCCGTGATGTGACACTGGTTTATGAAAATTGTGAAGAATGGAAAAGGAAAACAATTATTTGTGATTTTTGTATACAATTTTAATCGCATTTGCCAAGAAGTCGTTACTTTGTTTCATAATCTGGGTTTAGGTTTATAGATTCTCTCTAATGGTTGGTAGTTATGCTATTCAATTGAGAGGGCCCTACACTGTAGTATTACAGCCTAAGTTATATGAGTCTGCAAGGAAAATAGGATTTAGGATTAAATGATAATATGGATGTTGAATATAACATGAATGATGTGCATACTGACTGAATTCAGTATCCAGATCACTCTGGTCAAGTATTTGGGTATTGAGATAGGCTAGTATAGAACTTCCAACTGTACCTCTTTTGGATTCCTTGACCAACAATCTAGCTAACTACATTTTGGGATTATAATAAAATGCATGATTGCAATAAAATGATAAAAAGGAAAAGATAAAGGATTATATAATTTGATATGATATCTAAGACAAGCATGAAATTGCATATGAGAAAGATGAAAGTGTAATGTATTATGATGATAATCCCTAATGAATATGAATAAGAGTATGAATTTGATATTATAAGAAAAAGTTGATAACTAAGGATGAAACCCACTAAATAATCTTCTTTATGAAGAAAACTAATTAATACAGATAATAACGCATAATGAATCATAGTCTTCATCCATTAGATACATAATCAAATTCTAAAAGAATATGAAAGGTGATGTGAGTCACATCTTGATAAATGATGTTTTACTAATAACTTTGAATTAAGTGTTTTTAATAATCAATGAGGGATATGTCAGTTATAAGGTACGAAATATCCATCTAATGTTAAGAAATGTGGAATTCCAATGTAAAAGATCCAAGAAGCAAGAGATAACATCATATGGAAGAACGATAAAATACAAATTGTTCTAAATTGATATCGAGAGAGATGAATGACTAGATGATATGATATTCTTCTAGATCTTTTCATGGATTTTGGGACAAATTCCGAATAGGAGAGGAGAATTTGTAAGGACTTCTTTTTAGATTAACCATTTAATTAGGGATTACTGGGATGATTGTATCCTTAACTAGCTTTATCATTGTTTAAAGATTGATTATTGATGGTAGTTTAATTATGATGTTTTTAAACATAATGAGAAGCTTTAATTATACTTTGATTCATATAGGTCCCAAATTATGTTGGTAGTGAATGTACATAACCAATTTATAACTTCACACGCAATGAGCGGTATCTCGCAACACATCATTGCTACCCATGTAATTGAAAAGTTGGAGATCAACTTCAACCTAGATTTGTGATCAATGTTACTGTGGTTGTCTAATTCTTTGTCTTAGATATCTAGATTAAACTCAAGACATGGAATCATCATCCTCTTAATCATTGAATATGTGTTCTTGAACTAGATTAAATTGTAGAGATGTATATGAGCTCAATATCATATATTGACTCACATGAGTGTGGACATACATTTTCTCAGTTTCACTTATCATGTGGCCATGATATCAAATCTAGTATGAGGGACAAATCTCATCTACATTGCTCACAGTAAATCCCCATGTGGCAATGTACCCAAGCATCACCTTTATGGCAATCCTGATTCAGGGTCACGTTGGATGATGGTAAAATACTTTGAACAACATGGGATGAGTGTAGTGACTTCAGGTCTAAGAATCACAATAACCACTATCACATAGAGATGTGATTATGATTGTTATCCATGTATCACTGCTTAAGGTAGATTTGTCAGAAACATTGTTCTCTAACAAGTACCTATGCGTTTGGTTAGATATCACATATCATGAATAATGAGATTCTATCATCAACCAACACACACACTAGTCTTATGTATCATTGTTGTTTATTAGCTTCCACAATAGTATCTAAATAGGGACATAATAAAGAATTTATATATTCTTATCATACATATCATGTCATTATTAAGGCCCTCAAATTGAAGACATATGTCATCGAGTATTATCTTTCTTCAGATATCAATCATGTTATATCATCATTTCATAATTGATTAAACATATAGAAAAAATTGCCTTTATTATTAATCAAATCAATTACAAGATATGCCATCACAATCATCACATGAATGGCTCTTTGGACATGCATGCCAACAAAATTATCATGTAACGGTCTTATAGGTGGTGAAATACCATTTCCAAAGATATTCTCCTTAAATTAAGGTCCTCCTTCATTTTCCAAGGGTGGTGCTCGTGTATTACAATTTAGTGGGGAGGTGATCATCTATGTAAATTATCCACATCTACCTCTTAATCTCAAAGTCGATGATAGTTTCTTTGCCTTCATCATCCTATCTCTGAGTCCTAAAAAGAGACTCAATACAGAGAGATTGGCAACCAAACATGTGATGCCACATGTAACGTCATATTTCATGAAGAGAAATTAGAAAACAAGAATGAAGATCCACATGAAGAATAAATAAGTAACAATGGCGAGGGAAACTTAGAGAAGTAATGGAAGAAGAAAATAACTACATCTAACAACATTGTCCCTAGGAATAGCTTCACAAATCTTAATGTGCCTCAGAAACAATAGGATTACAACTCTATAGTGTTGGATATCAACACATTTTAATAATATGATTCACAAGCGCATGGGATCTAGATGTAGTATATGAGTGTGTCAAATCATGGTCCATCCTCAAGGACTATAAACACACTATAGCTAATTTTCCTCCCTATATTCATAGTGTAGAGAGTTTGGGTTTTAATAATTTAGTGGTTGGTTTAGTTTGTTTAGACTAGAGGCAATATAGTAAGAAATAGAAAGATTTAAATCTATATTAACTTTAATAATGAGGTCTACAGAGCTAACTATTAAAAAATTATCACTACACTAAGTAGAGAGAGAGATAGAAACTAATTACAATAAACTACCAATGTTAAGCTATTACACTAAAACTAGAAAGAGAAATTCACGAGGAGAGGAAAACTAGAACTACATTGAGCTATCAACTAACCAATCAAACACATACAACAACCAAAAAGAACTAATTAACCATAATAATAGAAATTCACCATAAACTACTTAAATTGAGATAAGCAATCAAGAAAGAGAGACCAAGCTAGATAATACGAAGCAATTGGGATTTTGGCAAATAGTGATGGGAGTGGGCCTTTTATGGGTATGTAACACAAAACAAGCATGAAGTGATATTCAAGAAACACATCCAAAAATTCTTCTACCAAACCTAACAACAAGGAGTGGTGAAGATTAGAAATCCTAGTGTACTAATGACTCATGGGTGGCATAAGATGTATATAAGGGAACTAGTCCCTAAATCACTCCAAGTCCAACCTTACAATGCTCAACTCACTAGGGTATAGGACCACCTAAATCAACATCACCCTAGTCCGAGTTTCTAAGTTTTGTCCTCCTATTTGTCTTGGTGGAAATGGTTGGTGTAGGGTGTAGGAGAAGGATGTTTCACCTCCTATTACCCCCTATCCAATGTCAAACATGCTCCTTGACAAGAGTAGGAGGGACACAATTACCAACTTAGATATCCCACCTAGGATTAGTAGAATAAAATAATAAATGGAAAAGAAAGGAAAACTAATCAAGACCCCACTAACTTGGGAGTTTTCCATTGAAAAGCCAAAAATCACACTTATCTCTATACCTTAGATGGTTATATAGATCAAACACAAAATAAAAAGGTAGGGAGAGAGAACCAACATGAACATAGCATTGTCAAGAAAATCAAGTGCTCTATATGAATATTTCCTCAACATGGTATCAAACATACATATGTTTGCCCAAGATTAGCTACTCGTACTAGAAGAAAGTAAAAAAAAGAGAATAAGATAGAGAGAAGGGCCATAGAATGTTGATGAAGACTCCTTGTCTTCACCTTTTATGTAGCTAGATCGAGCTCTAATGCTAGCAAGGTGAAATGACAAGAAAATGGAAGAAGAATTGTCAAAAATTGTAGACAACTAGGGTTTTGTGATGGAAGGTGGAGTGGCTAGGTGAGAAGTAGGTGGGAGATGAGTGGTGGAAGTTGGAGTGAGTAAATGAGCTAAGATCCTCACCCTAGAAACATGTAGGACTTATATAATATCATATGGTATCTAGGCTAGGCAAAGTGACAAAATACCAAGTGTATGAAGCACTAGGGTTTCCCGAGTAGAATGATCGTTCTACCCTAGGGTCAGTAATTGTGCTTGGAATGGTCATTGTGGTAAGGGGTAGATGTCATGTTGTTGCAAACTAAATTAGTGTAGGTAGCATGACCATTTTGGTTAGAATGTTGGTTGTGATATCTTCAATTTTGGTAAAATTGAATGGTATAAATATAAAACTTGATTTGATAAATAAATTCCTAAACTATTTAATTGATAGAATGATAATGTTACTTGTGAGACTATTTGCATTGCAGAAATGACTTTATGAATTACTGAATAATAGAAATTTGAAATAATAAGCAAGCTTCCAAAAGAAAATAAGATTTTTGGTATTTTAGATAATTAAAGGATAATTATGTAGCTAAGATTGGAAACACCATGTTCAAGGCATCAAACAAGAATATTCAAGTTTATCTTTTTGTATTCTTGGAAATAATAAAGGAAAGGAAGAACATTCTAGAAATTGGAGAAAAAGGATATACCATGAGATAATGGTGTTTGTTTTAAATAATGTCTAAAAGGAGTATATTTTGCATGGTAAAGATATCCTATAAATCTCAAACACTAAATATAGATTGGAAAGGAGATTAATGAGTTCCTATTTTGATTTAAGGGATACTTCCAAAGGGAGATAGAAATAATCTAGAATTTGCAGGTCATTAAGAGTTTTTCAATAAACATCAAAGACCAAATAAGTTGGCAAGATATTTTTTGTTTTCCCTTTTATATCCAATGTTGCCAAATCAATGTTCTATGGGAAAGTGGAGGTTTCCTTTGCATAAAAATAGGATGTATAGTGTGACACCCTTTCTCACACAAAGTGAGATTACTCAAAACTTCAACCATGATCAACCATTAATAGCGGATTATCAAAAATCACAGGAAATTAAAACTGATTTGCAACAAGAACCATGAGCTGAGATTTATTACAAAGAGTCAAATACTTGCATTTCATAACATATATTCAAAGTACTACATCACTGTTCACCATCAACTTGTTACATGAAAGTATAGTTCCACATGTATGTACATACCAACAAAGGAACACAAGCCACAAACCACATATCGATCATTACATCATCAGAACACATCGAGAACACCCGCAAGGACCCGAGTGTATAGGGATGACACATAGGACTCTAAAAATAGACAGTATCCATATACCATGATCCATCACATGTAGTTCCTCATAATGATCCTCAGCCAAATAATCTTTAACACAGTACGCACATCCACCTAGAAATATATTTAACCAAGGGGGTGAGATAATAGTCCCAAAAAGAGATATAACTCTCTGCCAACTCTATTTTTATCATAGATAACTAAGTGGTATATTAACATACTAAGCAGATTGAACAAAATTAACTAAATGACATATATGTCATGGGTGATGTAAATAGAGCAATAATATGAACTTGCCATTGAATGATAAAACAACAAATAATTTAAATTAAGAACATGTATAACTATTATAAACTAAAAAGTATAAAAGCAAGGCAAGGCTTCATACAAGGTTTCCGTGTTTGATAGTATACATGTACACTACATGGTTGATTACCTATTTATTATGACTTGAGGATTTGAGTCGTACCACCCAAATCCAACCAACCATTGCTAAGTCAAAATCATTGCCATACAAGGTCTAATGGAAGAGATGAAATCCATGACCACACCCCTGGTCAGTACAAGTGAACATGCAGTGACATCATGAGTTATCTGCTATCAGTAACATATAGTCCAGCTGTATAAGTCTAGCCCGACTTAGTAAAGGTCACGGCGCTCGAAAAACTGAGCTACGGCCAGAAGCCACACTCTTATCAGGATATGGCCCACAACCAATTTTGTATCATATATCATTGATCTACGGCCCGAAGCCACACGTTTATTAGGGTATGGGCCTTAGTTAATCATGTATCATATATCATTGAGCTATGTCCCAAAGCCGCACTCTTATGAGGGTATGGCCCACAACCAATCTTGTATATCATGGACGTAAGGGGATATTCATCCCCACCCCTGCATATTTAAAAATATGCGCTCCGAGTTAAACTCGTTTCACCATCCAACAAATGCTGACACGGAATGGATATATAGCAAAGGGCAAGCTACATGATTAGGTCCCACTTTATTAATTAAACCAATTAAATTGTCTTTTAGCATCAATCAAGTTACAATGTACAAACCACAAACAAATCCTTCAAAAGAAAGGGCATATTATTACAACAACAGATATAATAGTTTAAACAATAAAATGATTTCCATCATCTCATAACAATGTACCACTCCCATTCACAAGGGTGTCACCATCAACATATTATCATGGGATATCAATCCCTCATTCCAGTACCAGGGGATATCACCTCAACTAGGCACTAAGCCTTTGTCTGGTCCTAAGAACCATCACATCACAATTGTGATTCACGGTTACCCCATCATGCTTCATTGAACATATAAGCATAACTTATACAAATCATCATTTGTGCCATATCACATATACATACCATAGCAACCATTAGCCTTTACATTCATCTTTGTTACAAAGTTAATATTATATAATCATAGGGAGAATATGTTTCAACACATCAAATACCTTTAAATAAGGTGGAGTGTATAAGGCTAAGAATTAGAGAATGTAACCAAGTATGCACATTCACTTATTCAAACATCATGTGTTCCCTTATCAAGGTTCATATCCAAAGCTTAATATTATTGAGCCATCTTCATAGTTCTCACAAGTTAGAACTCCCGATTAACCTACTAGGTTAAAACCATGAAATTGAAGAGAGAGAGTAAAATATTATGCTTTCCATTCATACATGTTCAATATTATGACCTACCTTTAGAATTAGGGTTAGTGCTCTTCACATATAGCCAATTAGGGTTTTACCTCATGGTTACATCACCAAACCCTAATCACACTAACTCCCACTTTCTTAAAACTAATTTATGTTTGAACAACATTAGTTAGATATGAATCGATTATTGTATTATCAACACTAGGCATCACCATTTCATAAAGGCATATGTGTATCACCTCATTAAGTTATGTGTGGGTTACAATAGTGCATTATGCAACACATTGGCCTTTGTACCACCATGATGTTTCATCTTTATGTGGCCCATATGTTATTACCCTTCCCAAGTAATCAAACACTTTATCTTATTAAGGAATATTAAATCTTAGATTACATAACTCGAGGGTTTCATTTCCAATTATACACAAGGCACTTATTAGATCATAAGACTTGTTCACATGATTTTTACACAAATGTTGTCACATTTTAATCCAATAAGGCTTATCACGACCATCTTATATATTCACATAGTTGTGTCATTAACCTCTCTTCACAAGTTAGGATTATATGAAAAGCAAATATAGTAGACAATTGTTGTGGATTATAATCCTTAATTAAGATGAGCGCATGGGTCATATTCTTCCATGGTTAAGGTTATCATATCAAGACTCAACCATTGAACCCTACATCCATTACTTCCCACATTGTTGGAGAGTTTAGGGCTAAGAACTTTAGTTAAGGATGAACCACTCATAACATCATCCAATGGTGCACTAGATTTAGAAGAAGCAATTAAGATTGATCATACATTATCCAAAACAAAACTCTAATATATTATGCATTGCTCATATGTGTACATCATTGGGCATCTAAGCATACCCTTCAACCCTTATCATGTGATATCGGTTTCACCTCATCCACTTGTGTCGGCTTGACTACACCATGGTGTGTCTGGTTAGCTCATCTCGTCTAAACATGTTGGGTTCACTACACATAAGGTGTGACAGTTTACCTACGCTTGAAGTGTGATGGAGTGAACTTTTAAGTCTTTGAATACCTAATTGGATGAATAAATTTATGTGTTCAGGTTATATTGAGAGTTTCAAGTGATCTCATAAAGTATGGATGTTAATCAATGTTGATATCTGAATAATGATCTAGAAGTTTATGTCAAGTTGGAATAATTCGTTGAGTGGTCTAACATCAATGTTTTGGTACCAAATTCGAATAAATGTATCTTGTGTAATTATGAATCTATGGTTAAACCTTGATTAGGTTTTGATACTCCTAGAGGGAGATAATTAGATCCAAAGTAGACTAATGATAATTGTTTTGATGTATTGGACTAATTGTATCTTTTACCAACTAGTATAATATTTAGTCAGTGGGACGTGTGATATTTATGTGTCCTAGAGCTTTGAGTTCTAAGAATACATGGCCTTTCATTAGGTCCCTACACGTTGACCACAGGTTGGTGTGTATAGGACCTAGATCTAGACTGTTAGTGATGTAACTAATGACCAAAGTCTCATCTTGTATCTCTAACTATTGGTCGATGAGACGTGGGTAGGCCGTAGTCCCAACTCCACACCACGATCTTTGAACGCATGCAACGAGGAGAGAAATCAAATAAGCAGTTGAGTTGCCTTCCTAAGTTTGTCCTTGTTGACCCTTCTATTGTGGCTTTTGGTGGGGTGTAGAGGAAGAAACAAACACTCCACAACCAGGTGCATGAGAGAAAGGAGGGAGAACCAGAAGTTGATCGGGGGGCAGCTAACCATGGAAGGACCTTCAGAAGAGTCTAACTTGAGCACCAATGAATTGAAGCTAGATGACAAACTCCATGTTGATGGAGGAGAGGACGTGCATGGAGGAGGTTGCGAGGTTCTTCTCCAAGTTCCTAAAGGTCAAATAGGACTTGTGGATGTACCATAGTTTTATGGGGATGCGTGGATCAAATACCCTCTTTTTCCCTTAGCCGCTACATATATCAGTGTCTACGATCTCACTAAGATGGCAAAGTGGAGGCTCCCACGGCAAGCTAGTAGCCCAAAGGCCAGCAATGTGATGCAGAGACATCAGAAGCTCAGGACTACAAAAGGTGATGGCAAGGAGGAGGAGATGTGACCGACCACTCGTCGGCATTCTAGTATAAGGTGGATTTTTTCCTATGGTGAGGATGCTTGAGGAGTGTGGTTTTTTTTTTCATCCTTCCTGTGTGCAGCGACGATGCCTAAACCTTGGCCACAGAGGAGGAAACTCCGACAACAATCCACAAAACTGGCAGCACAATTTCTAGGCAATCAAAGTCCACAACAATGTTTTCAGATGGGAGGAGGAGCATCTCACCATAGATTGCTCATCAGAGGTGAACCCTTCAGGAGACACTCCCTGGCGGACTGGGGACAGAGGACGCATGTCGTAGTGCCGCACGTAGGCATCGTGTGAGAAGGAGAAATAACAGGGGAAAGAGAACCCTGAACTGGCCGAAGATCGATCCAATCAGACCATAAGTGAACCAACTGAGAACTAGCCAGTGCACCCATGCAAAAATTGGCACACCCTCCTTGCCACATGGTGAAATATTATTAGCTACAAAGGTGAGCCTTCTATAAATACATTAGATCTAAGAAAATGCAAAGAAAATATCCTGTTTATCAGAAAATCTCAAACAAAGTACCCAAATTCTCAGAAAAATGAGTAAAAAAAATAGGAAGTGTATAATCCGGATTTTAACACACTAATTGCCAGGAATATCATGTAAGTTGTGAAATTCTCATATCATATATAATAAATATCTAACAATGGCCTAAAAATTCGAAAATGTTTCAGTAACTCTGAAATATGATATATAATCCATAATATGTCAGACATGATCATGTTATGACATGTAATACGATAATTTTCTAAATATGTCTAATTAGGACTAACAAACCTAATTAATGTGCAATAATTACAAATATGTTCAAGAAACCCTGGAAATTACATAGTAAGTTCATATTAGAGATTGAAGCTAATATGTAATTATGAGATCATAATTATGCATATAAGTAAGCTTACATGTTCAAGGATCCTATAATGATGAGAAAACCCCAATTGGATTAATGTATATAATCTAGGGTTAATACATGCAAATAATGATATGGAAACTAATTTTCAGACAACTGATTATAATATGGAATACAACATTAGTAACATCAATCCCAGATAACAAGAAGAGTAAGATAAGAAATAATGATGGGATAGCTCAATGGACTAAGTTAAACCCTAATGAATTAACTACGGTTTAGATGATGGGAATTGGATGATAGAACATGTTCTTGTATTTATAAGGGTTTGACCAAGAGTGATAGTTGACTCAGGAATATGAGGATTAGATTGTCTTGGCGGAAGGTACGCTTTACCTCTTACTTGGCTTATTATACAATATGCTTGCATTATATGTGTAGTAAAATACTTGTCATATGATATTGGATGAAATGATTGTTCTTGTATGATATGTTTCTTGATTTTCCATACTTATTGCTTAACACATGAAACATAATATATCTATTCCATTATATCCAAGAACTTCAACTCTTTAGTAGTAAAGTGCTGGAAAGTAAGTACTTCAACTCTTTGGTTGTAAAGTACTTGGAAGTGATCCAAATATTTGGTAGTAGATCACATTGGGAAATGATCCAACTCATCGGTAGTATATCATAAAGGCCTAAATGCATTCAAATCTTAGGTAGTAAATGCATGGATGATATAATGGAAAACGTGCCTAAAATATGTGTTCCCTTTTTTTAATGAATATCTTTTTGCAAGTATATGATTTTTCTTATAGTTGTTTATTACTACCAAGTTCTAGTTTTATCTTATTGCAAATTCTTTGTATTGAGAGGTATATAAAAGATATGGAGGTGTACTCTATACAATATTCTTGAATGTTGTGCTGACATGTGCCACGTGTAATCTTTTATTTAGGTTGTGGTTATATGCTCTTGAAGAACCAATATAATTGAGAGTTGTGTGATGAAATGATGTACATGTGGACCTGTTATCTTAAGATCATGTTCTTTAGTGGTAGTACATGTATATGTAAAAGTTATTGTTCAATACGTAATATCAAATGTTGTAACAATTCATTATGTAATTATATGTTGAATGGTGAGCTTGGTTATTTATGGTTTTATTATTGTTCATGTGCATGTGCTACTGTTGTTTCCTTCTTACTTCCAATGATTTTCTTCTTCTTAGCCTAGTGTGGGGTGTTCAAATTTTGATTCTCACTGAGGTGAGGTTTCAATTTGGAGTCACACATCAGATTAAGTTTTAGAAAATCTGGGGATGTCACAGGTGGTATTAAAGCATGAACAATAGCAAAGCCTGACATTTTCTCTTTATGCAACTCAAACTAAAGAAAACCTTAAAGTTTAAAAATCTTTAGGGTTAGATTATCATTTTTAGAGACTAGATCTGACCTAGCCTCTAGGTTAGCACCTATATGTATGAGAACTATGTCTAGGCTAGTGCTTGTTGTATAACAAGTCCTAAGTGTCAGACATCCCTTATCATGTGGCGGTATGGGACGTTACATTATTTGGAGACAATGGGCACCGAGGGAAGAGAAACCCTATAAATATGGTGCTCATTATCTAGAGTAGCTACACTTGTGTACACCATGTTCTCACCCTTTTCACTAGTTTTCATGGCACTATACTCTCTACTATGTGTGGGACACTCATTTTCTGGATTTGGTTTTTGATTCCAATCAGATCGAGACTCAATTGTTTTCTCTGATGCTTGTTTTATCAGATTAAACTATACAATATTTTATTATATATGTAAGTAATACAAAAATGTGCCACCACACATGTATGAGTCGGAGGTAGTCATGCAACCTAAGTGAAAGTCAATGACATCAGTCTAGAAGAAAGAATAGTTCTAGATTAGATGTCTAGAGCCTTGTTAGAATATGTGATAAATGTATGACAGATGGAATAGATGAAATGAGTTTTGATGATATAATGTAAGTATTATATAGATGATATAAGATGGTTTATGATGATCAATGTTTTCTTTAAGGATTAAGGTTCAGTTTTAAGGATTTGAGATAGGCTTTGATGATGAAAGTATGTATGTTTTTGCAAGATGAGATATGTTAAGTTAAGACAAGGTTGTGAGTCAGCTTGATCTTCAAGCTCTTTTACAAAGGAGGATATATAGTGTTAGGACCAGTTTTAGAGTTTACTCCAGAGAGAGTGAGATCTAGAGGCAGAAGGTCAAAGAACCTAAACTCCAAGATATGATAATTATGAGAAATAATTGTTATGATATGTCCTAAACTAGACTACTCCTGAGTGAATGAGTTGAGTTGCTTAATGCATGATTCCTATAGATGTCTTGAAGCCTAGATGTCCTTGGAAGGACCAAACCCTAGAGTCAGAGAGTGGTTGGTTATATGTGCATAGCTGAATATGAATATGAGATCCTACCATATGTGTGAGGGACAGAGAGTCCCAAGACCCTAGAGGAGGTAAAACTATGCTAGTTTCTATGAAAGCCTCAAGCTCGGGTTGATGGTTCCTTGTAGGCATCTAGTGAATGTGTATAAGAGAGAGATTTGGGTAAGAATAACTCATGTGCAGAGATGTATGAAGAGAACGTCATATCATGCTTTGGTTTGTGTTTATGCAGTGAGAGCTTGTAAAGTTATCAACTAGTGCCAATGAGGTAGACCTGAGAACCCTAGAGTAAGGAGGGAAGTATAGTTTATGAATATGAGACACTCATAGAGTTGAGTGAGCTCAAAAAGATTGAGCATGGAACTAGCCTAATGATAAGGGTTAGGACCTCAAACTGAACCAGATAAAGTTTTGATATGTGTTTGATAAGACATCGTGTGAGTTTGTTTAGCACAACCTTGATATGTTATCTATACGTTTGTGATCTGAGTTTGAGCTAGGATATGAAGATAAGACATAATGAAAAACCTATTAATGGTTTAATAGATATCAATATATAAATGCTTAACCATATAACTGAATGATGATGATAATGTGATATAGTTTTTTAATCAATTATGGAGTCACTAACAAAGTTTGTAACCTAATATGTGAGTGAAATGAGATCATATTAATGACATATGACAAATGGCTTGACATACCTAAGATTCCAAACCTTTTTTTTATCTATGAGGTGATATTTCACCCTAGATTCTCTAGAAATCCTCCTACAAGTGGTATATATATGTTCTAGAGATCTTGTTTGTGGAGATGTTGCACCTAGATTGGTGCCCTATATGTATAAGAAGATCTTTTGGTTTTCCCTAGAGTAAGAGTAAGTTATAATTTCGAGGATGAAATTTTTCTTTTAAGATGTATATGATGTGATAGACTGGATTTTTGGCTTAATTTTGAGGAGAAAAGTTTTTTTAATGTGTGTAGGAAGTGATGAAGTGAAATTTTGGGTCTTTGAATACCTAATTGGATTAATAAATTTATGTGTTGGGGTTATATTGAGAGTTTCAAGTGTTTTCATAAAGTATGGATGTTAATCAATGTTGGTATCTGAATTGTGATCTAGAATATTATTGCATGTAGGAATAGTTGAGTGGTGTAACATCAGTGTTTGTGTACCAAATTCAAATATAATGTATCTTGTGTAATTATGAAGATATTCTTAAACCTTGATCAGGTTTGATACTCCTAGAGGGAGATAATTAGATTCAAAGTAGACTAATGATAATTATTTTGATGTATTGGACTAAGAGTATATTTTACCATCTAGTATAAGATTTAGTCAGTGGGATGTGTGATATTTATGTGTCACGGAGCTTTGAGTTGTGAGAATAAATGGCCATTCTTTAGGTCCCAAGACGTTGGCCATAGATCGGTGTGTATCGGACCTCGATCCAGACTATTAGTGATGTATCTAATGACCAAAGTCTCATCTTACATCACTAACTGTTGGCGGATGAGACGTGGGTAGGACGTGATCTCAACTCCACACCGTGATCTTCGAAGGTGTGCAACAAGGGGAGAAATCAAATTAGTTGGAGTTGCCTTCCTAAGCATGTCCTTATTGACCCTTTTGTTGTGGCTTTTAGTGGGGTGTAGTGGAAGAAACGAACACTCCACAACCAGTTGTAGGCGGTGCAGGAGAGAAAGGAGGGAGAAAAGAGGTTGATTGGGGGCAACTAAACATGGAAGGACCTTCAAAAATGCCTGACTTGACCTCTAATGAATTGATGTTGACTGACAAACTCCATGTTGACGAAGGAGAGGAGGTGCATGGAGCAGGTTGCGAGGTGCTTCTCCATGTTCCTAAAGGTCAAATAGAACTCGTGGAAGTTCCATAGGTTTATGGGGATACGAGGATCAAATACCCTATTTTTCCCTCATTCGCTACATCTATCAGCGACTACGAGCTCACCGAGATGGCAAAGTGGAGGCTCCAACAGGAAGCTAGTAGCACAGAGGCCAACAACGTGACGCAGACACAGCCAAAGCTCAAGACTATGAAAGGTGATGGCAAGGAGGATGAGATGTGACCGACCACTCATTCCATTCCAGTACAAGGAGGATTTTGTTGGGTTTTTTGGAGAAAACATGTGCGACGGAAGCAACAAAATCCACGCAACCCGATAGGATCTCGTCGACAATAGCGTATTAGGAAGGAGTGTTTGCGGGATATACCTTATCGTGGAGCAAGTCCGGCGATGTCCCGCTGCAAAAAGGTGTGCAACGATGCTGGCCTACCCAGACGGAGCTTCTCTCCCATTCACTGTCGTAGGTTGATCCGGTGACGCTTCTTTGCGGAAGTGATGTACGCCGCTCGTAGCGCGTACAGGTGGTTGTCAACGTCCTCCGAACGTAGGCGTCAAGGCGTCTACGTCTCTACTTCATCCACACGGATGGACGGAACTCCATGTCACGCTTCCCAAGCCGGCGGGAAGGAGTCGTGTCTCTGCGGCGGCGTGCTAGCAGCGCGTTGCTCTCCTTTCGCTCCTAAGGACGGTGACGGCTAGGTTTACGTACGTGAGCATAAACGGAAAAACCTCTCTCAATATCTTATATAGATACCAGTCGTAAACCTCCTTTAAATAGGATACAAAGGGAAGTAGGGTTTTCCAAACCCATCGGTAAATAGAAACACTGCGTTAATTAAAATTCTCGTGGATTAATTAGAATATTCTGGAATTCATTAATTAACCAAATAATTGCATTAATTGATTAATAAATATCCGACTCCATGCAATCGCTTGGGATGGCTCTATGGGCATATATACTAACAGACTCCCACTTGCACTTAGAGCCAGTCACTCCAATATTATTCTAATCCATTACATAAACACTTTAGTAATCAATGTGATTCGGAGCAATTCCAATCAAATCCACAATTATACTCCTATTCCAACACATCCTATGCGTGTGACCCGGTAGGCTCCAAATTATGTTGGCAGTGATATCCATAATCATATTATTACTTCACAAGCAATGATTGGTATCTAGCAAGACTTCATTGCCACCCAAGTAATTGGAGAAGTTGGAGAACAACTTAACCTATCATTCATGACTGGTGTTACAGTGATTGTATAGTTCCCTTGTCGCTGATATCCTGATTGAACTCGAGTCATGGAACTGTTATCCTCTTCAATGTTCAATCCATATTCCTTGAACTAGAGCAGACTGTCTGAGATATATGTAAGCTCAATATCACATATTGACTCACATCAACATGGCCATGCATTCCTCAGTCTCGCTTATCAAGTGGCCGGAATATCAAACTCCCGTAGGAAGGACAAATTCCATCTACATCACTCACAGTCATCCCCATGTGTCACAGTGCACCCAAGCACCATCTTTATGGAAATCCTTATTCAGGACCACGGTGGATGATGTCAAAGTACACCAAATGACATGTGATAAGTGTAGTGACTTCAGGTCTAAGAACCACAATCACCACCATCATTATGAGATGTGACTCTAACTACCAATCATGGTATCCATGTGTCACTCTCATGGTGGGTCTATCTGATACACTATTCTCTAACAAGTATCTATGTATTTGGTTTGATATCTCCATATCATAGATAATGAGATTCTTCCATCAACCAACATACATTCTAATCTTATGTGTTATTGATGTCTATGGATATTTCCACAATAACAACCGATTAGGGACAAAACAAGAATACATACTCTTAGCATACATATGATCTCACTATTCAGGTCATCAACCCGAAGACATATGTCATTGAATATATTATTCTATAGACATCTATAAGTTTTATGGTCATCTCACAATATAAAACACAAACATATAGATTGGAAACTTGCCTTTATTGATATGATCAATGTAGTATTACAAATCATTTACATAGTATCCCATTACAATCATCGAATGATAGTCTCTATGGGCATACATACCAACAGATTCCCACTTCCACTTATACGGAATCACTCATGAATCTCAATCCGAGTGATCGAACATGTCCGTCATGTTTCTGTTGTGAAAGTGTTTTGTGAGCGGGTCAGCCACAGTGCTTTCTATAGGTACTCTACAAATCTTCACATATCCTCGTTATACGATCTCTCGTATGAGATGGAACCGCCTTATAATATGTTTGGAATGTTGGTGTGATCTTAGTTCTTTAGCCTATGCAATTGCTCCGTTGTTGTTGCAAAACAACTCAATTGCATCACCAGCGCTTGGAACCACTCCAAGTTCAGAAATGAACTTCTTAATCCACACAGCTTCCTTTGCAACATTAGATGCGACAATATATTCGGCCTCTATTGTAGAATCCACAACCGTCTCTTGCTTGGAACTCTTCCAGCTCACAGCTCTGTTGTTCAGGCAAAACACAAATCCAGATTGCGATCTGTAGTCATCTTTGTCAGTTTGGAAGATAGCATCGGTGTAACCCTTTACCACGAGCTCTTCCTCACCACCGTATACCAAGAATTGATCCTTAGTCCTTCTCAAGTACTTTAGGATGCTCTTTACGGCTGTCCAGTGACATTCACCTGGATCTGACTGATACCGGATCGTCATGCTCAAAGCATACGACACATCAGGACGAGTACATAACATTGCATACATGATAGATCCAATTGATGATGCATATGGAATCTTACTCATGCGTGCCCGTTCATCACATGAACTAGGTCATTGGGATTTAGAGATTGTAACCCCATGGGACATGGGCAAGTTAACTCTCTTAGAACCCTCCATGATAAACCTCTTTAGCACCTTGTCAATGTATGTGCTCTGGCTTAGGCCTAGAAGCCTTCTAGATCTATCTCTATAGATCTTGATCCCTAGTATATAGGATGCTTCGCCTAAATCCTTCATAGAGAAAGTCTTCCCTAGCCAACCTTTTACTGTCTGAAGAGTAGGGATGTCATTTCCCATCAATAGTATGGCATCCACATACAATATGAGAAATACGATTGTGCTCCCACTAACCCTTTTGTAAACACAAGGTTCATCTTCATTTTGACTAAAGTCAAACTTTTTGACTACTTCATCAAAACGTAGATTCCAACTCCGAGATGCTTGCTTCAATCCATAGATTGACCTTTGTAGCTTACATACTTTATTGGCTTCCTTTGGATCGATAAAACCCTCAGTTTGTGTCATGTACACATCCTCAAGTAAATTCCCATTAAGGAATGTTGTTTTAACATCCATCTGCCAAATCTCATAGTCATGATAAGATACAATTGCAAGCATGATCGTGATGGATTTAACCATGGCAACAGGTGAGAAGGTCTCATCATAATCAACACCTTGAATTTGACGGAATCCTTTCACAACCAATCTACCTTTATAGGTTTGAACATTTCTATCCATGTCAGTCTTCTTCTTGAAGACCCACTTGCACCCTATGGGTTTTTCCCTCTTTGGGTGGATCCACCAAGGTCCATACCTTGTTGGTGTACATGGATTCCATCTCAGATCTCATGGCTTCGAGCCATTTCTCAGATTTTGGTCCCTTAGTAGCTTCTAGATAGGAAGTTGGTTCATATGCTATGCCCAATTCGTCATTGTTTTGAGTTACGAGAAATCCAAATCTCTCAGGCTCAAGTCGTGTCCTACTAGACCTACGAGGTTCCTGTGTTACATTTGGAACTTGAAATTCCACAACAATTTGTGAGTCTTCATGTTCCTTATGTACCTCCTCAGGTTCTCTACTTTCTTGTTGGTCTCGAACTTCTTCGAGCTATACATTCCTCCCACTAATTCCTTTGGAAATAAATTCCTTTTCAAGAAATACAGTAGTTGTCCTAGCAACAAACACTTTGTTGTCAGTTGGTGTGTAGAAGTAGTATCCCCGAGTTTCCTTGGGGTATCCAACAAAATAGCATTTTTCTGATTTGGGTCCAAGCTTTTTAGGAAATTGTTTCCTAACATAAGCTTCACATCCCCAAATCTTTAACATAGACAAATTGGGACGATTCCCATTCCATATCTCATATGGTGTCTTTTGAACCGATTTCGAAGGTACATAGTTAAGTGTAAACACTGCAGTTTCAAGAGCATATCCCCAGAATGATATTGGAAGTTCGGCTGAACTCATCATTGATCGTACCATGTTTAATAATGTACGATTCCTTCTTTCTGACACACCATTATGTTGTGGTCTACCAGGTGGAGTCCATTGTGATACAATACCACAGTCTCTCAGAAGGTCCTCAAACTCTTGGCTTAAGTATTCGCCACCTCGATCTGAACGAAGTGCTTTAATACTCTTACCAAGTTGCTTCTATACTTCATTCATGAAAGTCTTGAACATTTAAAGAGTTTCTGACTTGTGTTTCATAAGATATACATAGCCATACCTACTGAGGTCATCAGTGAAGGTAATTAAGTATTGATAGCCTCCTCTAGCATTTGATCTAAAAGGTCCACATACATCAGTATGTATGAGCCCTAGCAGATCACTAGCTCTCTCACTATGTCCAGTGAAAGGAGTCTTGGTCATCTTCCCTAATAAACATGCATCGCATGTCTCCAATGATTCAAAATCAAAAGAGTCTAGATAACCATCCTTATGGAGTCTAGATATGCGCTTCTCGTTTATGTGCCCAAGATGACAATGCCATAAGAATGTTTTATTTGAGTTGTTAAGTTTTAACCTTTTAGTATTTACGTTCTATATGCTAGTATCAAGTTCTAACAAGTAGATACCATAAGACATAGGGGCATTTCCATAAAAGATCTCATCTTTAGAAATAGAAATAATTCCATTCTTAATGTGAAATTCAAATCCACTCTTGTCCATACAAGATACAAAAATAATATTTTTATTAATGGCAGGTACATAATAGAAATTCTCTAATTCGATTACAAGGCCCGTAGGCAAAGATAAACTAATAACTCCAACTGCGGTGGCATCAACTCTTGCTCCATTAGCGACCCGCAGTTCGACTTGGCCCTATCGTAAAGGCTTACTTCTTATCAGATCCTGCATATTAGAACATATGTGAGATCCACATCCGGTATCCAGTACCCATGATGAAGAAGTATTTAAGTTTATCTCAATAATGTATATACCTGAAGTGGAGATCTCTATCCCCTGCTTCTTCTTCCTCAGTTCCTCCAGGTAGAGAGGATAGTTTCTTTTCCAATGTCCAGCCTGGTGACAATGGTGACAACTGCCTTCTTTGGAGATCCCACCTTTAGCTTTGAGCGCGGATGACTTTGTCTTCTGCCCAGCTTTAGAACTTTTCTTAGCCTTGCCTTTGCCTTTTGACTTTCCCTTTGTCTTGCTGATCATCATCACAAACTTGCGCTTGTCTTTCTTCATCTGTGCTTCAGCTGTCCTCAACATGGCCAACAATTCTGACAACGACTTGTCAAAATTGTTCATGTTGTAGTTCATGACAAAATAATTATATGATTCAGGCAATGACTGTAGAATCACATCAGTGGCCAACTCTTGACCTAGGGGAAATCCCAGCTTGGATATTCTTTCCACGTACCCAATCAAGGTGAGTATATGGGTGCCAACTGAGTCTCCCTCTTTCATCTTGCTTTTGAACAAATCCTTTGAGACATCATATCTCTCATGTCTTGCTTGATGTTGATACATGTTCTTGAGATGTGTTACCTTCTCCATGACATTCATGTTCTCATGCTGCTCTTGCAACTCATAGTTCATTGAGCACAACATCAGGCACTTGACATCCACGACATCATCAAGGTGCTTCTTGTAAGCATCCTTTTCAGCCTTGGGCGCATTTACAGCTGGTTCTGCTGGCTCTGGTGTTTCAAGGACATAGAGCTTACGCTCATGTGTGAGGACTATTCTCAGCGTCCTAAACCAGTTTTGAAAGTTGGTTCCGGTGAGTTTTTCCTTCTCAAGGACCGATCGCAACGAGAAAATGTGAGTGTTGTTTGCCATTTGATTGCTACAAAAGAAAAAATTTGCATTTAGTCCAAAACATTTTGACTTGTAAATATTTGATAAATGAGATTAATTAGGCCTTTAATTAATTACGATCCCACTATTTTATTCAAATTGATAGCCCTCACTATCAACTCGGAAGATTGTAACACACAACCATCTAGTGAGCCAAGATCCAAAATAATTGGATCAATGCCCAGCCAACGCCGGCGTCAAAGTCCAAATACTAAGGTAGGCAACTTTTGCCAATTGCATCATATGCAACTCTTGGATAGATGATCATGCACAACTCCTTGCCATGATGCATCTGTGTGCCTATAGGTACTTGATCCTATCAAGGTTCCCTAGTTAAGTCCAACCCATAAGCCAACATGATGAGTGTGCACCCTGCGGAGGCAGACCCACACACCCACCATCACACTTCCACGAGATAGACAGTGTACCACGCGGAGGCGTGCCCACACATAGTCGATCAAGCTTTTCATGTGTGTTGCTTTATGGAAGGCAAATAAAACTTAATATTATTAGTTGAGGGATTTTATTAATACATATACAAATCCAAACACTACATACTTATAGTATGTATCGTATACTACTATATCCACAACCACAAACGATAGACATGCAATCACAAACACAAATACATCGGTTATGGCCATACTATTGTAATCCTTTGGAGCAACAAAGGATTATTGTCCACTTATGGTCTTATGCATCTCATGCAACACCTGTGAATCAACCTGTAAGCATGTAATGATCAACATTACACTGAACAACTTCATGGATGCTTGGAACTTCAAGTTTCTTCTTGGAATTGGATCTTCTTGTTGCTTCTCCATGGACGCTCCTTGGAGTTGGATCTTCAGGTTGCTTCTTGGAATTAGATCTTCGTGGTGCTTCTCCATAGACACTCCTTGGAGTTGGATCTTCAAGTAGCCTCCTTACATCAAGTTTACAAAGACTACAAGTAATCCTATCTCTATTACATCATATGAGTACAAATATAAAGGGAAAGAATTGATTACACATTGAAACAAGAGATGAGCCTCGGCATGCAAGCCGAATACTTTATACAAAGGATCCATATGCAACCATTATACATCCATAGCATTCACAAACAAACATATCCACAAGATACACATCCACATCCATTCACAACATTCACAAAAGGGGATACTAGGCCATAACCGTGCATCCATTCACCACATAAAACAATTTTTAATGGTGACGTGTATGTTATCATAGGTATATCTATATATACGTATATACATATTAAAATTGCAGTACTTTTAATGCGGGGCATTCCCCATTAAATAAATTTGTGACTCTGACACAAAAAATGCGGGGTACACAGGGGCAGCGCCCCTGTGCGGGGTCTCAGGGGCAGAGCCCCTGAAAGGTCTATGGAATTTTACTTCCGTGCACTTAGGAAAATCAATATTTTCCATAGTCGACCCCATCCAAAACGTCAAAAATAGAAGCCTGCGGCGTATGTGGAATTAGGTTTAGATTTGCACATTAGCAGTTTTAATTCACATCGTATGCAATATAAAAAACAGTATACAGCGATTCGATCATATCGAAATGAATCCAAATACGTCGTAGATCGACGCTGCTCTGATACCACTGTTGGGTTTTGTGGAGAAAACATGCGCGGCAGAAGCAACAAAATCCACGCAACACGACAGGATCGCGTCGACAACAGCGTATTAGGAAGGAGTGTTTGTGGGATATACCTTATCGCGGAGCAAGTCCGGCGATGTCCCGCTGCACAAAGGTGTGAAACGATGTTGGCCTACACAGATGGAACTTCTCTCCTGTTTGTTATCGCAGGTTGATCCAGAGGCGCTTCTTTGCGGAAGTGATGTACGCCGCTCGTAGCGCGTATAGGTGGTCTTCGACGTCCTCTGAACGCAGGCATCAAGGCGTCTGCGTCTCTACTTCGTCTACGCAGATGGACGGAACTCCACGTCACGCTTCCCAAGCCGGCAGGAATGAGTCGTGTCTTTGTGGTGGCGTGCTAGCGGCACGTTGCTCTCCTTTCGCTCCTAAGGACATTGACGACTAGGTTTACATACGTGAGCGTAAACGGAAAAGCCTCTCTCAATATCTTATATAGATATCGGCCATAAACCTCCTTTAAATAGGATACGAAGGGAAGTAGTGTTTTCCAAACCCATCAGTAAACTGAAACACTACATTAATTAAAACGCTCGTGGATTAATTAGAATATTCTGGAATTCATTAATTAACCAAATAATCGCATTAATTGATTAATAAATATCCGACTCCATGCAATCACTTGGGATGGCTCTATGGGCATATATACCAACATATTTTTCATATGGTTAGGAGGTTTGAGGAGCGTGGGGTTTTTTTTCGTCCTTCCTGCATGCATCGGCGATGCCTAAACCTTGTTCACGGAAGAGGAACCTCCGGCAACAATCTACAAAATCAGCAACTCGATTTCTGAGCAATCAAAGTTCATGGCAATGTTTTTAGATAGTGAGGAGGAGCATCTCGCCACCACTTTATCATCAGAGGTAAACCCTTACTGCGGTGTTCCCTGACGGACTGGGGACGGAGGATGCACGCCGCAGTGTCGCACATAGGCGTCATGTGAGAAGGAGAAAGAACGAGAAAAGAGAACCTTAAACCTGCTGAAGTTTGGTCCAATCAGACCAGAATAAACCAACTGAGAATTGCCCGGCACACCCAGGAAAACATTGGCGCACCTTCTTTGCCACGTGGCAAAATATGATTGGCCACAAAGGTAAGTCTTTTATAAATACCTTTGATATTAGAAAATGCATAGAAAATAGCCTGTTTATTAGAAAATTACAAACAAAGTACCAAAATTCTCAGAAAAATGAGTAGAACAACATGGAATAGTATAATTAGGATTTTTATGCACTAAATATCAAGAATATCATTTAATTTGTGAAAATCTCATATTATATACAATAAATATCAAACAATGGCCTAAAATTATGAAAATGTTCGAGTAACTCTGAAATATGATATATAATCCATAATATGTCAGATATGATCATGTTATGACATGTAATAATGTAATTTGCTTAATGTGGCTAATTAGGAATAATAACCCTAATTAATGTGCAATAATTACAAATATGCTCAAGAAACCTGAGAAATTACAGAGTAAGTTCATATTAGTGATAGGAAGCTAATATGTAAAAAGGATATCATAATTATGGATAAAGATAAGGCTACTTGTCTAAGGATCCTATAATGATGAGAAAACCATAATTGGATTAATCTTTATAATCTAGGGTTAATACATGCAAAGAATGATATACAAACTAATATATATACAACTGATTATAATCTAGAATTCAACATCGGTAACAACAATCTCATATAACAACAAGAGTAAGATAAGAAATAATGATGGGAATAGCTTAATGAACTAAGTTAAACCTTAATGAATTAACTAGGGTTAAGATGATGGGAATCTGATGATAGAACATGGTCTTGTCCTAGTTAGGGTTTGACCAAGAGTGATAGTTGACTCACGAATATGAGAATTAGATTGTCTTGGTGGAAGGTATGCTTTACCTCTTAGTTGTCCTATTATACAATATGCTTTCATTATATGTGTAGTAAAATTCTTCGCATATGATATTGGATGAAATGATTGTTCTTGTATGACATGTTGCTTGATTTTCCATACTTATTGCTATGAACACATGAAACATAATATATATGTTCCATTATATCCAAGCACCTTCAACTCTTTGGTAGTAAAGTGTTGGAAAGTAAGTACTTCAACTCTTTGGTAGTAAAGTACTTGGAAGTGGTCCAACTCTTTGGTAGTAGATCACATTGTGAAATGATCCAACTCTTTGGTAGTAGATCATAAAGGCCTTAATGCATTCAACTCTCATGTAGTAAATGCATGGATGATATAATGGAAAATGTGCCTAAAATATGTGTTTTCTTTTGTTAACGAACATATTTTTGCAAGTATATGATTTTTCTTATATTTGTTTATTACTTCCAAGTTCTAGTTTTATCTTATTTCCAAGTCTTAGTAATGAGAGGGATATAAAAGACATGTAGGTATAATCAATATAACATTCTTGAATATTGTGCTGACATGTACCACATGTAATCTTTTGTCTAGGTTGTGGTTATATGCTCTTGAAGAACCTGTACAATTGACAGTTGTGTGACGAGCTAATGTATAGCTGGACCTTTTGTCTTAAGATCTTGTTGTTTAGTGGTAATACATGTATATGTAAAAGTTATTGTTTAATATGTAATATCAAATGTTGTAACAATTCACTATGCAATTATATGTTGAATGGTGAGCTTGGTTAATTATGATTTTATTACCGTTCATGTGCATGTGCTACTATTGTTTCCTTCTGACTTCCTCGAATTTTCTTCTTCTTATCCTAGTGTGAGGTGTTTAAATTGGGATTATCACTAAGGTGAGGTTTGAATTTGGACATCACACATCACATTAAGTTTTAGAAAATCTGGGGATTTCACATGAGGTGTCAGATTAACCACACAAGGGATGCATTGGTTTAGCACTCAAAGGGTGTATCGATTTAGCTCTCAAGGGGTGTATCGGTTTAGCTCTTCTTGAAAGTGTGACGGGAAACCTCACTTGAAGGTGTGATGGGTTGTTAGGGTTAGGGATAGGTCATGCTTACCTCTTATACAATCGAGGGCGTCACAACTTGACACTCAAAGCAGACCAGATCACAAGATACTACCCTAGTCATGATGGGCTTACACCCTCAAAGCATATTAGTTTAGGCATCAAATCAGTTTTAGCACCATATTGGTTTGTGCACCATATCGGTTAGCAAACATATCACTTTAGGCACTTCTAGGGCATGACGATTTAGCTCCTCAACAAGGCATGTCGGTCTAGCCAACATATCAGTTTAGGCATCTCTAGAACGTGACAGTTTAGCACCCATCAAAGTTAATCGGCCTAAGCACTCCCAATTCATGGCGACTTGTTACATGTTGTGTTGGTTTAAGCAACATGATTCATTACAACCACTCACCACTTATGTGTCGACTTTTTCATCTTTAACCTTAGGAAACGCAACCACAAGTCCATCTACTATCATGGCAAGAAAGAGAAACACATGGCCAACAACTTAAATGAGTTTTCTTCACCAAAACAGTCCTCAAATCCATTATTAACTACTACCATATATGAGATAAATGATCTAGAGGTGAAGAAAAACACAAGCATATGAAAGAGTGAAATAACAAAGAAGGATAAGAGTTATATAACCCGCCTTAAGAAGGTCTCCATCAAGGGTTCAAGCTCCAAGATCAAAGCTCCATGGCACACGCTCCTCGACTTGAAGATGATCCATCAAGAGTCCCAACTCAATCTCAACATCACCTCAAGAAACAAGAAGAAGATGTCATGTTTATGATAGCTCAAGAAAAAAGGAAATAAGGAGAGTACCATGGCCTAATCATCCTTCATCCAAGGTATGATCCATGGCCGAGAGGGGAAGAAGAAGATGACAAAGAGAACTCAAAGAAATGGCAATCAAAGAAACACCACTCACCAAGATGGAAGTTAAACCAAGAATCACCATGAGCAAGGAACTCGACCTCCCAAGCTCCATGGGGGCTTCCTCTAGCTCCTTATGATTCCAAGCTCATCCATCAAGAGGCGAAGAACAAGATGGATGAAGGGGTTAACTTGTGTGAAATAGGAGGGGGTTATATACTTAAGGGAAGAAGAGAGATCAAAGGAGAGGTGTCATCACCTTCAGAGCTTAAGTGACACTTGTCCACGAGAAAGGGGCCACATGCAATACATGGCGATAAGATCTAGGCTAGATCTCACCCTCTTGGTCTCCTTCCAAGGTCATGGCCGATATGCCAAAACCCTACACACCCACAAACTGATAGGGCACAACCCTACACACTCACAAACCAATAGGAAATAACCATACACACTCAAAAATCAAAAGGCAAATAAATCTACATGCTCACAAACTAATAGGTAGCCTCTCCAAGGCTCTCTAACTCGAGATAACCCATCTAAGAGCAAAACACATCTCATTCATGGGTCTTATACGTCAGCAAAGATGCTTCCACACAAACAAGATCCAAACAAGGTGCCCATCTCTTCCTCTCCCATCTAGAAGATGCCAAGAGAGGGAAGGAACACTCTAGATATGGTAAATTTCATATTAACCCTTCACTTTGGGTAAATTGCAATTTACACCAAAACTAGCACATAAAGAACAAGTATCATCCACGCATGCTCAACTTGACACTTGAGCGCTCCACAATGCACCCCATAGCATCATTCTCTCTCTGATGATGCTAAATCACTAAGGACACACTCTTCATGTGACATATTTCAAGACCCCTCATCTTGGGTAAATTGCACTTTAGGTCCAAAACAAGAAAACATTGCTCAAATAGTATTCAACAAGGACCAAACTTGAAACATAAGTGTGTCACATGATAGAAAAACATATCAAAGTATTAGATTAAAGTTCTAAGTAATTTACTTAAGAAAAACAAATAGGGTTAGCTCAAAACCAAGGTCTTTGTCCTTACAAGTCATAAACCCCAAACAAGGATTTTGTTCCTGAAATCCTAGGAGAAAGGAGAGGATACTACTCATACATCACACCTTTAAACTTCCACATAATTCCTTGATGTCAGGGTGATGCCACAAGACTTGACCAACATACTGTTCTTGCATCCATGGTCAACACAGGATCTGTTGCACATGGCACATACTCAACTTATCCTTTGCATCATCTGTTGTAGAGTCAACCCTATGCCGGGTGATACTTTCTTAGCCATAGAAGCACTATATACTTGTCCAACTCAGGTGTCAACTCTTTCTTATGTATTACATTCTCAAATTATAACATCATATGATAAGATTTTGGGAGTCTACCATACCCTCATCAAATCCTCAACATGTCTCTGCCAAAGAAGGACTAGAGATATGTTCTATCATCCACTTGGAACTACAAAACCTATCATGCTTCTGCTGTGCTACTTTGACCAACTAACTCAATAGTAGTCTTACTTTTACCAACTACTCTTCCAACATACTCACTCTTAGTTGTATATTCTCCTGTCATAAAAAGAGGCCACTTATCTAAGAAAAACTATCTCAGAGGTAGCTCAAGATGTTATATGTCACCTTAACTGACCTAGATAGGGAGTGAAAACCCTGCTTATCCATCTATAGCCAGAGCATGATTTTCTTGGAACCTTTCTTACTTGCAAGCTTGATAGGAGCACTATAAGGGATTATACTCTACCTGATGAACTTTTCCCAAGATGATCTTACAATTGTCTCTTCAACTTATGAATCCTTATCTATGTTACATTTATGCGGAGCATAAACCCCTAACATGTGAAATCCATACAATAGGTTAGGTACTTATAACCAGATTGATCCAAAGTCAACCTTTCTAGGTGGCCAAACACCTAATCATCCTATCAAGCAACATGTTCTCACTCTCCCATACAACTGCCACTACTTGGATGTTAGGATTCCTTACCTAGGTATCCACCACACGTGCCAAAAACTCATCATATCCTCATAACATACACTCTATGTTGCCACTACTAGACCAGATTATATTGGAAGAACCCTTCCAACATCTTATAAGGTTCATAAAACATCACCACTCTTAGATGTCATCATCTTGGAACTAAAGTCCAAGACCAACTAATACTTTTCGAGGTATCAATCTAAGGATCACTCCTGAACCATGCTCTTCAAGTGACATAAGACCCACATGACTTCCACATCCTTGACAGGACAGAACACAACGGAACATATTCCTCTTATCAGTACATCATTACCTAGAGCTTGCTTATACGAGTGAAGGGATTATCACTTTCTTTGATTATTTCACGAGTTTTCAACTGTTCATATGCTATTTTAACTTGTCTCATTTTGGTTTCCTTACTATCAACATAGGAACTGTAAAGATGATTACATGCCATTACTCTTTCTTTGATTATTGTTCTCCATGTTCATGAACATTTCCTTATTTCGCTACATTTTTCAGATTTACATCATGAAAAGGATTATTATTCATTACATATTCTTTATTGAATAGGGATCATCTCCCTTGTTCCCTTTCACATATCATGAGGATTGCACTTTACAATTTTTCATATTCGCGGGTTGGTCTGAGATTAACTCAGGTTCCTTCTTATTTATTTACCATTCGTTCTTATTTGTCTTCTTACTTCATCCTTGTTTTAGGGATTTTCTCCATCTTATGTGAATTTTACACCTTGACTTCCTTTATTAGCACATATTCATCTGTCATTTTCTTCATACATTTCTTGAATTTACAGCTTCAAAAACTTTTTTTATCATATTCATATTTAGATTTAGGTTTCATAGATCTGTATTTTTCCCTTTTAGTCACCAAACATTCAAGCTTTAGTGAATTATGGTGCAGTTTGTATCTCTTTTATAGTATGATGGAGGTATTAGCATCATGATTCCTGATTGTTATGCTATTTAGATTGTTCCAAAATGATTACTTGATCAGAGTAATCAAAGAGAAACCAATCTAAGAGTTTCATACTTACCTTTTCTTAAACATTTGAATACCTGGCTAGGGCACTCAAATACTGAGATTAGGCAGTATGAACCATAATTTATATCATATTCCTATTTTAGACACCATCCTAATCCTAGTCCTAGTTTCCCTATAGACTCAGCGAACCTCGAGCTCTAATACCACCAAATGTGACACCCTTTGTCACACAAAGCGAAATTACTCAAAAATTAAACCACTATTAACCATTAAAAGTGGATTTCTAAAAATCATAGGAAATTAAAACCGATTTGCAACAAACACCATGAGTTGAGATTTATTACACAAGAGTCGATACTTGCATTTCATAACATATATTCAAAGTGCTACATCACTGTTCACCATAAACATGTTACATGAAAGTACAGTTCCACATGTATGTACATACCAACTAAGGCACACAAGCCACATGCCACATATTGATTATCACATCATCAAAACACATCTAGAACACCCCCAAGGACCTAAGTGTATAGGGATGACATATAGGACTCTATTACTAGACACTATCCATATACCATGATCCACCAGGTGTAATTCCTCTTAATCATCCTTAGCCACATGATCTTTAACTTAGCATGCATGTCCACCTAAAAAGATATTTAACCAATGGGGTGAGACAACAGTCCCAGTGAGAGATATAACTCTCTGCCAACTCTATTATTATCACAGATAACTAAGTTGGTAGATTAACATACTGAGTAGAATGAACAGAATTAGATAAACGACAAATATCTCATGGGTGAAGTAAATAGAGAAGTAATATGCACTTGCCCTTGAGTGATAGAACAACTAATAAATTAAATGAAGAACATGTATAACTATTATAAACTAAATAATATAAAAGCAAGGCAAGGTTTCATCCAAGGTTTCTGTGTTTGATCCTATACATGTACACTACACGACTGATTATGTATTTATTATGCCCTGAGTATTTTAGTCGTAGCATCCAAATCTAACCAACCACTTCTAAGTCAAAATTAGTGTCATATAAGGTCTAGTAGAAGAGAAAGAATCCATGACCTCACCCCCCCAGTCACTACAAGTGAACATGCAGTGACATCATGAGTCAGCTTCTATGAGCGACATATAGTCCAACTGTATAAGTCTATCATGCCTTGGTACAAGTCACGACACTAGAAAAACTGAGCTACAGCCTGAAGATGTACTCTTATCAGGGTATGACCCATTAACAATTATGTATCATATATCATTGAGCTGTGGCCCAAAGCCACACTCTTATCAGGGTATGGCCCACAACCAATCATATATCGTATATCATTGAGCTACGACCTAAAGCCACACTCTTATCAGGGTATGGCCCGCAACCAATCATGTATATCATGGAAGTAAGGGGATTTTCATCCTCACCCCCGCATATTCAAAAATATGTGCTCTGAGTTAAACTCGTTTCACCATCTAGCAAAAGATGACACTGAATGTGTCTATGGAACAAGGCAAGCTACATGATTAGGTCCCACTTGATTAATTAGACCAATTAAAGTGTATTTTAGCATCAATCAAGTTACAATGTACAAATCACAAATAAATCCTTTAAAAGAAAGGGCATAGTATTACAATAGTAGATATCATAGTTTAAACTATAAACTAATTTCCATCATCTCATAACAATGTACCACTGCCATTCACAAGGCTGTCACCATCAACATATTATAATGCGATATCAATCCCTCATTCCAGTACCAGAGGATATCACCTCAACTAGGCACTAAGCTTTTTCCAGGTCCTAAGATCCATCACATCACAATTGGTATTCACAGTTACCCAATATGCTTCATTGGACATATAAGCATTACTTATACAAATCATCATTTGTGCCATATCACATATGCATACCATAGAAACCATTAGCATTACATTCATTTTTGTGACAAAGATAATATTATATAATCAGATGGAGAATATGTTTCAGCACATCAAACACCTTTAGATAAGGTAGACAATGCATCACAAGTTCTCTAATTTAGGATTAGTTCATAAGGTTCTCAAGAATCTCTCTCAAATCATTGACATTCACTATTTCCCATAAGTTGGAGTGCATACGGCTAAGGATTAGACAATGTAACCAAGTATGCACATTCACATCTTCATACTTCATGTGTTCCCTTATCAAGGTTCATAGACAAAGCTTAATATTATTCAACCATATTTCATAGTGCTCACATGTTATAACACACAATTAACCTACTAGGTTAAAACCATGCAATTGAAGAGAGAGAGAGAGTACAATATTATGCTTTCCATTCATACATGTTCAATACTATGACCAGACCTTAGAATCAGGGTCACTGCTCTACACATATAGCCGATTAGGGTTTTACCTCATGGTTACATCACCAAACCCTAATCACACCAACTCCCACTTTCTTGAAACTGATTTAGGTGTGAACAACATTAGTTAGATATGAATTGATTATTGTACTATCAGCACTATGCATCACCATTTCATAAAGGCATATGTGTATCACCTCATTAAGTTATGTGTGGGTTACAATTGTGCATTATGCAACAAATTGACCTGTGTACCAACATGATGTTTCATATTTATGTGACCAATATGTTAATACCCTTCCCAAGTTATCAACCACTTATCTTATTAAGGAATATCAAATTTTAGATTACATGACTCGAGGTTTTCACTTCATATTATACACAAGGCACTTATTAGATCATAAGACTTGTTCACATGATTTTTACACAAATGTTGTCACCTTTTAATCCAACAAGGCTTATCACCACCATCTTATATATTCACAAAGTTGTGTCATTAACCTCTCTTCACAAGTTAAGATTATATGAAAAGGAAATATAGTAGACATTTTTCATGGATTATAATCTTTCATTAAGATGAGCACATGGTCGTATTCTTCCATGGTTAAGGGTATCATATGGAGACTCAACCATTGAACCCTACATCCATTACTTCCCACATTGTTGGAGAGTTTAGGGCTAAGAACTTTAGTTAAGGATGAACCACTCATAGTAACATCATCCCATGGTGCACTAGATTTAGAAGAAGTAATTAATATTGATCATACATTATCCAAAACAACACTCTTCTATATTATGCATTGCTCATATGTGTACATCATTGGGTATCTGAGCATACCCTTCAACCTTCATCATGTGATATCGATTTCACCTCATCCACTTGTGTCATCTTGACCACATCATGGTGTGTCGAGTTAGCTCATCCAAGGTATTAGTTTAGACCCTCTTGGGGTGCATCAGTTTAGAACACCATGTGGTGTATCAGTCTACACCATCTTGTCTAAGCATGTCGGGTTCACTACATATAAGGTGTGACGGTTTAGATACACTTGAGGTGTCAGATTAACCACACAAGGGATGTATCGGTTTAGCACTCAGGTGGTGTATTGGTTTATCTCTCAAGGGGTGTATCAGTTTAGCTCTTCTTGAAAGTGTGACAGGAAACCTCGTTGTTAGGGTTAGGGTTAGGTCACGCCAACCTCTTACACAATCAAGGGCGTCACAACATGACACTCAAAATAGACCAACTCACAAGATACTACCCCATTCATGATGGGATAACACCCTCAAAGCATATCAGTTTAGGCATCATGTCGGTTTGGGCACCATATCGATTACTAAACATATCAGTTTAAGCACTTCTAGGGCATGACGGTTTAGCTCCTCGTCAAGGCATGTCGGTCTAGCCAACATATCCATTTAGGAATCTCTAGGGAGAGACAGTTTAGTACCCATCAAAGTATATCGGCCTAAGCACTCCCAAGTCATGATGAGTTGTTACATGTCTTGTCGATTTAAGCACAATGATTCATGACGACCACTCACCACTTATGGGTCGACTGTGTCGTCTTCAACTTTAGGAAACTCATCCACAAGTCGATCTACCATCATGGAAAGAAAGAGAAAGACATGAGAAGCAACTTAAATGAAATTCCTTCACCAAAACAGTCCTCAAATCCATTACTAACTACTACCATATATGAGATAAACAATCTAGAGGTGAATAACAGAATTAGCATACGAAAGAGTGAAATAACAAAGAAGTCTCAGAGTTATATAACCAACCTCAAGAAGGTCTCCATAAGGAGTTCAAGCTCCAAGATCAAAGCTCCATACCGCACGTTCCTCAACTTGAAGATGATCCATCAAGAGTCCCAACTTGATCTCAACATCACATCAAGAAAGAAGAAGAAGATGCCATGGTTATGATAGGTCAAGAAGAAAGGAAAGAAGGAGAGTACCTCGACCTAATCATCCTTTATCCATGGTATCATCCATGGCCGAGAGGGGAATAAGAAGATGATGAAGATAACTCAAAGAAACGTCCATCAAAGAAACATGACTCACCAAGATGTAAGTTAAACCAAGAATCACCATGAGCAAGGAACTCGACCTCCCAAGCTCCATAGGAGCTTCCGCTAGCTCCTTTTGATTCCAAGCTCATCCACCAAGAGGAGAAGAAAAGAATGGACAAAAGGGTTTACTTGTGTGAAGAAGGAGGGGGTTATATACTTGAGGAAAGGAAGTGAGGTCAAAGGAGAGGTGTCACCACCTTAGGAGCTTAGGTGACACTTATCCACGAGAAAGGGGCCACATGCAACAACATGCAAGACATGATTATAAGATCTAGGCTAGATCTCACTATCTTGGTCTCCTTCCAAGGTCATGGCTGATATGCCAAAACCCTACACACCCACAAACTGATAGGGCACAACCCTACACACTCACAAATCAATATGACACAACCCTACACACTCACAAACCAATAGGCAACCTCTAAGGCTTCTAACCTGAGATAACCCATCTAAGAGCAAAACACATCTCACTCATGGGTCCTATGCTTCACCAAAGTTGCTTCCACACAACCAAGATCCAAACAAGGTTCCCATATCTTCCTCTCTCCTCAAGATAATTCCATGAGAGGGAAGGAAGACTCTAGAGATGGTAAATTGCATGTTAACCCTTCACTTTTGGTAAATTGCAATTGACACCAAAACTGGCACATAAAGCCCAAGCATCATCCACACAGGCTCAACTTGACACTTGAGCCCTCCATAAGAAGCACCAACACATAATTCTCTTATTATGATGATAAAGCACTAAGGGAACACTCTTCATATGACATATTTCTAGATAACCCCTCATCTTGGGTAAATTGCACTCTAGGTCCAAAACAAGCAAATATTGCTCAAATAGTATTCAACCATGACCAAACTTGAAACATAAGTGTGTCACATGATAAAAGAAATACCTCAAAGGATTAGATTAAAGGTCTAAGAAATTACTTAAGCAACACAAATAGGGTTAGACCAAAACCTAGGTCAGGGTCCTTACATATAGAGTAAAAAGGTTTAAGAGTCGTCATATAAGGGAATATAGTGGACGTAAACATGAGGATCCACACACAAACCAACAAAGTTTTCTTTCCCTCTCCCTACATCTGCCTCATTAGCTAATCTTTTCCCCTTAGCCTTCCTCTTCCTACCAGTATGCAAACTAGGTTTGGTAGTCATCTTTTTCCCTCTTTGTCATCCTACTCAAAACCCTAGAAGTTATAAGGAAGCATCATGGGAACATCATCATTCTATTGAAAGTTGTCCCATATTCATGATGATAACCATAGGGTGTTGTGGCATGAAGGCCGCTAGCGGACCTAAGGTCAAACCCTAAAACTGTCAGGATCATGCTTTACCATGGCCCTACGTCTTGTCCATGTCGATGCTTAGAGAGGAGGTGCATGTGATAGCATGTAACTCCATACATTGAATATGCCATCTAATGTTGAATGTGCTCTTGTTCTCACCATAAATTTCATATTTGTATATGTTTGGTGTAAAACTGGCCCATCTAGTCTGCTAGTTTTACCCTGATGATACCCAAGTTGATAAAAGTCAAATTTGAATTCATATCACCTATCATCACTTTTCCCTTATTTTTTATCATATTCTTGTAATCTTTTGATTCCTTTACTTGCCCATGTTGTAGAGCTCTCTCTTTCCCGATTCCTATGCAACTTATTTCACCCAATTTGGAGTTGGGAGGAAGGAGTTATGTCCAATTGAAATTATCTCGATTTAACCTAATCTTTAACACTTTTTATTCAATTTTGTGCCCTTATGGGCCCAAAGTAGGCGCGGCCCACTTTATCTTCTCTTGCCTTGGCAATCCAGGGATGCCTTCCACATCCAATGATAGGCCAACATTTTGTGTGCTTTTATTTGAACCTTTGTATCCTACGTCTGTGGATCCAAGCCTCATCTGACAGCCACCGACCTGTCACCCTCCTTTTTGCAGAGCAACAGTGTATGATGAAAATCGGTTGGCTTGGAGCCTTGACGCCCTACCTAACGCATGATTTGGCCTACTCTTTCATTCCACCAACACTCCCTTGATCTTTTCCCCTTGTTTCCTATTCATATCATAGTTGTTAAATGCCTCTTTCTCTGCCCCAAATTCTTCCCCAATCAACTAGTGCCTCCATGGAAGCAAGTTTGGGTTTTTTCCCTTGGTCTTCCTTCACAAAGACAACACCTCCATCTGCCTCACACAGACCTCCCTGTCCTAGCTGACTAGGTTTTGAAACTTCCTTGGTCCTCAAGCGTGTTGCAACTCTTGCTCTGGCGAGCTCGATGAAGCGGGATGACACTGTGTATGTGTCGCACAGGGCTGGTGTGAAGATGCAGTTGTCATTAGATGAGATCCCAATTTGTTGTTCTGACAGTGCCATTGCCATATCTCCCCCCATCTCTCCTTGCCATTCTGGTTAATAACAACCAATAGCAGCTCGACATGTGGGCCTGGACCCACGCCCTCTCATGAGCTCACCTTCCTCACTCGCCTAGGATGCGACGTTGCCCCTGCCCGCTTCCAGCCGTAGACAGACGCCCATGGTCACCCCAAGCTTCCATCAGCCACCAAAAGATGTCGCCCATGACCCTCGCATCCGTGGCTAGACCCTTGCTTCACTCAGGGCCGTGTGGTGTGCCCTCAAACCTGGATCTTAGATCCAAGGGCCGAGAATATTCAGTCAACGGTAAATCTTCCAAAAATATGTTCTCCTACATCCCTTGCCCAAATTAGTCATACAATATATGGTTGTAATCAGAATAACATGACCAATCTCGTAGTGCTAGTTATTAATCCTAGTTTCTTACATATATCTCCTGATTTACTATTATATGGAATTGATTGGTCATTAGTCATCTCATCTTAACCATCTATGCTTTTTTTGGGGGGTAAGTCAGAGGGTTTTTATTCATCTCGCCCCTCTCGTGCAAGCAAAAATATTAGAACCATTACAACTTATTGACTCATTTGCTGAAAGCAATTTGGTAGTACTACTACCATTACAAGACTCTAAGTTGATAATATCAACTAGACTATTAGGGGGTACCTTATAGACAAAGGAACCACCCTTGGTTTTTTGATGAAACTTCGCAAGACCGTCAGCAACCTTGTTCATCTCTCTGGGAATATTCCTACACTTCCAACTTTGTCTCCAACCAGCTTGAATGCCTGTTAGCCATAACGCCAACCTTGGATAATCTTCTACTCTTCCCTCTATAGCCTCTTTTTCCCTTTTAGAGTCTATCTCAAAACTGAGTTGTTTGCATGAGAAATGTTGTCCTATCTCAACAGCCCAATGAACCACTCTCACTTCTGCCTCGAGCACACTGTTGAAATGAATCTTCTTGCCCCAACCACTTATCCATTTGCCCTTACAATCTCTACACACAACAACAATCGATGTTGGGGTAGTGTCATTTCTGAAAGTAGCGTCAGTGTTTATTTTCCACCAATTAAGATCTGGTGGCTGCCAAAGACCAGCAGTGGGTTGCATGATTCTACTCTCCTTTACCATTGGGATGAAGGCTAGGCTCATGAGATTACATTCCTTTCTGATGAGATGAACTATATAGTTGCTTGAATATTTAGTACCTTCGAAAACTCGAACATTCCTGCCTTTCCATATCTGCCAGCATCCCACCATAAACATAGTGCTTAGGTTCTTCTCAGTCTTAATAAACTTCACCATCCACGTCAAGATATCAGTAATGGAAAAGAATTCGATCCAGATTTGGTTCTCTAAGATTGCTTTCCATGTTTCCTGTGCCCTTGGACAGTCCCGCAAAGCATGAAGGATGGTTTCCTCCTAGTTTTCACAGATGGGGCAAGTGGCAATAGTAGCTAAGCAATGATCTACTCTCTTCTTGTTCGTTAGGATTGCATTATGGCCTACTAGCCAGAAGAAAATTTTCACCTTCATAGAGACCTTCATCTCCCATATCATATTCCAGTTTCCCTGGACCTGAATATCCTTGTTTTGTCTCAGGATATGATAAGCGCTTTTGATAGTGAATTGACCAGTGTCCGAATGGTTCCTAGCTAGAACATCACTCTCCTCGGATTGTCTGGGAACATCAAGCTTGGTAATCTTCCTTGTGATATGTTGCGGTAGCCAATCATTTAGGAACTCAGTGTCCCATTCATTATCTAGGTTGACTAGACTTGATACTTTCAGGTCCTTCAAATATTCTGGTATGGGGCGAGAGATATACTGTTGTAAGTAGCCTTCTACCACGCACCATCTATCCAGCCAGACATTGATGTCTCTTCCACTAATAGGTATCCAAGTCGAGTTTTC
The DNA here is from genome assembly GCA_963693085.1 of Alisma plantago-aquatica. Classification (NCBI taxonomy): domain Eukaryota; kingdom Viridiplantae; phylum Streptophyta; class Magnoliopsida; order Alismatales; family Alismataceae; genus Alisma; species Alisma plantago-aquatica. The sequence continues at coordinate 1,138,395,985 of OY856413.1, read as the reverse complement.
ATTTATGAACTCCTTGCATTGAATTACTGATCTCACAAGTCTGGAGGTGTTTATGCTCTTCCTTCCGTCATGGCCAATATACTTGGGATTGTGACTTTCGCACCAGCTCGATTTTCTCTTCGTGGCAATTTCCCACACGTGTTTAGCAATGAGCGATGTGTTCAGCTCCTTCATACTACGTATACCCAGTCTGCCATGTTCTTTACTACTGGTAACTTTGTTCCATGCAACCAGGGAAAGCGGGTGACTCTTATGGTTGACACCCCAAAGGAATCTTCTGACTGTGCCATCAATGCGGTCACAAACTTTGGTATCTCAGTAACTTTTATCACCAGGTGATGTGATACAAATGGTTAACAACCCTATTTTCATGGTATCTCAGTAACTTTTATCTCCAGGTCATGAGTTTAAACTAGTCTAGCATACCTACTTGCTTCCTAATGACACTCTACATGTATCATGACTCATAAATTGCCTTTTTGTGTGCTAAATGATGTAACTTGATCACTTAAGTAGTTTTGGATCTTTTGATCTAGATTAAATGTTATCGACATTGAAAACAGTGGCCTCTATTTTATCATGATGCACTCTAGAATCAAGATGTCACACTCTTGTTCCATGTTAACATCATAAGACCTTATGTGCTGACTCTAGTAGATGCTTATAACCTATAGTGACCTAACATTAAACCATGCTCTTAAGGGTATGGGTTTCACATGTTCATCTTGTTAATCATATTGGTTTTGCTTTAAATATACTCTGAACATGGGCATTCTATTAGCCTAACTCATCCTATGATGTTGTGCCCCATGTAGAGTGCTTTTGTGAATATGTTGATACGACAAGAACCATGCTTGTATAAAAAGGGGACCTAAGTTCTTGAGAAGGTCCATGTGGGTACTCCCACTTCATACTAATATGAGATCTATCCTTTTACTCTAGGTTGACATTGAGAGCCTTACCTTGAGGTCTTGGTGCTAGGTTTTACTCTACTCTTAGTACACTTTTTACTCCTCATGAATTGTTCTTATTGCTATGACTTCGTTGCTAATTGTATATGTAGAGTCTAAATGCTTGGCTATGAATATTGTGTGACATAAGTGACATTATGATATCCTTTTCATGCTTTGATATATATTTTATGTTGAACATCACCCTCAAACATTAATGTAGCAAAACATTATACAATAACCCTTGTGCCCTACCCAACTAATGGGATGTGAGCATAAGGCACGATGACTCCTCCTTGAGTTGTCAAGAGGGGAGAAAAATACTTGGTTGAATATAGGGTGACCCTACGAATTTGATCATTTGGGCCCATCATGGTTGAAACATGCAACTATTGGTTATGCCTTAGTTTGCCATATAGACTCTTCCTTTCGAAGTTGTCACACGAATATAAGGCCTTACAATGTTGTTAAGTACAATGGTTAAATTCACCTAAAAGATGTTGTTGAAAACTTTGTTACATATTTCTTATGTTTGTTGTGCTTTGGTATTTACTTCTTGTTATCATGCCAAGCTTATATTATGTTAATCTCATAATCTTGCTAGTTTCATTTTGTAAAGTGTATCAATGCACCCACATTGAATTTGTGTCCTATTTTGTTTCCTAATAGGTGATCCATATGTGAATCAAGCTTTATGAGGGAACTCCTACAACAAAGAACAACATCTCAACATGGGTCTAGTAGTAAATAAATGGGTTTCTCAATCACTTCATGTTACAAAATAGTTATGTTGATCTTGTAATCTCATCATGTTGTTTCCCTGAACTATGTTGTACTTAAGACACTATGGTTCAAAATATTATGATGGACACTATTTTTCTTTTCTTTACATATGGTTGTGTGTCTTGTGACATTCTATGGATAGACACCCCAACCCACTCGCCTTTGGCTATGTAGTCATTAGGAGTGTGGACTTGGGGTAACAAACAATTCTGTGACAAATGGCATCAGAGCCAAACACATGAGCCTCTGTGTAAGTGGGGCATGACACATCATTAGAACCTAGGGAGAACCTAAGTCCATAATGGTGAAACTAAGGTAGCAGGTTTGGTGAAGCACATGGGGTTCCTTCACACGCCTATATACCCTAAGTGAATCTGAGATTGGATTTGGACTCCTCTATAAACCCTAAAGAGTCTTCTAGCATCTCCTCTCTTCTTTAAGGACTACCCCAAGCCACCTAATTATATGAGTATTAGTTAGATTCCAAATGTGAGTTTACTATATGACCCATTACTCACACAATCACTCCATTTTGGGTAGTCTATGTTTGGGGAAAATTAAAATTTGAGACAGTGATTATAACTATGAAACTCGATTCAAACAAATACTCTTGAAGGTTAGTACTCATATGTTAATCCCCTAGATCTTATGAAAATTGACTTTGCCCTATTATGACTAATATGATTCCTATGTTTGAGGATAATGGAAATGATCTTGATATGTTAAGATAAGGAGGACTTATGCCTTATACCTAATTTTAATGAGGTTGCTATTTATTTAGTGCCTTTAATGTACCGATTTGATTAAACCTCAAACATAACTAAGAAAATATTCCCCTATTTTGACTTGTACCATGATTATGCTTGACATAATGATGCTCTTGGACCCATGATCTTGATTTTAAGACCCTGATACTTGAGGCACCTCCCCCCCATTTTATTTCTATGCCTCCATCTCGACTTTGACATGACGTGACAATTTAGGACCCTTGATCTTGCCCATTATACTTGTGCTCTTGTAATTCTCTATTCGACTCGCTAAATATGGCTTGACTCGCATCATTGCCCAATACTGGATTCGAGATCACCCTAATTTATGACTAATGACTTTCATGTTCCCAAATTTGATATTGTTGGCTTTATGATCATGTTGTACTCTCGATTTATGAATTAGGGCTTAAGCCACATATGGACTAAGGGTGGGGCCTTGCTTTTAGTTTCATGATGAAGCCATAATATTGAAAAATGATGCATATTTTGAAATGTTGTTTTGAAATCTTGATCCTAGAAGTGTACCCCCACTAAGGACAATATAGATGCTAAAAACCCTAAACTATTATTACATTGAAAGTCATGATGTATTCTTGATGCAAGAGCCCTATTGGTTTGAATTGAAAAGGTGATCTCTCTAAATTGGGGAACCTATAGGATAATCCCTCTCAATTTGTGATTTATGTAATGTTTCCCCAATTTTATGATCGATGCGACTTTACCTTGACCATAATACTTGATTGCTTGATTTTTAGAATGAAATGGATACTGTAATTGGTGTTGATACCTTATGAGAAGACTAGGACGATCTTGATGATGAAAGGAAAACTCAATCTCGATTGATGACTTGTGTTAATTATGGGGACAAAATTCCTTTTAAGATGGGGAGGATGTGATAGCCTAGAACTCCATACTTTGAATACAACTTCTAATGTTGACTGTGCTCTTATTCTCACCATAAATTTCATATATGTATATATTTGGTGTCAAATGAGCCCATCTAGTATGCTAGTTTTGCCCTGATGATACTCAAGTTGATAAAAGTCAAATTTGAATTCATATCACCTATCATCACTTTTCCTTTGTTTTTTATCATATTTCTATAAACTTTTGATTCCTATACTTGTGCTCATGTTGTAGATCTCTCTCTCTCTCTGATTCCAACGCATCTTGTTTCACCCAATTCGGAGCTGGGAGGAAGGAGTTATGTCCATTTGAAATTATCTCAATTTCACCTCATATTTAACCCTTTTTAATCAATTTTGTGCCCTTATGGGCCCAAAGTAGGCGCAGCCCACTTTCTCTTCCTTTGACTTGGAAATACATGGATATGTTCCACATCCAATGATAGGCCAGCATTTTGTGTGCTTTTATTTGAGGCTTTGGATCCTATGTCAATGGATCCAAGCCCCATCCGACGGCCACCGACTGGTCACCCTCCTTTTTGCAGAGCAATAGTGTACGATAGCCAACGGTTGGCTTGGAGCCTCGACGCCCTACCTAACCCATGATTTGGCCTACTCTTTCCTTCTGCCCACACTCCCTTGATCGTTTCCCCTTGTTTCCTATTCAAATCATAGTGATTAAATGCCCCTTTCTCCCCCCAACTTCTTCCCCTGTCAACCAGGGTCGACATGGCAGCGAATTTGTAGTTTTTACCCATGGTCTTCCTCCCACAAAGACAACACCTCCATCCACCTTGTGCCGACCTCCCCATCCCGGATGGCTTGGTTTTGAAACCTCCTTGGTCCTCGAGCATTCCACAACTCTTGCTGTGGCGAGCTTGGCGACACAGGATGGCACATCATGTGTGACGTCGCAGGGCTAGTGTGAAGATTCAGTTGTTGTTGGATGAGATCCTAGTTTGTTGATCTAATAGTGTCATAACCATCTCTCTCCCCCCTCTCTCTCCTTGCCATGCTAGTGACTAACAACCAATATTAGCTTGGCATGTGGGCCCTGACACACGTCCTCTCACACGGTCGCCCACCTCACTCGCCTCAGCTGCGATGTCGACCCGACCCTCTTCTAGCCATAGGAAGACGCCTGTGGTCGCCCCAAGCCACCCTCAGTCGCCCAAAGACACCGCCCATTACCCTCACAACCGCGGCTGGACCCTTGCTTCCCTTAGGGCTACGTGGCATGCCCTCAGCCCAGGATCTTAGATCCAAGGGCCGAAAATATTCAGTCAACGGTCAATCTTCCAAAAACCTTTTCTCCTACATCCCTTACACAAATTAGTCATACAATATATGGTTTATGATCATAAAAACATGACCTATCTCATGGTGCTAGTTATTAACATTAGTTTTGTACATATCTCTTCTAATTTACTATTCTATGGAACTACTTGGTCTTTAGTCATCTAATCTTAACCATCTATGCTTTTGATGTGATACAAATGGTTAATAACCCTATTTTCGGCGTACCTCAGTAACTTTTATCCCCAAGTCATGAGTTTAAACTGATCTAGCATACCTACTTGCTCCCTAATAACAATCTACATGTATCATGACTCATAAATTGCCTTTTTGTGTGCTAAATGATGTAACTTGAGCACTTAAGTAGTTTTGGATCTTTTGATCTCTATTAAATGTTATCAACTTCAAAAATAGTAACCTCTATTTTACTGTGGTGCACTCTAGAATCAATATCTCACACTTTTGTTCCATGTTAACATCATAAGACCTTATGTGCTCACTCTAGTATATACTTATAACCTTTAGTGACCTAACATGAAACCATGCTCTTAAGGATATGGATTTTACTTGTTCATCATGTTAATTAGATTGGTTTTGCTTTGAATATACTCTGAACATGGACATTCTATTAGCCTAACTCATCCTATGATGTTGTGCCCCATGTAGAGTGCTTTTGTGAATATGTTTATATGACTAGAACCATGCTTGTATAAAAAGGGGACCTAAGTGCTTGAGAAGTTCCCTATGGGTACTCCCACTCCATACTGATATGAGATCTATCCTTGTACTCTAGGTTGACATTGAGGGCCTTACCTTGAGCTCTTAGTGCTAGATTTTACTCTACTCTTGCAAGGTACCCTTTTTACTCCTCTTGAATTATTGTTATTGCTATGACTTCATTTCTAATTGTATATGTAGAGTCTAAATGCTTGGCTATGAATATTGTGTGACATAAGCGACCTTATGATATCCTTTTCATGCTTTGATATATATAATATGTTGAACATCACCCTCAAACATTAATGCAGAAAACCATTGTATAATAACCCTTGTGCCCTACCCAACTAATGGTATGTGAGCATAAGGCACGATGACTCCTCCTTGAGTTGTCAAGAGGGGAGCAAAGTACTTGGTTGAATATAGGGTGACACTACGGATTTGATCATTTGGGCTGTCATGGTTGAAACGTGAAACTATTGGCTATGCCTTAGTTTGCCATATAGACTCTTCCTTTAGAAGTTGTCACACGAATATAAGGCCTTACGATCTTGTTTAAGTAAAATGGTTAAATTCACCTACAAGATGCTCCTAAAAACTTTGTTACATGATTCTTGTGTTTGTTGTCCTTTGATCTTTACTTCTTGTTATCATGCCAAGCTTATATTATGATAATCTCATAATCTTGCTAGTTTTGTTTTTCAAAGTGTACCAATGCACCTGTATTGAATTTGTGTCCTATTTTGTTCCCTATCAGGTGATCAACAGGTGAATCAAGCTTTATGAGGGAACTCCTACAACAAAGAACAACATCTCAACATGGGTCTTGTAGTAAATAAATTGGTTTCTCATTCACTTCATGTAATAAAATAGTTATGTTGATCTTGTAATCTCTTCATGTTGTTTCCCTGAACTATGTTGTACTTCAGACACTTTGGTTCAAAATATGATGATGGAAGCTATTTTTCTCTTCTTTACATATGCTTGTGTGTCTTGTGCCATTCTACATACGGACGTCCCAACCCACTCACCTTTAGCTATGTAGCCATTAGAAGTGTGGACTTGGGGTAACAAACAATTCTATGATAGTGCACTTTTTAGGCAGCAATAGGGGCCTACGAGGATCCATGCAAAAATCAACAGAGTTTTCTTTCCCTCTCCCTACAACTCCCTCATCAGATCATCTTTTCCCCTTAGCCTTCCTTTTCCTACGTGTATGAAAACTAGGTTTGTCACTCATCTTTTTCCCTGTTTTCCATCCTCCTTAAAACCTTAGAAGTTATAAGTAAGCATCATGGGAAAATCATCCTTCAACTAAGAGTTGTCCAATCTTCAAGATGATAACCATAGGGTGCGCTGCCATGAAGGCTAATGGTGGACCTACGGTTAGACCCTATGGTGGTCGGGATCAGACACCATCATGGCCCTATGTTTGGTGCACGTCGACACTTAGGGATAAGGTGCACTTTGCAAGTAGCTATTGGTGACCGTGAGGTGGAGCTAAGCCATCCCAACATGGATGTGTCAACTTAACAAGGAGAGTCAGGAGTTCAAGGTGATAATCCATCCTTGGAAGGTGGTACCTCAAGCAGCGCTACACCACAAGGAACCAGGGTTGCAAACTGTGGAGCCTCTAGGGCTAGGAGTAAGGAGGATCCTCCTGGAGGCATTGGGAACTAGGGTGGACCGCCATGGTGAAGGAAGTTGGAATGGGTGCTTTACTAGTGAGAAGACAAAGGAGGGGAGGTAGGAAAGGCTTCTGCCGATGGGTAGAGCCGTGCAAGGTGCACCTGGGTCACACATAGTCACAGAACACGAGGGAAGATGGGTCGGTTGCTAAATAACACCCGAGATTCAACACTAGTAAACCAGAAAGAGATGAACTGAGAATCAAACCACATCAAACTTACATAGGTGGAGCTAGCGTTGTCTAATAACTAATCACCACGTGGCATGACATTAAGGTATAAATTCTAATCTTCCTTAAATCATAGAAATAGCTAGGAATACTCGAATACAGAAAAATTGTATGCCATTTTGATTGGAAAAATGAGAGGAATGTAAATAAAATATAATGAATGTGTGATTATGATCCTACTTCTGAAATTAGGGTTAACACTTGTTTAAGTAGTGATTGGTACATAAAATCCTAGAATTATGTATTTAGATGCTAAAAACATTAAAAAGCCTCTTTTTTATATTATGTGATGTTGTTGAATAAGATGTGAAACCAAGATGATCATGATGATAAAAATGTGTAATTAGGGTTTCTAATGTGGATAATCATGCATCTAAAGAATCATGGAGTATAGATCATGACTTGCTATGTTGTTAATTAAACTAATCAAATCTAAGTGATCATCATAAAAGGATATGTTGGATACAAAAATTAGGGTTCACATCATGACTCTAATGATAACTCGATACCAAGGAAACCTAAACCATAGATTAAGACCAAGTAAGGTTGAATGTTATTAACATGATGGTGACACTTTAGGATTTACATACATGCAGATTGAAATGTTGATTTCTTGGATTGATCTAATATACTTGAAGTATAATTGCATAATCTACATGCCTCGCCACTGAGGTACGTGGTTATGCTTATGACTACCCGCATTAGTTTGTCGATGTTTGTCGAGTGTTTCTTGAAGATTGAACAACTAAACTGTTGGATGTTTATTTACATTTTTTTCAAGTATAATGCCACTATGGATATCACATAAAGAAAGATTATGTGAATAAAATGTCAGTTCTTATTTGAAAGTGTTCGATGGAATATATGTTGTTATGTATTTGCACAAATTTTGCATGAACCCCACGTACATAGTATATTTCGATATGTTGGTCTGTGCTTTTGGTTTCATGATGTTTTAGGTACATGCTTAACTATGATGATATCAAGATATGATGGACAGATCAAATGACTTGAACACATTAAAGTTAACTTTTAAGGTGGATTAGCTAATAGATTCTTCTTCTCATGTGTACAATTCTGATGATGGAAAGTTATGTAAGTTCTAGAGGAACATCTTATGCACAATATATTTGAATTAATGGAAATTATTTACTATTATTTATTATTCACTAAATCTGGATCCTTGGGAAAATTTTAGATAATGGTTCTCATCTTTTTGGCCTTCCTTAATTGGGAGTTGCTGAAAAGTGAGGTCGTTACATTTGGTATCAGAGCACCAAAACTTTCAAATAATATATAATAGTTTATAATTTCAAGTAATCTATTGAAATTTGAGAAAATTATTAGGGCAATTTCTAAAGATGATGGTTTCTAGAAGGGACCACAACCCGAGGGCTGGAAAAAAGTTCCTCTATACTGCTACTTGGCTTAATAAGACTCATGGGCCCGTGCATCCTCTCTAACCAATGTTGGAAGATTTTTCCAAAATTAAAATACCTTTAGGATTTCTTCTCATCTTGATTCATCCACTTATCATCCTCTTGCTTAATAAACCCTAAATGATACTTTCATTTGAAGTTAGGGTTTTTGAGAAGAAGTAGGATTAAGGCATCCTCTTCCAATTAATGTCCATGTAATGTGCAGATAGTAATGTACATGTAATGTGGAAATAATATTGTACATGTAATGTGGAAATAATGATAAAGTAAAGATAAAATATTTTATAGGTTTTTTCTTATGAGGGTAAAGCTAGATTGAACTGTGATTGGGTTTGGAAAACCTTAGGGGTTCAAGGGGCATAGAAACCCTAAGAGGTAGGGTGTAGTCTCTAACCCGAACCCAAAACCCTAACTATGATGAATGAGAGTAGTACGGTGGCATTGAACACTACCCATATGAACCCTAATTAAGGTGAAAAGGAATAAGAAAAATATAAATGGGTTAGGTGTCCTAGTCTCCCATGCATGTGTGCATCTGGAACAAGGCATTAATGAAAACAAAATTTAAGAAACATAAGCAACCTATGAACAATTCATTTTATGGATATAATGTGCTCGAACAATGAAATACCTCTGGTGAGTTAAAAGCATGGGTTGAAACAAAGTTAGTGTAATGACTGGTGATCAAGACGGGATAGGAAGATCACCAATAGTAAATGCTAGGATAGGAAGGTCAATATAAGAGGAAGTCATTACCATGATTGGTGATCAAGTCGGGATAGGAAGATCACCAATAAACCAAGTTGGAAAAGGAAGGCTGATACAAGAGGAAGTCATCGCAATAACCAGTGATCAAGTTGGGATAGCAAGGTAACCAATAGGACAATCTAGGAAAGGAAGGCCAATATGAAAGGAGGTCATTGCAATGACTAGTGATGAAGCCGGGAAAGGAAGGTCACTAATAGGTCAATCTAGGAAAGGAAGACCGCTATGATAAACCAAGCCCAAGAATGGGAAGGTTATGACCATCCACTACAAGGACTAAAACCCTTATAGAGGTTCCCCATAAAGAGGCTCCCCTAAAGAGAAGGTTCGGTATGGGATCAAAAGAATAAGGATCGAGAAGTTGTAACAAAAAATGCACGTCCAAAAATATGAAAAATTTTAGGGCAAGAGGAAACAGGAGATATAAATAGATTTATGTGACCCAGCCTACCATGCATGTATGTGGAGAAATTACTGCATGATGCATGTGAAAGTTATTGAACATACATGAGAGATATAAGTAACCAATACTTATACATGAAAATGAAAAATATGAATATAACTTGCTCATCATCCTAATGTTATCTATGGAGGAATGGATGGATAAAAAATACACCAAGTGAGTGGGTATGCTACCCCAATGAGTGGATAAGATATTAAGAATACCACCAGCGAGTGGATAAGTTATTGAACATACCCCCAATGAGTGGGTATGCAATTAAAATACTCCAGCGAGTGAGTATGATGTCATGATTACCCCCAATGAGTGGCTATGGATGAAGATCACCCCCTAGAGAGTGGGTAGATCATTGAAATACTCAGAGTGAGTGATTATGAATATCTTCCGGCAAGAAGGTACACCCCAGTGTTTGAGCAAGTTCATGTTGAAAATTTATAACATAGAATGTATAAATTCAACAAACTATGGTTACATAAAAATATAAATTCAACTTTTAAGGTTGGTGTCCCGACCTAGGGTGGGTCAACCCAAGAGTGGGAAAAGGACCTATAGAGGAGGCAAAACCTTAGACCTTGGGTTCAAGTTGTGGCTAGAAAGCCTAATCTCCTCCTATATGCCAAGAAGACACCCTAGGTAAGGACCTTCCCTATAAGGGTAAGATGATAAATCAATTTAAACATTGAGGTAACCTTAAATTTCACCTAAAGTGTAAAGAATTCAGTTTACAAAATATGAAATCACATATATTGAGTATAAGTCTTTGAACCAACATGTGCCATCTCTGAGGAACATGAGGAAAAGTCACTATGGAAGTGGATGACAATATGAGACCAATCTGGAAGGTAAGGTCACCATGAGCCCAATGAAGGGACATAAAGTAAATAATGAGCATTAAAAGAGATGAAGGAAATCCTATTTAAAGAATTACATATGAAAATTACGTGTCCTCGATAAACCCTTCATAAGGGAAGAGCCCTAAGTCAATACTAAGGTTAAGTAGGGAGTATTAAAGGTACATGGGATCAATGGGATTAGGAGTTGATTGTACCCTGAATGCACAAGACTGTCTGGTCAGGGTGTAACATCTATGTTTGCTCGAGGCCCATGTCTCAGGAGGTTGACCACCTTTATGAGTTAATGAGGCCCAAGGGGTGCATGTGAGAGGCACTCCCTAGATGCATAAGGATGATATCACTACAAAAGTACATGTACCCCCTAGAGACCTCAAGGAAGTGGCCAAGGCTCATAATAAATGAGGTGTAACTGACAGAGATACAAGAAGTCATGTAATAATAAAATATTAAGAGGAGTTGTGCATAAACTCAAGAGTGAAAGAGACACTTGACTTAATGAAATATAAAAAATTGTGGAATTAAATGTAGGTATGGTTTAAAGTCATGTTGAGAATGATTCAACTTAAAATGTTAAATTGAATGGCAAAGTGTGGATGCACCATCTCTGCTCGGGGAATGAGATGAACTTGGTTTTTGGGCTATAGTAAAATGCTTATTTCATATTATTATGAGTGAGAGGGATTGGGTAGACACATGTTATGCTTAAAATTGACATTTGAGAATGAATACCCTTAAGTTGAGGATAACAACATGATTTAGGGTTTGAGGTATTCCCTCACCCTTACATGAAAATAAATGAACAATAGGTTAACAACCTAGGTGAAAAGGTAATCACCAAATGGAAAATGAAATACAAGTGAAAATGAAATGGCTAAGTGATAATGGTACAAAATGAATGTGGAAATACCCTGAATTGAATTCAACTATCAAACTTAGTCATAATATGAGGAATTTGCACATCAATTAAAGATATTAAGGAGTTCTAAGTAGGGTTGCTAACCCTAAGTTGTGAAATTAAGCTGAGTTACCATTCACCTAAGATTATTAGAATTTAATTTTGGGGACAAAATTCCTTTTAAGGAGGGGGTGAATATAATATCCTCAATTTTGGTAAAATTGAACGATATATAAATAAAGCATGATTTGATAAATAAATTCTTCAATGATATTATTAATAGAATGATAATGTTACTTGTGAAACTATTTACCTTCCTAATATGTCCTTGGAGTACGAATAAAGAAATAAGAGATTTTGTGCATAAGAAATATCAATGACTTTAAGAATTGTTGAATAATAGAAATATGAAATAATAAGAAAGATTCCAAAAGAAAATAAGGTTTATGGTGTTTTAGATAATTAAAGGATAATTATCTAGACAAGATTGGCAACACCATGCTCAAGGAATAAAAAAATATATTTTATTTATCTTTTGTATGCTTGAAAATAATAAAGGAAAGGAAGATCATTCTATAAATTAAATGAAAATGATATACAATGAGATAGTGGTATTTGTTTTAAATAACATATCAATGGAGCATGTTTTTATGGGAAACATATCCCATAAATATGAAACGCTAAATATAGATTAGAAAGGAGATGAATGAGTTCCTTTTTTTATTTAAGGGATATATTCAAGAGAGAGATATGAATAATCTAGAAATTTCAAGTCATAAACAGTTTTTCAATAAACATCAAAGACCAAACATAAGTTAGAAAGATATTATTTGTTTTTCTTTTTATATCCAATGTTGCCAAATCCATATTTTATGGGAAAGTGGAGGTTTCCTTCACATAACAATAGAATGTATAGAGTAAAATAGTTTAAGAGTCCTCATATAAGGGAACATAGTGGACATGTTGTTAATTCTTTCCAATATGTGTGCCTTACCACTTTTAGAAAGGAGAAGAAGGGAAACGAGAGATAAGTGTATATATAAACATATGGATCCACACACAAACCAATGGATTTTTCTTTCCATCTCCCTATAGATCCCTCATCAGATCATCTTTTCCCCTTATCCTTCCTCTTCCTACGTGTATTAAAACCAAGTAGGCCTCTCATCTATTTCCCTATTTTCCAACCTCCTCAAAACCCTAGAAATTGTAAGGAAGCATCATGGAAACATCACCCTTCGACTGAGAGTTGTCCCTTCTTCATGATGATAACCATAGGGTGTGGTTACATGAAGGTCGTTGGCGGACCTGAGGACAGACCCAAAGGAAGTTGGGATCATGCGCCAGGATGGCCCTACGATTGGTGCATGCTGATGCTTAGGGAGGAGGTTCACTTTGCATACAGCTATAGGGGCCTATGAGGTGGATCCAAGTCATCCTAGCATGGACGCATTAGCTTGGTGAGAAGATCTGGAAGTTTAGCATCGACCTAAGGGCAGACCCAAAGGCAGTTGGGATCATGCCCCACGATGGCCCTAGACACTCTGTAGTCTACAACCCTAGTTCTTTATGGTGTAGCGCTGCCATCACCGGAAGGTAGTATGATGGAAGTGCTACACCATAAAGAACCAGTGTTGTAGACTGCAGAGCGTCTAGGGCTAGGAGTGAGAGGAGGATCCGCCTAGTAGTGTTGTTAACCTGGGCGGACCGCTGAGGTAAAGGAAGTCGTCCTGGGAGCTTTTCTAGTGAAAGGACAAAGGAGGGGATGAAGGAAAGGCTTCCGCCAATGGGAAGAGCCATGTGAAGAACGGTTGGGCCACACGTAGTCGCAAAACACGGGAGAAGACGGGCCAATCCAGTAATAAATAACACATGCAAATTCAAAACTAAGTGATGAACAGAGAATTGAACCATGTCCAACTTATACAAGTGGCGCTAGCACTATCCAATAACTAATCACCACGTGGCATGACATTAAGGAATAAATTTTGATCTTATCGAGTAGGATTTAATGTGATTAACATGATGGTGAAACTTTAGGATTTACATACATGTAGATTTAAATGTTGATTGCTTGGATTGGTTGAATATACTTGAAGTATAATTACACAATATGAATGACTCACCATTGAGGTACGTGATTACTCTTATGACTACCCACATTAGTTTTTCAGTGTTTGTCAAGTGTTACTTAAATATGGAACAACTAAATGGTTAGATGTTTATTTACATTCTGTTCAATTATAATATCACTATGAGTATCGCATAAAGAAAGATTATGTGAATAAAATGCCAATAATTATTTGCAAGTATTCAATGGAATATATGTTGTTATGTATCTGCACACATTTTTCATGCACCTTACTTACACAATATATTTTGATATGTTGATCCATGCTTTTGGTTTCACAGAATTTCAGGTACATGCTTAACTTGATGATATCAAGATATGATGGATAGATCAAATTACTTGAAGATATTAAAGATAACTTTTAAGGAGGATTAGCGAAATACTTCTTCTCATTTGTAAAAATCTGATGATGAAAATTTATGTAAGTTCTAAAGGAACATCATGTAAACAATATATTCAAATTAATAGAAATGATTTAATATTACTAATTATTTGCTAAATATGCATCTTTGAAAAAAGTTTAGGTAATGGCTCTCATTTTTTTGCCTTCCTTAATTGGGAGTTGTTGAAAAGTGTAGTCGTTAAAGTCGTGGTGAAGCTCGAATTTAGATGACCATTTTGGGAGGAATGGTCATGGATGTGGATGGTAGAACGATTGTTGAGGGTGGAAAGGCCGCTATGGCTTGGTGGTGCCACAGTTGTGGCAGGTTTGAATGGTCATGGAGGAATGATAGTGGATGACATGTTGTGGGGGGTTGGAGAACTCAACTAGTATGATCATGGTGGGTGGAATGGTCATTCTGGACATCATTTTCCTAGGCTATTCAAGTCATCTCATCCATTGTGAGGCCGGTCTTTTCCCGTTGAAAGCCATGTAATTTGTGCATCCATAGAACGGTCAGTTCTCTGATAAAATGAATGTTTTGAGGTTTTTCTCTTGTACTGCAGTGCTTTACTTGGTCAACCATAGAGGTTTTTGCTTCAACTTGTTCCTTGATCACTTGGGGTAGGTCAGAGTGAGTTTGGCATCACTTTAAACTCCTTTAAGACTGGAAAAGCCCTTGGATCAACCTCCTCCTATTTGTTCCATCAACTAGTACTCAAGTACCTATAGAATATAGTAAGAAAACATCTATAAATGCCTTTGACATAAAGCAAAACTTGTTAAGAAGTAGGCATGCATCCTAATTATCTTAACATGTAAAATGAGAAATTAGACACAAGGTGAAGACCCAAACTAGGGCTTCATCACAACCCTTGATGAGACGGTCGGTGCAGAGTCAAAGGGAGTTCTTAGGATTATACGTTACCGTCCATGACTAGAACATATTCAGATTGCTTCTCCGTTTTGACGATGAATGATTTGAGAGAATCGGTTTCAGTTAGGGCACAAACTTGTGCCTCCCAGTGAGATAGTTAGAATTGTTAATTCTAGAAAAACGAAGTTGGAGACGATCCCAACTGCATAGGGATACTTCGCAGTCAGTGTCATGCCACTCGGTAAAGTGTTTTTTGTTCCGACAGCAATTCAAAAAGGCATCGCTGAAGTAGTGATATGATACTAAATTAGATAGAAACCCTATGTAAGTAGAAGACAATTATTGGAAATAGAAAAGGGAGGAAGGAAGCAAGAGGCTCGAAACTCTAATCTGAAATTGAAAAGTAGAAGACAATCATTGGAAACGGAGAAGGGAAGAAGTGAGAGGCGCGAAGCTCTAATCTTCTTCAAATTGAGAAGTGTAGCAACTGAACATAATGTTCTCAGCGCTCTTTATGCTTACAGAAACGAGGCATATGTATATAGCCCACACATACATGGGCCTTAGGCCTTTATAAACTTACAAGCGGGGCCTCGGGACTCAAACAAATAGGATAATTAAACAATCCTTCGACTTATGTGGTTTCACATGCGTATTTATTCCATAATAATACCACTACTCTGGTAGTCGGTTCAGTATATTGGCAGCACGACAGATTTGTTTTTCCTTTGTGCTCCCGTCCCCCGGGCTCTGTCTGTATGCCGCTACTGAATCTCAGTTGTTTGTCAGGTTGCCAGTTATGCATCAAAGTCTCCATCTATCCATCTGTTGTTAGCAAATGTCTGATGTAATATTTAATTCGGCGCATAGATATGCCGTACGCGTGCACAAAGCCTATCGCAGGATCCTTGTTTGATGCATACACCGTATGTGTTGCATAAAAATCAAACTGAAGATGTTTGTCCATTTTCACAGTGGTATTTGATTTCTGATCTCGTTTAAATGCATCTTTGTCTCAGACACAAGATCACGTCATCCATCTATCAAAAGGAACAATATCTATGGACTGACATCATTCACAACAAATATTATACCAAACATAACATCTGGGACAACATTCCTTTTAGAAACACCTCACCACTTTGGAAGTTTATTGTCGAAACCATCTACATTATTCAAAATACCATTCACACTCCTCCGCACCACAGACTCAAGATTAGTTTTGGGATAGACCCATGGTCGAAAGAAATGCCCCCTATCAATCACTTCACAAACCAAGCTATGCTCCATGTTATTCTGAAACATACTACCATGCAAAAGCTCTTATTTTTCTTGGCTCACGCAGACACATCATCGTCAAGAGATCAATCCATAACTTATTTTCCACATTTGATTTTGAGGATATGATGATTCAGCTGGAAACTAACACAAGATCTACCATTTTCTACAAATTGGGCCACAAGTACACTACAAAACAAGGCATACCTATTCTCCACCTACATGGGACAAACATTCCCACTCAAGATAATATGAAATGTATGTTGCCCACCCAAATGTAAACATTATCCTATGGCTCCTATGGCATGACAAAATCTCAACTGATCCACACTTTAGGAGAATAGGATACCATGGTCCATCAATTTACTTGATGAATCGATCACATGAAGAATCTAATCAATATATTTTTTTCTCATGTCACATGGTCATATTCATATGGTCACATTACACTACAACCACCACCATAAAGGCATGCACTAGCTCAATATGGAACACTTGTTTTATAATGAAAGTAGCCATCTGGGAGGTGCCTATAACAACAAATCTATATTTGTGGCGATCATTTGGGTGATATAGATTGAGAGGAAATAATGATTTCATGATAATAGTTACTCTATTAGAGAATAACTAATAAGGATAGCACACACTGTCTACAAGTATTATCTTCCTTGCAGATTAAGTTGGCATTGCACGTCTCCTGGATATTAAGACCACTCTCGATATAAAAGGCAACATCAATGGATAACATATCACAGCTATGAAGCAAATCCTGGAGGAGACGGATGAGAATTAGGAGACTTATGATTCAATAGTTTAGTTGAGGGGCTTGTTTACAGGGGTTCCTCACCCTATTGCAGACATTTTTATTGTTACGTTCTCCTTTCACCTTGTTATGTTGGTATGACCCAACAGTGATTACTACCAACATATTGTGGAAAATGTTATGTTTTTTACCTCAATCTATGTATATATATATATATATATATATATATAGAGAGAGAGAGAGAGAGAGAGTCAGGCTAGAATACATATCGTATCCGGAGCAGAATACACTCAAGTAGTTTTCCATGATGCAATATTTGTTTTCAAAATCAAATCCATTCATCTTCTTAAAGGTGTTGTAAATAGCTCATATATAAAATTTGAGCCGATTTGGACTTTTATAACTAATGTTATAAAGACCACAAAAATTATACATTTCAAATTAGTTTCATGCATCAATTTTGTTTCCCTTGGATGAGTGACTTACACACATCCAAATGGGCTCAAAATATGTATGTAGCCTAGTTATAGTATGACGGTGAAGATCAATAGTTTACATTTTGTAAAAACTAGTCTTGATATGTAAACACACTTGAGTGTATTCGTGCGATCTATACACTCGAGTGTATTCTAGCCTGACTCTCTCTCTCTCTCTCTGGCTGGCTGGATGATCTGAGAAGCGTCGAAGGCGATGAAGGAGTGGCCCAGACCTGAGAGAGGTCAGAGGTGGGCGGGTCGCTGGACGGGAGGAAGACAGACGTGTCGGTAGGCCAGCCCCCTCCTCCAAGCCGGAGGAAAGCCGGCACTAGAAAACCCTAGGTCGGCCTGTCTCCATAACGAAAGTTCGATGCAATCGCCGATCCGCCATCAGCGTCAATCTCAGCAGCGATCGCACCGATAAGTCAAAGCGGTATTCCTAGCGAGCCAGGGCACCAGGACGACCAGGGGGTGGATGATAGGTTGTCTCGTTCGTTGTCCCAATTCCTCTCGCTTGTTCGGATCTCCGTAGAAGACCATGAACGGGAACGGCTGCTGCTAGCCAAGCCCCAGTTTCCTATTCTGCTTTGTCGATCTGCGCTCGTCTCTCTGACGGCACTGATCTCCATCTGGCGTCCGCTCTCCCCTCCCTACGTGGTTGGCTCTCCACCCTCACGCGTCTCCCTCACGCAGAAACCGGCCTGGAGTCTCTGATTCCTTTGCAATTTCTTACGGCTGTCCCCTGGGTAGCAGCAGGGAATAGGTGGCTGCTTTGTTTCTACTGGACAACCACGAGTGATGTCTGATCTAGAAGAAGGAGAAATTCCCAGCGCACATGCAGATCGTCAACGGCGATGCATGAAGCCGGTGAGAGGATCTCTGTATTTTCCATTTAAAGACTTTAATTGTTATCCGGACAGTAGAGAAGGAAGCAAAGGTTTCACACGTCTGATCTCTCATCTCAAAAGTGCCCATCTGTGCAGTGAAGAGCGCAGCACCAATTTGCGAGAAGCGATTCAATATGACTATGGTTTATTCCTTATCGTGGATGAGACTTTGAGGCTCCTTGATCAGTGGTTATGTGGGAAGTGCATGAAGTTACAAGCAGCGAGTCGTGCTTGCCATCATGATGATGGTATTGTTCGGGTCACTAATGATACAGGGCAGATTGTAAGTCATATTGTAGGCATCTTAAAGCCTCACCCAAAGTGGCTTGAGGTCTCTAATGTTACGAGTTTGGTCCTGGATGCTGAGCTTCTGGATCGGGTCTTTAGAGCACCCATTACCACAGTGAAGAGCATTCCACATAGTTGTCGACTTGCTTTTTCTCAAGCTTTAAAGACATCTCTTTACAAAGTGATCGCTGACCCAAGTTCCATAGCTGCTTGGGTGAAACTATTGCTTCTTCCACGTTGTACTCTGCAGGTGTTTCGTCCTCAAAATAGACATGATAGCAGATCCGGCAACAGAAAGTCACTACAACAAAGATCTATTCTTAGCTCACTTTTTACATGGGGAGAAGCTGATAGTTTTTCTAAGTTAGTGGACAAAGTGTTGGACCCTCATGGACCCGAGGTTATGGACCACAATGGTGGTATCTCTAAGGAGGAGGATAATAAAGTAAACCCAAACATTAGGCAGTGTCTCCGTAAGGTTGCAGACGGACATTTTACAGCAGCGGTTAAAGTGTTGTCTTCATCAGGCGTGGCTCCGTACAACGAAGATACCATAAAGGTGTTGAAGGCTAAACACCCTTACAAGCCACCTCCTTTCTTGCCTGATACTCTATTTTCTGAAGCTCCCCTGGTAGCGGAAGTTGACACTATTCTTGGATGCATCAAGTCTTTTCCTAAAGGGACTTCATGTGGAAGAGATGGTCTGAGAGCCCAACACATCTTCGATGCTATGTGTGGAGAGGGGTCTGCTGTAGCCACCGATCTCCTACGTGCCATCACTTTTGTGGTTAATTTATGGTTGGTGGGAAGGTGTCCCTTGTGTTTGGCAGAGTTTGTAGCTTCTACACCGCTTACACCACTACTTAAGTCATACAATGGTATACGTCCCATCACAATCGGTACTATATGGAGACGTCTGGTGTCTAAAGTTGCTATGACAGGAGTGAGTAAAGACATGTCCAAGTATCTGAATGACTTCCAGTTTGGAGTGGGCGTATCTGGGGGAGCAGAGGCCATTTTACACAGTGTCAACAGGGTGTTGAATGTGCAGCATAGCGACGGTTCTTTATCTATGCTTACAGTTGATTTTTCTAACACGTTCAATCTAGTTGATAGGTCCGCCTTACTCCGTGAGGTGAGGACAAAGTGACCATCTATTTCTTTATG